>JAZGUH010000393.1:0-600000 GCA_037893225.1 Hippasteria phrygiana | reverse complement strand
AATACCATTTCATAAGCATACTAATTCTTACTGTCTTAATCACACTTGTTGGTGTATTTTGTGATTTTATTCTTTAACGTATAACTATAAGGTGCATTTACGTCTATTGTTTTATATACAAATTAACATTGTTATTTAAGTCCCCGTTCCTTTTACTTCCCGTTTTATTTAATGGCATAATTTTTGGTTATGATCTCACTCTTAAATCCAGATCGTCATTTTTTGTCTGAATAATTGTAATTCTTTTAATTTGCTAGTACAGTGTATTTGTTTGATTTTTGGTATATCTAATTTCTAGTTTTTTGTTTTATCTTCTTTGTGATTGTAGAATACAATCGACGTGAGATTTATAGCAGAAAACGGACACTAGAAAAGCAAGTCAATTAATTAAAAAGATTAACAACATTATAGACAACCAGTGTCAATTTCTGTTCGGTGCTGGAAGGAAGAAATAGGAAAACATCGAGCTTGCATATTTTGTATCATCTTTAAACATCAAGTTTTTGAAGGGCGACGCGCGACGTTTTAAAGGGCGACGGGCGACGTTTTGAAGGGCGACGGGCGACGTTTGAAATGGCAGATATGGAATTCCATAATATTCTGCGCTGTTTTTCTTTGTTAGATGTTCATTGTGGGAGTTTACAGATAAAAACAACATAGAGCTATAAGCTGAAATCCGTTTTTGGGGAACCTATAGTTCCTCCAGTGACATGACATGTTAGTCACCACTCCTTTTCCACCAGCGCCCCCTGATTTTCAAACAATCATTGGGTGAAAACAAAAACACAAAAACAACAACAAATCTGGCCCACTTTCTAACCATAGGTTTCACGTACCCTATGGAAAGATTTGCCGACGGCCTGCATTTCTCGACATCAAATGCCAGCCGGCTATTTCCCCAGCTTCGCTTCATGAAGCAGTTGTCAATTTTCGACACCATGGGGGTTAATAAAAATCACCTCTCCTCCCCCCATCAAGTTTTATCATCGACGATTTCTCCATGTCGAACAAGGTGTACGCGTATGACGCGGTGGCACTCCGCCAGATGTAAATCAGCTTTTGATTCGAGCGAAAGCGTTCCATTCGTTATAGATCACCCCGCAAGAGCCCGTGAGGTTCCTTATCAACTGCCATTAAAGAAAAGCCCAAGACGGCGTGGTCTTGACGGACCGGACGTAATGCCCTCCTTGAAGATTAGATTTCACCTGTTAATGTTGTAACTCTACACTTACCTGGCTCTTAACATTGGGAGTTGGCGTTACTCTTGCGGGTTGACTAAACCTCAAAAGGTGTTCAGCGCGGGTGCTGACGAGGTACTGATGGAATTACTCGTCGGCCAAAAACATGTACTTCTTCCCGGACGGAAAGAAAAACAAACTTTACAAAAACAAAGTTTGATTTCTTATTATCCTCCCCTGGTTAATGCTTATCCTCTCAGACCTTTCCTCTCAGCCTATAGTGAGTCTGCCTACTCGTATACATTAAGCCTGTGAACAATTGCGATACTGGCAGATGGTGCCAACTGTTGTTTGCTATTTTTATGACAACTTATTCAGAAAGTCCTTTTTGTTTATTTTACATTTTTAGCTGTGCAATGTACGGATAGAAACTTGTCCTATATAGGCTACCTGAATTGTCCAAAATTTACACTGACGGTGTCATATGAAAATCAGACTCCTATGAAAATCGGGCTCCTTTTCCCTGTTATTGGTTAAGCCCTCTCATGTGACCGGCCACTCTCCTAATCATTATCTTCACTTAGGCATGTGCAATACTACCAATAAGCTCGTATTTCATAGCGACTAAAATTCACGCGACAACGGCATGAACTTCAGAAATGACGTTTTTAAAAGTATTTTCTGGTAAAACAATCTTTGGGATTCGTTTCTTTTTTTTACTCCGACAAATCCAGGTGAGCCACGAGTACAAGATGTTTATTATAGGCCTACATTTAACCGCTTAAACAAAATAGGATTATTTTTTATTTATATCAGCAATCAGAAAGATTGATGACTATTGTTTGTCTGTAATGGCATTTATATATCCCTTTTTTTCTTTCTACGTCATTTAATGCAATCTGCAATATGATAAAAATGGCCAGAGGGTGGCAACTTCACGTTCCGCTTTATCTCCGACGAGGGCTCTCAAGGCATGCGCAGTTGTCAGGCAGCGTCCGACGTGAAGTAACTTGACCTCGTAATAAGACACCATGTCTTCCCTATACTTCACCGCTACTGATTCTTCATCTTGCATATAATTAACATTCGATGAAGGGTAAAGCACGCCCTTTGCTTGATTAGGGGCGAAGCTGTCGATCAAGTAACACGTTCGAATTCCTCCGATTTTTGTGACGCCTCGGGTGGATTTTTGGGTGTCGGATTTTATGGTACAGTATGTGAATGCAAATGCCAAGGTCGAACCACTCCCAACCATTGAGTCATGATCATAGTTACGCCATGTTACGCGAACGCCCATTTTGATTGAATTTAACACGTGCGCGTTGTGCGATCACCTTTTGCGTTCACACGCGCGCGTTAGGTCACGCGGGTCATTCGGGATAAAATGTCATTGTGCACGTGCGCAGTTGAAATACCGAACTGGCTTATTTAATGGATTTCCTCCTAAAACGAATAATGGAGGGAATATGCATTTTTTGAACGAAAAAAACCGCCTACTTCACTGTGCAATGTGATGATTGCTTAACACTGTAAGCTCCTATTGAAAATGTTGAAACCTATTGACTGAGTTACTTATCTTCAATCGAAATTTGTTTGTGGACTGTCTAATTGGAAAGATATTAAACGTATCTATTTGCTAACAATTTATGAATTCAATTTGAATATTGTTTCGGGGTACCACGCCCAAAAAGCATGGATGGACACAGCATCTCTTGGACAGTGCAACGGCGAGGTGTATGTAGGCGAAACAATCGTTTCTTACATGCATTATTTTGTGATTCTGAAAAAAAACACGATGAATCGGTCAACATTTCGGCCAGTATCTAGCTCTGTTCAAACACACCCCACAAACCACGTCAAATATATTTTTTTCTAAATAATAGTCCTATCATTCACCACTTTCACGTATCGTACATAATTACCACACGCACAGAAAGTCTCACCTGTCATGTGACATTTACAAACTGGAAATGATTTAATAGCGGCCAAATCGTAATCAAAAAGTCGAGTTAGCTCACACGATTCTAAAACAGGGGTTGCGCTTTTATGTCACGATTTGACCGAGACGTTCCCCGTGGTACGGTATATTGGACAATTACACGCACAGAATGTGTGTCACTGCAATTAATTACATCCCACCTCGCCCTTAAATTTCTGAAACGATGCCAGTATTGGCGGGTAGATTCGTAAATAATATACAACTAGTATGTCAATAAAAAACATGACTACGAAGGCGTTATTTACTGGTACTCCAGACGAAAAAAAATGGCAAACAGGTGCTGGCGAGTCATGAAACCTATGAAGTCTTAATTGCAGAAACGATGTCCCTCAGGTATTCTTAAGTGGACTTTAAACTTTGGCTGTAATATGTGGCACGAATACAGTTTTCGCCCACTTCGCAGCTCACGTCTCTTGTCACACTTTAGGACCTGAAGTAGGTCCCTCAAAGGGGGGGACAATCGACCAAGTTACAACTTTATTTTGAGTTACAGCAAAACAGTGGCGAGGAAATCTTTTGGTAGAGAACCCGCTGATACTTTCCGCCACGAATTAATCAGGTCGAGGAATGGAGTGAAACGGTGGCTAGTTTTTAGGTAGTAAGTATTAAGGAATCCCTGCTGCAATCACGTGGACTGCTACGTCACGTAACAGACCCCTTTTCACGTGACGTCATGAACTGCAAATAGTGTGCTGATGCTAACGAGTGCTTATTCAAGTAAACCAGTCAAGCGTGCTGCGCGCGGCATAACTTCCTCCATACGGTGCAAGTACTGCGATCACCTGATCACCGACCACGTGCTGTTGTTACATTTCAGACATCTGTTCACGTGGGTAAAAAGGTCTATATTAGAATCTTTTAAAAGGTTACAGAGAAGAAAGTTAGGCCTACGCAAAATGCAAATCATGTCAGTTAAACCAACTTTTAAAAAGTCAGAGCAAATTTGTTGAGGGGTGGTTGGTCGCGGCCTGCCAGCTCTCTGCATAAAATATTAGGGATTTGAAAAAAATCGATGGTTTCGACTCGCGACATCTTCAATGTGATCAGTGGAATCACAAGTAAAGCATTTCCACGTTTTTTGACAGTTGTTTAATGACTGCTTTACAGAGGTAAGGGGGAATGGAGACATGCTCCCTCTTTGATAGATACAAACACACAACACCAGATTTATGCAACCATTTTGTAGGTTTCGTTCACCTTTTCTTGTGTGCATCATCTCTTGCACTCCGTCCTCGGCGTGCCTCTGACGTTTTTTCTTTCCCTTTCTTCCTGCACCTAGAAGCACCTGCTGCGCCTCCCATCACAATGACATGCCACAAGTTCCTCGCCTCGGCGGCGCTCCTCCTCATCTTCGCCGTCTGGACCTCCCATGCCGTCAACTATTACAAGCAAAACGGGGACTCCGACAGCTACAGCCCTCCCTCACGGTCCAGGCCCCCACAAAGGGGACAGGCGGGGCCCAGCAATGCGCTCTGGATCCGCACCCGCGACGCACCAATCGATACAATCCGATACCGGACGCCAATGGACCGACGCATGGTGCCGTCATCGATGTTGTTCCAGGACAGTACCCCGGAAAAGAGGTTGTTTGATGACCTGCTTCAATCAGACGAAAGGTGAAGTTTTTTCGTACTCAACGCCCGATCCAAGGGAACCGGTGACAGTGATAAGCTCACACTATTGCCAAGGAAGCGCAAAGCCATCGTTACCAGGCAAAACGCACCTGATTATTCTTACGATACGTACGTCCGGTAGCCAAGGTCAAGTGTCCAAACCCGGTTCCGAAAGTTTGCAAACTCATTTACGTAAACATTCGGATGTTCGCGATGGTATTTAATAACGAAAAGTGTGTGAAGCCCGTTGTTGATCTTGCTTTTTATAGTTGAACTGCGGTACCCGCCGCTATATCAGATTCGAACCAGCCAACCGACTCCGGCAAGCTCGGTGGTCGAGTGGTATCTGCACTAGAAAGCAGGAGGTCGTGGTTTCGAGTCCCACCGAGTGCTTTTTTCAAAATTATCTCTCGGGACAACACTAAGTATACAGTGTTTATAAAATACGTCGGTGAAGGACAAAAACCCAATACATGTATTGTATTAAACCTTTTGTATGGCACAAAAGCTTTACCCAATTCAAATAGCGCCCTCCTATTGTGTCCGTCATCCCTCAAAAGACCAATGATACCTCCACAAAAAAATTGCCGTTACCAGCGGTCTTAGTACGACCAAAAGGTGAATGCCACCTGTCCTTATTAGTAAAAACTTGAAGATTAGTTCGAATTGGGCGTTGGCTGTTAGGGTCCGGCTTATGTATGGTAACAATCAAAACCGCATGTGGAAAATAATGTGAAAAATGTGTAATTTCTTGGGCTAAGACTTAACATGTCTGGAAAAAATCTGAGCAAGTCATAGCGTGATTGAAAGGCCTCGATCCCCCTAAAATAACGTGTGCTTTTTCCTGTTTTTCCTCCTCAGGGTGAACAGATACAGACGCATTGCTGCCTTGCTGGAGAGAGAGGAGGATTTCTAGACGCGTTGCTTCCTGCCATTGCTGGTATTGTCCAGGACTGCCATTGTTGCAGCTTTTGTTGTTTTATAAAGGCAGTGTACTTGATTGGTTATTGTTGCAATTTTCAGAAATGGGCGGATTTGGGGGTTAGTATTTTATAGGAAATATCGTTCCACTGACCTGTTCAAAGTCTCGCGTTGTTGGATGGCGAAAAAAAAACCCAGAGAAAGACGTTTTCAACCGTCGTTTTCAACCGTCGGGCAGATGATAGCCTTTATTCAAGGCGCGCGTGGCTACCTGGACGCGTGACGCGCCCCAAATGCCTGCATGTCCGCGATCCGGGGCGCGCCACCCGTCCGGGTAGCCACGCGCGCCTTGACTAAAGGCTACAGGGCAGTTTTCCAACGATTTCCAGCTGGAAATCGTTGGTAAACGATATAAATTTCACCTTTTCTTGACGACGACAGCACACCTGGTAACATCATTTCACATGATGATTGAGACTACTATTAACTTATACAGTCTAGGTATTTCGTAATAATTCAGTAAACAAAATTGGAGGATTACCAATCGTGTACACTACATTGTGCTATTAATGTTGCTACTGTGAGTTGTCACATACCTGTAGTTGTTATTGTTTTGGTTTGTGACGAAAGAAGGATTGCGAGTACCGTATAAAAAAAGGGTCACGACAGATCAAAGAATTGGTTTAGTTACGGCAGTGAACGCCAATGTAACATAGCGTGCAGCTGGGTTGGTGTGATGGTGACATTGTCCGTGTTGTTCATAGTATTGTTGCTGTTATTGTTTGTTTACTCCGAATTGTATCCGCACTGAATAACTAAGAATCGTGTTGACGAACAGTTACTTTGGCGGCGTCCCCGTCACCTCGGCCATAAATCTACCAAACCGATATGAGCCCGCGTGCGGTGTGAATTTTGATTAGGTCGGCCTAAAAAGACACGTCAGGCTTGCCCTATACTGCTTGCTGCATTCTCGTCACCTCTTCACACCCAATATATTTCCAAACCAACACCGTTGGGCATTTTATCGGGAGGGATAGCATGCACCGTAATGTTAAACGCAACCGCGCAACCAAGTACTGAATGCACTTTCGTTCCTAAACACGCAGCTGCCCAAAGTGTCAACGTAAGGTGCAACGACTTAACCCGACATAAGGCTATCTGTGATGTCAGAACAGGGGTGTTAAAACGTCGGTAATTCCTCTCCGCAGTTGTGAGAACCATGGCCCATACGTTATTACGACAAAATATTCCCAAAAGGTGAAATTTTTTTCCCCTGCATTTTTTTAACTGGTGGAGGGGGATGAATGAGGAACGGGATGTAGTGCGGGGTGTGACGTAATGGCGCTTTTAGTAGCATCAAAAAAATGCCTAAACTTTTTTCACGAGCGACACCTCAATTCATACCCGGACGTTCTTTTTCTTGAGAAGTGCTGCCAGCAAGACACGTTGCTTCTCTCGGCAGGAGTCTCTCTGGATACACAACTGGCCCCGTGGTATTTTGACCGCATGTAGGCCTATATACAATGCTGTGACGGTATTATTGCAAATGGGCCCTTTAAATGTGTTCAAACCCTTCCAAGGCTCATTTCGTACAATCGAATCACATTTTTGAGAATGTTTATATAATATTAAGTCAGTTCGGTATCTCAATCGGCAACGGTTATTCGGGATAAAAATGCTGACGTTATGTCACGTCATCTCACGTGCGCGGTGTGCGACCAGCTTTTGCGTTCACACGCGCGCGTTATGTCACGCGGGTCATTCGGGATAAAATGTCATTGTGCACATGCGCAGTTGAATATTCACGACTATAACGGAAAATTGAGATTTGATATGCTATGAAGGCTTCTAGTAACCCCCAAACTAATCACATGACCAATCCTGCAAGAGCTCTTGGTATGCACATGCGCCCTTCAGTGGTTTCGTGAACGTTGGGTTCATGATGACGCGATTAGGATGGGTGCCTAACCCGCCCGAGACAAGCTTGTTGGTTGGCTAAAAATCACATGGATGCATTCTTTTTTTTTTCTTTTTTTCAGACGATGACGGAGAAGAGCTTCATTCTGTCAAAGGTCACAGTCATACGTCATCGAAGTTTGAACATATCCTGATGTGGTTTTTTTCTTCATTTTATGTCGTGTTTTGGATCAGTACATTGCCAGTCAGTCGGGCTGTGGAAGTATTAAAATAATCTATTTTACAGACGCGGGGAAAATAGGGCTTATCGTTTATAGTCACTATCCCACCAGTTCGCCTTTCATGTAACTCATCATACGCATAACTGAAGTTGCACAAAATGTTAGGGGGGGGGGGGGGGCGATTTCACGGAGCTGTTAAGCACACACATTTGCTTTGTACAAAAAATGTCTTGCTGAGTTAAAACAGGTTACCAGCCAAAAGGCCATGGGATTTCCATGCTAAGCAAACATGGACATTTGGTTTTTAATCTCGTTTTTATCAAGGAAGAGTTTTCATGCTAAGCACATTTTTGTGCTGAGCAGCTCCATGCAATTGGCCCCTTGGTACAAGGTTGTTTTCGATGCTTTGGATCACCTAGCTTCGTCTAGTTACTAGAATACAAGACAAACGGTTTACGCATTGAATACCGGTGAATCCATGCCAGACTCCATTACGCGTCAGCTTCGTTTTCACTTAATTTAGGTTTTAATGAAATCATAAATGGCCTTCCTGTATATGTGGTAACTTGTCAAGAATGTGGATATTTGAAGCACAAAACGTGATTAATTATCTATATGATGGTCATTTTAGGTCTTATTAAGTTTTAATTATTCGTCTTTCATTTGCTGCAGTCACGGATTTGAACTCGTTTATAGGGAGAGCTTATAGGAATATATCAGTTTAGATGTGTAAAACTGGGTTTTGTGTCTATATTAAAAGTATTGCTATTTCAAACGTAACGTACTGTGCCCTCAGTCGTTTTATTACTTTAAACAATACTGTTTTCGGTCTTGCGCTCTCACATGGCGGTATACGGATGTCCTCGGATCTAAGGCAGGCGAGAAGAGAGTAAAACTCAGTGAGGTCAGTTTTGTATTTCTACACATTACCCTAAACAAAACGGCACTGAATAGTATTGAAGAGCCTGTTAATTACAGTATAATCACTGGATCCACCATCATTTTAAAGGTCAGTTTTTCCGTCTGCAATGTGGATCCGGAAGTGACGTAAAATGAGATGGATCAACCCTGTCTAAACATGGGGCAGAGAAGATCAGTTAGTGCGCTCAAAAACCTTCAGCTACAGGGCCTACACCTTCATACACGCGGCAAGAGAGACGGAAATAGACCGACCGAATTAAGAAACGAACAATATTCTTCACAGGCTAATATTGCTACAGCGAAGAAAACAATTTCAAGGGAAAAATTATCTTTCCAAAACTGACGGCAGATGTTATCATAATCCCTAAAATGCGGTCACCTCTACCCTTTCAGCAGGAATTAAAAGCTAACAAATGGGGGCGAGGAGGTATTCGCTTATGGGATTTAAAGCCAATTGGTCTTGGCTTGGGTTAATCCTATGGGCCGGTGGGAATTGAAGAACTAGTTGTCAAATTAACTTTTGAAAACAAGGTCATCCGCAGGCGAAATAAACATATTTTGCAAACAGCATTATATAGACCCTTTTCATGTAACCTCAACAGTCGATATTGGACCGTCTAAGCGTAGTTATGGTATTAAAAGCGCTTAATTGAATAAACCATGCAGTCAAGCGTGGAGCGCCAGCTCTGCACTATGCATGAATTATGCTCAAGGCGGTCCGCATTTGGTAGTATATTCTTTACACATAACGCTTGTTTGTCACGTGGGTGAAAAGGGTCAATAGCTCACAAGCAAAACATAGAGGTATTCTTGAGAGAACCATGGAATAACACGTCCAACTGAATTTACAATTAGATCATAGAGCCTGGTGTCATTGTGTCAAACCAACACGCTTTTTCCCACAGGCCTCCCCATTTTTATGACACTTGGCTGCATGGTTGGTTGTCCTCATAAAAGTGTCACCTCATGACATTTTTGATCTCTGGGTCAAAAGGTTACCAATTTACAGGTCATAAAATGTGACCTTTTTGAAAAGTTTAATTGTCTCCAAACACGTTTTGTGTTTGATTGGCGCGACTCTCTGAGGAGTGGGTTATATTTTATTACACTTTTCTGTTTTCTCATATAGGCAGCCCTATATACAACTTTGCAGTTGTATTTTTTTATGCCTGGGCACAACCTCACTATTAAACGGGATCTCACCATTATAACATCTAGCCCAGTTGACTTATGAGAGATATTAAATCTAACCATGTAGGAATTAAAACACGCAACGTGAATTAATGCCAATGTTTTTGAATAATTTTTCAAAAAACTTGCTTCGCTTTCTAAAGACAGTCACTTTGTTGAAACCTCATTTTCCAGACTTTTTTCATTATGGTAGCTGTAGGCAACGGAATCCGAACAATCTTCTGTAGATTACATTCCGGCCAATTCATTTACTTAGCAAATTTGCTGTTTCCCTAAAAGGCAACCACACCCGACAGTCAAGTGGGATTGCCCAATAAAAACAATAAACTTTAAATGGCGTTTTCCCCCGTCACATTCTTCTGTAAGTAAAAGAACACGCTCATACTATTGGAAAATAATTTTATGTTTCTATATGTATAGGGTTATGTCTTATATTAGGCTAAATTAATTGGAGCCTACATTGCAGGTAACCGATTTTCAGTCAAGTTTTATCATTCTTAATGAACGGGGCCCACATTGTGCACATTATATCTTTTTACTAAAGGCAGACAAAATTATAGTTTAAAATAGGTGTATTCAATATGGGCGTATAGTTCCTGTCCGATTATGACATACAGAGGAACAAACAACGGCATCGTAAGAAATTTGAACGTCATCGGTCAACTTAAGAAATCTCATGCAATAATTATGTTCAATTATCTGGCTGACAACAGACATAATTGTAAGTAGGCCGACGGACCAAGCCATTAACTGAAGAAAGGTAGCGCCGTCACTTCCTGGCTGAAAATTCCCGTTAAATCGACGAAGTCACGGTCGACGATAAGCCGGTGTATAACTAATGCAGGAGAGGGCGAAATGGAAACGGTATAAGGTCCGTCTCCTCGTTCCTGCTTAATGTTTTAACAAGGTTCACTCTGGAACCGGCTCGCTGGAGATATTCACAGCTAGCGTGACCCCTGGGAAAGAGGAAGGAGCCCCGGGGACAGGAACTGACTGACCGAGGACTTCAGCCCGGACCCGTGAAAACTGTCATTCTCACACCTGAAATCGTGACTTTATGAGTTAGTTTGCTTCCGCAGAGATAAAACCCTCTTTGGAGTACTGCATTATCAATTTATGCCAAGCTAAATCCCATCAACAGCTAAGTAAATCCTATCAATGAGATAAAATGTATTTCGCCCTAGGTTTTTAAAAGGGCCAAGCAGTCTGTCACCAGTACAAAAATGTACTTTTTATGTTTCAATTTAGTCACCTTTTATCAGATAGTTGTATTTGAAAAGTTATCACAAAAATATATTAAAGTCACAAAAAACGATATGCAGTCCGTTATTTTACATCATTAAAAAAATCGTATTTTACAATGGGTATCGACATTGAAGACGCATTGTTACCCCTGCTCATCAGGTTCATCACGTGGCGTATCCAGCGGAGGGAGGGGGGGGGGGGGCGCAACTTTCTCCCCTGCCGGCATTTGAGGCGTCATAAAAAACCAAAAGGAAATAGTGTCTTTGCGACGGTTTTAAGACGGTTTGCTCTCCCTGGCCCAAAAAGCTGGATTTGCTATACTGGCTCACCATTAATGAAACCTCAGCTTCGCGGTCAGGTGTATAATACGAGCCTTGCCGGCGGGTTTAAACGCACCATGTGTTCCAACCCACATCCATTACTGCCTGTGTCGAAAAAAAGCAATTTGCGGCGAGGTCCCGGCCTTATTGCTCAAGGACACACGCACTACGATTCGCTTCGTTGGGCTCGAAAAAAACAAAACTGCCAGCATGATCTTGCAGGTGTAAATTGCTGAGAGAAATCTGCGTCATTTTGTAGTTTTTTTTATGGAGATTAAGGCATAAACGGGCAATTATTTCTGTCACGAAATGATAAAAAAGTTAATCAATCGCAGCTGCTAGCCCGATGGTGCCATTTTGTCTAAAAGTCGTCGCTAAGCGGGTGGATGCATGACGTTGGTGACACAATTTTAATGCTGCATTCTGAGCTCACGAATTAATTAATTAATTAATTAAATCATTAATTAATTAATTAATTAATTAAGCTGGGTACGCCACACTTTCTGGCGTTCTCGATTATTACTATTAATAAAAGTTTTTGGTTTTTGTTTAGGGCATGGTCCCTGTTTAGAACCACACCGCATGCGCTGTAGTCGCAACAAAAAGTCTTCGAGAAAGAAGCAGACACAGCTCTTAATATAACGTCATTATATTGATTGGATGGAGCAGATCACTGGCGGCCACAGACAATTGGCCAGACTTGAAACGAGGTGAAAATAGCGTCAATTCAGCCTGCGCCTTTGGCCATTGGAACAACCAATAACGCGGACAGTAATGTCTAATTACGGATCAGGTGTTATTTAAAAAAAAAACATCTGTGATAAATCAAGAAACCAAGGGAGGGACGTTATCGATTTCGAGCACAAATATCGAAATGTACCACAAACCCAACAGAGGCTGGCTGCAGTGCAGTTTCACTTAAAACTGTATTTGAAAATGAGCACGTGTATTAAGTGCATGTCCAATCAACACACAAGGTGCTCTTCCGGTGCAACTCTGCATTACCACTTAACATGTTTAAGTAAATTACGCCTTAAGTAAATTTGCATCTTCAGATAAAAGTCCTTCCCTCCAACCTCATTGCGCCAGTAATTGCAAAAACAAACGCCGTTTGTAGGTGACACCCGCTATTTTAAGAACTTACATCGTGTCGTTTGATCAAATGACCCTCATTTGGGCTAAACTGCATCTTGTAATTGTTTACTGTTTCCATAACTTGCATTGTAAAATTGTATTACATGCGTTAATATTTAATCTCAGTAATGGATATTATATTAAACAAAACAAAAACGGAAACACAAATATACAAGGCCAACCTGTATTAGCGATTTATAGCGTAAGTAATGCAGTTATAGGCTAGAGTTCGTAAGTATCCTATCTCCATGGTATAAGTTGGTCTACATTTTTGCTGCTAATGAACTTTAATATTTTTAGATAGTGAAAAGTAAAGAGAATAGTTCGATGAAAGGTCCCTTTTATGGGGGTACGAAGGTAAATGCACCCAGCGGATGCCTGTATGTACAATCACGGCATGTTCTCCCTATACTGAGCCCATCGGGGTCCACGTCGCCATTACAACAACAATAGGCGGTCATATTGAGGGGCAAGCATATCATAATATTGGCACGTTATTGTATGTACGCGTGCGTCCGATCGACACGGCTGCCATGACGTCATATTCGGTAAGGGTCGACTAAAATTCAGTGTGATTCCTGGCTACACGGTATTATGGATTTCTGACTTCTGACTAGCGCCCACCCGAACAAAGATACTGACAATTTGGGAGACCGCCAACATAGGGCAAGATAGCTCAGTTGGTAGATCGCCGGTACGGTAACCCGGAGGTCGCAGGTTCGAATCCCGCTCCTGCCAGTTTCTTTGTTCACTTTGAAAATGTATTCTTAAAATAGAGTAAAGTGTCTGCGCTTTTGCGTTTTCAAGTTTGGTTCGTGTGAGACAAATTTCCTCTTCAAGACGTGCTCAGTTGCCAATGCCACTATGCAGCATTGCATAATACAGTCATGTTTTACAAAGGCTTCATTTTTGATTTTCAACCATTCTGCCTATAGACCTTTATCATGTTGTCACCATCTTTATCTTGTTCCCTGTATGCATTAGCAATTATGAATAGTGATTCCAATTATTGAACGAAGGTGCCAGACTATTTGTCCTTTCAGCCTCGGTTTGGCTACATTGATTTTAATAGGAGAAAAACAAGGTGGCTGTACCATGATAAAGATCTATGGAGCGTGCAGGTTGACCTCAAAATACAGGACGATAGAGGAATCCCACAACGACGAGTTTAGCGCCGATCTGCGCACTTCCGCGTTTGAAAACGAGGATCTTAATGTCAGTAAACAACTTTATGCTGATCGTGCGCATGCTCTTCCTTTTATGGCCTGATTAATTCATGCATGAATGAATGTGCTGAAAAGCGTTGTTTTGTTTGCCACTGACATTCTCGCTTTCAACCCGGAAGTGCGGAGAAGGGGCTAATGTAAAATTCCTCTATGTCAAATTCTGTTCGTCGTTTATTGAAACATGCATGATAGGATATCAGTTGAAACCGAACATTCCTGAAACCGCACCCAGAGCTGCCAACCAGTACAGATTTTCCGTATTTTTCTCAATTGTGAGAGAAAATGGTAGGTCTGCACAGACCGTTAGTTGGCGCTACAACGTGTGGGGCGCTACATTTTATGGAACTATTTTGTTTTCCGACTGGACCCATGGGGCCCTTTTCCAAACCCTGGCTTCGGCTTCGGCTTCGGCTTCGGCTTCGGTTTCGGCTTCGCGTAATTTTATGTCCCCAGATTAAGCAAGATCTGGGACACTGTTTTTGCTACATGTACATCAAAGTCTTTTGTTTATAAACCAAGAGCCAGAGCCTGTTTATTTATTTATTTACGTATTCAATGCTTCAGATTGGAAATGGGACTGGGGAATAGTTGGAGCCTACGAAGCCGAAGCCTAAGCCGAAGCTAGGGTTTGAGAAATGCCCCTGGAGTCCAGGGTTAGACTGGTCCGTGTCTGGTACCACGACGCCCACATAAAAACTGATAAAAAATGATAGAGAATTCGCGAGACTTGCACACTATCTCAGCCTTATCTTGATGTACTTGCTGTGGTCGCGGAGTCCCATGCGAAACAGCTGGGCGTGTTTGGTAGGCATCGTCCTCTCCGATCCACTCAGGTCGGCACTGACGTTCACGGTGTTATGGCCAGCAACCACACCAGCACTCACTACCTCGGGAGTAATCGCTGCCAAAAAGATGAAAGAATAACCAATGAACTCGTGTAATTTTACTCATCGCTTGCACATGGATTCGGGCAGGCTTTAATAATAGAGCCTGGCTCGGGCCACAATAGGCTCGTCACCCACCCATTTCACTCGCAGCAAGCTGCACATCATGTACAAGGACTACCGTACCGGGGGTGTTTCTATGTCATTTTTAATTAGAAGATATATCATCACAAGAATCCCCCGGAAATTTTTTTTATACGGGGTTGGGATATTTTCATCTTGAAGGCGCCATTTAACTTGGGCAATTTTTCAGCCACTTTCATACACCCATGCATGCAGTCAGGACTTTGATTCATTAATTTCTTTCAACACTTCACTTTAGCTTTTTGCCGCCAGTGACATCAGGGTTTACCGATAGCGACATATTTTGCTGATAAAAGTGACTAATGGGGGGGGGGGGTCACAAACTCCCTCTAACAACGCCCGTGGTCCTACCTTCTCTAATCATATCAGCAGGTGATGACGGACAGCCGTTGGCGTATCTGGCGCGACTTTCCAGACAACGGTGGCGTTGTAGCAGGTCTTGGAGGTGGCTGCTCTTCTACGACCAGTCCGTCCGGTGTTTCTGAAGTCGAAACGCCATGCGACGCGGCCGGGTTTTCTGTCCCGAGCCAGGTCAACCTGACATAGAAAAATGAGGCGTTTTTAATGGATGGTCGTGTGCATTATACCCTTTTATGATCTTTCCTACTACACTGTATAGCAATTTTGGGACGAACGCTTTTTACGCCTCCAAGACAGTGTTTTCCTCTTATACAGTGAATTAGCGGTGTGGCCTGGTGGCTTCGTGTAAAGGACTCAAGATCTCGGTGAGCTGCAGATTGTGGGTTCGAGACCAGCTGGGGTCCTGGGGCTTGTCTCTTTAAAGTTTGAGCAAGGCACTTTTGTCACAAGTTGCTTTTCTCCACCCAGGAGTAAATGGGTACCTGTGAGGGCAGTGATGGTTGTGTGTTTGATTATAGCCCATGTGCGCTTAACCTGCAGCCGTGGCTATATATACTCCCCAGGGAGCTGAGGTGGTTTCATGAATGCTTAATGAGCCTGATGAGCAGGGGTAATAATAATATTGTAAGCGCTGTGATATAGTTTACTATTTGAGCGTTCTTAAATGCCGATTATTGTAATTATTATTATTATTATTATTATTATAATGACAAAAGTACCCTTGGAGACACTTTGTCGTCATTTTGTATACCTTTAGGGAGACAAGTGGAATTAGGGAGACATTTCTGTGTCTCCCCGAGTACCCAGCCCCCCTAAGGAGTGAGAATTGTACTGTCGCAAGTGAGTTATATCGATAGAGGATGGTCCAAAACATAAATATACCGAAATTCGTGGGGGTAGGATACATTAAAGTTGGGTTAGGTTACATTCAAGTTGAAAAAGGAAATGTGCACAAGTCTATGGGAATGTCTCCCAAATGACCCATCGCCGGTAAATATTATTATTATTATTATTATTATTATTATTATTATTAATATTATTATTATTGATATATTAAAAGTAATGTATGAAAAACAGACGCACTAATTCTATGTATACTGGGCGCATCAATGTGTAAATATGCATGCGGTTTATGTTATTCTCAGTGGAGTCGAATTAGTGCGTTTGTTGCTTAATCATACCCGGCAAATTTTTAAAAGTATGGAAAAATACATTTCGCTTTATATGAACCGTTCAATACTTTAACAAAAAGGAATACAATTCCCCACTTCTTAACTGAATAGGACTTAAGAGGATTGCCAAAAACAAAAGAACAAATAAAAAAAATTAAAAAAAATGAACATTTAATAAGGGAGAAAAAAGCTTTAAGCAAAAGTTGGAGCAAAGTATTTTTCTTGGTTCACTTCAATATTGATTTTGCTTGTGATTTGTTGACACTTCCCAGTGAATTATTTATTTTCATGTTAATATTCAGTTTATAAATGACATACTTTGTCTTTCCCTGAAGTTCCACTTTACCCCTGCACTTCAAATATCCCAACAATCGCAGCCAAGCATTGTCTCACAATAGATACTTGTAGCTTTTTGGTGTTTCAAAGTTTATCCTATTTCGTGCCGAAAAAACATATAACCATGCAGGCTATTTCGACTTGGAAATTAAATTAACATAACATGACAAGTGGATTTTATGTCGAATAATTTCGGTGAAATTTTTATACCAGTGTGAATACGGGTAATAGGGTATGAAATCAAATCCTGTTTATAGGCGCCGTTTCAAAAGCAATCTCTCCAGCAAATATTTATGATATTTGCCTTTGAAAATTACTTTTGAAATCCACACCGAACTTTACACGTGTATGTCTTCGCAGGTGACATGAAAGTATATTCATAACATCAGTATTGCTTTGAGCCGGGGAGAAAGCCGACAAACCATTTTCCAATCGTGTTCCTCTTAATGGGACATGTTGCTGCTTTCGTACATGCAGCTCATGCAGTCGCGTTAAGCCCGGTTCATACTTCACGCGAATACGAATGCAAAGCGAATTTATGACGTCAACGCCAAATATTCGCGCTGCGAATTCGCAAAAGTTGAACACACATTTCAACTTGTGCGAATCTTCGCCGCACCCACTCCATCCATGACGTCAAGTTCGTTTCGCATTCGCGTGAAGTATGAACCGGCCTTTAGTCTCTTGGTTGCCATCTGAAACTGATACGCGGGAATACACGTTGAAGGCTGGGCAGTAAATGACGCGCTGCACCTCGGCTGGCGTCGTACGGTGTGAAGACATCACTCTGGGGAGGGAGGACAAGATGTGGTCAATGATTACTCGATTTTCCTTTTGGGGAAAAACGAGGGTTAATTGAGAGCCAGGCTGGTGTTAATGAAAGATCGATCAATGCTCGCAACATGCTGGGGATCGGGAAACATTGATCAATCCATATCTATCTCATGCTATCAACATGAGGAAATTATTAGACTGGCAACAATCTCACCATGAAAAAGAGCATCACTAAAAAATGACCACGCGTGGAGAGATGTCGATTATGCATAATGAAGTAATTTCCTGAGACAGATCATGCAAATACGGTATTGCAAAATACGAATCGGGCCGAATTTCATTGCGTTACATAAGGGCCTACGTGATTTTTGCTACCGGAATTCCACGAAAGTTTTACAAGCAGCAATAAGAAATTGCTTATAGTTAAGCGTAAGCATATAAGCATCGGTCTTTGTGAGTGAATAATTAGCACAGTAACTAATGAAATTAACTCCAGTCCAGATCTCGAGTTTGTGTACGGCGCCCAAAGCAGGTACAAGCGTAAACCACCACTGCATGGGATATCATTCAATTTTTCCGTTCTATAAAAACCAATGCTTAATACACCCGTCGCCCAACATCGATGCAGCTATCATGTTTGATGTATACATGTGATTGCACTAGGCACGCCAAGAGGTCCGAGTTTATCATTTTGCATTATGTGTACATGAACGTATGTCCTATCTGTCAATTGGTCAACTCAAATCTACTTAGTACCGAAGTCCGACGTCAGTTGTCACGACAACTGGCTCCAAACAAATGAAGATTTCGACTGTTCCTTTGTTAACAGCCAGTCATGCAAACACATTGACACAAAATAACAAAAGTATTCTGGTTCCAAACATTGCATTGACGTCATCACTTCGGTACTCTATACAGTTACGAGGTAAAGAAATTGTGTCGGTAGGCCCAGACTGACGTCAAAATAAATCACATTTTTCAAACTCAAGCCACAGTAGCGTACATCAGACCTTTGGTCCATTTCATCAGTTCTATTTTATTTTTCGTACATTTCATTGGGAATGGAGCGAAGTTTGAAAGGGAAACATACCACAGTAACAAGAACAAATCAATTTTTAAAATTAATCATAAGACTTGTCCTGGAATAAACATGGAATGGAGGCCACATGAATTAATCTCCAGTACTTTTTTACTTGAAGGTCGAAGAAGCACTCTTACAAGTGTGAATATGTAATACCTTTCTAAAAATATTATAGGACCAGGCATATCCCTGAATTCATCGCAACGGCCGTGCCTTCCCCCTTTACCTTACATACTGGACTTTTACAACGTCCAACAGATTTACAGAGGCATACATTAAGCGAGAGTTGCAACAAATAGGGGCGCTGTCACGATGCCATGGGAGTACGAGTACAAGCCATGGCCAAGTTATATACGCCGTGTCCGAATTACTTTGCTGCGGCTTGAAATTACACACATGTCTACGGTTGTGGCTGCAGCCACATCACATAGGCCTATAGACTTGTGTGTAATTTCAAGCCGTAGCCAAGTAATTCGAACACGGCCTCACGATTCACGATGTCTGCTTTCAAACGAAATAGACATAAAATTCTTCAAACAATCCACAAGTTTCCTTTGCCAGTTTTCTTTGTTCACTTTGAAAATGAAATTTAGGGCCGAGTCAAACCGAATAATTTAATATTTGAATATTCGACCTTCCATTCGATCGAATGCAGAAAATCTAGCTAGCAGAAAATCGACATTTTTAAAAACGGGTGTTGCTACTTCTAAAATCTAAATTTCTGCTAGCAAGAAATGGGAAAACGGGGTTGTCCACTTTGGAGCATCACGATTTTTGTCGGTAAGAAAATGAGATTTTTGGTTGTCCACTTTCGAGGCGCCGAGATACATAGTCGTCAAAGTAAAATCCTCATTTTTGCTAGCAGAAAATTGAGTTTTTTAAAAACGGTGTTGCCATTTCTAAAAACCTAAAATTCTACTAGCAGAAAATGAGAAAATACGGTTGTCCACTTTTGACGCTCCATAGTTCCTTGGCAAGCACTACGCGTGCTGTTTGAATCTGTGTCTGAATCGCTTGGTATACACAAAGATCGTGTACGTCTTGTCGATGTTCGGCTGGCGGGGAGTCGAGTACATGTTTGCGCATGATGCGCATGCAGCAAAGCATGGACTCATGGGGCGCACCTTTTGAGCGTGCGTATTGTGCAGAGCGAGTCCGTTGTTTTGGGGAAAACAAATCACGCAACACCGAAATTCATAGTCGGGTTCCGCCTGCGTGTAGTGAATAATGCCCGTGTATCAAGTCCAGTAGCTAGACACATGTTCGTCCAGAAAATAGACAAGATTTGTCCACAAAAACCCGCAGATAACCAACAAATAGTTGGAGGAACAAGGAGAGTCATCTATTTCAATCAAAACTTTCGACAAATTGCGACAAGAAGTGGACCAGTGGTTGAGTGTATATTTTTTTTTATTTAAAGCTTTGACACAAGTTCACGGAAAAGGTTAAAAACCCACGAGATCCACTACCGATTAAGTATTATATATAAAAATTGAGTAAAACACCAACAGTATAAAAAGTATAATACAACACCTGAATAAATCCCAGCCATCCGATTGGTGGATCGTCGATCACGTGCATTGACTTATACGTCCCATCGTACGACGCGAACCCGCACCGCCAAAAACGTTCTATCACATGGTTCTATCAAACGGTAACGCGTTTGATAGAACTTCCCCGCCGCTACAACACGGCTGTCATTGGACTGGTTCCCGGTCCCTCCGTTGTCCTTCGGACTTCAAATGTATATTATATACATACGGGGACCGGGAACCAGTCTAGGCTGTCATTCACACAAAATGGCGTACGGTGTTTCCGTACCGCGGTTTGTTTTCCTAACAGACGACGAAATATTGGAACTCGTACTGCTGACGCTGCAAACACAAAGAGACAAATGAAATATGCAGCTAAACGATTAGAGGAATTTGCAAGACACGCAGGAACAACAATTAGGCCTAAACTTTAACTGATTCGGAACTGCATCACCACTTTTTGTTGCGGTTTTATGCGGGACTGAAAAGGTAAACGGCACGTTGTACACCAAGAAATCCATGCATGCAATCTGTCGGATTTATTCTGGCGTTGTATAAAACGAAAAATGAATGTTTCACATTCGTGCAATGGTAAGAATAATTTCATTCGGTGACAGATGGAATGTCCCATTCCACTTCGCCTCTTGGAATGGAACATTCAATCTGTCACCTCATGAAATTATTCTTACCATATCGCACTCATAAACATTCATTATTTGTATAATACGATGTAAAAACCAATAAAAAGAATATATAAACTACCAAGTAAATATCATTTGTAGTTGGAACAAAAAGACAAGTCTTGAAACAAAACAAGATAAAAAGGTGCAAAATTAAAAATTGGTGCGGTGTAAAATATAAAATTAACTTACAATTAAAAGAATAAAATTATAAAGTATAATTCTACGTGTGGCCAACGCGTTACGGTAATGCACCGTGCATGGGGGCTGCCAGTTGGCCGGGCACACCGTTGTATGTACGGCATTAAATACTCGTACCACGGCATAGCAGTTAGTGGTGACCGCAAAAACAAGTCAGTTTCATATCTATTTTGTTTAGTTTATTGGTTTTGCTAATTAATAGGCTATCAATCATGTATGCTATTTTTAATATGTTCATTCTTTGTTCTGAATAAAACATTGCTATCCCAACTGAACGGATGCACTTTACCTTTGAATATTGATCTTTTGCTTTCTGAATACTGAAATGAGTTTTAAAGGTTGGCAGCTCTGCGCACCATTATTCCCCCTGCCCCGGATCAAACCACAAGAAACCAATAGTAAACCCGTTAATAAACATTTTCGTCGTCCGATTTCCAGTTCGAAATGCCGTTTGGAAGGTTTCATCATATATTTCCTCAACGTTTGCACCAATACACAAATGTATATCGTTACATACAATGCTAACTTTGCAAGTTTTATAATTTTATTAATTAACGATTTTTTTCTCCATATTATTGGAAAGTTTGTACAATATAATTTGAGGTATTAGCTGCTATTATGTCTGGAGTTACCTTGAAATAACCCTCCAGAATACAATTTCTTTATCAAAAATTGAACTGTTCCCCTTCACATTCCTTTGCATTTCACCTTCGAATATTCGAACTCGAAAATAAACATTCGAATATTCGATAATCCATCGAATATTAGGCACAGCCCTACATATAATCATAACGTATTTCATTTCTATTATTTGACACCAATTTGCCCATAGCGTTATACGATTTTAGTATCAGAAATTCAAATACGAATTTACACTTCAAAGTTTACAATTATGCATTAATATAGAAGCAAAACTTACAATAATATAGAAGCAAAACTTACAATAAAATAGCTAATATGCAGTATATGTGTATGTTTTGAGCTAGCTGTAAACGGATTCAAGCACGTGGTCGATGTAACCGCAAAGGACACCGCAGTTTTGCACAAGTCACTGTGGCAGCTATTGCTCCGAATGCACTCATTGATACATCAAAAACTGAGGTGTCCCATGGGCGCACTCGAGCATTCAGTCGAATTTCCTGTAGGCCTATATCACCTTAAACACGACCAAGGCCCTATAATGCACGTTGAGAAATGTTAAAATCTTGACGCTTTTGTCAAAACGAACTGCTAACATCTGCTCTTTTAATTAATATCAAGTGTAAAACGGTTTGCTTGTGCCCAGAATGACTAGCCGCTGTGAACAATCCTAAAAAAACAAACTTGTCTTTTGGGATGAAGGACCGTCTTTGTCCTAATGCTAAACAGTTTTTGCTTTAGTTTAACAATACGCCAGACTATAATCTGATAAAACAAAAAGCAATACAAACATATTTTAATAGTCCAAAACAAAGAATACATATATTGTCCCAAATTATCCCAATATTACCACTCAAAATAATTGTTCCATTCCAAGTGCAAAAGCGGAACTTGGGATGATTAAACAAGTAATTCTACAGGCTTTCAAACAGACCAGGTAAAAAAAGTAGGAGAATAGTAGAATCGAAATTAAAAACAGGACAAAAGTAGGGGTTTAGGGCAAAATCGGCTTAAAAGTAGGGAGTTTTGCATGCTTTCAGGAGTAGTTTTCGTTGATACTCGCCCCATGTCCACAGCATCACAAGCCTCATTTGGGCTGTTTTGTACTCGCAAGTTAAAACACTTGTATTTCATAAAGCATGTGGTACTCCCGCACTCATAGCCCTTCATTGTGGGATTTTCATGACAGTGTGTAACAGTGTTTTTCAGAGTTGTAGGACCAAAAAAAAAAAAAAAAGTAGGAAAAATAGGAGTTTCAAGAAGCAATTAGGAAAAGTAGGAGCAGGGTACAAAAAATAGGAAAGAGGAGGAAAAGTAGGAATACTTAAAAGCCTGGTTGTATCATGTCAAATGTGTCGATCCAGTACCAACATCTTGTTACCCCTATGCACATGAAATTGGACAATGATGGATTAAATACACCAATGATTAATAAATGAATAAAGAATAATGATTAACTCTTAATTTTCCCCCATTGTCATTTGTTTACAGATTATCCTCCTGGCAAACCCTCTTGGGGTCTCCCACTTGGCCACATGGGGTTTTCTTTCCATTTCCTGTTTATCCTTGCCACTTCCTTTTGTTCCTTCTCTTGCCCTAATTACCACCTTCTATTTAAACCCCCTCCCCCCCCCCCCCTTCACCACACTCCTTTGTCCCCTTTTCCCAGCTTCATCCTTCATCTTAATCCCTCCACTCCTTTATCCTTACCCTAACCACACTTCTTTGTTCCTTTCTTCCTGGCTGTCCTTTCCTCTCCCTTTGATGTTTACCCACTGCCTATCTGCCATGCTCTTTTGCATCCCTCTTTTGTGTTTCTCCACCCACCCCCTCATGCATGTGTGTTCCCTACATGTTTGTTTCTTGTACTCTGTCATTTGCCTTTGAGAAAGAACTTGCTTAAGTTCGAAACGTCAGGTTTTTGTTTAAAATGTATTAACAATTAAAGGCAGCTACAATTTGAAAGGGCTCAATGTGAGACCACTTACAAATTATTGATTCATTCTTTTTTGTTCATTGCCTTTTGGGGAGTTTTTTGTTTGATTTACACCAGTGGCGCACTCAGGATTTGACTTTGGGGGGCTCACCATTTATTTTTAAGAATGTTGCCCCAGATTTTTTGCCACGGGAAATAATTTTGTTATTAGGTTTACTGCACAGTGTTGGATTTTGACAGGTTGAGGAAGTCTCCTAGTAGAAATGCCTCGGGGGTTAGGGTCAATGAACTTGTAATGTTCAATTATGCAAACAGGATTGTATTACCATGGTAAAAGTAATTATCAAACCTGCTCTCGTCTCATTCCTAAGTTGATCGTCAAAAACTTTAGCCTCACATGAAAGTTGAAGAGGGTTTGAAGGTAGGATTATACACCAATCGGCCTTGGACATCGCTGCTATCAGCCTGTATAGGATTATAAAAAAAAACACATAGACCTCCAAATTATGTTGCACAGTTGCTATCAGATCACTATGCTCGCATGAGCTGTGTAGGCTGATCTGGAATCACAAGTTGTGCTGCAAGACCTTACCAGAGTGTGAAAAAAAAATTGCACTGTTGTATATCTATATAATAACAACAACAATAAAAAACTAGACGAACGGTACGGTGTTTGTGGACAAAACACAGGGCTGTTTCGTTTTTTGTGTACAATTTATTGATTAAAATCAAATTTCAAAAATTAAAAAAATCATAGAAAATTAGCCGATGACGTCATCATGACATCACTTCGGCTTCTGCATGCTGGTGGCAGTATCTACCTACCCACCAATTTTCATGACGATCGGACCTATCCGTATATGTGTTTTTAAAAAGCACATTTTTGATGATGATGTCATCACGACGTCACACATTTTCTCCCTTTTAGGGCATATCTTTGAGACATACCAAAGCTATAACAAAAAGAATTTTGAAAATATCTTGTTTTGTTCGCTAGATATATTGAAAAGAATGTTACAATTTTAAAATTCATAAAAATCACGTGATGACGTCATCATGACGTAAATGTTCGGCATACATTCTGAGCAGTTAGTCTAAGTGTCTGTCAAGTTTAAAGCCAATCGGCAGCATAAAAGTAGCCAAAGTGCCGGTAAGAAAGAAAACGTGTAGAAAGAAAACGTGTACAAATGCTATGAGCATTTGGCTGGAAAAAAAAAGAAAAAAAAAATCTTAACGAAAACAAAGGCTGTTTCGGAAAGGTTTCCGAAACAGCCAACAAGATTTGCCCTCTTTTTTTGATGGGGCAGTTTGTCCTAAGAGAAGCAAAACAAACTTTTTCTCTGGGACAAAATTGTATGGGGAGGAGATCAGCATCTTAACTTAGGGGCACCAGGAGAATTATCGTGTGATTTCACTTGCGCACAAAAGGCTAAAACAATACCCCGACCCGTTTTATCTCAATATTCTGATGAGATCTCTACCGCGCCTCAGTGCAGGTACGGGTCAGTGCTGTGCAGACCGAGGGTTTAGCTTCGAGTCTACAGACCTCTTGAAAAGAGAATTATCTTTGCAGACGTCTACCAGTATAGCTTTCTATGAGATAAATAGATGCTCTGATCGACATGGTCTGACATGACAACTCACCCTTCGGACATCTTGGTCCTGGTACAAGGCTTCCATCCCTGTGGCCATGAATGGACGCATTAAACCCCGTCTGCCGGACGAACTCTGTCAAAAGAAAAATCTGTGGCTTAGCCAGGATATATTCAGGGGGCTGTGGCAATATCTCAATATTCTGATGAGATCTCTACCGCGCCTCAGTGCAGGTACGGGTCAGTGCTGTGCAGACCGAGGGTTTAGCTTCGAGTCTACAGACCTCTTTGAAAGAGAATTATCTTTGCAGACGTCTACCAGTATAGCTTTCTATGAGATAAATAGATGCTCTGATCGACATGGTCTGACATGACAACTCACCCTTCGGACATCTTGGTCCTGGTACAAGGCTTCCATCCCTGTGGCCATGAATGGACGCATTAAACCCTGTCTGCCGGACGAACTCTGTCAAAAGAAAAATCTGTGGCTTAGCCAGGATATGTTCAGGGGGCTGTGGTCATTTTCATGGGGGGGGGGGGGAGGGGGGCAAGTGATAATTTTTCACCAAGATTTTCAGGCGAAAATGTTACAAGTACATAAAGTAACAAATCTGTAAAAATGCTCACCCAAATCATAAGATTAGAGAATGGTGAAAATCCATTTTGTTTTAACAATGGTCTGTGCATATTCATTATGTGATTATCAGGACTGTTGAAATTGAAATAAGTCACTTCGTTTTGGGACGTCTTCAAATACAATTTTCTGGAAGATGACAGCATTTCAGATGGAAATATTTCTCGGGAGGGTTGGTACTGGTGTAATTTCCATACATTGTAAGCTTTTAAATTGAAACTAATCATTTTGGATTTGTTTTATTCATACCAAAGGTGTAATCATACCTTTTTAAGACACCAAATACGTCAAATGCCTATAAGCCTTTACCTGCTGCAGGTATGGTGAACGGTTCATGACAAGAGCCAGATGATTCATTTGTCTGCCGTCCTCATAGCCTCCATTATCCCCCAAAAGGTCGAGTTCTATGGGGACGTCCGGGTAGATGCTCTGCTGACCCTTCGCGTATTGGCGTCGAAGCATAACAATCACACACATGGCCACGCCTGGTACGGCCACGATAAGGACTAAGCATCCAACGGCGATGAGAACTATCGCCAGAGTCGACACACCGCCATCACCTGAATTTACAGTAATAATGACAATGTGAACCTAGGGTGTATATAGCCACTAACAATAGCATTGCAAGCTATTACCCCTGCTCATCGGGCCTATCAATTATTCATAAAACTTGCTTTGCTCTTTGGGGAATACCCATAGAGCTATATTAAATTACTAGAGCCTGACTCAATGTACTCCGACTATGATTCTTAATTTAGAAATAGGAACACAAAAACTTTAAAGTCGAAATGTGATTTTTCCGTGACGGGCCCCTAACGTCCTTTTAACTGGGCACATGACGATATGCACTCATTTAATTCTGGATGGAGAGAAGTAATCAGGAAAAAAAATGTCCAGGCCTGCTGAGCTCAAGAACACTAGCACCATGACTGGGCTCCAACTCCCAATCGTCACAGCAGCCCACTAGGCAAGTAATGAATTCATTGAGGTTTACCTCCAGGAGCTTCGGTGGTTGTCAGGTCTTCATCTGATGTAACCAGACTCTGACAATGTTCACCAGTAAATGATGACAGACAGCTGAAAATACGGAGACGACGGCATATTTAAACGACTTTCATCCTATTCTTTTCAAATATGGTACAAATGAGAATATTTTCTTAGTTTTTAAATGCTGTAACAAGATAAAATGCTGGGAAAAGTTTCAATGTCTTGAGGTGAAAAGACCACATATTTTAGCAAATTAGGAAGGTGTAACAGTGACATTTTTTTTTTGGGGGGGGGGACAGACAGACGTCAATTTAGTTTTTGATATAAGTTCAAAGATTGCCAATGATTAAAAAAGAACGAAGGTCTTCCCTCCAATTTTGAGACCGGAGCATTTCTCTTTTGCCATGTGCCCCTCCCCTATTCTACAGTCCTGACTCCGCCCCTGCCTGTACCTGCATATCAGCTGTGTGGAGAAACTCGATTTTTCACATGTTCCCCCATTCTGGCACGTGTCCACTGTACAGTCCACGGGCGATGCTAATACAAAACAATTGCAACAACATGATTATAAAGATCACAAATACAAAACAGCTACATTCGTTAAAACGTATAGACTATGTTCCCTTGGACGCTGCGTGTTTACATATATATTGATAACGTGAGGGGCGGTATGCGCACGCATTGTGTTTTGCATAAAATGTGTTTTAGGAGTGACGTCGCAGGTCAGATCGCCTTTGAATTTACGTGACCTTTCATGTAAGTCCTCAATTATACTTATGTAAAACACGATGCATGCGCGTACCACCGGGTACATTTGAATATGGGTCAGTTTAGATGCAAATAAAGGACACATGGCGTATGCTGTCTTGTAAAAAGTTTAGCGTCAAGGTTCACTTTTTTTTTTGAAAACTGTTGCTTTTCTCAAAATGTTGAAAAATTCAATACGGCCTCTATTTGTTCTGTGACTTTGAAATATCTTCAGAAACCAAGTTTTTTTAGGTCCAAAAATGACCAACCCAATAATGATTAATCAGAAGTGCTTGCTGAAGTTAAACGAATAACGAAGTTGACAACCGGCTAATGATTTAATCAGTAAACTCTGTTTCACAAGCTAATCCGAGCTTCGTGTCTTGCCACAAAATGTGGCCTCTCTGAGGCAAACTATTGGCTGAATTACCCGTTACAATGATAGAGTCAGGAACCAGTGCTATGGTTATATTCCCATCAGTCAGGATATTGCTGCCTGATAAGATTTCCTGTATGGTGTCTAGTGGTGGTGCTTCATTGTTAAACGATATCGCCACGGTAGCGACCACACTGCCTTCCCTCAGCATCAAGAGTTGCACTGACAGAGCTGTAGGCAGTTCCATCAAAATCTGAGGGACGGAAAACAATAAACCAAAAGTGATAACTTTTAATCATTGTAATATGGTACTCGGCTTTTCCAACTATGTCCTACACACTTTTATCTGTGAACCCTCAACAACAAAAAACAGGAACTTATAAGTCCACTGAACTATTCGTCCAGTGCTCCGCCAACCGAGATGTGACAAGGCCTGATTTGATGTCATTTCAAAGAGACATATGATTTGTCTTTTGGGAAGGACTCTTTGCTTTGGGTGTGGGAGTGTGTGGTCTAGGATTTGTGACTCATGATCAGAGGGTCAGGGGTTCGAATCCAGCTACTGCCCATATGTTGTGTCCTTGGGCAAGCCATGCACTTCATCCCCACTTGCCTCTCTCCACCTAGGAGTATAAATGGGTACCGGCATTAGCTGGGGAGTAACCTAGCATCCCGTCCAGGGCGAATAGAAATATTCTCCGTCGTTTCATGCTACTGAAACCGGAAATAAATGCCGGCCTGATGGGCCACATTGGCTCGTGACAGACTTTGCTTTGCTTTGCTTTGGGTGCATTAGTCCACATGCCTTAAACATGAAACAAACAGAAACTACTTAACTAAAGGGATATGGCATAAATCCCAGGAGGGACTGTAGAAACAAGTTAATCTCACAGTAGGCCTAAGTGTGTTGTAAAACGTTGTTCAAAGCTGCATATAGTACTTTGCGAAGAGCACTCCCAAACCAGGAGCACAACAAACAAATAGTTTATATTACCAGTGGAAAGAACGTTCTAGTAAGCTGTACAGATGAAGAAGACGTCGGGTTAAGGTAGGCCGCGATGAACGGCAAGTCAAGACCGATTGCTGCAATAACTGTTGGACATTCTGAAAAAAAATGCAGAAAGCATTTGCAAATATACAAAGAGGAATACGTGAACTCATCAGGAGTACTCAGGAATACATTCACCACAGGAGTCTCGGTCATCGCCTGGCACTCCTACAACATACACAGCCTTTTCCCCCACGTAACTAGCGTTAATTGTAAACAATGCCACCAAGGAACGAACATTCGCCATTCAAGCATAAATAATCTCCTCGGCCATTTCCCTACACATGGAACATCTTCAAACTAACGAGAGTTACAGGTAGGCATGTCGAAAATGAATGCACTGAAGATATACGAACCATACAGCATTACTTTGGGATGTTTTCGGAATCTCTGTCAGATTTACTAATCTTCATTTTATGAGTTATAATTGTCATTCGTGCCCGCACATTCCACTGTATCATGTTGAATTTATTGCTGAATGGCACTTTTCGTAATAGATCAAGGTATCTGAACAACCTGCAAGGACCACAAAAACTGGAAACAACGTTCCTTTCCACCTTATCCATGATACCCTTGTAAATTTTGGGATGGCATTAATTACTGCCTCGACTGTTGCTGATCAAAGACTTTAGTCTGCGATTGTGGATTGTGACAACGCCGGCTAAAAAGTGATGGACCGATCCCACGAGCGCGAGTGGAACACGATAATAATGTAGTGCGTTCGTGTCTTATATGCAACGAGACCGAAGGCTGAGTGGCATATGGGACCAGTGTTGTAGTCGAGACTATTTCAAGACCAGGCACAAGACCATGCACAGGACCATTCACAAGACCAGCTTGATTGTAACAGGCACAAGTAACAGGCATAAACCATGACAAAGGAATGCTTTTATTACAGTTCATTTGAATAGCTTAAGACTTGGATTAAGACTGCTGGTCTTGTGCTGGTCTTGCAGGGTCTTGACAACAACACTGTATGGGACAGGGATGCACTACATTATTCCGTGTTCCACGAGCGCGTGTGGGATAACGAATCTATCTTTAAGCAAACTTGACGCGCAATATAGATGGAATTACATGCAAGCTGTACACAAAATGTACAACACACGCGGACGTATCAATAACAGTTTCTGTGTTTTGCGTATAGCGCAATACGCAGAGTGTGATATAGACTGTCGTGCAATATGGGATATTATACAACGCCTGAATAAATCCCCGCCATCCGATTGGTGGATCGTCGATCACGTGCATTGAATTATTCGTTTCATCGCATGGCGCGAAGTAACGTCGCATGGTAGGGGCGTGCGATGTAACTTCCCTAATTTCACGGTCACTGTTGGTGCCGCTACAACAGACTGGTTTCCGATCCCTTTATTGTCCTTCTAACATCAAATGTATATTATACATATGGGGACCGGGAACCAGTCTAGGCTGTCATTCACACAACATGGCGGACAGTGTTTCCGAACCGCGGTTTGTTCTCCCAACAGACGACGAAATATTGGAACTCGTAGGCGATGCTGACGCTGCTAACACAAAGAAACAAATGAAATATGCAGTCAAACGATTACACGCAGGAACAACAATTAAAGCTTTAACCGATTCGGAACTGGACCACTTTTTGTCACGGTTTTATGCGGGACTGAGAAGGTAAAACTAAACGGCACATTTTACACAAAGAAATCCATGCATGCATGGATGTGTTTCCTACCTCCATGATTCATGCAATCTGTCGAGGATTTATTTAGGCATTGTATAAAACAAATATTGAATGTTTCACATTCGTGCAATATGGTAAGAATAATTTCATGAGGTGACAGATGGAATGTCCAATGGAACATTCAATCTGTCACCTCATGAAATTATTCTTACCATCGCACTCAAACATTCATTATTTGTATAATATCACACTGTCAGTTGCCATGGATCGACTAATCAGGATCGAGGATTCAAGTTTGCTTGAAGATAATACTGTACGTTGGTTGTCAACAAACTGTTCAAGCCAAAGACCATGTTTTGAATGACTTTTGCAAATTACTTCATGAATATTACGGTACATGAATGTGCCCATGAACTACTTACCAAAACATGAACCGTCGTCGTTTTCACAGAAATCTTCAGGACCGTTACAGGGACACGTGTAGAGGTCAGTATTGGAAGCTGGTCGACAGAACTGACCTGGCTCTGAGCAGAGACTACTGTCCGACAAACATGGGTTGGCCACTAAAAAACAAAGTCAGTGAAACAAGCCTTGTTTTCATTAAGTTGCAATGAATGCCGATGGCATGTTAGATGCTTAGTAGATCCGTTTGATCTGTATAGATCCGTTTCGTAATGTCATTTGGTGGCCCAAAATGGCTTCCTAACATCTAATATTTTTGATCTCAGTACACAGGTCTGTGGGGGGGGGGGGGGGGGGGGGGTGCAGAGAGTGCGAACACTCCACCATTCCCCAATTCACTTTTTCCTTATTTTTTCTAAAGAATTGGCGAAGGTGGATGGTTCACCATCTTGTCCGTCGATATGCGTCTTGTTTGGAAAATTTTGGGGTACATTTATTTTTTAACTAACATTTTTATATTAATTGGTCCGAAAATATCCAGCGTATACGTGCCTGCCACATGACGCTGAAAATAACAACATTTCTGAACCTTATCAGAGTTAGCCCAGGCTACACCTGTCCGAGGAATGTTATACATGCAACCGTTATATGTGACTGGCTCTGCAAAAAGGGGTATTATGTCACAAAATCTGAAAAATTAGTTATATACATAGTTGAATTTGTCACATCCTAGGCTTTCATTTGGTGTAGGTTTGACCCCTGTGGCATTTTGCATTCTGAAGATATCTTGACATTTGTATACTCCTATTTTCCAATTTAACGGAAGTGCATTTAGAGATACAGGCCTTTAAACACAAAAAGTGCAAAGAAATAGGATAGAAGCAATTTTTCATCAATATTAAATTATTCTTTATTTATCAATATTAATGTTTCTGAAAATAAATTATGAAAATATAGATATAACAGAAGCCAATGAACCAAAAACAAAAAAAAATCACTTATGTGAAGATTTTTTCGCCTGCTTCACATAAAACAGCCCTGTGTGTGTTTTCACATAGTGCGACATAATATCCTTTTTTGTAGAGCGGGTCACATATATAATCTTCCATAAATCTTACGTTCGCAAGTTGGTCCAGATGTACCGTGCAGACACACACACTCGCAGAATTCTGCACTGAAGATGCCTTCATTGAAACAGCTGGTAAGCTGACACTCTAGTCACACAAACACAGAATAAACAGGTACACAGCTTATGACATTGACCAATCCGGGTAGAATCACGTGAAATTGCGAAAATGTGAAATTGCATTATTTATAATTTAAATGGGGAACATGTCAATTCCGAGGCAAACAAAAGCACTGCGCAAAATTCAACAGAGTTGTCAAAGGGGCATAGTTTACTTGCAAACGGCGATACATCAATTGCAAAGAAAATCTGCACGAAATTACTGTAAGTGCAATAGACATTTTGTTAGGATATTAATTAATTCATTAATTGTTAACACAAGACAACCGATCACAAGGAAATCATACTGGTATCAAGTGATTACTCTTTTTCAACACTGAGAAGGAGTTGAAAGAGTGAGATTGTCCATGCTCTAAAGGTTTGACAATGAAAATCAAACAGGCCCCACCCCCCCATAAGCTCGAAATTAAAAATATTAGGTGTTGAAGCATTCCAATAAGCCAGTTCGGTATTCCAACTGCGCATGTGTATTGCACGTCTTCGAGCATAGATGTATTACATTTGCTATTTGAATATAAGTGGATTGATTTGAAACTAACACCACACCCCCATCATCAAACACTGGTGGAATCATTGAGTGAATGGCAGACCAATCCATTATGCCCACCCCTTAATCCTAACCCCTTGGGTAACTTTACTAGAAAGTATCCTGAATCCGCCAAAATATCCACCTATTTTGTCATGCACAAAAACTTGGTTTTGGTGACTGCTCAATATCTAGGTATCCTAAATCCATCAAAATCCTGCAGTAGCGCTCGGCTTACAATCCTCAATCCATCAAAATCCCCAAGGTTTCAATATGGAGGTATCCCGAGTCCACCGAAATCCTCCAAAATAGGGGAAGGATTTTGATGGATTTATGAACGTTAGGGTTAATGTTTTGTCCAATCACAGTCACGCGGGTGACGTCCGTCACGTTATGTCGGACCAAAGTCGCGGCTGTAATTGGTCAATGCATTCAAGGGACTGATCCTAACGGACTGATTCTATTATCCACTCACCGGTGCAGGTATTTCCAATCCAATTTTGTTGACAGGAACAACGACACGTTTCACTATTCGGTGTACCTCCATTTTCGCAGGACAGCTCACAATCTGAAAATAAAATCCACAACACTATATAATGTTTTTCTCCAGGGCAAAATAGACAGCGAAATTGCTGCACAATTCACATGATACTCGTTTTATTCGTAGGATGCAGGTATGTTTCAAAGCGCAATTTAGTTACTACGCATGTACGAAATTAACATATTTCCATACTTATGAGTTACATTGGTAATGCATTTCAATGTAAAAACAAACACAAAAAAGCACGCGCACACACACACACACAGTTATACGCCTGCAATCGGGGACCTCCTATAACTTTTTGGCAAGGACCCTCATTGGTTTTGTACATGATTTTCAAACGGGGACCTTTTTCAATCGGGGACCCTATGTCCTCTATTGTTTAAGATCCCCTATTGAATGCAAAAACAAACCCACACACACAGACAAAACATACGATGCAAGAGGGCGCTATTTAAAAGAACGGTTGCCATGTCGGTGGACTGGTGGCTGAAAATTGCTATACCAAACAAAATCTGTGGATCCCGCGATGTTCATTATAGCGGCGTACTACTCTGATAATTCATCAACGGACATTCTGTGAGAAAAACTTCATGTGCTTTATGGACAGGCTTTTTAGACACATGGGCTTATATGTGATGCGATCAAGTAAAATCAGTCGGAACTGGGCAATCCTTGTTTTGAGATTTTATAGGCCAAAATATGTTCATAGTGGAAAAAACAAAATTGCCTTCGTTTTTTTCTCAAAAACAGAAGGGAAAACATTCTTCTTTCGGATGAAAATATGACATGTATTATAAATGTGCTAAAAATGACTCAATTAAAGTACTGTAACTTTAAACTTGATTTTCTCAGTTTCTTTCTTTTAATGTGCCGGTGTTCAAATATTTGTAACTTTTTAACCCAAGGTCGTATTTACATGGGGTTTTCACTAATATAGAGCTTGAAAGTACGCTACAATAAGTGTCCCAAAATTGACGAGGGCCTACTTCAGACTGATTTTGCTTGATCGCATCACATATGTCTTAAAATGTTTGATTCAAATTGATCATTGCATGCATTTCACTTCCCTCAGAATATTTTTTCATAAAACATTGTTGTGATCATTAACTTTTATTCCTCTACCCACCTGTGCAGGCATCTCCACTCCAGGTTTCGTCGCACAAACAAAGACACGTTTCGCTGTTCCGTGTACCTCCATTCGCGCACGACAGTTCACAGTCTGAAAAGTCACCATTGTGCAAATGTTTTTTTTAATTGACTGATCTCAACAATCTCCTTATGTTATATTTGTATGGTATGACAGTCAGTGCTACACAGAATGAATTCAGACATTTGATCGGCTCTTTTGGGACGTACTGGATTCAATTCTCTCTTCAGTACGCTTTCCTTTGCTAATTGAAATTTATTGTAAAAAGTCGATTTGTATTATTCTTACATAGTTAATGTCGGGCACTAATTTCTTACTGAACTGCTACACTAGGACACCACCAAAATCCCACAAAAAAAACCACCAAAAAAACCACCAAAAAAACCACCAAAAACACCACCAAAAACACCACCAAAAACACCACCAAAAACACCACCAAAAACCCACAAAAATCACCCACCAAAAAGACCACCCCCCAAAACCCAAAACCAAAAAAACACCAAAACACCAAAACACCAAAACACCAAAAAAAAAAAAAAAAAAACCAAACAGAAAAGGTATATGGTCTTTTTAAGGATATCTATTTTGGATATCTTTTGGATATCTATATTGTGCTTTATCTATTTTAAAACTGAACTTACCAGAGCAGGTTGTTCCAGTCCAGTTGTCTGTACATGAACACTGGCATGTCTCTTCGATAAATTCCCCATTCACACAGACCAATCCTGAGGAAAAAACATTAACAAAGTAAAAATGCCCCACGCATTGCCCCATGTTAAAATATACTCTCTTGTATTAATTCCACAGGAACATGTACGTACAAACGTAATACCTCTACATCTATACAGAATCCCACATTCAGGCTGATCATGATTATTCCATGTTTGACTTCAGCGTCTAATAGGATAGCAATCATCAATTTCCTAACTTTCTTTTTTGCCTAAAGATTTCAAAGCATGACAACTTTATATTGGCATAAAGGATATTTTACACTTCTGCAAGGTCTTTTTCCAGCATCCAAGATAGATAGTGAACTCATTCGAACTGACCATGGCCACAACAGAGACAACAACATGTTGGACAAGATTTTAAAGAAGAATTTTTAATTATAGTTCTTTAATTAAAATTCTTTAACAATAACGATAGCTTGGTAGTTTAAAAGTGGGCATTCAGTAAAATGGGAGTATGTGGTCTAGTGGTTAGGATTTGTGACTCATGATCATCAGAGGGGTCAGGGGTTCGAATCCAGCTACTGGCCATATATGTTGTGTCCTTGGGCAAGCCATGCACTTCATCCCCACTTGCCTCTCTCTACCTAGGAGTATAAATGGGTACCGGCATTAGCTGGGGAGTAACCTGCGATGGACTAGCATCCCGTCCAGGGGGAATAGAAATATTCTCAGTCGTTTCATGCTACAGAAACCGGAGATAAACGCCGGCCTGTTAGGTGCATCAAGTTTTCTCCTTTAGCCAGATCCTCGCGATCGGACAAATAAGCTTTCTGGCAGACCTCAACCGTCAGAAAAAAATGACAAGAACCTTCAAAAACAGGAAAATCGATTAATGTTTCACCTTTTACAATGAATGTGAAGCTTGCTGTTCCCGTACAACCATCCTTGGTAACTGTACAAGTTACTGTGTGAGACCCTGCTTGAAAGTCACCTCCTGTCAGAGGCACATCGCCATCATCGAATGAGTCAGTACAGGCGACGGTTTCAGCATCAGTTGCAGTGATGGTTTCCCAGGACAGAGAAACTGTTGATCTGCCTTCTGGAATACACTGATCATCAACAGACGGCGTTGCAATTATTGGTGTTGCTAGGAGACAAAAACAATGGAAAATAAAAGCCAGTATATTACGGAAACGCACATTTTTGAAACGCTCTCCCCTGATAGGGAAGTAGGCCTATGTAAGATTCTTCAACCAAGACATCATTTTAAACCAAGAACAAAAATGGAACTATTTTTAAAATCAAAGTTCTACAAAGGACTAGTAGTTCATTAACTAGTCTTTATCTTTCTTTTTTTAAATTGACACATTACCCTCTGTTATTCAAAATGTTATTCATTTTCTTTACGTAATGTTATCAACATTTAATCTTTGATTTGTTTTTACTTCAAGGCATGAAATTCTAAGCACTTAAGAGACGCGTTCGCATTGGACTAACTATTGTCAAAAGTTACCGTGCATGATTGTTAACATTCCACTGGGGTTATTCTTCCGTGCGTCCGCACTTGGATTACACGGCTCGCGGAAAGTCCTTGGCCACGTAAACTTTGCAGTGGTCAAGCACGGAAAGCACATGATCAAAATGCACGTTTTACATTACAGTGGCTGTCCGCACTGGACTTTTCAGCGACGTAAAACTGCCACGTAACTCTTCCGCTACATTCTTCTGCTGTGAAGGGATAAACAGACAACCGACGATCGACACTTGACAATTTTGAAAGTTTACCGGCTGTCCGCACTGGACTTAATTTGCACAAGTTGACGACAGTCTCCATATGTTTTACCAAAAAAAGTCCAATACAGACCGTCACGGCTTAAGTCACTACGGAATAAAGTCATTTCTTTTCTAAATGGAAAAATAGAAAATGCAGGTGCAGTGTAAACAAATTAGGTATTTCAATATCCTTTCCTGCTATTATGAGTGAAACTAAATAGCAAAAGACTCAACTCAGAAATAAACAAGTGTCTCCCAAAACCAGGCCGGGGAAGTAGCTTATCGTGGAAATGACACAGAAATATAATTCAGATAACTTGAAGGTTTGCATGGTGAGGTGACAACAAGATAGTTTTACCTATTAGAATAATTGCTTTTACCTGTCAGAATGAATGAGAAGTCAGCAGTTGGTGTGCAGCTGTCCTTTGTAACTGTGCAAGTCACTATATGACTCCCAGCTGCAAAGTTACCTCCTATCAAACCTATACTTCCATCGATAGAATCAGTACATGAAACGACTTCACCATCAGCACCAGTTGCAGTGACTTCAGGCCACGTCAAAGCAACCGTCGACTGACCTGCTTGAATACACTGATCACTAACAGTTGGTGTTGAGAATGTTGCTAGGAAACAAAACAAAAATCAGTATGTCATGATTAACATCTCGTCTTCAAACTTTATATCTTTAGAAGCATGTTCAGTTTAATACTTGAACCATGTCAACCAGGGCATTTGATAACAAAAATTCCCCAACACAAGACATAAATTTACGACAAAAACTGAGGGTTATTTGTTTTTCATCTGTTACATTTAAACAAATCACAGCTCCACAGCAGTTTTACAACAGTTTTAAAACAGTTTTATAAGTACATTTTCAAAGTGAACAAAGAAACTGGCAGGAGCGGGATTCGAACCTGCAACCTCCGGGTTACCGTACCGGCGCTCTACCAACTGAGCTATCTTGCCCTATGTTGGCGGTCTCCCAAATTGTCAGTATCTTTGTTTTAGCATTACAAAGAAACACATTTCGTACTCTTTTAAACAAAGCTGATCATTTGTTTATTTTTCTTCAGGGGTGAGATTGGCGAAAAATGAAAAAACCACAGAAAAGCCACGAAAAATCCACGAGGACCCCAGATCAACATATAGTTTGTATTTGCCTAAAGGCACCCCCTTAAAATATCTGTTTGTATTGGTCTATATCCACTTTTACAGGGTAAAAACACCTTTAGGACACAACCTCAGGAATTCCAGATTGCAAAAGAGATTCTTTAAAATCCTGAAATCCTGATAAAAAATCCTGAAATCAGGACAAATCCTGACAAATCTCACCCCCGTTTCTTACAGGTCGTATGAATATTAATACAATCGGAGTGAGTTGAAGTTGTGTCCTTGGTGTTCCCATAGCAAGAACCAAGACCGAGATTTAGAACAGTATGAAAAGCCTGTACTTTGTCTTAAATAAAAATTTAGAGATTCTCTATTAAAAATAACCCAAATGATTACGTCTCTTCCCTTGCTCATCAATATTCTACAAGATAACCAACAATTGAAATTCCACCGATTCGTTCGCACACTCATTAAAGAAGTAGTGGACTACAAGACTGGAAGTGGCCATAAAAGAAAACATGTTTCACCTGCTGCATTGAATGCGAAGTTCGCTGTTCCCGTGCAACCATCCTTGGTGACTGTACAAGTCACATTGTGAAACCCTGCTTCAAAGTCGCCTCCTGCTAAAGACACATCACCATCATCGAAGGAGTCCGTGCAGGTGACGGTTTCACCATCAGCATCAGTTGCAGTAATTGTATCCCAAGACACAGAAGCAATTGATTGGCCATCTGGGATACACTGACCATCCACACCTGGAGTTGAAATTGAGGGCGTGGCTACGGGTAATAAGAAAGAAAATTGATTTTAAAGCTAACCCTTCAAAATCCTCCCGAGCATTTTGGATGATTTCGAAGGAATTATTATTTACATTGGGGTCGATGTCCCTTGAAAGGTAAAGTACAAAGAATACGCCGTTGAGTTAACAGTGAAATGTTGGATTTCTGAGGACCCAGGAAAGCAAGCATGCGTAGATTGTGTAATATAAGCCAGTCACTCGAAGTTTGGCATTCATAATTATGTTGCAGTCGACGTTCCATATTATATATTTGAGAAAAATATTGAAATCTATCTATTTGTCAGAATTTAGCACTGCCTAACATATAGGTAGAAGTGGGGAGCCAACAAGGACATTAGTTATAGCCAATTCTTTGGTATAATGCTCGGTTTGATGATGTTCATCATAAATTAGGGTCCAAATGGTCCTGGACTCGCGCCTGGGCTTCAATCGCGGCCTGACCCGAGCTAATCCGGACATGAGTTTCTTAGTCCATTAAGACATTAGAAAAGGCCTATGATGAAATCCTGGATGGTGTCTGGGCCGGAGGATGGGTTCCTGACAACTGCAAAACACAGTTTATTTTCCCCCAATTTTTGGCAAAAGTAGACTTTAACGTGACTCTTTTGCCACTATTACATCTGACTCGGACCCTGATTCAGTCAAAATTTTAAAAACAAAATTCTGCTTCGAACAAATTTCATTTTCGATATCAATTCTTGTTCAAATTGAATAGAATAAACAGAAATCACTTATGTCACTAGGATTAAGCAAGCTGATTAGTTCACCTGTAAAAGTGAATGCGAAGTTCGCTGTTCCCGTGCAACCATCCTTGGTAACTGTACAAGTCACATTGTGAAACCCTGCTTCAAAGTCGCCTCCTGCTAAAGACACATCACCATCATCGAAGGAGTCCGTGCAGGTGACGGTTTCACCATCAGCATCAGTTGCAGTAATTGTATCCCAAGAGGAACGAACAACTGTTGCATCTTCCCGGAGACACTGACCATCAATGACAGGTGTTGAAATTACTGGTGTCGCTAAGGATACAATTTTATGAATATAAAAACAAAATCAAATTACATAGAAACTGCATAATGGATAAACGCAAAAGGCTAGGATATAATGACTTCATGCATGGAAGAACATCTGAAGCTAATCCCTCCCATCCATGTCTTATCATTTCCTGTTGATTAATTTGTTATTTTGTCCAAATCTCGGACCAATCATCGATCATTAAAATAACAGTTTATCACGCAAACAGTATATACCACTCTGTTACGTTTATTAACCGAGTGAGACGTATTGGTCCTTTTTGTAACAGAAACTAGCTATATACATTTTCATTATATGTACTCAAGTACTGAACATTTTCAAAGTTGTTCAAAAATTCATCAAACAACAATTTTAACAAAAACTTTTCCTTGGATGTTTCTAGCAGGATTAGTAGATATAGTGCAGCTATATTAAATGTGATGCGAACAAGCAAAATCAGTCAGAACTCGGCAATCTTTGTTTTAAGATATGGGCCAAAATATCTTCGTAGTGGAAAAATCAAAATTGACTTTTTTACAAAAACAGAAGAAAAAAACATTCTTCTTTTACATGAAAATATGACAAGTATTATAAATGACTCAATTAAAGTACTGTAACTTTAAACTTTATTTTCTCAGTTTCTTTCTTTTTAATGTGCCGGTGTTCAAATATTTGTAACTTTTTAACCAAAGGTCGTATTCACATGGGGTTTTTCCACTAATATGGAGCTTGAAGTACGCTACAAATGAATATGTAAAAATTTCAAAATTGACCAGGGCCTACTTCAGACTGATTTTGCTTGATCGCATCACAAATGATGAGGCAATCTAAACAAATTATGATATTAAAAAAAAAAAATAAATAACCCCAGAAAATGTAAAGTTTTGATATGAGTAACCACTGAAATGACAAAAACTGGATTACAAGGTAGGACTCATTAGAACCCGACAGGCAGACAATTGTCCCAGACAGAGTATCCAGTATCAATGTTAACCACTTTGTGGACTAGATTTAACATAGTGAAATCCGTGGTTTACCTGCTATGTTGAATGCGAAGCTTGCTGTTCCTGTGCACCAATCTTTAGTAACTGTACAAGTCACATTGTGAAACCCTGCTTCAAAGTCGCTTCCTGCTAAAGACTCACCACCATCATCAAGGGAGTCGGTGCAGGTGATGGTTTCACCATCAGCATCAGTTGCAGTAATTGTTTCCCCAGACAAAGAAACTGTTGACCGGCCTACGTCGATGCACTGATCATCAACATTTGGCGTGGCAATTCCTGGTCTTGCTATGGGCCACAAATATGAGACAAAAATTATTCTAACACTGTCACATCCAAGGTTGCTTGATATAAATGGGGTGTGGTCAATACCCTACAGCATTATGGTGTTCTGACTTTTCCGCTGAACAAAGACACCACTTTTGTTTTTAGATAATAGTGCACCAGTATAGTATTCCGGCTGTCGGAAGTTCAGGTCAAAATATTTTTTGATATTTTCTTGTTCACTCTAGATCTGCCAGATCACCAGTCCCAGACTACGGAAATAGATGAATCATTCAATTCTTATCGATCTGTTTGTTCTTTCCATAGCAATGTAAGAAAAATAGGTACAACTCTCTTTACCCGATCTGATTCTAAAATCCTGACCCTTGGCAACAAATTCGCCCCATGATTTTCAAATGCTGCATGGCATCAAGTTCTTTTCAACAAACAATTCTCTGGAATTCTGACTTAACGGATTATGCCAAATCTATTACAAAATAATATATTTTCGAAGTGAATAAAGAAACTGGCAGGAGCGGGATTCGAACCCATCCGGGTAACCGTACCAGCGCTCTACCAACTGAGCTATCTTGCCCTATGTTGACGGTCTCCCAAATTGTCAGTATCTTTGTTCGGGTGGGCGCTAGTCAGAAGTCATAAATAATCTAAAATTTGTGAATAACCAAGTGATAACGTTATCAAACCACAAGTTAAGGTTCGGAGAAGTTCAAGATGATAAAGTTTTGTACCTGAAATAATTCCATAAGGCAAGTAGCAAGGATGGCATAATTGGGGAACATTTTCAACCCCGGTTTGGGTGCAGCATGAATTCGTACGCAGCTTAACAATTAATCGAATAACATCTGAATTTCAATCGGAATGGCATTTCAAGCTACACATCGGCCATTATTTTTTGTAAATTTGTGAGTAAATACACTTGACAATTCCCCAAATGCTATAATGCCTTGGTAACAAAAATAAACTCCGATGGCTTGCCGTTTTTGTGATCAATTAAACTTGATTAAAAGATCTTGCAGTACCTGCCACACTGAATATGAAGTTTGCTGTTCCCGTGCAACCATCCTTGGGAACTGTACAAGTCACATTGTGAAACCCTGCTTCAAAGTCGCCTCCTGCTAAAGACACATCACCATCATCGAAGGAGTCCGTGCAGGTGACGGTTTCACCATCAGCATCAGTTGCAGTAATTGTATCCCAAGACAGAGAAATGGTTGATTCTCCTACCTTGATGCACTGATCATCCACAGTTGGAGTTCGAATCGCTGGTGTTGCTAAAAATATGAATACAAGTAACAATCAGATTACAAAGAAAGTATGCAATCAATGTCCGATTCTCAATCCAGGGCCATCAGGGGAAACATTTTTTTGTTGAGTTATTTTCATTGGAATTTGATAGTTGTCACACAATTTATATTTGCCACTTCAAAATACCAGCACTTAAACGACATCAAAACGACATGTTACTTTCATTTAGAGATTTTTCATTGAGAGGACAAAAGAGAAAACATCTCCGTTCTAATTTACATCATCCCCGACGCAAACTCTCCATCTTCTGACTGATTATGCGGTACCCGCTGCTGCATTGGATTCAATCGGCCAGCCGACCCCGAAAAGCTCGGTGGTCGAGTGATGTTAAGACGTCTGCACTAGTAAGCAGGAAGTCGTGGGTTCGAATCCCGCCCGAGTAAGCCTGTGAATTTTTTTTCACACAGGCTCTCGACGTCAGGACAGGGCAAAAGAAAAAACATCTCTGTTCTAATTTAAATCGGTCAAAGCAAGTGGATATTACGGATGAGGGAGGCACATTGTGCACCTCACGTCCCAAGAGGCAAAAAAGCTCGGTCATGGTAGGGTTAACAGTCAATAAGCACATGTATAACCGGAGAGCAGTAAGAACTGCAATCATCCTGACAAATTAGCTGTCTCCAGAAAAGCAAATAACCTAAATATTTTAATGCAGCAAAATTGTTTCACCTGTTACAGTGAATGCGAAGCTTGCTGTTCCTGTGCACCAATCTTTAGTGACATTACAAGTCACATTGTGAAACCCTGCTTCAAAGTCGCCTCCTGCTAAAGACACATCACCATCATCGAAGGAGTCCGTGCAGGTGACGGTTTCACCATCAGCATCAGTTGCAGTGATTGTATCCCAAGACAGTGAAATGGTTGATTCGCCTACCTCGATGCACTGATCATCAACAGTTGGCATTTGAATTGCCAGTGTTGCTAAAAATACAAATACAAGCATCGATCAGATCAGCAAGAAAGCACGCAATAACATGCATGTTTCATTCTCAAACATTTCATGTTTCATTTGGGAAGACCAAATATTTCATGCAGAGTGTAGTAAGTAAAAAGAAAAAGTTTTCCTCCGTAAGTTGCGTTGCTTGCAGAGGCCAATTCCATGAACTAAAACAGAACCCCTTTTGTGTTGGCAATGATGAGTTCCAGGAATCTCCGGAATTTCTTTCAGATATTGAAATAATGAACACATGATATAAATATTTGGATGAGACTTTTTTGTTTTAAATAAATTATCAAGATATTGGAAGGAAACAAACCAAGCTGCATTCCCTGCCCATAAGAGTGCCCCTCCTGCGATTTGTTTTCCCCCCGTAGTAGGTGGGTGCATCAATTTTCATGAATAATTCATTAGTTTTTATGAGAAAGGCATGTTTATTCATTATAATAGAACAGAACGTCACAGCATTGTTGTTTAATCAACTAGTTACATTTAATAATTTTAAAGAATGGCCGTTGTCGAGCTGCTACAGACTAGTCTAGTGGATAGTGGGATGGGCTATGGATCAAAAGGTCCCTAGTTCGAATCCACCTGTACCCATTTTTCTTTACTGTGATATCTTTGGGATATTTTAAATTTAAGGGGAAAAAGAGACCAAGAACCTAAGTGCTGGCTGTGCAGTGATCAATGCAACCACTGAATTAGTCATGAAAATTGATACACCCACCTACGGAATTCTTTTTTGCACCCTCCTCCCTGGCCGTGACATCATCATCGGCAGCATTATAAAACATTGCTTGTTATACCCCAGCATTGTATATACAGCGTGGTTTCTGTACATGGCTCCTGACATCAGGTTGTGGTCACAGCGCGTGGTGTTTCATTCTGCCGATGATGTTATGGCCTGATGAAAAGGGGGTATTTTTTGTTGCGGGTGAAGAAACGCAGTATACATTTTTTTCTTTCAAAGTATTGATTTTACACAACACGAAACTTCACGAATGTTTTGTTGTTTTGTGTTCATCACTATCTGAAAGCCATTTTTGCACTTTCAATTTGTGAAGATATTCAGTTGGATTTTGTCGAGAGGGCTGTGAACGAAAGATCCTTTCTTCTCGCTGTTGGATTCTGTCCGATTTTATAACAAAGTTAAATGATTGCTTTACCTGCAACGCCGAATGCAAAGTTTGCTGTTCCTGTGCACCAATCGTTGGTAACGGTACAATTCACATCGTGAAATCCAACTCCAAACATCCCTCCTTGCAAGTTAACTTCGCCCATATTAAAAGAGTCGGTGCAGGTGACGGTTTGACCATCAGCATCAGTTGCAGTAATTGCAGGCCAGGACAGAGAAACTGTCGATTCGCCTACCTCGATGCACTGATCATCCACACTGGGCACTGCAATTGCTGGTGTTGCTATGGGCACAAATTCGAAAAAAAAATCGAACTTCAGAGAGTATACGGAATTTTTAAAAAAACTTTTTAAGTTAAAGACTGTCAGATCCTCAGTTCAAGACATCTAAATCATTCTGTTTTTCCCTTCAACTGGAATGTGACACATAAATGGTCTAAGTCCGTTAGTCACAGATCGAATCTTAAAATCTACATCCTAAAACACAGAGTTGTCCCCATGGGTTCAAGTTACGGGGCAGTTATTTATGAACCAATCCACAGAGAAAATGCAATTGGTTTAACAGTTAACCCCTTGGAAGGCGGATGACATCTATAGACGTCAAAACAAAATTTCCACCTGGCCGGATGACGGCTATACATGCATTCTCTGAATTTTCAATCCATTGTTGGGTTATTTGGTATGTTACACTTCGCTGCACAAGCCTATTGTGTCCGTTTCACTTGGCTGCACAGGCCAGCCAGGCACCCTGGCGCCCCATTATAAATAACCGGGATCAAGGGGTTCATCTGCATCCTAGCTACTTCCATTTCAGTTGTTGAGGAGGCATGCCCAGTTTTGTTTTTGCAGGGGTACCCTGATAATGCCAAGCACTGTTTTTAATAGATTAAAACTCGGCAAAAGTATTGGTTCACCTGCTACATCAAATGAGAAACTGTCGATTCCCGTGCAACCATCCATAGTGACATTACAAGTCACATTGTGAAACCCTGCTTCAAAGTCGCCTCCTGCTAAAGACACATCACCATCATCGAAGGAGTCCGTGCAGGTGACGGTTTCACCATCAGCATCAGTTGCAGTAATTGTATCCCAAGAGGAACGAACAACTGTTGCATCTTCCCGGAGACACTGACCATCAATGACAGGTGTTGAAATTACTGGTGTCGCTAAGGATACAATTTTATGAATATAAAAACAAAATCAAATTACATAGAAACTGCATAATGGATAAACGCAAAAGGCTAGGATATAATGACTTCATGCATGGAAGAACATCTGAAGCTAATCCCTCCCATCCATGTCTTATCATTTCCTGTTGATTAATTTGTTATTTTGTCCAAATCTCGGACCAATCATCGATCATTAAAATAACAGTTTATCACGCAAACAGTATATACCACTCTGTTACGTTTATTAACCGAGTGAGACGTATTGGTCCTTTTTGTAACAGAAACTAGCTATATACATTTTCATTATATGTGACTCAAGTACTGAACATTTTCAAAGTTGTTCAAAAATTCATCAAACAACAATTTTAACAAAAACTTTTCCTTGGATGTTTCTAGCAGGATTAGTAGATATAGTGCAGCTATATTAAATGTGATGCGAACAAGCAAAATCAGTCAGAACTCGGCAATCTTTGTTTTAAGATATGGGCCAAAATATGTTCGTAGTGGAAAAATCAAAATTGACTTTTTTACAAAAACAGAAGAAAAAAACATTCTTCTTTTACATGAAAATATGACAAGTATTATAAATGACTCAATTAAAGTACTGTAACTTTAAACTTTATTTTCTCAGTTTCTTTCTTTTTAATGTGCCGGTGTTCAAATATTTGTAACTTTTTAACCAAAGGTCGTATTCACATGGGGTTTTTCCACTAATATGGCGCTTGAAGTACGCTACAAATGAATATGTAAAAATTTCAAAATTGACCAGGGCCTACTTCAGACTGATTTTGCTTGATCGCATCACAAATGATGAGGCAATCTAAACAAATTATGATATTAAAAAAAACAACTAAATAACCCCAGAAAATGTAAAGTTTTGATATGAGTAACCACTGAAATGACAAAAACTGGATTACAAGGTAGGACTCATTAGAACCCGACAGGCAGACAATTGTCCCAGACAGAGTATCCAGTATCAATGTTAACCACTTTGTGGACTAGATTTAACATAGTGAAATCCGTGGTTCACCTGCTATGTTGAATGCGAAGCTTGCTGTTCCTGTGCACCAATCTTTAGTAACTGTACAAGTCACATTGTGAAACCCTGCTTCAAAGTCGCTTCCTGCTAAAGACTCACCACCATCATCAAGGGAGTCGGTGCAGGTGATGGTTTCACCATCAGCATCAGTTGCAGTAATTGTTTCCCCAGACAAAGAAACTGTTGACCGGCCTACGTCGATGCACTGATCATCAACATTTGGCGTGGCAATTCCTGGTCTTGCTATGGGCCACAAATATGAGACAAAAATTATTCTAACACTGTCACATCCAAGGTTGCTTGATATAAATGGGGTGTGGTCAATACCCTACAGCATTATGGTGTTCTGACTTTTCCGCTGAACAAAGACACCACTTTTGTTTTTAGATAATAGTGCACCAGTATAGTATTCCGGCTGTCGGAAGTTCAGGTCAAAATATTTTTTGATATTTTCTTGTTCACTCTAGATCTGCCAGATCACCAGTCCCAGACTACGGAAATAGATGAATCATTCAATTCTTATCGATCTGTTTGTTCTTTCCATAGCAATGTAAGAAAAATAGGTACAACTCTCTTTACCCGATCTGATTCTAAAATCCTGACCCTTGGCAACAAATTCGCCCCATGATTTTCAAATGCTGCATGGCATCAAGTTCTTTTCAACAAACAATTCTCTGGAATTCTGACTTAACGGATTATGCCAAATCTATTACAAAATAATATATTTTCGAAGTGAATAAAGAAACTGGCAGGAGCGGGATTCGAACCCATCCGGGTAACCGTACCAGCGCTCTACCAACTGAGCTATCTTGCCCTATGTTGACGGTCTCCCAAATTGTCAGTATCTTTGTTCGGGTGGGCGCTAGTCAGAAGTCATAAATAATCTAAAATTTGTGAATAACCAAGTGATAACGTTATCAAACCACAAGTTAAGGTTCGGAGAAGTTCAAGATGATAAAGTTTTGTACCTGAAATAATTCCATAAGGCAAGTAGCAAGGATGGCATAATTGGGGAACATTTTCAACCCCGGTTTGGGTGCAGCATGAATTCGTACGCAGCTTAACAATTAATCGAATAACATCTGAATTTCAATCGGAATGGCATTTCAAGCTACACATCGGCCATTATTTTTTGTAAATTTGTGAGTAAATACACTTGACAATTCCCCAAATGCTATAATGCCTTGGTAACAAAAATAAACTCCGATGGCTTGCCGTTTTTGTGATCAATTAAACTTGATTAAAAGATCTTGCAGTACCTGCCACACTGAATATGAAGTTTGCTGTTCCCGTGCAACCATCCATAGTGACATTACAAGTCACATTGTGAAACCCTGCTTCAAAGTCGCCTCCTGCTAAAGACACATCACCATCATCGAAGGAGTCCGTGCAGGTGACGGTTTCACCATCAGCATCAGTTGCAGTAATTGTATCCCAAGACAGAGAAATGGTTGATTCTCCTACCTTGATGCACTGATCATCCACAGTTGGAGTTCGAATCGCTGGTGTTGCTAAAAATATGAATACAAGTAACAATCAGATTACAAAGAAAGTATGCAATCAATGTCCGATTCTCAATCCAGGGCCATCAGGGGAAACATTTTTTTGTTGAGTTATTTTCATTGGAATTTGATAGTTGTCACACAATTTATATTTGCCACTTCAAAATACCAGCACTTAAACGACATCAAAACGACATGTTACTTTCATTTAGAGATTTTTCATTGAGAGGACAAAAGAGAAAACATCTCCGTTCTAATTTACATCATCCCCGACGCAAACTCTCCATCTTCTGACTGATTATGCGGTACCCGCTGCTGCATTGGATTCAATCGGCCAGCCGACCCCGAAAAGCTCGGTGGTCGAGTGATGTTAAGACGTCTGCACTAGTAAGCAGGAAGTCGTGGGTTCGAATCCCGCCCGAGTAAGCCTGTGAATTTTTTTTCACACAGGCTCTCGACGTCAGGACAGGGCAAAAGAAAAAACATCTCTGTTCTAATTTAAATCGGTCAAAGCAAGTGGATATTACGGATGAGGGAGGCACATTGTGCACCTCACGTCCCAAGAGGCAAAAAAGCTCGGTCATGGTAGGGTTAACAGTCAATAAGCACATGTATAACCGGAGAGCAGTAAGAACTGCAATCATCCTGACAAATTAGCTGTCTCCAGAAAAGCAAATAACCTAAATATTTTAATGCAGCAAAATTGTTTCACCTGTTACAGTGAATGCGAAGCTTGCTGTTCCTGTGCACCAATCTTTAGTGACATTACAAGTCACATTGTGAAACCCTGCTTCAAAGTCGCCTCCTGCTAAAGACACATCACCATCATCGAAGGAGTCCGTGCAGGTGACGGTTTCACCATCAGCATCAGTTGCAGTGATTGTATCCCAAGACAGAGAAATGGTTGATTCGCCTACCTCGATGCACTGATCATCAACAGTTGGCATTTGAATTGCCAGTGTTGCTAAAAATACAAATACAAGCATCGATCAGATCAGTAAGAAAGCACGCAATAACATGCATGTTTCATTCTCAAACATTTCATGTTTCATTTGGGAAGACCAAATATTTCATGCAGAGTGTAGTAAGTAAAAAGAAAAAGTTTTCCTCCGTAAGTTGCGTTGCTTGCAGAGGCCAATTCCATGAACTAAAACAGAACCCCTTTTGTGTTGGCAATGATGAGTTCCAGGAATCTCCGGAATTTCTTTCAGATATTGAAATAATGAACACATGATATAAATATTTGGATGAGACTTTTTTGTTTTAAATAAATTATCAAGATATTGGAAGGAAACAAACCAAGCTGCATTCCCTGCCCATAAGAGTGCCCCTCCTGCGATTTGTTTTCCCCCGTAGTAGGTGGGTGCATCAATTTTCATGAATAATTCATTAGTTTTTATGAGAAAGGCATGTTTATTCATTATAATAGAACAGAACGTCACAGCATTGTTGTTTAATCAACTAGTTACATTTAATAATTTTAAAGAATGGCCGTTGTCGAGCTGCTACAGACTAGTCTAGTGGATAGTGGGATGGGCTATGGATCAAAAGGTCCCTAGTTCGAATCCACCTGTACCCATTTTTCTTTACTGTGATATCTTTGGGATATTTTAAATTTAAGGGGAAAAAGAGACCAAGAACCTAAGTGCTGGCTGTGCAGTGATCAATGCAACCACTGAATTAGTCATGAAAATTGATACACCCACCTACGGAATTCTTTTTTGCACCCTCCTCCCTGGCCGTGACATCATCATCGGCAGCATTATAAAACATTGCTTGTTATACCCCAGCATTGTATATACAGCGTGGTTTCTGTACATGGCTCCTGACATCAGGTTGTGGTCACAGCGCATGGTGTTTCATTCTGCCGATGATGTTATGGCCTGATGAAAAGGGGGTATTTTTTGTTGCGGGTGAAGAAACGCAGTATACATTTTTTTCTTTCAAAGTATTGATTTTACACAACACGAAACTTCACGAATGTTTTGTTGTTTTGTGTTCATCACTATCTGAAAGCCATTTTTGCACTTTCAATTTGTGAAGATATTCAGTTGGATTTTGTCGAGAGGGCTGTGAACGAAAGATCCTTTCTTCTCGCTGTTGGATTCTGTCCGATTTTATAACAAAGTTAAATGATTGCTTTACCTGCAACGCCGAATGCAAAGTTTGCTGTTCCTGTGCACCAATCGTTGGTAACGGTACAATTCACATCGTGAAATCCAACTCCAAACATCCCTCCTTGCAAGTTAACTTCGCCCATATTAAAAGAGTCGGTGCAGGTGACGGTTTGACCATCAGCATCAGTTGCAGTAATTGCAGGCCAGGACAGAGAAACTGTCGATTCGCCTACCTCGATGCACTGATCATCCACACTGGGCACTGCAATTGCTGGTGTTGCTATGGGCACAAATTCGAGAAAAAAAATCGAACTTCAGAGAGTATACGGAATTTTAAAAAAAATTTTTTAAGTTAAAGACTGTCAGATCCTCAGTTCAAGACATCTAAATCATTCTGTTTTTCCCTTCAACTGGAATGTGACACATAAATGGTCTAAGTCCGTTAGTCACAGATCGAATCTTAAAATCTACATCCTAAAACACAGAGTTGTCCCCATGGGTTCAAGTTACGGGGCAGTTATTTATGAACCAATCTACAGAGAAAATGCAATTGGTTTAACAGTTAACCCCTTGGAAGGCGGATGACATCTATAGACGTCAAAACAAAATTTCCACCTGGCCGGATGACGGCTATACATGCATTCTCTGAATTTTCAATCCATTGTTGGGTTATTTGGTATGTTACACTTCGCTGCACAAGCCTATTGTGTCCGTTTCGCTTGGCTGCACAGGCCAGCCAGGCACCCTGGCGCCCCATTATAAATAACCGGGATCAAGGGGTTCATCTGCATCCTAGCTACTTCCATTTCAGTTGTTGAGGAGGCATGCCCAGTTTTGTTTTTGCAGGGGTACCCTGATAATGCCAAGCACTGTTTTTAATAGATTAAAACTCGGCAAAAGTATTGGTTCACCTGCTACATCAAATGAGAAACTGTCGATTCCCGTGCAACCATCCATAGTGACATTACAAGTCACATTGTGAAACCCTGCTTCAAAGTCGCCTCCTGCTAAAGACACATCACCATCATCGAAGGAGTCCGTGCAGGTGACGGTTTCACCATCAGCATCAGTTGCAGTAATTGTATCCCAAGAGGAACGAACAACTGTTGCATCTTCCCGGAGACACTGACCATCAATGACAGGTGTTGAAATTACTGGTGTCGCTAAGGATACAATTTTATGAATATAAAAACAAAATCAAATTACATAGAAACTGCATAATGGATAAACGCAAAAGGCTAGGATATAATGACTTCATGCATGGAAGAACATCTGAAGCTAATCCCTCCCATCCATGTCTTATCATTTCCTGTTGATTAATTTGTTATTTTGTCCAAATCTCGGACCAATCATCGATCATTAAAATAACAGTTTATCACGCAAACAGTATATACCACTCTGTTACGTTTATTAACCGAGTGAGACGTATTGGTCCTTTTTGTAACAGAAACTAGCTATATACATTTTCATTATATGTACTCAAGTACTGAACATTTTCAAAGTTGTTCAAAAATTCATCAAACAACAATTTTAACAAAAACTTTTCCTTGGATGTTTCTAGCAGGATTAGTAGATATAGTGCAGCTATATTAAATGTGATGCGAACAAGCAAAATCAGTCAGAACTCGGCAATCTTTGTTTTAAGATATGGGCCAAAATATCTTCGTAGTGGAAAAATCAAAATTGACTTTTTTACAAAAACAGAAGAAAAAAACATTCTTCTTTTACATGAAAATATGACAAGTATTATAAATGACTCAATTAAAGTACTGTAACTTTAAACTTTATTTTCTCAGTTTCTTTCTTTTTAATGTGCCGGTGTTCAAATATTTGTAACTTTTTAACCAAAGGTCGTATTCACATGGGGTTTTTCCACTAATATGGAGCTTGAAGTACGCTACAAATGAATATGTAAAAATTTCAAAATTGACCAGGGCCTACTTCAGACTGATTTTGCTTGATCGCATCACAAATGATGAGGCAATCTAAACAAATTATGATATTAAAAAAAAAAAATAAATAACCCCAGAAAATGTAAAGTTTTGATATGAGTAACCACTGAAATGACAAAAACTGGATTACAAGGTAGGACTCATTAGAACCCGACAGGCAGACAATTGTCCCAGACAGAGTATCCAGTATCAATGTTAACCACTTTGTGGACTAGATTTAACATAGTGAAATCCGTGGTTTACCTGCTATGTTGAATGCGAAGCTTGCTGTTCCTGTGCACCAATCTTTAGTAACTGTACAAGTCACATTGTGAAACCCTGCTTCAAAGTCGCTTCCTGCTAAAGACTCACCACCATCATCAAGGGAGTCGGTGCAGGTGATGGTTTCACCATCAGCATCAGTTGCAGTAATTGTTTCCCCAGACAAAGAAACTGTTGACCGGCCTACGTCGATGCACTGATCATCAACATTTGGCGTGGCAATTCCTGGTCTTGCTATGGGCCACAAATATGAGACAAAAATTATTCTAACACTGTCACATCCAAGGTTGCTTGATATAAATGGGGTGTGGTCAATACCCTACAGCATTATGGTGTTCTGACTTTTCCGCTGAACAAAGACACCACTTTTGTTTTTAGATAATAGTGCACCAGTATAGTATTCCGGCTGTCGGAAGTTCAGGTCAAAATATTTTTTGATATTTTCTTGTTCACTCTAGATCTGCCAGATCACCAGTCCCAGACTACGGAAATAGATGAATCATTCAATTCTTATCGATCTGTTTGTTCTTTCCATAGCAATGTAAGAAAAATAGGTACAACTCTCTTTACCCGATCTGATTCTAAAATCCTGACCCTTGGCAACAAATTCGCCCCATGATTTTCAAATGCTGCATGGCATCAAGTTCTTTTCAACAAACAATTCTCTGGAATTCTGACTTAACGGATTATGCCAAATCTATTACAAAATAATATATTTTCGAAGTGAATAAAGAAACTGGCAGGAGCGGGATTCGAACCCATCCGGGTAACCGTACCAGCGCTCTACCAACTGAGCTATCTTGCCCTATGTTGACGGTCTCCCAAATTGTCAGTATCTTTGTTCGGGTGGGCGCTAGTCAGAAGTCATAAATAATCTAAAATTTGTGAATAACCAAGTGATAACGTTATCAAACCACAAGTTAAGGTTCGGAGAAGTTCAAGATGATAAAGTTTTGTACCTGAAATAATTCCATAAGGCAAGTAGCAAGGATGGCATAATTGGGGAACATTTTCAACCCCGGTTTGGGTGCAGCATGAATTCGTACGCAGCTTAACAATTAATCGAATAACATCTGAATTTCAATCGGAATGGCATTTCAAGCTACACATCGGCCATTATTTTTTGTAAATTTGTGAGTAAATACACTTGACAATTCCCCAAATGCTATAATGCCTTGGTAACAAAAATAAACTCCGATGGCTTGCCGTTTTTGTGATCAATTAAACTTGATTAAAAGATCTTGCAGTACCTGCCACACTGAATATGAAGTTTGCTGTTCCCGTGCAACCATCCTTGGGAACTGTACAAGTCACATTGTGAAACCCTGCTTCAAAGTCGCCTCCTGCTAAAGACACATCACCATCATCGAAGGAGTCCGTGCAGGTGACGGTTTCACCATCAGCATCAGTTGCAGTAATTGTATCCCAAGACAGAGAAATGGTTGATTCTCCTACCTTGATGCACTGATCATCCACAGTTGGAGTTCGAATCGCTGGTGTTGCTAAAAATATGAATACAAGTAACAATCAGATTACAAAGAAAGTATGCAATCAATGTCCGATTCTCAATCCAGGGCCATCAGGGGAAACATTTTTTTGTTGAGTTATTTTCATTGGAATTTGATAGTTGTCACACAATTTATATTTGCCACTTCAAAATACCAGCACTTAAACGACATCAAAACGACATGTTACTTTCATTTAGAGATTTTTCATTGAGAGGACAAAAGAGAAAACATCTCCGTTCTAATTTACATCATCCCCGACGCAAACTCTCCATCTTCTGACTGATTATGCGGTACCCGCTGCTGCATTGGATTCAATCGGCCAGCCGACCCCGAAAAGCTCGGTGGTCGAGTGATGTTAAGACGTCTGCACTAGTAAGCAGGAAGTCGTGGGTTCGAATCCCGCCCGAGTAAGCCTGTGAATTTTTTTTCACACAGGCTCTCGACGTCAGGACAGGGCAAAAGAAAAAACATCTCTGTTCTAATTTAAATCGGTCAAAGCAAGTGGATATTACGGATGAGGGAGGCACATTGTGCACCTCACGTCCCAAGAGGCAAAAAAGCTCGGTCATGGTAGGGTTAACAGTCAATAAGCACATGTATAACCGGAGAGCAGTAAGAACTGCAATCATCCTGACAAATTAGCTGTCTCCAGAAAAGCAAATAACCTAAATATTTTAATGCAGCAAAATTGTTTCACCTGTTACAGTGAATGCGAAGCTTGCTGTTCCTGTGCACCAATCTTTAGTGACATTACAAGTCACATTGTGAAACCCTGCTTCAAAGTCGCCTCCTGCTAAAGACACATCACCATCATCGAAGGAGTCCGTGCAGGTGACGGTTTCACCATCAGCATCAGTTGCAGTGATTGTATCCCAAGACAGTGAAATGGTTGATTCGCCTACCTCGATGCACTGATCATCAACAGTTGGCATTTGAATTGCCAGTGTTGCTAAAAATACAAATACAAGCATCGATCAGATCAGTAAGAAAGCACGCAATAACATGCATGTTTCATTCTCAAACATTTCATGTTTCATTTGGGAAGACCAAATATTTCATGCAGAGTGTAGTAAGTAAAAAGAAAAAGTTTTCCTCCGTAAGTTGCGTTGCTTGCAGAGGCCAATTCCATAAACTAAAACAGAACCCCTTTTGTGTTGGCAATGATGAGTTCCAGGAATCTCCGGAATTTCTTTCAGATATTGAAATAATGAACACATGATATAAATATTTGGATGAGACTTTTTTGTTTTAAATAAATTATCAAGATATTGGAAGGAAACAAACCAAGCTGCATTCCCTGCCCATAAGAGTGCCCCTCCTGCGATTTGTTTTCCCCCCGTAGTAGGTGGGTGCATCAATTTTCATGAATAATTCATTAGTTTTTATGAGAAAGGCATGTTTATTCATTATAATAGAACAGAACGTCACAGCATTGTTGTTTAATCAACTAGTTACATTTAATAATTTTAAAGAATGGCCGTTGTCGAGCTGCTACAGACTAGTCTAGTGGATAGTGGGATGGGCTATGGATCAAAAGGTCCCTAGTTCGAATCCACCTGTACCCATTTTTCTTTACTGTGATATCTTTGGGATATTTTAAATTTAAGGGGAAAAAGAGACCAAGAACCTAAGTGCTGGCTGTGCAGTGATCAATGCAACCACTGAATTAGTCATGAAAATTGATACACCCACCTACGGAATTCTTTTTTGCACCCTCCTCCCTGGCCGTGACATCATCATCGGCAGCATTATAAAACATTGCTTGTTATACCCCAGCATTGTATATACAGCGTGGTTTCTGTACATGGCTCCTGACATCAGGTTGTGGTCACAGCGCGTGGTGTTTCATTCTGCCGATGATGTTATGGCCTGATGAAAAGGGGGTATTTTTTGTTGCGGGTGAAGAAACGCAGTATACATTTTTTTCTTTCAAAGTATTGATTTTACACAACACGAAACTTCACGAATGTTTTGTTGTTTTGTGTTCATCACTATCTGAAAGCCATTTTTGCACTTTCAATTTGTGAAGATATTCAGTTGGATTTTGTCGAGAGGGCTGTGAACGAAAGATCCTTTCTTCTCGCTGTTGGATTCTGTCCGATTTTATAACAAAGTTAAATGATTGCTTTACCTGCAACGCCGAATGCAAAGTTTGCTGTTCCTGTGCACCAATCGTTGGTAACGGTACAATTCACATCGTGAAATCCAACTCCAAACATCCCTCCTTGCAAGTTAACTTCGCCCATATTAAAAGAGTCGGTGCAGGTGACGGTTTGACCATCAGCATCAGTTGCAGTAATTGCAGGCCAGGACAGAGAAACTGTCGATTCGCCTACCTCGATGCACTGATCATCCACACTGGGCACTGCAATTGCTGGTGTTGCTATGGGCACAAATTCGAAAAAAAAATCGAACTTCAGAGAGTATACGGAATTTTAAAAAAAACTTTTTAAGTTAAAGACTGTCAGATCCTCAGTTCAAGACATCTAAATCATTCTGTTTTTCCCTTCAACTGGAATGTGACACATAAATGGTCTAAGTCCGTTAGTCACAGATCGAATCTTAAAATCTACATCCTAAAACACAGAGTTGTCCCCATGGGTTCAAGTTACGGGGCAGTTATTTATGAACCAATCCACAGAGAAAATGCAATTGGTTTAACAGTTAACCCCTTGGAAGGCGGATGACATCTATAGACGTCAAAACAAAATTTCCACCTGGCCGGATGACGGCTATACATGCATTCTCTGAATTTTCAATCCATTGTTGGGTTATTTGGTATGTTACACTTCGCTGCACAAGCCTATTGTGTCCGTTTCACTTGGCTGCACAGGCCAGCCAGGCACCCTGGCGCCCCATTATAAATAACCGGGATCAAGGGGTTCATCTGCATCCTAGCTACTTCCATTTCAGTTGTTGAGGAGGCATGCCCAGTTTTGTTTTTGCAGGGGTACCCTGATAATGCCAAGCACTGTTTTTAATAGATTAAAACTCGGCAAAAGTATTGGTTCACCTGCTACATCAAATGAGAAACTGTCGATTCCCGTGCAACCATCCATAGTGACATTACAAGTCACATTGTGAAACCCTGCTTCAAAGTCGCCTCCTGCTAAAGACACATCACCATCATCGAAGGAGTCCGTGCAGGTGACGGTTTCACCATCAGCATCAGTTGCAGTAATTGTATCCCAAGAGGAACGAACAACTGTTGCATCTTCCCGGAGACACTGACCATCAATGACAGGTGTTGAAATTACTGGTGTCGCTAAGGATACAATTTTATGAATATAAAAACAAAATCAAATTACATAGAAACTGCATAATGGATAAACGCAAAAGGCTAGGATATAATGACTTCATGCATGGAAGAACATCTGAAGCTAATCCCTCCCATCCATGTCTTATCATTTCCTGTTGATTAATTTGTTATTTTGTCCAAATCTCGGACCAATCATCGATCATTAAAATAACAGTTTATCACGCAAACAGTATATACCACTCTGTTACGTTTATTAACCGAGTGAGACGTATTGGTCCTTTTTGTAACAGAAACTAGCTATATACATTTTCATTATATGTGACTCAAGTACTGAACATTTTCAAAGTTGTTCAAAAATTCATCAAACAACAATTTTAACAAAAACTTTTCCTTGGATGTTTCTAGCAGGATTAGTAGATATAGTGCAGCTATATTAAATGTGATGCGAACAAGCAAAATCAGTCAGAACTCGGCAATCTTTGTTTTAAGATATGGGCCAAAATATGTTCGTAGTGGAAAAATCAAAATTGACTTTTTTACAAAAACAGAAGAAAAAAACATTCTTCTTTTACATGAAAATATGACAAGTATTATAAATGACTCAATTAAAGTACTGTAACTTTAAACTTTATTTTCTCAGTTTCTTTCTTTTTAATGTGCCGGTGTTCAAATATTTGTAACTTTTTAACCAAAGGTCGTATTCACATGGGGTTTTTCCACTAATATGGCGCTTGAAGTACGCTACAAATGAATATGTAAAAATTTCAAAATTGACCAGGGCCTACTTCAGACTGATTTTGCTTGATCGCATCACAAATGATGAGGCAATCTAAACAAATTATGATATTAAAAAAAAAAACTAAATAACCCCAGAAAATGTAAAGTTTTGATATGAGTAACCACTGAAATGACAAAAACTGGATTACAAGGTAGGACTCATTAGAACCCGACAGGCAGACAATTGTCCCAGACAGAGTATCCAGTATCAATGTTAACCACTTTGTGGACTAGATTTAACATAGTGAAATCCGTGGTTCACCTGCTATGTTGAATGCGAAGCTTGCTGTTCCTGTGCACCAATCTTTAGTAACTGTACAAGTCACATTGTGAAACCCTGCTTCAAAGTCGCTTCCTGCTAAAGACTCACCACCATCATCAAGGGAGTCGGTGCAGGTGATGGTTTCACCATCAGCATCAGTTGCAGTAATTGTTTCCCCAGACAAAGAAACTGTTGACCGGCCTACGTCGATGCACTGATCATCAACATTTGGCGTGGCAATTCCTGGTCTTGCTATGGGCCACAAATATGAGACAAAAATTATTCTAACACTGTCACATCCAAGGTTGCTTGATATAAATGGGGTGTGGTCAATACCCTACAGCATTATGGTGTTCTGACTTTTCCGCTGAACAAAGACACCACTTTTGTTTTTAGATAATAGTGCACCAGTATAGTATTCCGGCTGTCGGAAGTTCAGGTCAAAATATTTTTTGATATTTTCTTGTTCACTCTAGATCTGCCAGATCACCAGTCCCAGACTACGGAAATAGATGAATCATTCAATTCTTATCGATCTGTTTGTTCTTTCCATAGCAATGTAAGAAAAATAGGTACAACTCTCTTTACCCGATCTGATTCTAAAATCCTGACCCTTGGCAACAAATTCGCCCCATGATTTTCAAATGCTGCATGGCATCAAGTTCTTTTCAACAAACAATTCTCTGGAATTCTGACTTAACGGATTATGCCAAATCTATTACAAAATAATATATTTTCGAAGTGAATAAAGAAACTGGCAGGAGCGGGATTCGAACCCATCCGGGTAACCGTACCAGCGCTCTACCAACTGAGCTATCTTGCCCTATGTTGACGGTCTCCCAAATTGTCAGTATCTTTGTTCGGGTGGGCGCTAGTCAGAAGTCATAAATAATCTAAAATTTGTGAATAACCAAGTGATAACGTTATCAAACCACAAGTTAAGGTTCGGAGAAGTTCAAGATGATAAAGTTTTGTACCTGAAATAATTCCATAAGGCAAGTAGCAAGGATGGCATAATTGGGGAACATTTTCAACCCCGGTTTGGGTGCAGCATGAATTCGTACGCAGCTTAACAATTAATCGAATAACATCTGAATTTCAATCGGAATGGCATTTCAAGCTACACATCGGCCATTATTTTTTGTAAATTTGTGAGTAAATACACTTGACAATTCCCCAAATGCTATAATGCCTTGGTAACAAAAATAAACTCCGATGGCTTGCCGTTTTTGTGATCAATTAAACTTGATTAAAAGATCTTGCAGTACCTGCCACACTGAATATGAAGTTTGCTGTTCCCGTGCAACCATCCTTGGGAACTGTACAAGTCACATTGTGAAACCCTGCTTCAAAGTCGCCTCCTGCTAAAGACACATCACCATCATCGAAGGAGTCCGTGCAGGTGACGGTTTCACCATCAGCATCAGTTGCAGTAATTGTATCCCAAGACAGAGAAATGGTTGATTCTCCTACCTTGATGCACTGATCATCCACAGTTGGAGTTCGAATCGCTGGTGTTGCTAAAAATATGAATACAAGTAACAATCAGATTACAAAGAAAGTATGCAATCAATGTCCGATTCTCAATCCAGGGCCATCAGGGGAAACATTTTTTTGTTGAGTTATTTTCATTGGAATTTGATAGTTGTCACACAATTTATATTTGCCACTTCAAAATACCAGCACTTAAACGACATCAAAACGACATGTTACTTTCATTTAGAGATTTTTCATTGAGAGGACAAAAGAGAAAACATCTCCGTTCTAATTTACATCATCCCCGACGCAAACTCTCCATCTTCTGACTGATTATGCGGTACCCGCTGCTGCATTGGATTCAATCGGCCAGCCGACCCCGAAAAGCTCGGTGGTCGAGTGATGTTAAGACGTCTGCACTAGTAAGCAGGAAGTCGTGGGTTCGAATCCCGCCCGAGTAAGCCTGTGAATTTTTTTTCACACAGGCTCTCGACGTCAGGACAGGGCAAAAGAAAAAACATCTCTGTTCTAATTTAAATCGGTCAAAGCAAGTGGATATTACGGATGAGGGAGGCACATTGTGCACCTCACGTCCCAAGAGGCAAAAAAGCTCGGTCATGGTAGGGTTAACAGTCAATAAGCACATGTATAACCGGAGAGCAGTAAGAACTGCAATCATCCTGACAAATTAGCTGTCTCCAGAAAAGCAAATAACCTAAATATTTTAATGCAGCAAAATTGTTTCACCTGTTACAGTGAATGCGAAGCTTGCTGTTCCTGTGCACCAATCTTTAGTGACATTACAAGTCACATTGTGAAACCCTGCTTCAAAGTCGCCTCCTGCTAAAGACACATCACCATCATCGAAGGAGTCCGTGCAGGTGACGGTTTCACCATCAGCATCAGTTGCAGTGATTGTATCCCAAGACAGAGAAATGGTTGATTCGCCTACCTCGATGCACTGATCATCAACAGTTGGCATTTGAATTGCCAGTGTTGCTAAAAATACAAATACAAGCATCGATCAGATCAGTAAGAAAGCACGCAATAACATGCATGTTTCATTCTCAAACATTTCATGTTTCATTTGGGAAGACCAAATATTTCATGCAGAGTGTAGTAAGTAAAAAGAAAAAGTTTTCCTCCGTAAGTTGCGTTGCTTGCAGAGGCCAATTCCATGAACTAAAACAGAACCCCTTTTGTGTTGGCAATGATGAGTTCCAGGAATCTCCGGAATTTCTTTCAGATATTGAAATAATGAACACATGATATAAATATTTGGATGAGACTTTTTTGTTTTAAATAAATTATCAAGATATTGGAAGGAAACAAAACAAGCTGCATTCCCTGCCCATAAGAGTGCCCCTCCTGCGATTTGTTTTCCCCCCGTAGTAGGTGGGTGCATCAATTTTCATGAATAATTCATTAGTTTTTATGAGAAAGGCATGTTTATTCATTATAATAGAACAGAACGTCACAGCATTGTTTAATCAACTAGTTACATTTAATAATTTTAAAGAATGGCCGTTGTCGAGCTGCTACAGACTAGTCTAGTGGATAGTGGGATGGGCTATGGATCAAAAGGTCCCTAGTTCGAATCCAGCTGTACCCATTTTTCTTTACTGTGATATCTTTGGGATATTTTAAATTTAAGGGGAAAAAGAGACCAAGAACCTAAGTGCTGGCTGTGCAGTGATCAATGCAACCACTGAATTAGTCATGAAAATTGATACACCCACCTACGGAATTCTTTTTTGCACCCTCCTCCCTGGCCGTGACATCATCATCGGCAGCATTATAAAACATTGCTTGTTATACCCCAGCATTGTATATACAGCGTGGTTTCTGTACATGGCTCCTGACATCAGGTTGTGGTCACAGCGCGTGGTGTTTCATTCTGCCGATGATGTTATGGCCTGATGAAAAGGGGGTATTTTTTGTTGCGGGTGAAGAAACGCAGTATACATTTTTTCTTTCAAAGTATTGATTTTACACAACACGAAACTTCACGAATGTTTTGTTGTTTTGTGTTCATCACTATCTGAAAGCCATTTCTGCACTTTCAATTTGTGAAGATATTCAGTTGGATTTTGTCGAGAGGGCTGTGAACGAAAGATCCTTTCTTCTCGCTGTTGGATTCTGTCCGATTTTATAACAAAGTTAAATGATTGCTTTACCTGCAACGCCGAATGCAAAGTTTGCTGTTCCTGTGCACCAATCGTTGGTAACGGTACAATTCACATCGTGAAATCCAACTCCAAACATCCCTCCTTGCAAGTTAACATCGCCCATATTAAAAGAGTCGGCGCAGGTGACGGTTTGACCATCAGCATCAGTTGCAGTAATTGCAGGCCAGGACAGAGAAACTGTCGATTCGCCTACCTCGATGCACTGATCATCCACACTGGGCACTGCAATTGCTGGTGTTGCTATGGGCACAAATTCGGAAAAAAAAATCGAACTTCAGAGAGTGTACGGAAATTCATTTTTAACTTTTTAAGTTAAAGACTGTCAGATCCTCAGTTCAAGACATCTAAATCATTCTGTTTTTCCCTTCAACTGGAATGTGACACATAAATGGTCTAAGTCCGTTAGTCACAGATCGAATCTTAAAATCTACATCCTAAAACACAGAGTTGTCCCCATGGGTTCAAGTTACGGGGCAGTTATTTATGAACCAATCCACAGAGAAAATGCAATTGGTTTAACAGTTAACCCCTTGGAAGGCGGATGACATCTATAGACGTCAAAACAAAATTTCCACCTGGCCGGATGACGGCTATACATGCATTCTCTGAATTTTCAATCCATTGTTGGGTTATTTGGTATGTTACACTTCGCTGCACAAGCCTATTGTGTCCGTTTCGCTTGGCTGCACAGGCCAGCCAGGCACCCTGGCGCCCCATTATAAATAACCGGGATCAAGGGGTTCATCTGCATCCTAGCTACTTCCATTTCAGTTGTTGAGGAGGCATGCCCAGTTTTGTTTTTGCAGGGGTACCCTGATAATGCCAAGCACTGTTTTTAATAGATTAAAACTCGGCAAAAGTATTGGTTCACCTGCTACATCAAATGAGAAACTGTCGATTCCCGTGCAACCATCCATAGTGACATTACAAGTCACATTGTGAAACCCTGCTTCAAAGTCGCCTCCTGCTAAAGACACATCACCATCATCGAAGGAGTCCGTGCAGGTGACGGTTTCACCATCAGCATCAGTTGCAGTAATTGTATCCCAAGAGGAACGAACAACTGTTGCATCTTCCCGGAGACACTGACCATCAATGACAGGTGTTGAAATTACTGGTGTCGCTAAGGATACAATTTTATGAATATAAAAACAAAATCAAATTACATAGAAACTGCATAATGGATAAACGCAAAAGGCTAGGATATAATGACTTCATGCATGGAAGAACATCTGAAGCTAATCCCTCCCATCCATGTCTTATCATTTCCTGTTGATTAATTTGTTATTTTGTCCAAATCTCGGACCAATCATCGATCATTAAAATAACAGTTTATCACGCAAACAGTATATACCACTCTGTTACGTTTATTAACCGAGTGAGACGTATTGGTCCTTTTTGTAACAGAAACTAGCTATATACATTTTCTCAGTTTCTTTCTTTTTAATGTGCCGGTGTTCAAATATTTGTAACTTTTTAACCAAAGGTCGTATTCACATGGGGTTTTTCCACTAATATGGAGCTTGAAGTACGCTACAAATGAATATGTAAAAATTTCAAAATTGACCAGGGCCTACTTCAGACTGATTTTGCTTGATCGCATCACAAATGATGAGGCAATCTAAACAAATTATGATATTAAAAAAAATAAATAAATAACCCCAGAAAATGTAAAGTTTTGATATGAGTAACCACTGAAATGACAAAAACTGGATTACAAGGTAGGACTCATTAGAACCCGACAGGCAGACAATTGTCCCAGACAGAGTATCCAGTATCAATGTTAACCACTTTGTGGACTAGATTTAACATAGTGAAATCCGTGGTTTACCTGCTATGTTGAATGCGAAGCTTGCTGTTCCTGTGCACCAATCTTTAGTAACTGTACAAGTCACATTGTGAAACCCTGCTTCAAAGTCGCTTCCTGCTAAAGACTCACCACCATCATCAAGGGAGTCGGTGCAGGTGATGGTTTCACCATCAGCATCAGTTGCAGTAATTGTTTCCCCAGACAAAGAAACTGTTGACCGGCCTACGTCGATGCACTGATCATCAACATTTGGCGTGGCAATTCCTGGTCTTGCTATGGGCCACAAATATGAGACAAAAATTATTCTAACACTGTCACATCCAAGGTTGCTTGATATAAATGGGGTGTGGTCAATACCCTACAGCATTATGGTGTTCTGACTTTTCCGCTGAACAAAGACACCACTTTTGTTTTTAGATAATAGTGCACCAGTATAGTATTCCGGCTGTCGGAAGTTCAGGTCAAAATATTTTTTGATATTTTCTTGTTCACTCTAGATCTGCCAGATCACCAGTCCCAGACTACGGAAATAGATGAATCATTCAATTCTTATCGATCTGTTTGTTCTTTCCATAGCAATGTAAGAAAAATAGGTACAACTCTCTTTACCCGATCTGATTCTAAAATCCTGACCCTTGGCAACAAATTCGCCCCATGATTTTCAAATGCTGCATGGCATCAAGTTCTTTTCAACAAACAATTCTCTGGAATTCTGACTTAACGGATTATGCCAAATCTATTACAAAATAATATATTTTCGAAGTGAATAAAGAAACTGGCAGGAGCGGGATTCGAACCCATCCGGGTAACCGTACCAGCGCTCTACCAACTGAGCTATCTTGCCCTATGTTGACGGTCTCCCAAATTGTCAGTATCTTTGTTCGGGTGGGCGCTAGTCAGAAGTCATAAATAATCTAAAATTTGTGAATAACCAAGTGATAACGTTATCAAACCACAAGTTAAGGTTCGGAGAAGTTCAAGATGATAAAGTTTTGTACCTGAAATAATTCCATAAGGCAAGTAGCAAGGATGGCATAATTGGGGAACATTTTCAACCCCGGTTTGGGTGCAGCATGAATTCGTACGCAGCTTAACAATTAATCGAATAACATCTGAATTTCAATCGGAATGGCATTTCAAGCTACACATCGGCCATTATTTTTTGTAAATTTGTGAGTAAATACACTTGACAATTCCCCAAATGCTATAATGCCTTGGTAACAAAAATAAACTCCGATGGCTTGCCGTTTTTGTGATCAATTAAACTTGATTAAAAGATCTTGCAGTACCTGCCACACTGAATATGAAGTTTGCTGTTCCCGTGCAACCATCCTTGGGAACTGTACAAGTCACATTGTGAAACCCTGCTTCAAAGTCGCCTCCTGCTAAAGACACATCACCATCATCGAAGGAGTCCGTGCAGGTGACGGTTTCACCATCAGCATCAGTTGCAGTAATTGTATCCCAAGACAGAGAAATGGTTGATTCTCCTACCTTGATGCACTGATCATCCACAGTTGGAGTTCGAATCGCTGGTGTTGCTAAAAATATGAATACAAGTAACAATCAGATTACAAAGAAAGTATGCAATCAATGTCCGATTCTCAATCCAGGGCCATCAGGGGAAACATTTTTTTGTTGAGTTATTTTCATTGGAATTTGATAGTTGTCACACAATTTATATTTGCCACTTCAAAATACCAGCACTTAAACGACATCAAAACGACATGTTACTTTCATTTAGAGATTTTTCATTGAGAGGACAAAAGAGAAAACATCTCCGTTCTAATTTACATCATCCCCGACGCAAACTCTCCATCTTCTGACTGATTATGCGGTACCCGCTGCTGCATTGGATTCAATCGGCCAGCCGACCCCGAAAAGCTCGGTGGTCGAGTGATGTTAAGACGTCTGCACTAGTAAGCAGGAAGTCGTGGGTTCGAATCCCGCCCGAGTAAGCCTGTGAATTTTTTTTCACACAGGCTCTCGACGTCAGGACAGGGCAAAAGAAAAAACATCTCTGTTCTAATTTAAATCGGTCAAAGCAAGTGGATATTACGGATGAGGGAGGCACATTGTGCACCTCACGTCCCAAGAGGCAAAAAAGCTCGGTCATGGTAGGGTTAACAGTCAATAAGCACATGTATAACCGGAGAGCAGTAAGAACTGCAATCATCCTGACAAATTAGCTGTCTCCAGAAAAGCAAATAACCTAAATATTTTAATGCAGCAAAATTGTTTCACCTGTTACAGTGAATGCGAAGCTTGCTGTTCCTGTGCACCAATCTTTAGTGACATTACAAGTCACATTGTGAAACCCTGCTTCAAAGTCGCCTCCTGCTAAAGACACATCACCATCATCGAAGGAGTCCGTGCAGGTGACGGTTTCACCATCAGCATCAGTTGCAGTGATTGTATCCCAAGACAGTGAAATGGTTGATTCGCCTACCTCGATGCACTGATCATCAACAGTTGGCATTTGAATTGCCAGTGTTGCTAAAAATACAAATACAAGCATCGATCAGATCAGTAAGAAAGCACGCAATAACATGCATGTTTCATTCTCAAACATTTCATGTTTCATTTGGGAAGACCAAATATTTCATGCAGAGTGTAGTAAGTAAAAAGAAAAAGTTTTCCTCCGTAAGTTGCGTTGCTTGCAGAGGCCAATTCCATGAACTAAAACAGAACCCCTTTTGTGTTGGCAATGATGAGTTCCAGGAATCTCCGGAATTTCTTTCAGATATTGAAATAATGAACACATGATATAAATATTTGGATGAGACTTTTTTGTTTTAAATAAATTATCAAGATATTGGAAGGAAACAAACCAAGCTGCATTCCCTGCCCATAAGAGTGCCCCTCCTGCGATTTGTTTTCCCCCCGTAGTAGGTGGGTGCATCAATTTTCATGAATAATTCATTAGTTTTTATGAGAAAGGCATGTTTATTCATTATAATAGAACAGAACGTCACAGCATTGTTTAATCAACTAGTTACATTTAATAATTTTAAAGAATGGCCGTTGTCGAGCTGCTACAGACTAGTCTAGTGGATAGTGGGATGGGCTATGGATCAAAAGGTCCCTAGTTCGAATCCAGCTGTACCCATTTTTCTTTACTGTGATATCTTTGGGATATTTTAAATTTAAGGGGAAAAAGAGACCAAGAACCTAAGTGCTGGCTGTGCAGTGATCAATGCAACCACTGAATTAGTCATGAAAATTGATACACCCACCTACGGAATTTTTTTTTGCACCCTCCTCCCTGGCCGTGACATCATCATCGGCAGCATTATAAAACATTGCTTGTTATACCCCAGCATTGTATATACAGCGTGGTTTCTGTACATGGCTCCTGACATCAGGTTGTGGTCACAGCGCGTGGTGTTTCATTCTGCCGATGATGTTATGGCCTGATGAAAAGGGGGTATTTTTTGTTGCGGGTGAAGAAACGCAGTATACATTTTTTTCTTTCAAAGTATTGATTTTACACAACACGAAACTTCACGAATGTTTTGTTGTTTTGTGTTCATCACTATCTGAAAGCCATTTTTGCACTTTCAATTTGTGAAGATATTCAGTTGGATTTTGTCGAGAGGGCTGTGAACGAAAGATCCTTTCTTCTCGCTGTTGGATTCTGTCCGATTTTATAACAAAGTTAAATGATTGCTTTACCTGCAACGCCGAATGCAAAGTTTGCTGTTCCTGTGCACCAATCGTTGGTAACGGTACAATTCACATCGTGAAATCCAACTCCAAACATCCCTCCTTGCAAGTTAACTTCGCCCATATTAAAAGAGTCGGTGCAGGTGACGGTTTGACCATCAGCATCAGTTGCAGTAATTGCAGGCCAGGACAGAGAAACTGTCGATTCGCCTACCTCGATGCACTGATCATCCACACTGGGCACTGCAATTGCTGGTGTTGCTATGGGCACAAATTCGAGAAAAAAAATCGAACTTCAGAGAGTATACGGAATTTTAAAAAAAAATTTTTAAGTTAAAGACTGTCAGATCCTCAGTTCAAGACATCTAAATCATTCTGTTTTTCCCTTCAACTGGAATGTGACACATAAATGGTCTAAGTCCGTTAGTCACAGATCGAATCTTAAAATCTACATCCTAAAACACAGAGTTGTCCCCATGGGTTCAAGTTACGGGGCAGTTATTTATGAACCAATCCACAGAGAAAATGCAATTGGTTTAACAGTTAACCCCTTGGAAGGCGGATGACATCTATAGACGTCAAAACAAAATTTCCACCTGGCCGGATGACGGCTATACATGCATTCTCTGAATTTTCAATCCATTGTTGGGTTATTTGGTATGTTACACTTCGCTGCACAAGCCTATTGTGTCCGTTTCGCTTGGCTGCACAGGCCAGCCAGGCACCCTGGCGCCCCATTATAAATAACCGGGATCAAGGGGTTCATCTGCATCCTAGCTACTTCCATTTCAGTTGTTGAGGAGGCATGCCCAGTTTTGTTTTTGCAGGGGTACCCTGATAATGCCAAGCACTGTTTTTAATAGATTAAAACTCGGCAAAAGTATTGGTTCACCTGCTACATCAAATGAGAAACTGTCGATTCCCGTGCAACCATCCATAGTGACATTACAAGTCACATTGTGAAACCCTGCTTCAAAGTCGCCTCCTGCTAAAGACACATCACCATCATCGAAGGAGTCGGTGCAGGTGACGGTTTCACCATCAGCATCAGTTGCAGTAATTGTATCCCAAGAGGAACGAACAACTGTTGCATCTTCCCGGAGACACTGACCATCAATGACAGGTGTTGAAATTACTGGTGTCGCTAAGGATACAATTTTATGAATATAAAAACAAAATCAAATTACATAGAAACTGCATAATGGATAAACGCAAAAGGCTAGGATATAATGACTTCATGCATGGAAGAACATCTGAAGCTAATCCCTTCCATCCATGTCTTATCATTTCCTGTTGATTAATTTGTTATTTTGTCCAAATCTCGGACCAATCATCGATCATTAAAATAACAGTTTATCACGCAAACAGTATATACCACTCTGTTACGTTTATTAACCGAGTGAGACGTATTGGTCCTTTTTGTAACAGAAACTAGCTATATACATTTTCATTATATGTGACTCAAGTACTGAACATTTTCAAAGTTGTTCAAAAATTCATCAAACAACAATTTTAACAAAAACTTTTCCTTGGATGTTTCTAGCAGGATTAGTAGATATAGTGCAGCTATATTAAATGTGATGCGAACAAGCAAAATCAGTCAGAACTCGGCAATCTTTGTTTTAAGATATGGGCCAAAATATGTTCGTAGTGGAAAAATCAAAATTGACTTTTTTACAAAAACAGAAGAAAAAAACATTCTTCTTTTACATGAAAATATGACAAGTATTATAAATGACTCAATTAAAGTACTGTAACTTTAAACTTTATTTTCTCAGTTTCTTTCTTTTTAATGTGCCGGTGTTCAAATATTTGTAACTTTTTAACCAAAGGTCGTATTCACATGGGGTTTTTCCACTAATATGGAGCTTGAAGTACGCTACAAATGAATATGTAAAAATTTCAAAATTGACCAGGGCCTACTTCAGACTGATTTTGCTTGATCGCATCACAAATGATGAGGCAATCTAAACAAATTATGATATTAAAAAAAATAAATAAATAACCCCAGAAAATGTAAAGTTTTGATATGAGTAACCACTGAAATGACAAAAACTGGATTACAAGGTAGGACTCATTAGAACCCGACAGGCAGACAATTGTCCCAGACAGAGTATCCAGTATCAATGTTAACCACTTTGTGGACTAGATTTAACATAGTGAAATCCGTGGTTTACCTGCTATGTTGAATGCGAAGCTTGCTGTTCCTGTGCACCAATCTTTAGTAACTGTACAAGTCACATTGTGAAACCCTGCTTCAAAGTCGCTTCCTGCTAAAGACTCACCACCATCATCAAGGGAGTCGGTGCAGGTGATGGTTTCACCATCAGCATCAGTTGCAGTAATTGTTTCCCCAGACAAAGAAACTGTTGACCGGCCTACGTCGATGCACTGATCATCAACATTTGGCGTGGCAATTCCTGGTCTTGCTATGGGCCACAAATATGAGACAAAAATTATTCTAACACTGTCACATCCAAGGTTGCTTGATATAAATGGGGTGTGGTCAATACCCTACAGCATTATGGTGTTCTGACTTTTCCGCTGAACAAAGACACCACTTTTGTTTTTAGATAATAGTGCACCAGTATAGTATTCCGGCTGTCGGAAGTTCAGGTCAAAATATTTTTTGATATTTTCTTGTTCACTCTAGATCTGCCAGATCACCAGTCCCAGACTACGGAAATAGATGAATCATTCAATTCTTATCGATCTGTTTGTTCTTTCCATAGCAATGTAAGAAAAATAGGTACAACTCTCTTTACCCGATCTGATTCTAAAATCCTGACCCTTGGCAACAAATTCGCCCCATGATTTTCAAATGCTGCATGGCATCAAGTTCTTTTCAACAAACAATTCTCTGGAATTCTGACTTAACGGATTATGCCAAATCTATTACAAAATAATATATTTTCGAAGTGAATAAAGAAACTGGCAGGAGCGGGATTCGAACCCATCCGGGTAACCGTACCAGCGCTCTACCAACTGAGCTATCTTGCCCTATGTTGACGGTCTCCCAAATTGTCAGTATCTTTGTTCGGGTGGGCGCTAGTCAGAAGTCATAAATAATCTAAAATTTGTGAATAACCAAGTGATAACGTTATCAAACCACAAGTTAAGGTTCGGAGAAGTTCAAGATGATAAAGTTTTGTACCTGAAATAATTCCATAAGGCAAGTAGCAAGGATGGCATAATTGGGGAACATTTTCAACCCCGGTTTGGGTGCAGCATGAATTCGTACGCAGCTTAACAATTAATCGAATAACATCTGAATTTCAATCGGAATGGCATTTCAAGCTACACATCGGCCATTATTTTTTGTAAATTTGTGAGTAAATACACTTGACAATTCCCCAAATGCTATAATGCCTTGGTAACAAAAATAAACTCCGATGGCTTGCCGTTTTTGTGATCAATTAAACTTGATTAAAAGATCTTGCAGTACCTGCCACACTGAATATGAAGTTTGCTGTTCCCGTGCAACCATCCTTGGGAACTGTACAAGTCACATTGTGAAACCCTGCTTCAAAGTCGCCTCCTGCTAAAGACACATCACCATCATCGAAGGAGTCCGTGCAGGTGACGGTTTCACCATCAGCATCAGTTGCAGTAATTGTATCCCAAGACAGAGAAATGGTTGATTCTCCTACCTTGATGCACTGATCATCCACAGTTGGAGTTCGAATCGCTGGTGTTGCTAAAAATATGAATACAAGTAACAATCAGATTACAAAGAAAGTATGCAATCAATGTCCGATTCTCAATCCAGGGCCATCAGGGGAAACATTTTTTTGTTGAGTTATTTTCATTGGAATTTGATAGTTGTCACACAATTTATATTTGCCACTTCAAAATACCAGCACTTAAACGACATCAAAACGACATGTTACTTTCATTTAGAGATTTTTCATTGAGAGGACAAAAGAGAAAACATCTCCGTTCTAATTTACATCATCCCCGACGCAAACTCTCCATCTTCTGACTGATTATGCGGTACCCGCTGCTGCATTGGATTCAATCGGCCAGCCGACCCCGAAAAGCTCGGTGGTCGAGTGATGTTAAGACGTCTGCACTAGTAAGCAGGAAGTCGTGGGTTCGAATCCCGCCCGAGTAAGCCTGTGAATTTTTTTTCACACAGGCTCTCGACGTCAGGACAGGGCAAAAGAAAAAACATCTCTGTTCTAATTTAAATCGGTCAAAGCAAGTGGATATTACGGATGAGGGAGGCACATTGTGCACCTCACGTCCCAAGAGGCAAAAAAGCTCGGTCATGGTAGGGTTAACAGTCAATAAGCACATGTATAACCGGAGAGCAGTAAGAACTGCAATCATCCTGACAAATTAGCTGTCTCCAGAAAAGCAAATAACCTAAATATTTTAATGCAGCAAAATTGTTTCACCTGTTACAGTGAATGCGAAGCTTGCTGTTCCTGTGCACCAATCTTTAGTGACATTACAAGTCACATTGTGAAACCCTGCTTCAAAGTCGCCTCCTGCTAAAGACACATCACCATCATCGAAGGAGTCCGTGCAGGTGACGGTTTCACCATCAGCATCAGTTGCAGTGATTGTATCCCAAGACAGTGAAATGGTTGATTCGCCTACCTCGATGCACTGATCATCAACAGTTGGCATTTGAATTGCCAGTGTTGCTAAAAATACAAATACAAGCATCGATCAGATCAGTAAGAAAGCACGCAATAACATGCATGTTTCATTCTCAAACATTTCATGTTTCATTTGGGAAGACCAAATATTTCATGCAGAGTGTAGTAAGTAAAAAGAAAAAGTTTTCCTCCGTAAGTTGCGTTGCTTGCAGAGGCCAATTCCATGAACTAAAACAGAACCCCTTTTGTGTTGGCAATGATGAGTTCCAGGAATCTCCGGAATTTCTTTCAGATATTGAAATAATGAACACATGATATAAATATTTGGATGAGACTTTTTTGTTTTAAATAAATTATCAAGATATTGGAAGGAAACAAACCAAGCTGCATTCCCTGCCCATAAGAGTGCCCCTCCTGCGATTTGTTTTCCCCCCGTAGTAGGTGGGTGCATCAATTTTCATGAATAATTCATTAGTTTTTATGAGAAAGGCATGTTTATTCATTATAATAGAACAGAACGTCACAGCATTGTTTAATCAACTAGTTACATTTAATAATTTTAAAGAATGGCCGTTGTCGAGCTGCTACAGACTAGTCTAGTGGATAGTGGGATGGGCTATGGATCAAAAGGTCCCTAGTTCGAATCCACCTGTACCCATTTTTCTTTACTGTGATATCTTTGGGATATTTTAAATTTAAGGGGAAAAAGAGACCAAGAACCTAAGTGCTGGCTGTGCAGTGATCAATGCAACCACTGAATTAGTCATGAAAATTGATACACCCACCTACGGAATTCTTTTTTGCACCCTCCTCCCTGGCCGTGACATCATCATCGGCAGCATTATAAAACATTGCTTGTTATACCCCAGCATTGTATATACAGCGTGGTTTCTGTACATGGCTCCTGACATCAGGTTGTGGTCACAGCGCGTGGTGTTTCATTCTGCCGATGATGTTATGGCCTGATGAAAAGGGGGTATTTTTTGTTGCGGGTGAAGAAACGCAGTATACATTTTTTTCTTTCAAAGTATTGATTTTACACAACACGAAACTTCACGAATGTTTTGTTGTTTTGTGTTCATCACTATCTGAAAGCCATTTTTGCACTTTCAATTTGTGAAGATATTCAGTTGGATTTTGTCGAGAGGGCTGTGAACGAAAGATCCTTTCTTCTCGCTGTTGGATTCTGTCCGATTTTATAACAAAGTTAAATGATTGCTTTACCTGCAACGCCGAATGCAAAGTTTGCTGTTCCTGTGCACCAATCGTTGGTAACGGTACAATTCACATCGTGAAATCCAACTCCAAACATCCCTCCTTGCAAGTTAACTTCGCCCATATTAAAAGAGTCGGTGCAGGTGACGGTTTGACCATCAGCATCAGTTGCAGTAATTGCAGGCCAGGACAGAGAAACTGTCGATTCGCCTACCTCGATGCACTGATCATCCACACTGGGCACTGCAATTGCTGGTGTTGCTATGGGCACAAATTCGAAGAAAAAAATCGAACTTCAGAGAGTATACGGAATTTTTAAAAAAAAATTTTAAGTTAAAGACTGTCAGATCCTCAGTTCAAGACATCTAAATCATTCTGTTTTTCCCTTCAACTGGAATGTGACACATAAATGGTCTAAGTCCGTTAGTCACAGATCGAATCTTAAAATCTACATCCTAAAACACAGAGTTGTCCCCATGGGTTCAAGTTACGGGGCAGTTATTTATGAACCAATCCACAGAGAAAATGCAATTGGTTTAACAGTTAACCCCTTGGAAGGCGGATGACATCTATAGACGTCAAAACAAAATTTCCACCTGGCCGGATGACGGCTATACATGCATTCTCTGAATTTTCAATCCATTGTTGGGTTATTTGGTATGTTACACTTCGCTGCACAAGCCTATTGCGTCCGTTTCGCTTGGCTGCACAGGCCAGCCAGGCACCCTGGCGCCCCATTATAAATAACCGGGATCAAGGGGTTCATCTGCATCCTAGCTACTTCCATTTCAGTTGAGGAGGCATGCCCAGTTTTGTTTTTGCAGGGGTACCCTGATAATGCCAAGCACTGTTTTTAATAGATTAAAACTCGGCAAAAGTATTGGTTCACCTGCTACATCAAATGAGAAACTGTCGATTCCCGTGCAACCATCCATAGTGACATTACAAGTCACATTGTGAAACCCTGCTTCAAAGTCGCCTCCTGCTAAAGACACATCACCATCATCGAAGGAGTCCGTGCAGGTGACGGTTTCACCATCAGCATCAGTTGCAGTAATTGTATCCCAAGAGGAACGAACAACTGTTGCATCTTCCCGGAGACACTGACCATCAATGACAGGTGTTGAAATTACTGGTGTCGCTAAGGATACAATTTTATGAATATAAAAACAAAATCAAATTACATAGAAACTGCATAATGGATAAACGCAAAAGGCTAGGATATAATGACTTCATGCATGGAAGAACATCTGAAGCTAATCCCTCCCATCCATGTCTTATCATTTCCTGTTGATTAATTTGTTATTTTGTCCAAATCTCGGACCAATCATCGATCATTAAAATAACAGTTTATCACGCAAACAGTATATACCACTCTGTTACGTTTATTAACCGAGTGAGACGTATTGGTCCTTTTTGTAACAGAAACTAGCTATATATATTTTCATTATATGTGACTCAAGTACTGAACATTTTCAAAGTTGTTCAAAAATTCATCAAACAACAATTTTAACAAAAACTTTTCCTTGGATGTTTCTAGCAGGATTAGTAGATATAGTGCAGCTATATTAAATGTGATGCGAACAAGCAAAATCAGTCAGAACTCGGCAATCTTTGTTTTAAGATATGGGCCAAAATATCTTCGTAGTGGAAAAATCAAAATTGACTTTTTTACAAAAACAGAAGAAAAAAACATTCTTCTTTTACATGAAAATATGACAAGTATTATAAATGACTCAATTAAAGTACTGTAACTTTAAACTTTATTTTCTCAGTTTCTTTCTTTTTAATGTGCCGGTGTTCAAATATTTGTAACTTTTTAACCAAAGGTCGTATTCACATGGGGTTTTTCCACTAATATGGAGCTTGAAGTACGCTACAAATGAATATGTAAAAATTTCAAAATTGACCGGGGCCTACTTCAGACTGATTTTGCTTGATCGCATCACAAATGATGAGGCAATCTAAACAAATTATGATATTAAAAAAAAAAAATAAATAACCCCAGAAAATGTAAAGTTTTGATATGAGTAACCACTGAAATGACAAAAACTGGATTACAAGGTAGGACTCATTAGAACCCGACAGGCAGACAATTGTCCCAGACAGAGTATCCAGTATCAATGTTAACCACTTTGTGGACTAGATTTAACATAGTGAAATCCGTGGTTTACCTGCTATGTTGAATGCGAAGCTTGCTGTTCCTGTGCACCAATCTTTAGTAACTGTACAAGTCACATTGTGAAACCCTGCTTCAAAGTCGCTTCCTGCTAAAGACTCACCACCATCATCAAGGGAGTCGGTGCAGGTGATGGTTTCACCATCAGCATCAGTTGCAGTAATTGTTTCCCCAGACAAAGAAACTGTTGACCGGCCTACGTCGATGCACTGATCATCAACATTTGGCGTGGCAATTCCTGGTCTTGCTATGGGCCACAAATATGAGACAAAAATTATTCTAACACTGTCACATCCAAGGTTGCTTGATATAAATGGGGTGTGGTCAATACCCTACAGCATTATGGTGTTCTGACTTTTCCGCTGAACAAAGACACCACTTTTGTTTTTAGATAATAGTGCACCAGTATAGTATTCCGGCTGTCGGAAGTTCAGGTCAAAATATTTTTTGATATTTTCTTGTTCACTCTAGATCTGCCAGATCACCAGTCCCAGACTACGGAAATAGATGAATCATTCAATTCTTATCGATCTGTTTGTTCTTTCCATAGCAATGTAAGAAAAATAGGTACAACTCTCTTTACCCGATCTGATTCTAAAATCCTGACCCTTGGCAACAAATTCGCCCCATGATTTTCAAATGCTGCATGGCATCAAGTTCTTTTCAACAAACAATTCTCTGGAATTCTGACTTAACGGATTATGCCAAATCTATTACAAAATAATATATTTTCGAAGTGAATAAAGAAACTGGCAGGAGCGGGATTCGAACCCATCCGGGTAACCGTACCAGCGCTCTACCAACTGAGCTATCTTGCCCTATGTTGACGGTCTCCCAAATTGTCAGTATCTTTGTTCGGGTGGGCGCTAGTCAGAAGTCATAAATAATCTAAAATTTGTGAATAACCAAGTGATAACGTTATCAAACCACAAGTTAAGGTTCGGAGAAGTTCAAGATGATAAAGTTTTGTACCTGAAATAATTCCATAAGGCAAGTAGCAAGGATGGCATAATTGGGGAACATTTTCAACCCCGGTTTGGGTGCAGCATGAATTCGTACGCAGCTTAACAATTAATCGAATAACATCTGAATTTCAATCGGAATGGCATTTCAAGCTACACATCGGCCATTATTTTTTGTAAATTTGTGAGTAAATACACTTGACAATTCCCCAAATGCTATAATGCCTTGGTAACAAAAATAAACTCCGATGGCTTGCCGTTTTTGTGATCAATTAAACTTGATTAAAAGATCTTGCAGTACCTGCCACACTGAATATGAAGTTTGCTGTTCCCGTGCAACCATCCTTGGGAACTGTACAAGTCACATTGTGAAACCCTGCTTCAAAGTCGCCTCCTGCTAAAGACACATCACCATCATCAAAGGAGTCCGTGCAGGTGACGGTTTCACCATCAGCATCAGTTGCAGTAATTGTATCCCAAGACAGAGAAATGGTTGATTCTCCTACCTTGATGCACTGATCATCCACAGTTGGAGTTCGAATCGCTGGTGTTGCTAAAAATATGAATACAAGTAACAATCAGATTACAAAGAAAGTATGCAATCAATGTCCGATTCTCAATCCAGGGCCATCAGGGGAAACATTTTTTTGTTGAGTTATTTTCATTGGAATTTGATAGTTGTCACACAATTTATATTTGCCACTTCAAAATACCAGCACTTAAACGACATCAAAACGACATGTTACTTTCATTTAGAGATTTTTCATTGAGAGGACAAAAGAGAAAACATCTCCGTTCTAATTTACATCATCCCCGACGCAAACTCTCCATCTTCTGACTGATTATGCGGTACCCGCTGCTGCATTGGATTCAATCGGCCAGCCGACCCCGAAAAGCTCGGTGGTCGAGTGATGTTAAGACGTCTGCACTAGTAAGCAGGAAGTCGTGGGTTCGAATCCCGCCCGAGTAAGCCTGTGAATTTTTTTTCACACAGGCTCTCGACGTCAGGACAGGGCAAAAGAAAAAACATCTCTGTTCTAATTTAAATCGGTCAAAGCAAGTGGATATTACGGATGAGGGAGGCACATTGTGCACCTCACGTCCCAAGAGGCAAAAAAGCTCGGTCATGGTAGGGTTAACAGTCAATAAGCACATGTATAACCGGAGAGCAGTAAGAACTGCAATCATCCTGACAAATTAGCTGTCTCCAGAAAAGCAAATAACCTAAATATTTTAATGCAGCAAAATTGTTTCACCTGTTACAGTGAATGCGAAGCTTGCTGTTCCTGTGCACCAATCTTTAGTGACATTACAAGTCACATTGTGAAACCCTGCTTCAAAGTCGCCTCCTGCTAAAGACACATCACCATCATCGAAGGAGTCCGTGCAGGTGACGGTTTCACCATCAGCATCAGTTGCAGTGATTGTATCCCAAGACAGAGAAATGGTTGATTCGCCTACCTCGATGCACTGATCATCAACAGTTGGCATTTGAATTGCCAGTGTTGCTAAAAATACAAATACAAGCATCGATCAGATCAGTAAGAAAGCACGCAATAACATGCATGTTTCATTCTCAAACATTTCATGTTTCATTTGGGAAGACCAAATATTTCATGCAGAGTGTAGTAAGTAAAAAGAAAAAGTTTTCCTCCGTAAGTTGCGTTGCTTGCAGAGGCCAATTCCATGAACTAAAACAGAACCCCTTTTGTGTTGGCAATGATGAGTTCCAGGAATCTCCGGAATTTCTTTCAGATATTGAAATAATGAACACATGATATAAATATTTGGATGAGACTTTTTTGTTTTAAATAAATTATCAAGATATTGGAAGGAAACAAACCAAGCTGCATTCCCTGCCCATAAGAGTGCCCCTCCTGCGATTTGTTTTCCTCCCGTAGTAGGTGGGTGCATCAATTTTCATGAATAATTCATTAGTTTTTATGAGAAAGGCATGTTTATTCATTATAATAGAACAGAACGTCACAGCATTGTTGTTTAATCAACTAGTTACATTTAATAATTTTAAAGAATGGCCGTTGTCGAGCTGCTACAGACTAGTCTAGTGGATAGTGGGATGGGCTATGGATCAAAAGGTCCCTAGTTCGAATCCACCTGTACCCATTTTTCTTTACTGTGATATCTTTGGGATATTTTAAATTTAAGGGGAAAAAGAGACCAAGAACCTAAGTGCTGGCTGTGCAGTGATCAATGCAACCACTGAATTAGTCATGAAAATTGATACACCCACCTACGGAATTCTTTTTTGCACCCTCCTCCCTGGCCGTGACATCATCATCGGCAGCATTATAAAACATTGCTTGTTATACCCCAGCATTGTATATACAGCGTGGTTTCTGTACATGGCTCCTGACATCAGGTTGTGGTCACAGCGCGTGGTGTTTCATTCTGCCGATGATGTTATGGCCTGATGAAAAGGGGGTATTTTTTGTTGCGGGTGAAGAAACGCAGTATACATTTTTTTCTTTCAAAGTATTGATTTTACACAACACGAAACTTCACGAATGTTTTGTTGTTTTGTGTTCATCACTATCTGAAAGCCATTTTTGCACTTTCAATTTGTGAAGATATTCAGTTGGATTTTGTCGAGAGGGCTGTGAACGAAAGATCCTTTCTTCTCGCTGTTGGATTCTGTCCGATTTTATAACAAAGTTAAATGATTGCTTTACCTGCAACGCCGAATGCAAAGTTTGCTGTTCCTGTGCACCAATCGTTGGTAACGGTACAATTCACATCGTGAAATCCAACTCCAAACATCCCTCCTTGCAAGTTAACTTCGCCCATATTAAAAGAGTCGGTGCAGGTGACGGTTTGACCATCAGCATCAGTTGCAGTAATTGCAGGCCAGGACAGAGAAACTGTCGATTCGCCTACCTCGATGCACTGATCATCCACACTGGGCACTGCAATTGCTGGTGTTGCTATGGGCACAAATTCGAAAGAAAAAAAAATCGAACTTCAGAGAGTGTACGGAAATTCTTTTTTAACTTTTTAAGTTAAAGACTGTCAGATCCTCAGTTCAAGACATCTAAATCATTCTGTTTTTCCCTTCAACTGGAATGTGACACATAAATGGTCTAAGTCCGTTAGTCACAGATCGAATCTTAAAATCTACATCCTAAAACACAGAGTTGTCCCCATGGGTTCAAGTTACGGGGCAGTTATTTATGAACCAATCCACAGAGAAAATGCAATTGGTTTAACAGTTAACCCCTTGGAAGGCGGATGACATCTATAGACGTCAAAACAAAATTTCCACCTGGCCGGATGACGGCTATACATGCATTCTCTGAATTTTCAATCCATTGTTGGGTTATTTGGTATGTTACACTTCGCTGCACAAGCCTATTGTGTCCGTTTCGCTTGGCTGCACAGGCCAGCCAGGCACCCTGGCGCCCCATTATAAATAACCGGGATCAAGGGGTTCATCTGCATCCTAGCTACTTCCATTTCAGTTGTTGAGGAGGCATGCCCAGTTTTGTTTTTGCAGGGGTACCCTGATAATGCCAAGCACTGTTTTTAATAGATTAAAACTCGGCAAAAGTATTGGTTCACCTGCTACATCAAATGAGAAACTGTCGATTCCCGTGCAACCATCCATAGTGACATTACAAGTCACATTGTGAAACCCTGCTTCAAAGTCGCCTCCTGCTAAAGACACATCACCATCATCGAAGGAGTCCGTGCAGGTGACGGTTTCACCATCAGCATCAGTTGCAGTAATTGTATCCCAAGAGGAACGAACAACTGTTGCATCTTCCCGGAGACACTGACCATCAATGACAGGTGTTGAAATTACTGGTGTCGCTAAGGATACAATTTTATGAATATAAAAACAAAATCAAATTACATAGAAACTGCATAATGGATAAACGCAAAAGGCTAGGATATAATGACTTCATGCATGGAAGAACATCTGAAGCTAATCCCTCCCATCCATGTCTTATCATTTCCTGTTGATTAATTTGTTATTTTGTCCAAATCTCGGACCAATCATCGATCATTAAAATAACAGTTTATCACGCAAACAGTATATACCACTCTGTTACGTTTATTAACCGAGTGAGACGTATTGGTCCTTTTTGTAACAGAAACTAGCTATATACATTTTCATTATATGTGACTCAAGTACTGAACATTTTCAAAGTTGTTCAAAAATTCATCAAACAACAATTTTAACAAAAACTTTTCCTTGGATGTTTCTAGCAGGATTAGTAGATATAGTGCAGCTATATTAAATGTGATGCGAACAAGCAAAATCAGTCAGAACTCGGCAATCTTTGTTTTAAGATATGGGCCAAAATATGTTCGTAGTGGAAAAATCAAAATTGACTTTTTTACAAAAACAGAAGAAAAAAACATTCTTCTTTTACATGAAAATATGACAAGTATTATAAATGACTCAATTAAAGTACTGTAACTTTAAACTTTATTTTCTCAGTTTCTTTCTTTTTAATGTGCCGGTGTTCAAATATTTGTAACTTTTTAACCAAAGGTCGTATTCACATGGGGTTTTTCCACTAATATGGAGCTTGAAGTACGCTACAAATGAATATGTAAAAATTTCAAAATTGACCAGGGCCTACTTCAGACTGATTTTGCTTGATCGCATCACAAATGATGAGGCAATCTAAACAAATTATGATATTAAAAAAAACAACTAAATAACCCCAGAAAATGTAAAGTTTTGATATGAGTAACCACTGAAATGACAAAAACTGGATTACAAGGTAGGACTCATTAGAACCCGACAGGCAGACAATTGTCCCAGACAGAGTATCCAGTATCAATGTTAACCACTTTGTGGACTAGATTTAACATAGTGAAATCCGTGGTTTACCTGCTATGTTGAATGCGAAGCTTGCTGTTCCTGTGCACCAATCTTTAGTAACTGTACAAGTCACATTGTGAAACCCTGCTTCAAAGTCGCTTCCTGCTAAAGACTCACCACCATCATCAAGGGAGTCGGTGCAGGTGATGGTTTCACCATCAGCATCAGTTGCAGTAATTGTTTCCCCAGACAAAGAAACTGTTGACCGGCCTACGTCGATGCACTGATCATCAACATTTGGCGTGGCAATTCCTGGTCTTGCTATGGGCCACAAATATGAGACAAAAATTATTCTAACACTGTCACATCCAAGGTTGCTTGATATAAATGGGGTGTGGTCAATACCCTACAGCATTATGGTGTTCTGACTTTTCCGCTGAACAAAGACACCACTTTTGTTTTTAGATAATAGTGCACCAGTATAGTATTCCGGCTGTCGGAAGTTCAGGTCAAAATATTTTTTGATATTTTCTTGTTCACTCTAGATCTGCCAGATCACCAGTCCCAGACTACGGAAATAGATGAATCATTCAATTCTTATCGATCTGTTTGTTCTTTCCATAGCAATGTAAGAAAAATAGGTACAACTCTCTTTACCCGATCTGATTCTAAAATCCTGACCCTTGGCAACAAATTCGCCCCATGATTTTCAAATGCTGCATGGCATCAAGTTCTTTTCAACAAACAATTCTCTGGAATTCTGACTTAACGGATTATGCCAAATCTATTACAAAATAATATATTTTCGAAGTGAATAAAGAAACTGGCAGGAGTGGGATTCGAACCCATCCGGGTAACCGTACCAGCGCTCTACCAACTGAGCTATCTTGCCCTATGTTGACGGTCTCCCAAATTGTCAGTATCTTTGTTCGGGTGGGCGCTAGTCAGAAGTCATAAATAATCTAAAATTTGTGAATAACCAAGTGATAACGTTATCAAACCACAAGTTAAGGTTCGGAGAAGTTCAAGATGATAAAGTTTTGTACCTGAAATAATTCCATAAGGCAAGTAGCAAGGATGGCATAATTGGGGAACATTTTCAACCCCGGTTTGGGTGCAGCATGAATTCGTACGCAGCTTAACAATTAATCGAATAACATCTGAATTTCAATCGGAATGGCATTTCAAGCTACACATCGGCCATTATTTTTTGTAAATTTGTGAGTAAATACACTTGACAATTCCCCAAATGCTATAATGCCTTGGTAACAAAAATAAACTCCGATGGCTTGCCGTTTTTGTGATCAATTAAACTTGATTAAAAGATCTTGCAGTACCTGCCACACTGAATATGAAGTTTGCTGTTCCCGTGCAACCATCCTTGGGAACTGTACAAGTCACATTGTGAAACCCTGCTTCAAAGTCGCCTCCTGCTAAAGACACATCACCATCATCGAAGGAGTCCGTGCAGGTGACGGTTTCACCATCAGCATCAGTTGCAGTAATTGTATCCCAAGACAGAGAAATGGTTGATTCTCCTACCTTGATGCACTGATCATCCACAGTTGGAGTTCGAATCGCTGGTGTTGCTAAAAATATGAATACAAGTAACAATCAGATTACAAAGAAAGTATGCAATCAATGTCCGATTCTCAATCCAGGGCCATCAGGGGAAACATTTTTTTGTTGAGTTATTTTCATTGGAATTTGATAGTTGTCACACAATTTATATTTGCCACTTCAAAATACCAGCACTTAAACGACATCAAAACGACATGTTACTTTCATTTAGAGATTTTTCATTGAGAGGACAAAAGAGAAAACATCTCCGTTCTAATTTACATCATCCCCGACGCAAACTCTCCATCTTCTGACTGATTATGCGGTACCCGCTGCTGCATTGGATTCAATCGGCCAGCCGACCCCGAAAAGCTCGGTGGTCGAGTGATGTTAAGACGTCTGCACTAGTAAGCAGGAAGTCGTGGGTTCGAATCCCGCCCGAGTAAGCCTGTGAATTTTTTTTCACACAGGCTCTCGACGTCAGGACAGGGCAAAAGAAAAAACATCTCTGTTCTAATTTAAATCGGTCAAAGCAAGTGGATATTACGGATGAGGGAGGCACATTGTGCACCTCACGTCCCAAGAGGCAAAAAAGCTCGGTCATGGTAGGGTTAACAGTCAATAAGCACATGTATAACCGGAGAGCAGTAAGAACTGCAATCATCCTGACAAATTAGCTGTCTCCAGAAAAGCAAATAACCTAAATATTTTAATGCAGCAAAATTGTTTCACCTGTTACAGTGAATGCGAAGCTTGCTGTTCCTGTGCACCAATCTTTAGTGACATTACAAGTCACATTGTGAAACCCTGCTTCAAAGTCGCCTCCTGCTAAAGACACATCACCATCATCGAAGGAGTCCGTGCAGGTGACGGTTTCACCATCAGCATCAGTTGCAGTGATTGTATCCCAAGACAGAGAAATAGTTGATTCGCCTACCTCGATGCACTGATCATCAACAGTTGGCATTTGAATTGCCAGTGTTGCTAAAAATACAAATACAAGCATCGATCAGATCAGTAAGAAAGCACGCAATAACATGCATGTTTCATTCTCAAACATTTCATGTTTCATTTGGGAAGACCAAATATTTCATGCAGAGTGTAGTAAGTAAAAAGAAAAAGTTTTCCTCCGTAAGTTGCGTTGCTTGCAGAGGCCAATTCCATGAACTAAAACAGAACCCCTTTTGTGTTGGCAATGATGAGTTCCAGGAATCTCCGGAATTTCTTTCAGATATTGAAATAATGAACACATGATATAAATATTTGGATGAGACTTTTTTGTTTTAAATAAATTATCAAGATATTGGAAGGAAACAAAACAAGCTGCATTCCCTGCCCATAAGAGTGCCCCTCCTGCGATTTGTTTTCCCCCCGTAGTAGGTGGGTGCATCAATTTTCATGAATAATTCATTAGTTTTTATGAGAAAGGCATGTTTATTCATTATAATAGAACAGAACAGAACGTCACAGCATTGTTGTTTAATCAACTAGTTACATTTAATAATTTTAAAGAATGGCCGTTGTCGAGCTGCTACAGACTAGTCTAGTGGATAGTGGGATGGGCTATGGATCAAAAGGTCCCTAGTTCGAATCCACCTGTACCCATTTTTCTTTACTGTGATATCTTTGGGATATTTTAAATTTAAGGGGAAAAAGAGACCAAGAACCTAAGTGCTGGCTGTGCAGTGATCAATGCAACCACTGAATTAGTCATGAAAATTGATACACCCACCTACGGAATTCTTTTTTGCACCCTCCTCCCTGGCCGTGACATCATCATCGGCAGCATTATAAAACATTGCTTGTTATACCCCAGCATTGTATATACAGCGTGGTTTCTGTACATGGCTCCTGACATCAGGTTGTGGTCACAGCGCGTGGTGTTTCATTCTGCCGATGATGTTATGGCCTGATGAAAAGGGGGTATTTTTTGTTGCGGGTGAAGAAACGCAGTATACATTTTTTCTTTCAAAGTATTGATTTTACACAACACGAAACTTCACGAATGTTTTGTTGTTTTGTGTTCATCACTATCTGAAAGCCATTTCTGCACTTTCAATTTGTGAAGATATTCAGTTGGATTTTGTCGAGAGGGCTGTGAACGAAAGATCCTTTCTTCTCGCTGTTGGATTCTGTCCGATTTTATAACAAAGTTAAATGATTGCTTTACCTGCAACGCCGAATGCAAAGTTTGCTGTTCCTGTGCACCAATCGTTGGTAACGGTACAATTCACATCGTGAAATCCAACTCCAAACATCCCTCCTTGCAAGTTAACATCGCCCATATTAAAAGAGTCGGCGCAGGTGACGGTTTGACCATCAGCATCAGTTGCAGTAATTGCAGGCCAGGACAGAGAAACTGTCGATTCGCCTACCTCGATGCACTGATCATCCACACTGGGCACTGCAATTGCTGGTGTTGCTATGGGCACAAATTCGGAAAAAAAAATCGAACTTCAGAGAGTGTACGGAAATTCATTTTTAACTTTTTAAGTTAAAGACTGTCAGATCCTCAGTTCAAGACATCTAAATCATTCTGTTTTTCCCTTCAACTGGAATGTGACACATAAATGGTCTAAGTCCGTTAGTCACAGATCGAATCTTAAAATCTACATCCTAAAACACAGAGTTGTCCCCATGGGTTCAAGTTACGGGGCAGTTATTTATGAACCAATCCACAGAGAAAATGCAATTGGTTTAACAGTTAACCCCTTGGAAGGCGGATGACATCTATAGACGTCAAAACAAAATTTCCACCTGGCCGGATGACGGCTATACATGCATTCTCTGAATTTTCAATCCATTGTTGGGTTATTTGGTATGTTACACTTCGCTGCACAAGCCTATTGTGTCCGTTTCGCTTGGCTGCACAGGCCAGCCAGGCACCCTGGCGCCCCATTATAAATAACCGGGATCAAGGGGTTCATCTGCATCCTAGCTACTTCCATTTCAGTTGTTGAGGAGGCATGCCCAGTTTTGTTTTTGCAGGGGTACCCTGATAATGCCAAGCACTGTTTTTAATAGATTAAAACTCGGCAAAAGTATTGGTTCACCTGCTACATCAAATGAGAAACTGTCGATTCCCGTGCAACCATCCATAGTGACATTACAAGTCACATTGTGAAACCCTGCTTCAAAGTCGCCTCCTGCTAAAGACACATCACCATCATCGAAGGAGTCCGTGCAGGTGACGGTTTCACCATCAGCATCAGTTGCAGTGATTGTATCCCAAGACAGAGAAATGGTTGATTCGCCTACCTCGATGCACTGATCATCAACAGTTGGCATTTGAATTGCCAGTGTTGCTAAAAATACAAATACAAGCAACAATCAGATCACCAAGAAAGCACGCAATAACATGCATGTCTAATTCTCAATACAGCAATACATTTTGGGAAGACCAAATATTTCATGCAGAGTGTAGTAAGTAAAAATGAAAAAGTTTTCTTCCGTAAGTTGCTTGCAGAGGCCAATTCCCTGAATTAAAACAGAACCCCTTTTGTGTTGGCAATGAGTTCCAGGAATCTCCAGAATTTCTTTCAGATATTGTGCGGGGGGGGGGGGGGGGGGGGGTGTAGGGACAAGAGGTGGGTAACCGTTGATCCCATATCTTGCCGAGTATAAAAATGATGAAATCCATCAAAAAGAACTTGACAAGGAAAGGACTTATTGTATTTGAATTCAAGATGGCAAATTCATTGTTATATAATTACCGGCAACATTGAATGAGAAGCTCTCTGTTCCCGTGCAACCGTCCTTGGTGACTGCACAAGTTACATTGTGAAACCCTGCTTCAAAGTAGCTTCCTGTTAAAGACACATCACTTCCATCGAAGGAGTCGGTACAGTTTATGTCACTCTTGGTGATGACTCCCAAATTTATAGCTGCAGAAATTTCTTCCCAGGCTACAGAAGTGTTTGATTGGCCAGGTGGGATGCACCAATCGCCGACAAGGGGTGTTAAAACTGCTGGAGTTGCTACGGGCATAACATTTGAGAAAAATTTGACAAATGAAACCATACAGAAAGTGGTTATTGGACACTTTAACCAATTCATTCTATGAAGACTGTACATGTGTTATGTCACTGCATGCCATTCACTTTTGTACACTCAGTTTGCCTTTACAAATGACTGAATATAATAACCCAGATTTGTCCGTTTCATTTTTTCATTTTTAAAGGACACAGAAATCAAAGCAGGAAAAATATTATTAGCGGCTTTGAAATAATGAACACATGATATAAATATTTGGATGAGACTTTTTTGTTTTAAATAAATTATCAAGATATTGGAAGGAAACAAACCAAGCTGCATTCCCTGCCCATAAGAGTGCCCCTCCTGCGATTTGTTTTCCCCCCCGTAGGTGGGTGCATCAATTTTCATGAATAATTCATTAGTTTTTATGAGAAAGGCATGTTTATTCATTATAATAGAACAGAACGTCACAGCATTGTTGTTTAATCAACTAGTTACATTTAATAATTTTAAAGAATGGCCGTTGTCGAGCTGCTACAGACTAGTCTAGTGGATAGTGGGATCGGCTATGGATCAAAAGGTTAATAGTTTGAATCCACCTGTACCCATTTTTCTTTACTGTGATATCTTTGGGATATTTTAAATTTAAGGGGAAAAAGAGACCAAGAACCTAAGTGCTGGCTGTGCAGTGATCAATGCAACCACTGAATTAGTCATGAAAATTGATACACCCACCTACGGAATTCTTTTTTGCACCCTCCTCCCTGGCCGTGACATCATCATCGGCAGCATTATAAAACATTGCTTGTTATACCCCAGCATTGTATATACAGCGTGGTTTCTGTACATGGCTCCTGACATCAGGTTGTGGTCACAGCGCGTGGTGTTTCATTCTGCCGATGATGTTATGGCCTGATGAAAAGGGGGTATTTTTTGTTGCGGGTGAAGAAACGCAGTATACATTTTTTTCTTTCAAAGTATTGATTTTACACAACACGAAACTTCACGAATGTTTTGTTGTTTTGTGTTCATCACTATCTGAAAGCCATTTTTGCACTTTCAATTTGTGAAGATATTCAGTTGGATTTTGTCGAGAGGGCTGTGAACGAAAGATCCTTTCTTCTCGCTGTTGGATTCTGTCCGATTTTATAACAAAGTTAAATGATTGCTTTACCTGCAACGCCGAATGCAAAGTTTGCTGTTCCTGTGCACCAATCGTTGGTAACGGTACAATTCACATCGTGAAATCCAACTCCAAACATCCCTCCTTGCAAGTTAACTTCGCCCATATTAAAAGAGTCGGTGCAGGTGACGGTTTGACCATCAGCATCAGTTGCAGTAATTGCAGGCCAGGACAGAGAAACTGTCGATTCGCCTACCTCGATGCACTGATCATCCACACTGGGCACTGCAATTGCTGGTGTTGCTATGGGCACAAATTCGAGAAAAAAAATCGAACTTCAGAGAGTATACGGAATTTTAAAAAAAAATTTTTAAGTTAAAGACTGTCAGATCCTCAGTTCAAGACATCTAAATCATTCTGTTTTTCCCTTCAACTGGAATGTGACACATAAATGGTCTAAGTCCGTTAGTCACAGATCGAATCTTAAAATCTACATCCTAAAACACAGAGTTGTCCCCATGGGTTCAAGTTACGGGGCAGTTATTTATGAACCAATCCACAGAGAAAATGCAATTGGTTTAACAGTTAACCCCTTGGAAGGCGGATGACATCTATAGACGTCAAAACAAAATTTCCACCTGGCCGGATGACGGCTATACATGCATTCTCTGAATTTTCAATCCATTGTTGGGTTATTTGGTATGTTACACTTCGCTGCACAAGCCTATTGTGTCCGTTTCGCTTGGCTGCACAGGCCAGCCAGGCACCCTGGCGCCCCATTATAAATAACCGGGATCAAGGGGTTCATCTGCATCCTAGCTACTTCCATTTCAGTTGTTGAGGAGGCATGCCCAGTTTTGTTTTTGCAGGGGTACCCTGATAATGCCAAGCACTGTTTTTAATAGATTAAAACTCGGCAAAAGTATTGGTTCACCTGCTACATCAAATGAGAAACTGTCGATTCCCGTGCAACCATCCATAGTGACATTACAAGTCACATTGTGAAACCCTGCTTCAAAGTCGCCTCCTGCTAAAGACACATCACCATCATCGAAGGAGTCGGTGCAGGTGACGGTTTCACCATCAGCATCAGTTGCAGTAATTGTATCCCAAGAGGAACGAACAACTGTTGCATCTTCCCGGAGACACTGACCATCAATGACAGGTGTTGAAATTACTGGTGTCGCTAAGGATACAATTTTATGAATATAAAAACAAAATCAAATTACATAGAAACTGCATAATGGATAAACGCAAAAGGCTAGGATATAATGACTTCATGCATGGAAGAACATCTGAAGCTAATCCCTTCCATCCATGTCTTATCATTTCCTGTTGATTAATTTGTTATTTTGTCCAAATCTCGGACCAATCATCGATCATTAAAATAACAGTTTATCACGCAAACAGTATATACCACTCTGTTACGTTTATTAACCGAGTGAGACGTATTGGTCCTTTTTGTAACAGAAACTAGCTATATACATTTTCATTATATGTGACTCAAGTACTGAACATTTTCAAAGTTGTTCAAAAATTCATCAAACAACAATTTTAACAAAAACTTTTCCTTGGATGTTTCTAGCAGGATTAGTAGATATAGTGCAGCTATATTAAATGTGATGCGAACAAGCAAAATCAGTCAGAACTCGGCAATCTTTGTTTTAAGATATGGGCCAAAATATGTTCGTAGTGGAAAAATCAAAATTGACTTTTTTACAAAAACAGAAGAAAAAAACATTCTTCTTTTACATGAAAATATGACAAGTATTATAAATGACTCAATTAAAGTACTGTAACTTTAAACTTTATTTTCTCAGTTTCTTTCTTTTTAATGTGCCGGTGTTCAAATATTTGTAACTTTTTAACCAAAGGTCGTATTCACATGGGGTTTTTCCACTAATATGGAGCTTGAAGTACGCTACAAATGAATATGTAAAAATTTCAAAATTGACCAGGGCCTACTTCAGACTGATTTTGCTTGATCGCATCACAAATGATGAGGCAATCTAAACAAATTATGATATTAAAAAAAATAAATAAATAACCCCAGAAAATGTAAAGTTTTGATATGAGTAACCACTGAAATGACAAAAACTGGATTACAAGGTAGGACTCATTAGAACCCGACAGGCAGACAATTGTCCCAGACAGAGTATCCAGTATCAATGTTAACCACTTTGTGGACTAGATTTAACATAGTGAAATCCGTGGTTTACCTGCTATGTTGAATGCGAAGCTTGCTGTTCCTGTGCACCAATCTTTAGTAACTGTACAAGTCACATTGTGAAACCCTGCTTCAAAGTCGCTTCCTGCTAAAGACTCACCACCATCATCAAGGGAGTCGGTGCAGGTGATGGTTTCACCATCAGCATCAGTTGCAGTAATTGTTTCCCCAGACAAAGAAACTGTTGACCGGCCTACGTCGATGCACTGATCATCAACATTTGGCGTGGCAATTCCTGGTCTTGCTATGGGCCACAAATATGAGACAAAAATTATTCTAACACTGTCACATCCAAGGTTGCTTGATATAAATGGGGTGTGGTCAATACCCTACAGCATTATGGTGTTCTGACTTTTCCGCTGAACAAAGACACCACTTTTGTTTTTAGATAATAGTGCACCAGTATAGTATTCCGGCTGTCGGAAGTTCAGGTCAAAATATTTTTTGATATTTTCTTGTTCACTCTAGATCTGCCAGATCACCAGTCCCAGACTACGGAAATAGATGAATCATTCAATTCTTATCGATCTGTTTGTTCTTTCCATAGCAATGTAAGAAAAATAGGTACAACTCTCTTTACCCGATCTGATTCTAAAATCCTGACCCTTGGCAACAAATTCGCCCCATGATTTTCAAATGCTGCATGGCATCAAGTTCTTTTCAACAAACAATTCTCTGGAATTCTGACTTAACGGATTATGCCAAATCTATTACAAAATAATATATTTTCGAAGTGAATAAAGAAACTGGCAGGAGCGGGATTCGAACCCATCCGGGTAACCGTACCAGCGCTCTACCAACTGAGCTATCTTGCCCTATGTTGACGGTCTCCCAAATTGTCAGTATCTTTGTTCGGGTGGGCGCTAGTCAGAAGTCATAAATAATCTAAAATTTGTGAATAACCAAGTGATAACGTTATCAAACCACAAGTTAAGGTTCGGAGAAGTTCAAGATGATAAAGTTTTGTACCTGAAATAATTCCATAAGGCAAGTAGCAAGGATGGCATAATTGGGGAACATTTTCAACCCCGGTTTGGGTGCAGCATGAATTCGTACGCAGCTTAACAATTAATCGAATAACATCTGAATTTCAATCGGAATGGCATTTCAAGCTACACATCGGCCATTATTTTTTGTAAATTTGTGAGTAAATACACTTGACAATTCCCCAAATGCTATAATGCCTTGGTAACAAAAATAAACTCCGATGGCTTGCCGTTTTTGTGATCAATTAAACTTGATTAAAAGATCTTGCAGTACCTGCCACACTGAATATGAAGTTTGCTGTTCCCGTGCAACCATCCTTGGGAACTGTACAAGTCACATTGTGAAACCCTGCTTCAAAGTCGCCTCCTGCTAAAGACACATCACCATCATCGAAGGAGTCCGTGCAGGTGACGGTTTCACCATCAGCATCAGTTGCAGTAATTGTATCCCAAGACAGAGAAATGGTTGATTCTCCTACCTTGATGCACTGATCATCCACAGTTGGAGTTCGAATCGCTGGTGTTGCTAAAAATATGAATACAAGTAACAATCAGATTACAAAGAAAGTATGCAATCAATGTCCGATTCTCAATCCAGGGCCATCAGGGGAAACATTTTTTTGTTGAGTTATTTTCATTGGAATTTGATAGTTGTCACACAATTTATATTTGCCACTTCAAAATACCAGCACTTAAACGACATCAAAACGACATGTTACTTTCATTTAGAGATTTTTCATTGAGAGGACAAAAGAGAAAACATCTCCGTTCTAATTTACATCATCCCCGACGCAAACTCTCCATCTTCTGACTGATTATGCGGTACCCGCTGCTGCATTGGATTCAATCGGCCAGCCGACCCCGAAAAGCTCGGTGGTCGAGTGATGTTAAGACGTCTGCACTAGTAAGCAGGAAGTCGTGGGTTCGAATCCCGCCCGAGTAAGCCTGTGAATTTTTTTTCACACAGGCTCTCGACGTCAGGACAGGGCAAAAGAAAAAACATCTCTGTTCTAATTTAAATCGGTCAAAGCAAGTGGATATTACGGATGAGGGAGGCACATTGTGCACCTCACGTCCCAAGAGGCAAAAAAGCTCGGTCATGGTAGGGTTAACAGTCAATAAGCACATGTATAACCGGAGAGCAGTAAGAACTGCAATCATCCTGACAAATTAGCTGTCTCCAGAAAAGCAAATAACCTAAATATTTTAATGCAGCAAAATTGTTTCACCTGTTACAGTGAATGCGAAGCTTGCTGTTCCTGTGCACCAATCTTTAGTGACATTACAAGTCACATTGTGAAACCCTGCTTCAAAGTCGCCTCCTGCTAAAGACACATCACCATCATCGAAGGAGTCCGTGCAGGTGACGGTTTCACCATCAGCATCAGTTGCAGTGATTGTATCCCAAGACAGAGAAATGGTTGATTCGCCTACCTCGATGCACTGATCATCAACAGTTGGCATTTGAATTGCCAGTGTTGCTAAAAATACAAATACAAGCATCGATCAGATCAGTAAGAAAGCACGCAATAACATGCATGTTTCATTCTCAAACATTTCATGTTTCATTTGGGAAGACCAAATATTTCATGCAGAGTGTAGTAAGTAAAAAGAAAAAGTTTTCCTCCGTAAGTTGCGTTGCTTGCAGAGGCCAATTCCATGAACTAAAACAGAACCCCTTTTGTGTTGGCAATGATGAGTTCCAGGAATCTCCGGAATTTCTTTCAGATATTGAAATAATGAACACATGATATAAATATTTGGATGAGACTTTTTTGTTTTAAATAAATTATCAAGATATTGGAAGGAAACAAACCAAGCTGCATTCCCTGCCCATAAGAGTGCCCCTCCTGCGATTTGTTTTCCCCCCGTAGTAGGTGGGTGCATCAATTTTCATGAATAATTCATTAGTTTTTATGAGAAAGGCATGTTTATTCATTATAATAGAACAGAACGTCACAGCATTGTTGTTTAATCAACTAGTTACATTTAATAATTTTAAAGAATGGCCGTTGTCGAGCTGCTACAGACTAGTCTAGTGGATAGTGGGATGGGCTATGGATCAAAAGGTCCCTAGTTCGAATCCACCTGTACCCATTTTTCTTTACTGTGATATCTTTGGGATATTTTAAATTTAAGGGGAAAAAGAGACCAAGAACCTAAGTGCTGGCTGTGCAGTGATCAATGCAACCACTGAATTAGTCATGAAAATTGATACACCCACCTACGGAATTCTTTTTTGCACCCTCCTCCCTGGCCGTGACATCATCATCGGCAGCATTATAAAACATTGCTTGTTATACCCCAGCATTGTATATACAGCGTGGTTTCTGTACATGGCTCCTGACATCAGGTTGTGGTCACAGCGCGTGGTGTTTCATTCTGCCGATGATGTTATGGCCTGATGAAAAGGGGGTATTTTTTGTTGCGGGTGAAGAAACGCAGTATACATTTTTTTCTTTCAAAGTATTGATTTTACACAACACGAAACTTCACGAATGTTTTGTTGTTTTGTGTTCATCACTATCTGAAAGCCATTTTTGCACTTTCAATTTGTGAAGATATTCAGTTGGATTTTGTCGAGAGGGCTGTGAACGAAAGATCCTTTCTTCTCGCTGTTGGATTCTGTCCGATTTTATAACAAAGTTAAATGATTGCTTTACCTGCAACGCCGAATGCAAAGTTTGCTGTTCCTGTGCACCAATCGTTGGTAACGGTACAATTCACATCGTGAAATCCAACTCCAAACATCCCTCCTTGCAAGTTAACTTCGCCCATATTAAAAGAGTCGGTGCAGGTGACGGTTTGACCATCAGCATCAGTTGCAGTAATTGCAGGCCAGGACAGAGAAACTGTCGATTCGCCTACCTCGATGCACTGATCATCCACACTGGGCACTGCAATTGCTGGTGTTGCTATGGGCACAAATTCGAAAGAAAAAAAAATCGAACTTCAGAGAGTGTACGGAAATTCTTTTTTAACTTTTTAAGTTAAAGACTGTCAGATCCTCAGTTCAAGACATCTAAATCATTCTGTTTTTCCCTTCAACTGGAATGTGACACATAAATGGTCTAAAGTCCGTTAGTCACAGATCGAATCTTAAAATCTACATCCTAAAACACAGAGTTGTCCCCATGGGTTCAAGTTACGGGGCAGTTATTTATGAACCAATCCACAGAGAAAATGCAATTGGTTTAACAGTTAACCCCTTGGAAGGCGGATGACATCTATAGACGTCAAAACAAAATTTCCACCTGGCCGGATGACGGCTATACATGCATTCTCTGAATTTTCAATCCATTGTTGGGTTATTTGGTATGTTACACTTCGCTGCACAAGCCTATTGTGTCCGTTTCGCTTGGCTGCACAGGCCAGCCAGGCACCCTGGCGCCCCATTATAAATAACCGGGATCAAGGGGTTCATCTGCATCCTAGCTACTTCCATTTCAATTGTTGAGGAGGCATGCCCAGTTTTGTTTTTGCAGGGGTACCCCGATAATGCCAAGCACTGTTTTTAATAGATTAAAACTCGGCAAAAGTATTGGTTCACCTGCTACATCAAATGAGAAACTGTCGATTCCCGTGCAACCATCCACAGTGACATTACAAGTCACATTGTGAAACCCTGCTTCAAAGTCGCCTCCTGCTAAAGACACATCACCATCATCGAAGGAGTCCGTGCAGGTGACGGTTTCACCATCAGCATCAGTTGCAGTGATTGTATCCCAAGACAGAGAAATGGTTGATTCGCCTACCTCGATGCACTGATCATCAACAGTTGGCATTTGAATTGCCAGTGTTGCTAAAAATACAAATACAAGCAACAATCAGATCACCAAGAAAGCACGCAATAACATGCATGTCTAATTCTCAATACAGCAATACATTTTGGGAAGACCAAATATTTCATGCAGAGTGTAGTAAGTAAAAATGAAAAAGTTTTCTTCCGTAAGTTGCTTGCAGAGGCCAATTCCCTGAATTAAAACAGAACCCCTTTTGTGTTGGCAATGAGTTCCAGGAATCTCCAGAATTTCTTTCAGATATTGTGCGGGGGGGGGGGGGGTGTAGGGACAAGAGGTGGGTAACCGTTGATCCCATATCTTGCCGAGTATAAAAATGATGAAATCCATCAAAAAGAACTTGACAAGGAAAGGACTTATTGTATTTGAATTCAAGATGGCAAATTCATTGTTATATAATTACCGGCAACATTGAATGAGAAGCTCTCTGTTCCCGTGCAACCGTCCTTGGTGACTGCACAAGTTACATTGTGAAACCCTGCTTCAAAGTAGCTTCCTGTTAAAGACACATCACTTCCATCGAAGGAGTCGGTACAGTTTATGTCACTCTTGGTGATGACTCCCAAATTTATAGCTGCAGAAATTTCTTCCCAGGCTACAGAAGTGTTTGATTGGCCAGGTGGGATGCACCAATCGCCGACAAGGGGTGTTAAAACTGCTGGAGTTGCTACGGGCATAACATTTGAGAAAAATTTGACAAATGAAACCATACAGAAAGTGGTTATTGGACACTTTAACCAATTCATTCTATGAAGACTGTACATGTGTTATGTCACTGCATGCCATTCACTTTTGTACACTCAGTTTGCCTTTACAAATGACTGAATATAATAACCCAGATTTGTCCGTTTCATTTTTTCATTTTTAAAGGACACAGAAATCAAAGCAGGAAAAATATTATTAGCGGCTTTGAAATAATGAACACATGATATAAATATTTGGATGAGACTTTTTTGTTTTAAATAAATTATCAAGATATTGGAAGGAAACAAACCAAGCTGCATTCCCTGCCCATAAGAGTGCCCCTCCTGCGATTTGTTTTCCCCCCCGTAGGTGGGTGCATCAATTTTCATGAATAATTCATTAGTTTTTATGAGAAAGGCATGTTTATTCATTATAATAGAACAGAACGTCACAGCATTGTTGTTTAATCAACTAGTTACATTTAATAATTTTAAAGAATGGCCGTTGTCGAGCTGCTACAGACTAGTCTAGTGGATAGTGGGATCGGCTATGGATCAAAAGGTTAATAGTTTGAATCCACCTGTACCCATTTTTCTTTACTGTGATATCTTTGGGATATTTTAAATTTAAGGGGAAAAAGAGACCAAGAACCTAAGTGCTGGCTGTGCAGTGATCAATGCAACCACTGAATTAGTCATGAAAATTGATACACCCACCTACGGAATTCTTTTTTGCACCCTCCTCCCTGGCCGTGACATCATCATCGGCAGCATTATAAAACATTGCTTGTTATACCCCAGCATTGTATATACAGCGTGGTTTCTGTACATGGCTCCTGACATCAGGTTGTGGTCACAGCGCGTGGTGTTTCATTCTGCCGATGATGTTATGGCCTGATGAAAAGGGGGTATTTTTTGTTGCGGGTGAAGAAACGCAGTATACATTTTTTTCTTTCAAAGTATTGATTTTACACAACACGAAACTTCACGAATGTTTTGTTGTTTTGTGTTCATCACTATCTGAAAGCCATTTTTGCACTTTCAATTTGTGAAGATATTCAGTTGGATTTTGTCGAGAGGGCTGTGAACGAAAGATCCTTTCTTCTCGCTGTTGGATTCTGTCCGATTTTATAACAAAGTTAAATGATTGCTTTACCTGCAACGCCGAATGCAAAGTTTGCTGTTCCTGTGCACCAATCGTTGGTAACGGTACAATTCACATCGTGAAATCCAACTCCAAACATCCCTCCTTGCAAGTTAACATCGCCCATATTAAAAGAGTCGGCGCAGGTGACGGTTTGACCATCAGCATCAGTTGCAGTAATTGCAGGCCAGGACAGAGAAACTGTCGATTCGCCTACCTCGATGCACTGATCATCCACACTGGGCACTGCAATTGCTGGTGTTGCTATGGGCACAAATTCGGAAAAAAAAATCGAACTTCAGAGAGTGTACGGAAATTCATTTTTAACTTTTTAAGTTAAAGACTGTCAGATCCTCAGTTCAAGACATCTAAATCATTCTGTTTTTCCCTTCAACTGGAATGTGACACATAAATGGTCTAAGTCCGTTAGTCACAGATCGAATCTTAAAATCTACATCCTAAAACACAGAGTTGTCCCCATGGGTTCAAGTTACGGGGCAGTTATTTATGAACCAATCCACAGAGAAAATGCAATTGGTTTAACAGTTAACCCCTTGGAAGGCGGATGACATCTATAGACGTCAAAACAAAATTTCCACCTGGCCGGATGACGGCTATACATGCATTCTCTGAATTTTCAATCCATTGTTGGGTTATTTGGTATGTTACACTTCGCTGCACAAGCCTATTGTGTCCGTTTCGCTTGGCTGCACAGGCCAGCCAGGCACCCTGGCGCCCCATTATAAATAACCGGGATCAAGGGGTTCATCTGCATCCTAGCTACTTCCATTTCAGTTGTTGAGGAGGCATGCCCAGTTTTGTTTTTGCAGGGGTACCCTGATAATGCCAAGCACTGTTTTTAATAGATTAAAACTCGGCAAAAGTATTGGTTCACCTGCTACATCAAATGAGAAACTGTCGATTCCCGTGCAACCATCCACAGTGACATTACAAGTCACATTGTGAAACCCTGCTTCAAAGTCGCCTCCTGCTAAAGACACATCACCATCATCGAAGGAGTCCGTGCAGGTGACGGTTTCACCATCAGCATCAGTTGCAGTAATTGTATCCCAAGAGGAACGAACAACTGTTGCATCTTCCCGGAGACACTGACCATCAATGACAGGTGTTGAAATTACTGGTGTCGCTAAGGATACAATTTTATGAATATAAAAACAAAATCAAATTACATAGAAACTGCATAATGGATAAACGCAAAAGGCTAGGATATAATGACTTCATGCATGGAAGAACATCTGAAGCTAATCCCTTCCATCCATGTCTTATCATTTCCTGTTGATTAATTTGTTATTTTGTCCAAATCTCGGACCAATCATCGATCATTAAAATAACAGTTTATCACGCAAACAGTATATACCACTCTGTTACGTTTATTAACCGAGTGAGACGTATTGGTCCTTTTTGTAACAGAAACTAGCTATATACATTTTCATTATATGTGACTCAAGTACTGAACATTTTCAAAGTTGTTCAAAAATTCATCAAACAACAATTTTAACAAAAACTTTTCCTTGGATGTTTCTAGCAGGATTAGTAGATATAGTGCAGCTATATTAAATGTGATGCGAACAAGCAAAATCAGTCAGAACTCGGCAATCTTTGTTTTAAGATATGGGCCAAAATATGTTCGTAGTGGAAAAATCAAAATTGACTTTTTTACAAAAACAGAAGAAAAAAACATTCTTCTTTTACATGAAAATATGACAAGTATTATAAATGACTCAATTAAAGTACTGTAACTTTAAACTTTATTTTCTCAGTTTCTTTCTTTTTAATGTGCCGGTGTTCAAATATTTGTAACTTTTTAACCAAAGGTCGTATTCACATGGGGTTTTTCCACTAATATGGAGCTTGAAGTACGCTACAAATGAATATGTAAAAATTTCAAAATTGACCAGGGCCTACTTCAGACTGATTTTGCTTGATCGCATCACAAATGATGAGGCAATCTAAACAAATTATGATATTAAAAAAACAAACTAAATAACCCCAGAAAATGTAAAGTTTTGATATGAGTAACCACTGAAATGACAAAAACTGGATTACAAGGTAGGACTCATTAGAACCCGACAGGCAGACAATTGTCCCAGACAGAGTATCCAGTATCAATGTTAACCACTTTGTGGACTAGATTTAACATAGTGAAATCCGTGGTTTACCTGCTATGTTGAATGCGAAGCTTGCTGTTCCTGTGCACCAATCTTTAGTAACTGTACAAGTCACATTGTGAAACCCTGCTTCAAAGTCGCTTCCTGCTAAAGACTCACCACCATCATCAAGGGAGTCGGTGCAGGTGATGGTTTCACCATCAGCATCAGTTGCAGTAATTGTTTCCCCAGACAAAGAAACTGTTGACCGGCCTACGTCGATGCACTGATCATCAACATTTGGCGTGGCAATTCCTGGTCTTGCTATGGGCCACAAATATGAGACAAAAATTATTCTAACACTGTCACATCCAAGGTTGCTTGATATAAATGGGGTGTGGTCAATACCCTACAGCATTATGGTGTTCTGACTTTTCCGCTGAACAAAGACACCACTTTTGTTTTTAGATAATAGTGCACCAGTATAGTATTCCGGCTGTCGGAAGTTCAGGTCAAAATATTTTTTGATATTTTCTTGTTCACTCTAGATCTGCCAGATCACCAGTCCCAGACTACGGAAATAGATGAATCATTCAATTCTTATCGATCTGTTTGTTCTTTCCATAGCAATGTAAGAAAAATAGGTACAACTCTCTTTACCCGATCTGATTCTAAAATCCTGACCCTTGGCAACAAATTCGCCCCATGATTTTCAAATGCTGCATGGCATCAAGTTCTTTTCAACAAACAATTCTCTGGAATTCTGACTTAACGGATTATGCCAAATCTATTACAAAATAATATATTTTCGAAGTGAATAAAGAAACTGGCAGGAGCGGGATTCGAACCCATCCGGGTAACCGTACCAGCGCTCTACCAACTGAGCTATCTTGCCCTATGTTGACGGTCTCCCAAATTGTCAGTATCTTTGTTCGGGTGGGCGCTAGTCAGAAGTCATAAATAATCTAAAATTTGTGAATAACCAAGTGATAACGTTATCAAACCACAAGTTAAGGTTCGGAGAAGTTCAAGATGATAAAGTTTTGTACCTGAAATAATTCCATAAGGCAAGTAGCAAGGATGGCATAATTGGGGAACATTTTCAACCCCGGTTTGGGTGCAGCATGAATTCGTACGCAGCTTAACAATTAATCGAATAACATCTGAATTTCAATCGGAATGGCATTTCAAGCTACACATCGGCCATTATTTTTTGTAAATTTGTGAGTAAATACACTTGACAATTCCCCAAATGCTATAATGCCTTGGTAACAAAAATAAACTCCGATGGCTTGCCGTTTTTGTGATCAATTAAACTTGATTAAAAGATCTTGCAGTACCTGCCACACTGAATATGAAGTTTGCTGTTCCCGTGCAACCATCCTTGGGAACTGTACAAGTCACATTGTGAAACCCTGCTTCAAAGTCGCCTCCTGCTAAAGACACATCACCATCATCGAAGGAGTCCGTGCAGGTGACGGTTTCACCATCAGCATCAGTTGCAGTAATTGTATCCCAAGACAGAGAAATGGTTGATTCTCCTACCTTGATGCACTGATCATCCACAGTTGGAGTTCGAATCGCTGGTGTTGCTAAAAATATGAATACAAGTAACAATCAGATTACAAAGAAAGTATGCAATCAATGTCCGATTCTCAATCCAGGGCCATCAGGGGAAACATTTTTTTGTTGAGTTATTTTCATTGGAATTTGATAGTTGTCACACAATTTATATTTGCCACTTCAAAATACCAGCACTTAAACGACATCAAAACGACATGTTACTTTCATTTAGAGATTTTTCATTGAGAGGACAAAAGAGAAAACATCTCCGTTCTAATTTACATCATCCCCGACGCAAACTCTCCATCTTCTGACTGATTATGCGGTACCCGCTGCTGCATTGGATTCAATCGGCCAGCCGACCCCGAAAAGCTCGGTGGTCGAGTGATGTTAAGACGTCTGCACTAGTAAGCAGGAAGTCGTGGGTTCGAATCCCGCCCGAGTAAGCCTGTGAATTTTTTTTCACACAGGCTCTCGACGTCAGGACAGGGCAAAAGAAAAAACATCTCTGTTCTAATTTAAATCGGTCAAAGCAAGTGGATATTACGGATGAGGGAGGCACATTGTGCACCTCACGTCCCAAGAGGCAAAAAAGCTCGGTCATGGTAGGGTTAACAGTCAATAAGCACATGTATAACCGGAGAGCAGTAAGAACTGCAATCATCCTGACAAATTAGCTGTCTCCAGAAAAGCAAATAACCTAAATATTTTAATGCAGCAAAATTGTTTCACCTGTTACAGTGAATGCGAAGCTTGCTGTTCCTGTGCACCAATCTTTAGTGACATTACAAGTCACATTGTGAAACCCTGCTTCAAAGTCGCCTCCTGCTAAAGACACATCACCATCATCGAAGGAGTCCGTGCAGGTGACGGTTTCACCATCAGCATCAGTTGCAGTGATTGTATCCCAAGACAGAGAAATGGTTGATTCGCCTACCTCGATGCACTGATCATCAACAGTTGGCATTTGAATTGCCAGTGTTGCTAAAAATACAAATACAAGCATCGATCAGATCAGTAAGAAAGCACGCAATAACATGCATGTTTCATTCTCAAACATTTCATGTTTCATTTGGGAAGACCAAATATTTCATGCAGAGTGTAGTAAGTAAAAAGAAAAAGTTTTCCTCCGTAAGTTGCGTTGCTTGCAGAGGCCAATTCCATGAACTAAAACAGAACCCCTTTTGTGTTGGCAATGATGAGTTCCAGGAATCTCCGGAATTTCTTTCAGATATTGAAATAATGAACACATGATATAAATATTTGGATGAGACTTTTTTGTTTTAAATAAATTATCAAGATATTGGAAGGAAACAAAACAAGCTGCATTCCCTGCCCATAAGAGTGCCCCTCCTGCGATTTGTTTTCCCCCCGTAGTAGGTGGGTGCATCAATTTTCATGAATAATTCATTAGTTTTTATGAGAAAGGCATGTTTATTCATTATAATAGAACAGAACAGAACGTCACAGCATTGTTGTTTAATCAACTAGTTACATTTAATAATTTTAAAGAATGGCCGTTGTCGAGCTGCTACAGACTAGTCTAGTGGATAGTGGGATGGGCTATGGATCAAAAGGTCCCTAGTTCGAATCCACCTGTACCCATTTTTCTTTACTGTGATATCTTTGGGATATTTTAAATTTAAGGGGAAAAAGAGACCAAGAACCTAAGTGCTGGCTGTGCAGTGATCAATGCAACCACTGAATTAGTCATGAAAATTGATACACCCACCTACGGAATTTTTTTTTGCACCCTCCTCCCTGGCCGTGACATCATCATCGGCAGCATTATAAAACATTGCTTGTTATACCCCAGCATTGTATATACAGCGTGGTTTCTGTACATGGCTCCTGACATCAGGTTGTGGTCACAGCGCGTGGTGTTTCATTCTGCCGATGATGTTATGGCCTGATGAAAAGGGGGTATTTTTTGTTGCGGGTGAAGAAACGCAGTATACATTTTTTTCTTTCAAAGTATTGATTTTACACAACACGAAACTTCACGAATGTTTTGTTGTTTTGTGTTCATCACTATCTGAAAGCCATTTTTGCACTTTCAATTTGTGAAGATATTCAGTTGGATTTTGTCGAGAGGGCTGTGAACGAAAGATCCTTTCTTCTCGCTGTTGGATTCTGTCCGATTTTATAACAAAGTTAAATGATTGCTTTACCTGCAACGCCGAATGCAAAGTTTGCTGTTCCTGTGCACCAATCGTTGGTAACGGTACAATTCACATCGTGAAATCCAACTCCAAACATCCCTCCTTGCAAGTTAACTTCGCCCATATTAAAAGAGTCGGTGCAGGTGACGGTTTGACCATCAGCATCAGTTGCAGTAATTGCAGGCCAGGACAGAGAAACTGTCGATTCGCCTACCTCGATGCACTGATCATCCACACTGGGCACTGCAATTGCTGGTGTTGCTATGGGCACAAATTCGAGAAAAAAAATCGAACTTCAGAGAGTATACGGAATTTTTAAAAAAAAAATTTAAGTTAAAGACTGTCAGATCCTCAGTTCAAGACATCTAAATCATTCTGTTTTTCCCTTCAACTGGAATGTGACACATAAATGGTCTAAGTCCGTTAGTCACAGATCGAATCTTAAAATCTACATCCTAAAACACAGAGTTGTCCCCATGGGTTCAAGTTACGGGGCAGTTATTTATGAACCAATCCACAGAGAAAATGCAATTGGTTTAACAGTTAACCCCTTGGAAGGCGGATGACATCTATAGACGTCAAAACAAAATTTCCACCTGGCCGGATGACGGCTATACATGCATTCTCTGAATTTTCAATCCATTGTTGGGTTATTTGGTATGTTACACTTCGCTGCACAAGCCTATTGTGTCCGTTTCGCTTGGCTGCACAGGCCAGCCAGGGACCCTGGCGCCCCATTATAAATAACCGGGATCAAGGGGTTCATCTGCATCCTAGCTACTTCCATTTCAGTTGTTGAGGAGGCATGCCCAGTTTTGTTTTTGCAGGGGTACCCTGATAATGCCAAGCACTGTTTTTAATAGATTAAAACTCGGCAAAAGTATTGGTTCACCTGCTACATCAAATGAGAAACTGTCGATTCCCGTGCAACCATCCATAGTGACATTACAAGTCACATTGTGAAACCCTGCTTCAAAGTCGCCTCCTGCTAAAGACACATCACCATCATCGAAGGAGTCGGTGCAGGTGACGGTTTCACCATCAGCATCAGTTGCAGTAATTGTATCCCAAGAGGAACGAACAACTGTTGCATCTTCCCGGAGACACTGACCATCAATGACAGGTGTTGAAATTACTGGTGTCGCTAAGGATACAATTTTATGAATATAAAAACAAAATCAAATTACATAGAAACTGCATAATGGATAAACGCAAAAGGCTAGGATATAATGACTTCATGCATGGAAGAACATCTGAAGCTAATCCCTCCCATCCATGTCTTATCATTTCCTGTTGATTAATTTGTTATTTTGTCCAAATCTCGGACCAATCATCGATCATTAAAATAACAGTTTATCACGCAAACAGTATATACCACTCTGTTACGTTTATTAACCGAGTGAGACGTATTGGTCCTTTTTGTAACAGAAACTAGCTATATATATTTTCATTATATGTGACTCAAGTACTGAACATTTTCAAAGTTGTTCAAAAATTCATCAAACAACAATTTTAACAAAAACTTTTCCTTGGATGTTTCTAGCAGGATTAGTAGATATAGTGCAGCTATATTAAATGTGATGCGAACAAGCAAAATCAGTCAGAACTCGGCAATCTTTGTTTTAAGATATGGGCCAAAATATCTTCGTAGTGGAAAAATCAAAATTGACTTTTTTACAAAAACAGAAGAAAAAAACATTCTTCTTTTACATGAAAATATGACAAGTATTATAAATGACTCAATTAAAGTACTGTAACTTTAAACTTTATTTTCTCAGTTTCTTTCTTTTTAATGTGCCGGTGTTCAAATATTTGTAACTTTTTAACCAAAGGTCGTATTCACATGGGGTTTTTCCACTAATATGGAGCTTGAAGTACGCTACAAATGAATATGTAAAAATTTCAAAATTGACCAGGGCCTACTTCAGACTGATTTTGCTTGATCGCATCACAAATGATGAGGCAATCTAAACAAATTATGATATTAAAAAAAAAAACTAAATAACCCCAGAAAATGTAAAGTTTTGATATGAGTAACCACTGAAATGACAAAAACTGGATTACAAGGTAGGACTCATTAGAACCCGACAGGCAGACAATTGTCCCAGACAGAGTATCCAGTATCAATGTTAACCACTTTGTGGACTAGATTTAACATAGTGAAATCCGTGGTTTACCTGCTATGTTGAATGCGAAGCTTGCTGTTCCTGTGCACCAATCTTTAGTAACTGTACAAGTCACATTGTGAAACCCTGCTTCAAAGTCGCTTCCTGCTAAAGACTCACCACCATCATCAAGGGAGTCGGTGCAGGTGATGGTTTCACCATCAGCATCAGTTGCAGTAATTGTTTCCCCAGACAAAGAAACTGTTGACCGGCCTACGTCGATGCACTGATCATCAACATTTGGCGTGGCAATTCCTGGTCTTGCTATGGGCCACAAATATGAGACAAAAATTATTCTAACACTGTCACATCCAAGGTTGCTTGATATAAATGGGGTGTGGTCAATACCCTACAGCATTATGGTGTTCTGACTTTTCCGCTGAACAAAGACACCACTTTTGTTTTTAGATAATAGTGCACCAGTATAGTATTCCGGCTGTCGGAAGTTCAGGTCAAAATATTTTTTGATATTTTCTTGTTCACTCTAGATCTGCCAGATCACCAGTCCCAGACTACGGAAATAGATGAATCATTCAATTCTTATCGATCTGTTTGTTCTTTCCATAGCAATGTAAGAAAAATAGGTACAACTCTCTTTACCCGATCTGATTCTAAAATCCTGACCCTTGGCAACAAATTCGCCCCATGATTTTCAAATGCTGCATGGCATCAAGTTCTTTTCAACAAACAATTCTCTGGAATTCTGACTTAACGGATTATGCCAAATCTATTACAAAATAATATATTTTCGAAGTGAATAAAGAAACTGGCAGGAGCGGGATTCGAACCCATCCGGGTAACCGTACCAGCGCTCTACCAACTGAGCTATCTTGCCCTATGTTGACAGTCTCCCAAATTGTCAGTATCTTTGTTCGGGTGGGCGCTAGTCAGAAGTCATAAATAATCTAAAATTTGTGAATAACCAAGTGATAACGTTATCAAACCACAAGTTAAGGTTCGGAGAAGTTCAAGATGATAAAGTTTTGTACCTGAAATAATTCCATAAGGCAAGTAGCAAGGATGGCATAATTGGGGAACATTTTCAACCCCGGTTTGGGTGCAGCATGAATTCGTACGCAGCTTAACAATTAATCGAATAACATCTGAATTTCAATCGGAATGGCATTTCAAGCTACACATCGGCCATTATTTTTTGTAAATTTGTGAGTAAATACACTTGACAATTCCCCAAATGCTATAATGCCTTGGTAACAAAAATAAACTCCGATGGCTTGCCGTTTTTGTGATCAATTAAACTTGATTAAAAGATCTTGCAGTACCTGCCACACTGAATATGAAGTTTGCTGTTCCCGTGCAACCATCCTTGGGAACTGTACAAGTCACATTGTGAAACCCTGCTTCAAAGTCGCCTCCTGCTAAAGACACATCACCATCATCGAAGGAGTCCGTGCAGGTGACGGTTTCACCATCAGCATCAGTTGCAGTAATTGTATCCCAAGACAGAGAAATGGTTGATTCTCCTACCTTGATGCACTGATCATCCACAGTTGGAGTTCGAATCGCTGGTGTTGCTAAAAATATGAATACAAGTAACAATCAGATTACAAAGAAAGTATGCAATCAATGTCCGATTCTCAATCCAGGGCCATCAGGGGAAACATTTTTTTGTTGAGTTATTTTCATTGGAATTTGATAGTTGTCACACAATTTATATTTGCCACTTCAAAATACCAGCACTTAAACGACATCAAAACGACATGTTACTTTCATTTAGAGATTTTTCATTGAGAGGACAAAAGAGAAAACATCTCCGTTCTAATTTACATCATCCCCGACGCAAACTCTCCATCTTCTGACTGATTATGCGGTACCCGCTGCTGCATTGGATTCAATCGGCCAGCCGACCCCGAAAAGCTCGGTGGTCGAGTGATGTTAAGACGTCTGCACTAGTAAGCAGGAAGTCGTGGGTTCGAATCCCGCCCGAGTAAGCCTGTGAATTTTTTTTCACACAGGCTCTCGACGTCAGGACAGGGCAAAAGAAAAAACATCTCTGTTCTAATTTAAATCGGTCAAAGCAAGTGGATATTACGGATGAGGGAGGCACATTGTGCACCTCACGTCCCAAGAGGCAAAAAAGCTCGGTCATGGTAGGGTTAACAGTCAATAAGCACATGTATAACCGGAGAGCAGTAAGAACTGCAATCATCCTGACAAATTAGCTGTCTCCAGAAAAGCAAATAACCTAAATATTTTAATGCAGCAAAATTGTTTCACCTGTTACAGTGAATGCGAAGCTTGCTGTTCCTGTGCACCAATCTTTAGTGACATTACAAGTCACATTGTGAAACCCTGCTTCAAAGTCGCCTCCTGCTAAAGACACATCACCATCATCGAAGGAGTCCGTACAGGTGACGGTTTCATCATCAGCATCAGTTGCAGTAATTGTATCCCAAGACAGAGAAACTGTTGATTCTCCTACCTCGATGCACTGATTATCAACACTAGGCACTGCAAGTCCCGGTGTAGCTAATGTGCCAAAAAAATAAATAAAAAATAATCACCCAGGGTGAATGCTAAGGTAAGCATTTAGGATAATCAAATTTGTGTTGGTTAAAAATGACAGGTTTCAAGCATTCACACCTTAACAGTGAAGACGTGTCATCATTGTATTAACCCCATGGGTACGGTATTTTACGGGAGACGTCGGGGTGCCGCGGCGGCTCTGGCAGCCAAGCGAAACGCTACAATGTGTTTGTGCAGTCAAGCGTAACATATACACAATAATCCAACAATGATTGAAACAGCACAAACAGTGGCCAATGGTGTCATCCGGCCTGGTTGCACCGTTTGTTATGCGCCATATGTGAACCACTCCGGAAAAAGGTATATTATGTCGCAAAATATAAAAAATTAGTTATATTTATGTTTGGATAGCCCACAATGTAGGCTTTCATTTGGTACATGATAGAGCTCCAAAGCCCTTTCCGTTCTGGAGATATCGCGTTTTTGCATATTAATTAGTTCTATGGAGTTTAAATTGCACAACAGAAAAAACAGGCTTTGAAATAGATAGTTCTAATACAATGCAATGGAACAATGCACTCTAAAAAGGTTATTTTTTCACTTTATTCACTGAAATCAACATTGTTGTGCACCAAACCTGAAACTTTAGATAATTAAGATGTCATTAAAGACAAAAAATGAATTTTGACTAACAATTTCACCCTCTCAACGTTGAAAGGGCCATTACACGTAAATGCATAGCGCGACTTATATCACCTTTTTCTGGAGCGGGTCACATATGGCGTCATCCGTACGCAAGGGGTCAATTAAGAGAAAGACCAGAAGTGTGTGCCAGGTTTTGGATGGGGGTAAAATAGTTTTTTCTGAAAAGTTAGCCCCTAATGTTTGTCACCTGAAAAAATTCAAAAGCAGCTGGGATCAGTTATTTATTACCACTTATGAAGTGGTGATGCTTTTCATTTACACTAAAAAAAATGTCATGGGAGAAGAACTCTGCTATAAGCCCTATACCCTGATAATGCCAAGCACTTTTTGGAAGATTAAAACTCAACAAAAGTATTGGTTTAATTTACCTGCCACATCAAATGAGAAGCTTTCTGTTCCAATGCAACCATCCTTAGTGACATTACAAGTCACATTGTGAAACCCTGCTTCAAAGTCGCCTCCTGCTAAAGACACATCACCATCATCGAGGGAGTCCGTACAGGTGACGGTTTCACCATCAGCATCAGTTGCAGTAATTGTATCCCAAGACAGAGAAATGGTTGATTCTCCTACCTTGATGCACTGATCATCCACAGTTGGAGTTCGAATCGCTGGGGTTGCTAAAAATACGAATACAAGTAACAATCAGATTACAAAGAAAGTATGCAATGGAATGAATGTCCGATTCTCAATCCAGGGCATCAGGGGAAACATTTTTTGTTGAGTTATTTTCATTGGAATTTGATAACAAAGCTAGTTGTCACACAATTCATATTTGCCACTTCAAAATACCGGCACTTAAACGACATCAAAACGACATGTTACTTTCATTTAGAGATTTTTCATTGCGAGGACAAAAGAGAAACATCTCTGTTCTAATTTACATCATCCCCGACGCAAACATTTCATCTTCTGCCTGATTACGCGGTACCCGCTGCTGCATTGGATTCGAATCGGCCAGCCGACCCCGACAAGCTCGGTGGTCGAGTGGTTAAAACGTCTGCACTAGTAAGCAGGAAGTCATGGGTTCGAATCCCGCCCGAGTAAGCTCATTTTTTTTTTTACACAGGCTCTTGACGTCAGGACAGGGCAAAAGAAGAAACATCTCTGTTCTAATTTAAATCGGTCAAAGGAAGTAGATATTACGGATGAGGGAGGCACACTGTGCACCTCACGTCCCAAGAGACAAAAAAGCTCGGTCATGGTAGGGTTAACAGTCAATAAGCACATGTATAACCGGAGAGCAGTAAGAACTGCAATCATCCTGACAAATTAGCTGTCTCCAGAAAAGCAAATAACCTAAATATCTTAATGCAGCAAAATTGTTTAACCTGTTACAGTGAATGCGAAGCTTGCTGTTCCTGTGCACCAATCTTTAGTGACATTACAAGTCACATTGTGAAACCCTGCTTTAAAGTCGCCTCCTGCTAAAGACACATCACCATCATCGAAGGAGTCGGTGCAGGTGACGGTTTCATCATCAGCATCAGTTGCAGTAATTGCAGGCCAGGACAGAGAAACTGTCGATTCGCCTACCTCGATGCACTGATCATCCACACTGGGCACTGCAATTGCTGGTGTTGCTATGGGCACAAATTCGAAGAAAAAAAATCGAACTTCAGAGAGTATACGGAATTTTTTTAAAAACTTTTTAAGTTAAAGACTGTCAGATCCTCAGTTCAAGACATCTAAATCATTCTGTTTTTCCATTCAACTGGAATGTGACACATAAATGGTCTAAGTCCGTTAGTCACAGATCGAATCTTAAAATCTACATCCTAAAACACAGAGTTGTCCCCATGGGTTCAAGTTACGGGGCAGTTATTTATGAACCAATCCACAGAGAAAATGCAATTGGTTTAACAGTTAACCCCTTGGAAGGCGGATGACATCTATAGACGTCAAAACAAAATTTCCACCTGGCCGGGAGACGGCTATACATGCATTCTCTGAATTTTCAATCCATTGTTGGGTTATTTGGTATGTTACACTTCGCTGCACAAGCCTATTGCGTCCATTTCGCTTGGCTGCACAGGCCAGCCAGGCACCCTGGCGCCCCATTATAAATAACCGGGATCAAGAGGTTCATCTGCATCCTAGCTACTTCCATTTCAATTGTTGAGGAGGCATGCCCAGTTTTGTTCTTGCAGGGGTACCCCGATAATGCCAAGCACTGTTTTTAATAGATTAAAACTTGGCAAAAGTATTGGTTCACCTGCTACATCAAATGAGAAACTGTCGATTCCCGTGCAACCATCCATAGTGACATTACAAGTCACATTGTGAAACCCTGCTTCAAAGTCGCCTCCTGCTAAAGACACATCACCATCATCGAAGGAGTCGGTGCAGGTGACGGTTTCACCATCAGCATCAGTTGCAGTAATTGTATCCCAAGAGGAACGAACAACTGTTGCATCTTCCCGGAGACACTGACCATCAATGACAGGTGTTGAAATTACTGGTGTCGCTAAGGATACAATTTTATGAATATAAAAAAAAATCAAATTACATAGAAACTGCATAATGGATAAACTCAAAAGGCTAGGATATAATGACTTCATGCATGGAAGAACATCTGAAGCTAATCCCTCCCATCCATGTCTTATCATTTCCTGTTGATTTTGTCAAAATCTCGGACCAATCATCGATCATTAAAATAACAGTTTATCACGCAAACTGTATATACCACTCTGTTACGTTTATTAACCGAGTGAGACGTATTGGTCCTTTTTGTAACAGAAACTAGCTATATACATTTTCATTATATGTGACTCAAGTACTGAACATTTTCAAAGTTGTTCAAAAATTCATCAAACAACAATTTTAACAAAAACTTTTCCTTGGATGTTTCTAGCAGGATTAGTAGATATAGTGCAGCTATATTAAATGTGATGCAACAAGCAAAATCAGTCAGAACTCGGCAATCTTTGTTTTAAGATATGGGCCAAAATATGTTCGTAGTGGAAAAATCAAAATTGACATTTTTACAAAAACAGAAGAAAAAAACATTCTTCTTTTACATGAAAATATGACAAGTATTATAAATGACTCAATTAAAGTACTGTAACTTTAAACTTTATTTTCTCAGTTTCTTTCTTTTTAATGTGCCGGTGTTCAAATATTTGTAACTTTTTAACCAAAGGTCGTATTCACATGGGGTTTTTCCACTAATATGGAGCTTGAAGTACGCTACAAATGAATATGTAAAAATTTCAAAATTGACCAGGGCCTATACTTCAGACTGATTTTGCTTAATCGCATCACAAATGATGAGGCAATCTAAAAAAATTATGATATTAAAAAAAAAAAATTAATAACCCCAGAAAATGTAAAGTTTTGATATGAGTAACCACTGAAATGACAAAAACTGGATTACAAGGTAGGACTCATTAGAACCCGACAGGCAGACAATTGTCCCAGACAGAGTATCCAGTATCAATGTTAACCACTTTGTGGACTAGATTTAACATAGTGAAATCCGTGGTTTACCTGCTATGTTGAATGCGATGCTTGCTGTTCCTGTGCACCAATCTTTAGTAACTGTACAAGTCACATTGTGAAACCCTGCTTCAAAGTCGCTTCCTGCTAAAGGCTCACCACCATCATCGAAGGAGTCGGTGCAGGTGATGGTTTCACCATCAGCATCAGTTGCAGTAATTGTTTCCCCAGACAAAGAAACTGTTGACCGGCCTACGTCGATGCACTGATCATCAACATTTGGCGTGGCAATTCCTGGTCTTGCTATGGGCCACAAATATGAGACAAAAATTATTCTAACACTGTTACATCCAAGGTTGCTTGATATAAATGGGGTGTGGTCAATACCCTACAGCATTATGGTGTTCTGACTTTTCCGCTGAACAAAGACACCACTTTTGTTTTTAGATAATAGTGCACCAGTATAGTATTCCGGCTGTCGGAAGTTCAGGTCAAATTTTGTTTTGATATTTTCTTGTTCACTCTAGATCTGCCAGATCACCAGTCCCAGACTACGGAAATAAATGAATCATTCAATTCTTATCGATCTGTTTGTTCTTTCCATAGCAATGTAAGAAAAATAGGTACAACTCTCTTTACCCGATCTGATTCTAAAATCCTGACCCTTGGCAACAAATTCGCCCCATGATTTTCAAATGCTGCATGGCATCAAGTTCTTTTCAACAAACAATTCTCTGGAATTCTGACTTCACGGATTATGCCAAATCTATTACAAAATAATATATTTTCGAAGTGAATAAAGAAACTGGCAGGAGCGGGATTCGAACCTCCGGGTAACCGTACCAGCACTCTACCAACTGAGCTATCTTGCCCTATGTTGGCGGTCTCCCAAATTGTCAGTATCTTTGTTCGGGTGGGCGCTAGTCAGAAGTCATAAATAATCTAATTTGTGAATAACCAAGTGAGAAGTTCAAGATGATAAAGTTTTGTACCTGAAATATTTCCATAAGGCAAGTAGCAAGGATGGCATAATTGGGGAACATTTTCAACCCCGGTTTGGGTGCAGCATGAATTAGTACGCAGCTTAACAATTAATCGAATAACATCTGAATTTCAATCGGAATGGCATTTCAAGCTACACATCGGCCACTATTTTTTGTAAATTTGTGAGTAAATACACTTGACAATTCCCCAAATGCTATAATGCCTTGGTGACAAAAACAAACTCCGATGGCTTGCCGTTTTTGTGATCAATTATACTTGATTAAAAGATCTTGCAGTACCTGCCACACTGAATATGAAGTTTGCTGTTCCCGTGCAACCGTCCTTGGTGACTGTACAAGTCACATTGTGAAACCCTGCTTCAAAGTCGCCTCCTGCTAAAGACACATCACCATCATCGAAGGAGTCGGTGCAGGTGACGGTTTCATCATCAGCATCAGTTGCAGTAATTGTATCCCAGGACAGAGAAACTGTCGATTCGCCTACCTCGATGCACTGATCATCCACACTGGGCACTGCAATTGCTGGTGTTGCTATGGGCACAAATTCGAAGAAAAAAAAGCGAACTTCAGAGAGTGTACCGAAATTCTTTTTTAACTTTTTAAGTAAAAGACTGTCAGATCCTCATCAGTTCAAGACATCTAAATCATTCTGTTTTTCCCTTCAACTGGAATGTGACACATAAATGGTCTAAGTCCGTTAGTCACAGATCGAATCTTAAAATCTACATCCTAAAACACAGAGTTGTCCCCATGGGTTCAAGTTACGGGGCAGTTATTTATGAACCAATCCACAGAGAAAATGCAATTGGTTTAACAGTTAACCCCTTTGAAGGCGGATGACATCTATAGATGTCAAAACAAAATTACCACCTGGCCGGATGACAGCTATACATGCATTCTCTGAATTTTCAATCCATTGTTGGGTTATTTGGTATGTTACACTTCGCTGCACAAGCCTATTGTGTCCGTTTCGCTTGGCTGCACAGGCCAGCCAGGCACCCTGGCGCCCCATTATAAATAACCGGGATCAAGGGGTTCATCTGCATCCTAGCTACTTCCATTTCAATTGTTGAGGAGGCATGCCCAGTTTTGTTTTTGCAGGGGTACCCCGATAATGCCAAGCACTGTTTTTAATAGATTAAAACTCGGCAAAAGTATTGGTTCACCTGCTACATCAAATGAGAAACTGTCGATTCCCGTGCAACCATCCTTATTAGTGACATTACAAGTCACATTGTGAAACCCTGCTTCAAAGTCGCCTCTTGCTAAAGACACATCACCATCATCGAAGGAGTCCGTGCAGGTGACGGTTTCATCATCATCATCAGTTGCAGTAATTGCAGGCCAGGACAGAGAAACTGTCGATTCGCCTACCTCGATGCACTGATCATCCACACTGGGCACTGCAATTGCTGGTGTTGCTATGGGCACAAATTCGAAGAAAAACAAAATTGAACTTCAGAGAGTGTACGGAAATTCATTTTTAACTTTTTAAGTAAAAGACTGTCAGATCCTCATCAGTTCAAGACATCTAAATCATTCTGTTTTTCCCTTCAACTGGAATGTGACACATAAATGGTCTAAGTCCGTTAGTCACAGATCGAATCTTAAAATCTACATCCTAAAACACAGAGTTGTCCCCATGGGTTCAAGTTACGGGGCAGTTATTTATGAACCAATCCACAGAGAAAATGCAATTGGTTTAACAGTTAACCCCTTGGAAGGCGGATGACATCTATAGACGTCAAAACAAAATTTCCACCTGGCCGGGAGACGGCTATACATGCATTCTCTGAATTTTCAATCCATTGTTGGGTTATTTGGTATGTTACACTTCGCTGCACAAGCCTATTGCGTCCGTTTCGCTTGGCTGCACAGGCCAGCCAGGCACCCTGGCGCCCCATTATAAATAACCGGGATCAAGGGGTTCATCTGCATCCTAGCTACTTCCATTTCAATTGTTGAGGAGGCATGCCCAGTTTTGTTCTTGCAGGGGTACCCCGATAATGCCAAGCACTGTTTTTAATAGATTAAAACTTGGCAAAAGTATTGGTTCACCTGCTACATCAAATGAGAAACTGTCGATTCCCGTGCAACCATCCATAGTGACATTACAAGTCACATTGTGAAACCCTGCTTCAAAGTCGCCTCCTGCTAAAGACACATCACCATCATCGAAGGAGTCGGTGCAGGTGACGGTTTCACCATCAGCATCAGTTGCAGTAATTGTATCCCAAGAGGAACGAACAACTGTTGCATCTTCCCGGAGACACTGACCATCAATGACAGGTGTTGAAATTACTGGTGTCGCTAAGAATACAATTTTATGAATATAAAAAAAAATCAAATTACATAGAAACTGCATAATGGATAAACTCAAAAGGCTAGGATATAATGACTTCATGCATGGAAGAACATCTGAAGCTAATCCCTCCCATCCATGTCTTATCATTTCCTGTTGATTTTGTCAAAATCTCGGACCAATCATCGATCATTAAAATAACAGTTTATCACGCAAACTGTATATACCACTCTGTTACGTTTATTAACCGAGTGAGACGTATTGGTCCTTTTTGTAACAGAAACTAGCTATATACATTTTCATTATATGTGACTCAAGTACTGAACATTTTCAAAGTTGTTCAAAAATTCATCAAACAACAATTTTAACAAAAACTTTTCCTTGGATGTTTCTAGCAGGATTAGTAGATATAGTGCAGCTATATTAAATGTGATGCAACAAGCAAAATCAGTCAGAACTCGGCAATCTTTGTTTTAAGATATGGGCCAAAATATGTTCGTAGTGGAAAAATCAAAATTGACATTTTTACAAAAACAGAAGAAAAAAACATTCTTCTTTTACATGAAAATATGACAAGTATTATAAATGACTCAATTAAAGTACTGTAACTTTAAACTTTATTTTCTCAGTTTCTTTCTTTTTAATGTGCCGGTGTTCAAATATTTGTAACTTTTTAACCAAAGGTCGTATTCACATGGGGTTTTTCCACTAATATGGAGCTTGAAGTACGCTACAAATGAATATGTAAAAATTTCAAAATTGACCAGGGCCTATACTTCAGACTGATTTTGCTTAATCGCATCACAAATGATGAGGCAATCTAAAAAAATTATGATATTAAAAAAAAAAAATTAATAACCCCAGAAAATGTAAAGTTTTGATATGAGTAACCACTGAAATGACAAAAACTGGATTACAAGGTAGGACTCATTAGAACCCGACAGGCAGACAATTGTCCCAGACAGAGTATCCAGTATCAATGTTAACCACTTTGTGGACTAGATTTAACATAGTGAAATCCGTGGTTTACCTGCTATGTTGAATGCGATGCTTGCTGTTCCTGTGCACCAATCTTTAGTAACTGTACAAGTCACATTGTGAAACCCTGCTTCAAAGTCGCTTCCTGCTAAAGGCTCACCACCATCATCGAAGGAGTCGGTGCAGGTGATGGTTTCACCATCAGCATCAGTTGCAGTAATTGTTTCCCCAGACAAAGAAACTGTTGACCGGCCTACGTCGATGCACTGATCATCAACATTTGGCGTGGCAATTCCTGGTCTTGCTATGGGCCACAAATATGAGACAAAAATTATTCTAACACTGTTACATCCAAGGTTGCTTGATATAAATGGGGTGTGGTCAATACCCTACAGCATTATGGTGTTCTGACTTTTCCGCTGAACAAAGACACCACTTTTGTTTTTAGATAATAGTGCACCAGTATAGTATTCCGGCTGTCGGAAGTTCAGGTCAAATTTTGTTTTGATATTTTCTTGTTCACTCTAGATCTGCCAGATCACCAGTCCCAGACTACGGAAATAAATGAATCATTCAATTCTTATCGATCTGTTTGTTCTTTCCATAGCAATGTAAGAAAAATAGGTACAACTCTCTTTACCCGATCTGATTCTAAAATCCTGACCCTTGGCAACAAATTCGCCCCATGATTTTCAAATGCTGCATGGCATCAAGTTCTTTTCAACAAACAATTCTCTGGAATTCTGACTTCACGGATTATGCCAAATCTATTACAAAATAATATATTTTCGAAGTGAATAAAGAAACTGGCAGGAGCGGGATTCGAACCTCCGGGTAACCGTACCAGCACTCTACCAACTGAGCTATCTTGCCCTATGTTGGCGGTCTCCCAAATTGTCAGTATCTTTGTTCGGGTGGGCGCTAGTCAGAAGTCATAAATAATCTAATTTGTGAATAACCAAGTGAGAAGTTCAAGATGATAAAGTTTTGTACCTGAAATATTTCCATAAGGCAAGTAGCAAGGATGGCATAATTGGGGAACATTTTCAACCCCGGTTTGGGTGCAGCATGAATTAGTACGCAGCTTAACAATTAATCGAATAACATCTGAATTTCAATCGGAATGGCATTTCAAGCTACACATCGGCCACTATTTTTTGTAAATTTGTGAGTAAATACACTTGACAATTCCCCAAATGCTATAATGCCTTGGTGACAAAAACAAACTCCGATGGCTTGCCGTTTTTGTGATCAATTATACTTGATTAAAAGATCTTGCAGTACCTGCCACACTGAATATGAAGTTTGCTGTTCCCGTGCAACCGTCCTTGGTGACTGTACAAGTCACATTGTGAAACCCTGCTTCAAAGTCGCCTCCTGCTAAAGACACATCACCATCATCGAAGGAGTCGGTGCAGGTGACGGTTTCATCATCAGCATCAGTTGCAGTAATTGTATCCCAGGACAGAGAAACTGTCGATTCGCCTACCTCGATGCACTGATCATCCACACTGGGCACTGCAATTGCTGGTGTTGCTATGGGGACAAATTCGAAGAAAAAAAAGCGAACTTCAGAGAGTGTACCGAAATTCTTTTTTAACTTTTTAAGTAAAAGACTGTCAGATCCTCATCAGTTCAAGACATCTAAATCATTCTGTTTTTCCCTTCAACTGGAATGTGACACATAAATGGTCTAAGTCCGTTAGTCACAGATCGAATCTTAAAATCTACATCCTAAAACACAGAGTTGTCCCCATGGGTTCAAGTTACGGGGCAGTTATTTATGAACCAATCCACAGAGAAAATGCAATTGGTTTAACAGTTAACCCCTTTGAAGGCGGATGACATCTATAGATGTCAAAACAAAATTACCACCTGGCCGGATGACGGCTATACATGCATTCTCTGAATTTTCAATCCATTGTTGGGTTATTTGGTATGTTACACTTCGCTGCACAAGCCTATTGTGTCCGTTTCGCTTGGCTGCACAGGCCAGCCAGGCACCCTGGCGCCCCATTATAAATAACCGGGATCAAGGGGTTCATCTGCATCCTAGCTACTTCCATTTCAATTGTTGAGGAGGCATGCCCAGTTTTGTTTTTGCAGGGGTACCCCGATAATGCCAAGCACTGTTTTTAATAGATTAAAACTCGGCAAAAGTATTGGTTCACCTGCTACATCAAATGAGAAACTGTCGATTCCCGTGCAACCATCCTTATTAGTGACATTACAAGTCACATTGTGAAACCCTGCTTCAAAGTCGCCTCCTGCTAAAGACACATCACCATCATCGAAGGAGTCCGTGCAGGTGACGGTTTCATCATCATCATCAGTTGCAGTAATTGCAGGCCAGGACAGAGAAACTGTCGATTCGCCTACCTCGATGCACTGATCATCCACACTGGGCACTGCAATTGCTGGTGTTGCTATGGGCACAAATTCGAAGAAAAACAAAATTGAACTTCAGAGAGTGTACGGAAATTCATTTTTAACTTTTTAAGTTAAAGACTGTCAGATCCTCAGTTCAAGACATCTAAATCATTCTGTTTTTCCCTTCAACTGGAATGTGACACATAAATGGTCTAAGTCCGTTAGTCACAGATCGAATCTTAAAATCTACATCCTAAAACACAGAGTTGTCCCCATGGGTTCAAGTTACGGGGCAGTTATTTATGAACCAATCCACAGAGAAAATGCAATTGGTTTAACAGTTAACCCCTTGGAAGGCGGATGACATCTATAGACGTCAAAACAAAATTTCCACCTGGCCGGGAGACGGCTATACATGCATTCTCTGAATTTTCAATCCATTGTTGGGTTATTTGGTATGTTACACTTCGCTGCACAAGCCTATTGCGTCCGTTTCGCTTGGCTGCACAGGCCAGCCAGGCACCCTGGCGCCCCATTATAAATAACCGGGATCAAGGGGTTCATCTGCATCCTAGCTACTTCCATTTCAATTGTTGAGGAGGCATGCCCAGTTTTGTTCTTGCAGGGGTACCCCGATAATGCCAAGCACTGTTTTTAATAGATTAAAACTTGGCAAAAGTATTGGTTCACCTGCTACATCAAATGAGAAACTGTCGATTCCCGTGCAACCATCCATAGTGACATTACAAGTCACATTGTGAAACCCTGCTTCAAAGTCGCCTCCTGCTAAAGACACATCACCATCATCGAAGGAGTCGGTGCAGGTGACGGTTTCACCATCAGCATCAGTTGCAGTAATTGTATCCCAAGAGGAACGAACAACTGTTGCATCTTCCCGGAGACACTGACCATCAATGACAGGTGTTGAAATTACTGGTGTCGCTAAGGATACAATTTTATGAATATAAAAAAAAATCAAATTACATAGAAACTGCATAATGGATAAACTCAAAAGGCTAGGATATAATGACTTCATGCATGGAAGAACATCTGAAGCTAATCCCTCCCATCCATGTCTTATCATTTCCTGTTGATTTTGTCAAAATCTCGGACCAATCATCGATCATTAAAATAACAGTTTATCACGCAAACTGTATATACCACTCTGTTACGTTTATTAACCGAGTGAGACGTATTGGTCCTTTTTGTAACAGAAACTAGCTATATACATTTTCATTATATGTGACTCAAGTACTGAACATTTTCAAAGTTGTTCAAAAATTCATCAAACAACAATTTTAACAAAAACTTTTCCTTGGATGTTTCTAGCAGGATTAGTAGATATAGTGCAGCTATATTAAATGTGATGCAACAAGCAAAATCAGTCAGAACTCGGCAATCTTTGTTTTAAGATATGGGCCAAAATATGTTCGTAGTGGAAAAATCAAAATTGACATTTTTACAAAAACAGAAGAAAAAAACATTCTTCTTTTACATGAAAATATGACAAGTATTATAAATGACTCAATTAAAGTACTGTAACTTTAAACTTTATTTTCTCAGTTTCTTTCTTTTTAATGTGCCGGTGTTCAAATATTTGTAACTTTTTAACCAAAGGTCGTATTCACATGGGGTTTTTCCACTAATATGGAGCTTGAAGTACGCTACAAATGAATATGTAAAAATTTCAAAATTGACCAGGGCCTATACTTCAGACTGATTTTGCTTAATCGCATCACAAATGATGAGGCAATCTAAAAAAATTATGATATTAAAAAAAAAAAATTAATAACCCCAGAAAATGTAAAGTTTTGAAATGAGTAACCACTGAAATGACAAAAACTGGATTACAAGGTAGGACTCATTAGAACCCGACAGGCAGACAATTGTCCCAGACAGAGTATCCAGTATCAATGTTAACCACTTTGTGGACTAGATTTAACATAGTGAAATCCGTGGTTTACCTGCTATGTTGAATGCGATGCTTGCTGTTCCTGTGCACCAATCTTTAGTAACTGTACAAGTCACATTGTGAAACCCTGCTTCAAAGTCGCTTCCTGCTAAAGGCTCACCACCATCATCGAAGGAGTCGGTGCAGGTGATGGTTTCACCATCAGCATCAGTTGCAGTAATTGTTTCCCCAGACAAAGAAACTGTTGACCGGCCTACGTCGATGCACTGATCATCAACATTTGGCGTGGCAATTCCTGGTCTTGCTATGGGCCACAAATATGAGACAAAAATTATTCTAACACTGTTACATCCAAGGTTGCTTGATATAAATGGGGTGTGGTCAATACCCTACAGCATTATGGTGTTCTGACTTTTCCGCTGAACAAAGACACCACTTTTGTTTTTAGATAATAGTGCACCAGTATAGTATTCCGGCTGTCGGAAGTTCAGGTCAAATTTTTTTTTGATATTTTCTTGTTCACTCTAGATCTGCCAGATCACCAGTCCCAGACTACGGAAATAAATGAATCATTCAATTCTTATCGATCTGTTTGTTCTTTCCATAGCAATGTAAGAAAAATAGGTACAACTCTCTTTACCCGATCTGATTCTAAAATCCTGACCCTTGGCAACAAATTCGCCCCATGATTTTCAAATGCTGCATGGCATCAAGTTCTTTTCAACAAACAATTCTCTGGAATTCTGACTTCACGGATTATGCCAAATCTATTACAAAATAATATATTTTCGAAGTGAATAAAGAAACTGACAGGAGCGGGATTCGAACCTCCGGGTAACCGTACCAGCACTCTACCAACTGAGCTATCTTGCCCTATGTTGGCGGTCTCCCAAATTGTCAGTATCTTTGTTCGGGTGGGCGCTAGTCAGAAGTCATAAATAATCTAATTTGTGAATAACCAAGTGAGAAGTTCAAGATGATAAAGTTTTGTACCTGAAATATTTCCATAAGGCAAGTAGCAAGGATGGCATAATTGGGGAACATTTTCAACCCCGGTTTGGGTGCAGCATGAATTAGTACGCAGCTTAACAATTAATCGAATAACATCTGAATTTCAATCGGAATGGCATTTCAAGCTACACATCGGCCACTATTTTTTGTAAATTTGTGAGTAAATACACTTGACAATTCCCCAAATGCTATAATGCCTTGGTGACAAAAACAAACTCCGATGGCTTGCCGTTTTTGTGATCAATTATACTTGATTAAAAGATCTTGCAGTACCTGCCACACTGAATATGAAGTTTGCTGTTCCCGTGCAACCGTCCTTGGTGACTGTACAAGTCACATTGTGAAACCCTGCTTCAAAGTCGCCTCCTGCTAAAGACACATCACCATCATCGAAGGAGTCGGTGCAGGTGACGGTTTCATCATCAGCATCAGTTGCAGTAATTGTATCCCAGGACAGAGAAACTGTCGATTCGCCTACCTCGATGCACTGATCATCCACACTGGGCACTGCAATTGCTGGTGTTGCTATGGGCACAAATTCGAAGAAAAAAAAGCGAACTTCAGAGAGTGTACCGAAATTCTTTTTTAACTTTTTAAGTAAAAGACTGTCAGATCCTCATCAGTTCAAGACATCTAAATCATTCTGTTTTTCCCTTCAACTGGAATGTGACACATAAATGGTCTAAGTCCGTTAGTCACAGATCGAATCTTAAAATCTACATCCTAAAACACAGAGTTGTCCCCATGGGTTCAAGTTACGGGGCAGTTATTTATGAACCAATCCACAGAGAAAATGCAATTGGTTTAACAGTTAACCCCTTTGAAGGCGGATGACATCTATAGATGTCAAAACAAAATTACCACCTGGCCGGATGACGGCTATACATGCATTCTCTGAATTTTCAATCCATTGTTGGGTTATTTGGTATGTTACACTTCGCTGCACAAGCCTATTGTGTCCGTTTCGCTTGGCTGCACAGGCCAGCCAGGCACCCTGGCGCCCCATTATAAATAACCGGGATCAAGGGGTTCATCTGCATCCTAGCTACTTCCATTTCAATTGTTGAGGAGGCATGCCCAGTTTTGTTTTTGCAGGGGTACCCCGATAATGCCAAGCACTGTTTTTAATAGATTAAAACTCGGCAAAAGTATTGGTTCACCTGCTACATCAAATGAGAAACTGTCGATTCCCGTGCAACCATCCTTATTAGTGACATTACAAGTCACATTGTGAAACCCTGCTTCAAAGTCGCCTCCTGCTAAAGACACATCACCATCATCGAAGGAGTCCGTGCAGGTGACGGTTTCATCATCATCATCAGTTGCAGTAATTGCAGGCCAGGACAGAGAAACTGTCGATTCGCCTACCTCGATGCACTGATCATCCACACTGGGCACTGCAATTGCTGGTGTTGCTATGGGCACAAATTCGAAGAAAAACAAAATTGAACTTCAGAGAGTGTACGGAAATTCATTTTTAACTTTTTAAGTTAAAGACTGTCAGATCCTCAGTTCAAGACATCTAAATCATTCTGTTTTTCCCTTCAACTGGAATGTGACACATAAATGGTCTAAGTCCGTTAGTCACAGATCGAATCTTAAAATCTACATCCTAAAACACAGAGTTGTCCCCATGGGTTCAAGTTACGGGGCAGTTATTTATGAACCAATCCACAGAGAAAATGCAATTGGTTTAACAGTTAACCCCTTGGAAGGCGGATGACATCTATAGACGTCAAAACAAAATTTCCACCTGGCCGGGAGACGGCTATACATGCATTCTCTGAATTTTCAATCCATTGTTGGGTTATTTGGTATGTTACACTTCGCTGCACAAGCCTATTGCGTCCGTTTCGCTTGGCTGCACAGGCCAGCCAGGCACCCTGGCGCCCCATTATAAATAACCGGGATCAAGGGGTTCATCTGCATCCTAGCTACTTCCATTTCAATTGTTGAGGAGGCATGCCCAGTTTTGTTCTTGCAGGGGTACCCCGATAATGCCAAGCACTGTTTTTAATAGATTAAAACTTGGCAAAAGTATTGGTTCACCTGCTACATCAAATGAGAAACTGTCGATTCCCGTGCAACCATCCATAGTGACATTACAAGTCACATTGTGAAACCCTGCTTCAAAGTCGCCTCCTGCTAAAGACACATCACCATCATCGAAGGAGTCGGTGCAGGTGACGGTTTCATCATCAGCATCAGTTGCAGTAATTGTATCCCAGGACAGAGAAACTGTCGATTCGCCTACCTCGATGCACTGATCATCCACACTGGGCACTGCAATTGCTGGTGTTGCTATGGGCACAAATTCGAAGAAAAAAAAGCGAACTTCAGAGAGTGTACCGAAATTCTTTTTTAACTTTTTAAGTAAAAGACTGTCAGATCCTCATCAGTTCAAGACATCTAAATCATTCTGTTTTTCCCTTCAACTGGAATGTGACACATAAATGGTCTAAGTCCGTTAGTCACAGATCGAATCTTAAAATCTACATCCTAAAACACAGAGTTGTCCCCATGGGTTCAAGTTACGGGGCAGTTATTTATGAACCAATCCACAGAGAAAATGCAATTGGTTTAACAGTTAACCCCTTTGAAGGCGGATGACATCTATAGATGTCAAAACAAAATTACCACCTGGCCGGATGACGGCTATACATGCATTCTCTGAATTTTCAATCCATTGTTGGGTTATTTGGTATGTTACACTTCGCTGCACAAGCCTATTGTGTCCGTTTCGCTTGGCTGCACAGGCCAGCCAGGCACCCTGGCGCCCCATTATAAATAACCGGGATCAAGGGGTTCATCTGCATCCTAGCTACTTCCATTTCAATTGTTGAGGAGGCATGCCCAGTTTTGTTCTTGCAGGGGTACCCCGATAATGCCAAGCACTGTTTTTAATAGATTAAAACTTGGCAAAAGTATTGGTTCACCTGCTACATCAAATGAGAAACTGTCGATTCCCGTGCAACCATCCATAGTGACATTACAAGTCACATTGTGAAACCCTGCTTCAAAGTCGCCTCCTGCTAAAGACACATCACCATCATCGAAGGAGTCGGTGCAGGTGACGGTTTCACCATCAGCATCAGTTGCAGTAATTGTATCCCAAGAGGAACGAACAACTGTTGCATCTTCCCGGAGACACTGACCATCAATGACAGGTGTTGAAATTACTGGTGTCGCTAAGGATACAATTTTATGAATATAAAAAAAAATCAAATTACATAGAAACTGCATAATGGATAAACTCAAAAGGCTAGGATATAATGACTTCATGCATGGAAGAACATCTGAAGCTAATCCCTCCCATCCATGTCTTATCATTTCCTGTTGATTTTGTCAAAATCTCGGACCAATCATCGATCATTAAAATAACAGTTTATCACGCAAACTGTATATACCACTCTGTTACGTTTATTAACCGAGTGAGACGTATTGGTCCTTTTTGTAACAGAAACTAGCTATATACATTTTCATTATATGTGACTCAAGTACTGAACATTTTCAAAGTTGTTCAAAAATTCATCAAACAACAATTTTAACAAAAACTTTTCCTTGGATGTTTCTAGCAGGATTAGTAGATATAGTGCAGCTATATTAAATGTGATGCAACAAGCAAAATCAGTCAGAACTCGGCAATCTTTGTTTTAAGATATGGGCCAAAATATGTTCGTAGTGGAAAAATCAAAATTGACATTTTTACAAAAACAGAAGAAAAAAACATTCTTCTTTTACATGAAAATATGACAAGTATTATAAATGACTCAATTAAAGTACTGTAACTTTAAACTTTATTTTCTCAGTTTCTTTCTTTTTAATGTGCCGGTGTTCAAATATTTGTAACTTTTTAACCAAAGGTCGTATTCACATGGGGTTTTTCCACTAATATGGAGCTTGAAGTACGCTACAAATGAATATGTAAAAATTTCAAAATTGACCAGGGCCTATACTTCAGACTGATTTTGCTTAATCGCATCACAAATGATGAGGCAATCTAAAAAAATTATGATATTAAAAAAAAAAAATTAATAACCCCAGAAAATGTAAAGTTTTGATATGAGTAACCACTGAAATGACAAAAACTGGATTACAAGGTAGGACTCATTAGAACCCGACAGGCAGACAATTGTCCCAGACAGAGTATCCAGTATCAATGTTAACCACTTTGTGGACTAGATTTAACATAGTGAAATCCGTGGTTTACCTGCTATGTTGAATGCGATGCTTGCTGTTCCTGTGCACCAATCTTTAGTAACTGTACAAGTCACATTGTGAAACCCTGCTTCAAAGTCGCTTCCTGCTAAAGGCTCACCACCATCATCGAAGGAGTCGGTGCAGGTGATGGTTTCACCATCAGCATCAGTTGCAGTAATTGTTTCCCCAGACAAAGAAACTGTTGACCGGCCTACGTCGATGCACTGATCATCAACATTTGGCGTGGCAATTCCTGGTCTTGCTATGGGCCACAAATATGAGACAAAAATTATTCTAACACTGTTACATCCAAGGTTGCTTGATATAAATGGGGTGTGGTCAATACCCTACAGCATTATGGTGTTCTGACTTTTCCGCTGAACAAAGACACCACTTTTGTTTTTAGATAATAGTGCACCAGTATAGTATTCCGGCTGTCGGAAGTTCAGGTCAAATTTTGTTTTGATATTTTCTTGTTCACTCTAGATCTGCCAGATCACCAGTCCCAGACTACGGAAATAAATGAATCATTCAATTCTTATCGATCTGTTTGTTCTTTCCATAGCAATGTAAGAAAAATAGGTACAACTCTCTTTACCCGATCTGATTCTAAAATCCTGACCCTTGGCAACAAATTCGCCCCATGATTTTCAAATGCTGCATGGCATCAAGTTCTTTTCAACAAACAATTCTCTGGAATTCTGACTTCACGGATTATGCCAAATCTATTACAAAATAATATATTTTCGAAGTGAATAAAGAAACTGACAGGAGCGGGATTCGAACCTCCGGGTAACCGTACCAGCACTCTACCAACTGAGCTATCTTGCCCTATGTTGGCGGTCTCCCAAATTGTCAGTATCTTTGTTCGGGTGGGCGCTAGTCAGAAGTCATAAATAATCTAATTTGTGAATAACCAAGTGAGAAGTTCAAGATGATAAAGTTTTGTACCTGAAATATTTCCATAAGGCAAGTAGCAAGGATGGCATAATTGGGGAACATTTTCAACCCCGGTTTGGGTGCAGCATGAATTAGTACGCAGCTTAACAATTAATCGAATAACATCTGAATTTCAATCGGAATGGCATTTCAAGCTACACATCGGCCACTATTTTTTGTAAATTTGTGAGTAAATACACTTGACAATTCCCCAAATGCTATAATGCCTTGGTGACAAAAACAAACTCCGATGGCTTGCCGTTTTTGTGATCAATTATACTTGATTAAAAGATCTTGCAGTACCTGCCACACTGAATATGAAGTTTGCTGTTCCCGTGCAACCGTCCTTGGTGACTGTACAAGTCACATTGTGAAACCCTGCTTCAAAGTCGCCTCCTGCTAAAGACACATCACCATCATCGAAGGAGTCGGTGCAGGTGACGGTTTCATCATCAGCATCAGTTGCAGTAATTGTATCCCAGGACAGAGAAACTGTCGATTCGCCTACCTCGATGCACTGATCATCCACACTGGGCACTGCAATTGCTGGTGTTGCTATGGGCACAAATTCGAAGAAAAAAAAGCGAACTTCAGAGAGTGTACCGAAATTCTTTTTTAACTTTTTAAGTAAAAGACTGTCAGATCCTCATCAGTTCAAGACATCTAAATCATTCTGTTTTTCCCTTCAACTGGAATGTGACACATAAATGGTCTAAGTCCGTTAGTCACAGATCGAATCTTAAAATCTACATCCTAAAACACAGAGTTGTCCCCATGGGTTCAAGTTACGGGGCAGTTATTTATGAACCAATCCACAGAGAAAATGCAATTGGTTTAACAGTTAACCCCTTTGAAGGCGGATGACATCTATAGATGTCAAAACAAAATTACCACCTGGCCGGATGACGGCTATACATGCATTCTCTGAATTTTCAATCCATTGTTGGGTTATTTGGTATGTTACACTTCGCTGCACAAGCCTATTGTGTCCGTTTCGCTTGGCTGCACAGGCCAGCCAGGCACCCTGGCGCCCCATTATAAATAACCGGGATCAAGGGGTTCATCTGCATCCTAGCTACTTCCATTTCAATTGTTGAGGAGGCATGCCCAGTTTTGTTTTTGCAGGGGTACCCCGATAATGCCAAGCACTGTTTTTAATAGATTAAAACTCGGCAAAAGTATTGGTTCACCTGCTACATCAAATGAGAAACTGTCGATTCCCGTGCAACCATCCTTATTAGTGACATTACAAGTCACATTGTGAAACCCTGCTTCAAAGTCGCCTCCTGCTAAAGACACATCACCATCATCGAAGGAGTCCGTGCAGGTGACGGTTTCATCATCATCATCAGTTGCAGTAATTGCAGGCCAGGACAGAGAAACTGTCGATTCGCCTACCTCGATGCACTGATCATCCACACTGGGCACTGCAATTGCTGGTGTTGCTATGGGCACAAATTCGAAGAAAAACAAAATTGAACTTCAGAGAGTGTACGGAAATTCATTTTTAACTTTTTAAGTTAAAGACTGTCAGATCCTCAGTTCAAGACATCTAAATCATTCTGTTTTTCCCTTCAACTGGAATGTGACACATAAATGGGGGGGGGGGGGGGGGGTGGGAGGATTTGTTGCCAGGAGGCCTGGCCCCTCTGCCCCTCCCCGCTCCCACCTTAGCGATGGGCCTGCCTCCCCTATATTTTTCTCTATATCGTGTCGACGAATCCGACCTTGTCCACATACCATTTTGATTTTACTTGTCAACTTCAAGCTCGGATGACTGAATACAGTTCATGTACAGGTGATTAGTGTGATCCCCATGACCGCGCACAGCCTTGGGTCGAATTCCTCTCATGATACAATGGGATCATTGCACTATGAGCTGGGCAAACATGTTATGATTAGTGAGGCTAGGTTTCTTTGTGGTCGATTCCGCATAATTTTTAAGAAAAACATTTAAGATGAAATAAAAAAAACGTGTCCTTTTACATTTTTTTTCATTCTTCACTTGGCGCTGGCGGTGGCTACTAAGTCGGTAATACATCAATCACTCATTGATGCTTAGTTTAATGTTTTTTTGTTTTTTTCCGGAAAAAACTTTCAACACCTCAACTGAAACTGCAATAAAGAAGCTTTTCATTTATATGTTTTCCGCACAGCGAAATTAACAATAAACAAGGAATATACGGGCACAACCTTTACAGCCGATAGGCCCGTAATACCGACTGGAATCGATTGGGTTCTATCTAGTTTTGTTTTCATAAACGAATATGGATAGGCCTATATTCCCTCACGATTTCCGTAACAAATTGGAAAGCAAAGGGGAAGGATTTTAAGGATTTTATGATGCCCCACCAAATTGCATCAGGAACACTGTAATCTTGCGGAAAATAGTCAACCCTCCTTGATAACAACTGTCTAAACATGTGACACAACCTGTTAGTTCAAGAAAATCCGTAATAAAATAAGACAGAAATCAACATGAAAGCGAACACTGAGAGATATTATACACAGTGCCAAACCATCTAACACAGCAAACAGAAACTATCTTTCCCTGTATACATACTGCACAAAGGACGATAGTGTAAACTTATAAAAGGGGCTGTATCGTCGCGCCATCTCGCGTTCACGAATCACATATTGGAGTGCGCCCCCTTGCGCTTCATTTCGGTTATGTGCTATTTTTAACCTCCATCCGTTTGTTATGGCTGTTCTGAGAATTGGCTTTTGGAAACTACACCCCCTGGAACACGCACGCATGTCCAGCGTCTGCGTACACACATACACATACACATACCCGGATACTTATAAACAAGTAGCACACATCGTGGCACTCAGTTCTCTAAGAGTAAGATTATTAGAAAAAAACATTCAAACTTAATCTGTTTATTTCATAAAATTTCATTCACATGTACACAAGTGCCATGGAATATTTGTCTGAAATTTGTATGGAATTGGAGGTTGGCGATATAGAAGTAGAACCTTACGCTGGAGAACCTATGACATGTAGGCCTACATGCCGAAACTCTTGCCAGAGAGGACGACTCGGCACAGTAAATGTCGCTGTCGCTGTGGGACAGTTTGCGCTAAATTTTGTACACAAAATCCCATAGGCGGGGTATCCGTAAAAGGGTCTATGTATTATGTGTACATTAATTTGGATGTATCTTGTTTGTATCTTGCTTGTAAACTTAGGTCGATAAAAAGCTTCAGGCTTATTTTGACCCGTCACTTCAATAACAAAATTATCATGCTACTAAAAGCAGCGTAAAAAAATAATTACATCTAGAACTTAGAAGTACATTTCTTTTTAAAACAGTTGATAGATGGAGCTGAAACAACTTCACTTGGTCGCTATTCCACTGGCACTTGTCAACGAGTTGTTGTGAAACAATATTTCCGCACATCAAGTCTACATGTAATGTATAGTCAACATGTACAGTACATACATTACATGTACAGTACATCCGATCCATGTACTCGGTATGTGAATTGTTCATGTCATAAATAGTAATAAGCGAATAAACCGTGCAAAACAGGTGAAAATTAGGGTTGTTTGAATATTTGTCGGGATGTTTATTTCTTTGTTTCTTCGGTAGTCATCTTTATCATAGTGATGTGCATGGGGATCTAGTGCGCCAGTGGCGTAAACACGGGGAAGGAGTTCAGGGGCCCGCCTATTTGTATTTTTGTTTGTTTCGTAAACAAATTTAAAAAGGGAAAATTGTACACAAAGTGATGTTTCAAATTTCAAGCGGTGTTTGGGGCGGGGGTATCCGCCGTTGAGAACAGTTCAAGATGCAGTACTTCGTTGACAAATTCAATAATCATCCCCACTTTTCGACACGGATTTACTCGCCACTGGTGAAATCTCATTTCATTGGCGTATACTATTTATTGGTAATAACTGTTATTATTGTGTTTAATATTTGATAGTGTTGAAATAACTCTTATGATGTAACTTTCCATAAAGTCCTGCCGTCAAATGTAACACAAGGTCGTGGACTCAATATCGCCATCAGTATAGCTGTTTTACTTTGATTTGCTCATCATTGCACGCACAGCCGATTTTAGTCAAAATCTATTTAGATACATAGGCCTACAAGCCCTACAACTATATTTTCGTATAGGAAGGGGCTGGTACATTATTTATTTTAGAATTATAAATACAGATTTACTTATTTACTGTTTGGTTCTGTCATGGTACATTTTGGCGTTTGGCCGGCGGGTGGGTGGCACGGACTATGTTCGACTGTAGGCCTATCGTATATTTTTGGTGGCACAAACACATACAAAATACTTGTACATGCAGTATATCATAACTACAGGATCATGCATGCAGCAGTCATTGCAATTGTAATCTGATCTGGCGCGCGCGCCCTGTAGGTCAGCGCGCGGTCGTGGGGCATTATTTGCAGTTACTGGGTTCATCTGCGTTCATTAGTTCGGGATTCAGTGTACATCCGCAGGCCTGCTATGATCGTGACGATACAGCCCCATTAAAGGTTGTGCCATTTAATTATTCTAAACACAAATGGATTGGTTATTTTCAATTAATATCAGATTTTTCTGTTCCTGACCCATTTTAGCGAGGGGTATCAATAAAGTAAAATCTTATTCTTAACATATGCACGCATTGCAAAGCCTGCATTAATTGTACACGTCCATCTCTGCTGAATATTTGCTCTGGACTTTAAAGACCAACTAAAACGCCAAAGAAAAATGTATCTGATAGTTTATGCCTCCCCAAAACTAATGTAACAAGTTTCATGATTCTGAAAAATAAAAATAAATGTTTTTGAGCCTTTTCCTTCTGAGCCACTTTGACTCGATTCAGAAAAGGCCGAGGTCACTGCGTGCCGTATCGCGCGAGTATTGACGTATACGTGTAGAAACATATGACGTCACTGTATTATACGACAATGTTTTACGTAGAGTCTGTACGTATTTTTTTGTCTAAGGCTAGTATTACTTGCTGTGCTTTTTGCACATGATTCAGGTGTAACACTACGGTAAACATATTTTAAAGTGTTGACATCTTTGTGAGACACATTTAGAATTGGGGTTGTAGGCTTGTTCTTGCTGAAAAGCTAGTTATGATTCATACTTTCCTTTGTTTGCAGTCGGCTTTTATTGGGACCTGCGCTGTGAGTTGTGTGTGAGCTGATGCTATACTCTAGTCTGGCGACTTTGCTTATGCAGCCTTCTTAAGGGTGCACTACACTAATTCATGTCCGAATTTATGCGCCAGCTCATCAACATAAAATGTATACCCACAACTTTTTTTTAAAAAGGAGAGTTTGTGCCTCCAAAAATTGTGGGATTGTGTAAACATAGCCCAGCATCAACTCCCTGGTTTCTGGGCTTCCATCTGTGTGCAGACGTGATAAAATTGCTGTTGAAAAATGGGCCCTATTTGCCCGAGAAAGTGGAGGGATGCCATGTTAAAAATGGCTGTTGATCGGCTTGGAAAATAGGACTTTTTGGGAGGTGCGTTTGTTTTGTGTCAATAATTAAAAATGTAATTGGTTAACCCCCAAAAATAGAAAAGAAATGGACAGACAAAAGATCAGACAATAAGTGGCATTAGTTTGTGTAGACCCCAGTGATGCTGGGGTACAGGTTATTGGGCCATGAACTTTGTTGATTTTACACTGTTGTCAATGGAGCTGGAATTAGTGTGGTGCACCCTTAAGGACCCGCACCTTCTCAGAACTATACACACAATTTCTGTTATAAGGTACCAGACTCAATGGCATGCAGCGCATGCGGTACCGTGCTTGTACAATGCATGTTGAGTCAAGCGAGCGTGGACAGGGAGACAGCCGGGGCTCTGGCTGCTCGAGCCGGCAACCGCACTAACGTCGTTGTGGTCTGGTGCGCGTGAGTCCGGAACAGGATTGGAATGCTCGGAGCCTTTAGAGTTGGAATGCGTCCAGCCTTCAAACGGAATTGTGCCTTCAAACCCAGCTGAGTTTTCATACTAACACTATCATCAATACAGTCTTTGGCGAAATGTTCTGCACATATTTTCGACCATTTCTACAGCTCAAAATCAGATATTGTAATTATCTACAAAGCGGACCCACTGTCGCATTTGAACTCCATTCAGCACTGGGAATCGCAGTAAGGTTAGGTCAGGGTTTTTGTCGCTGTTCCTCGTGCAACCCCCAACTATACACACGATCGAGGCATAGTGATTATCTCAGAACCATGCTCATACTGAAATAATATCAAAATTAGACAAAATAGACGGGGAAAACAGAGGAGTTGTGTCGACAAAAACTCTTCCAGCAGCATCAACTCCACGTACGTACATGCATAGTGTTTGGCTGTAGCATCAACCGACTCTACACGTGTACGTCACAGGGTCACGTACATACATTTAACATACATAATGAGCTTTCGCGAAACGGGATAAAGGGTTCAGAATAACAACCCTTTTTTTTTAATTAAAAAATCCCTCTCGTCTGCAAACTAATCTCCATCAGTTAAAAGAGTATTTAAACTGTCGGAAAAGTCCAAAAAGTCCAATTTTTGGCGTTTTAGTTGCTCTTTAAGACTTAGTAAAAGTCACAAAAAATGCTTCACAGTAGGCCTACATGCTTTTGCATAGGCCTAATCTAGTTTAGGACTCCGTGCAAAACAATGAATGCGCGTAATGCAACTGCCCCACGCGTTTGAGTCCCCACCCTAGACGTCGGGATAGGCCTAAACCGTATAGTCGCTAATTTGTATACGGAGGTTTCGCAGCGTCACGAATAGGCCCTACCGATACTCATCCGTAAACCATCACTTTGAGGCTTCTGTGACGTACCCCGGGATACAGTAGTAGTTCCGTAGTACGCATGTTTTGCACACGTGCAACCCGAACCTGGGCCTGAAAAAGGCTCATAATTTTTCGTTTTTTTTCTAATTGAGAGTAGGCCTATATGTAAAGGATGGTGGTGGAGAAGTTCCCTTGAGCGACACTTCAAAACACCTTCCGTGAGTCGTTTTCCAAAAAAATCAACCCGGTCCCTCCCTCCGAATCCATAGCCTATAAGAAGGCCTACGCCACTATTACTTATAAAATATTGCTTACCTGCTACATTGAACGTGAAGTTTGTTGTTCCTGTGCAGCCAACTTCGGTCACCTCACAAATCACCGTGTGAAAACCTGCCAAAAAGCTTCCTCCAATCAAGGGTAGAATTCTCCCATCCAAAGCGTCCACACAGATGATGGAGTCCTCATCGGCACAGATTGCAGAAATCTCATCCCACACCACACAAGCAATCAAACTCCCCTCCGCAAGACACTGATCTTCCACAGTTGGCGTTAAGATCGACGGCGTCACTAAGGCATGAAAAAAACGTTCATCTATGAATTAAGTGTCACCAAAAATATTATTGGGCCCCTTTTTTTCTCTTTAATGATATGTTATTTAGAAATGTGCGCGTAATGGCCAATTTTACACATGCGCGACTTTGTCGTACAACAATGTCGCGCGTTATTCAACAAGTCATTGATGCACGCAAGACTTGTAGTAATTGGCATTAAAGCCAATTTACACCTCCATTTTTTTTAACACACATATGAGTATTTTTTCCATCATTTTTTAGTACGCAACAAAATTGTGTGACGTGACGTGACGTGACGTGCACTGATTTAAGCGTATTTATAGAAAAATGCTCGACATTGTTGCGCGACAAAGTTGCGTAAACTGGGCTCTCCTGGGAAAAAAAGACAACAAAGAATTCACACTCCCAAAAAATCCCCAAAAGTCGCGAACTATTCTGAAGGTTAATAAGAAATTTGAATGTTAACTTGTGACCAAAACCTTTTAGAAACCCCGAAAAAAGGAGAAAAATTCCCGGGTCCATTTTTAATTTATTTTTTATAGAATGGGTGTTTTTTATAGAATGGGCACATGGCCCACCATTTTGTACGTTGATAAGCGTCCTGTCAGTTGCATTAGCGTAAATACGTTTCCAACACGCGCTTTCCATAGAGCCCTACGTATTTGGCACCGGAACTTGGCCTACTTACGGAAAGAAATGGTGGTGCCACATACGCGCACTACAAGTACCCTTGATGTGAATACGGACTAAACCGTTATATTTTCTAACCATTTCTGCATTGTAAACAAAAATCTGCACTAATCCCATTACTGTGGTATAGGCCTACGCGAACTGTACAATTGTGACATTGACCTTTGCCCTATCGTTCCCAAAAAGTAGTAGGCTTCTTTAAGATTATGAAGAACAACCCACAAACCAAATTTGAAATTCCTATGAAACTATTTCTCAAGTTAACTGTACTGACAAGATATTTCCGGACACACCCACCCATGTAGGCCTATGTAACTGCTTTCGATCGTGGACCTCCTTTATCCTATTGTTTTTTACACGGTTTCCAACCGTGGACTTTTACGCAACCGTGGACCCCATTGTCCTCTGTTGTTAAAGGTCCAAGGTTGATGAAGATTTTTTGAAACCTTTTAAGCATTCATAAATGCCTTAGCGAGTTTCACTATCCCTATTGGTCGAGAGCCTGTCACGTGGGTGTGTTTAAACGGTTGTTTAAACATAGACTGGTTCCCGGTCCCTACATTGTCCTTCGGATTTCAAAAGTAGGGACCGGTAGCGGGTAATAAATTTCGGAGGAATTTCCTTCGGTTTTATGCAGGTCAGGGATCATACCCACAATGCAACTGGGCCATGGCATAGTACAGTAGCCAGCCAATATGTGTGGTGATGATGATACGTCAGTGTATTACGAATTTTCGTTTAGATTTTCGCTCATCAGGTCTAAAAGGTATATTTTCGCAACAATTAACAAGGAGAGAGGCACTGCTTTTCATATTTGAAACCTGTGCTGTTGAAATGCTTGAAATGTTGCCTTAATTCGCGGATGAGGAGACACGATCATGATCATGACGATGGCGCGATTTTGCCTACAAAAACAAGAAGACTGTGAAGTGTGATGCTGGATATACGAGAACGATGGACTTAGTTAGTATTGGAGAAATAAGAACACTGAGTGAGACTGGACTGCACTCGCACTGGTCTGTTTTCCGTGCCTGCTTATCTGGGGCGCGTGAGTCCGGGTAGCTACGCGCGCCTTGACTAAATGCTAAACGCGTAACGGTGCGTAAGCCTAAACAGTTTTTGGGTCTACCTAACTATTTCATATATATTTGTTTGCTTTTAGAACAAAAATAATTGGAAACCATCGGCAGAAAGTACCAGCATTTTTGCCAGTAAGCTATTTGAAAGAGAGAGAGAGAGGGAGACGACTGCTTTTGAAGATGTACATTGATATTTTCTAATTACGTTGTTTATCGGCCACCGTATTGGCAATAAAGGCGAAAGCGTCTTGCCGTGAAAACAGCTAGGCATGAAAATTCGGCAAGCCCAAATGTGATCCCAATAATATGTGCTACGGCCATTCCGCAGGCGCCAGTTCCGGAATCGTGACTGTAACCGGTACCCCGTTTCGAGCAAACCTGCAGGCGGCAAGGGGATATCATATCGCGGCACCCCGGAGGATTCAGCGGGTCAGGCCGACCAACGGGAAGGCTCGTTGGAAACGGCCAATCGGACAAGCCGGAAGGCGGCAGTTCGGGAGGTTTTTTCGCATCACAGACCAACCGGGAGGTCTGTTGGAAACAGCCAATCAGACATTATCGCAGCACGGCCGTTCGGGAGACATCATCACGTGATCCAGCATCCGGGAAGCACTCTGGTACCCTCCTCGCCCCCCGATCACCGGCGACACCACGCCGAGTCACCCGACCAAACGTGACGCACTTTTCCAAGATAGCGCGGTTCTAATTCCAAGATTTCAAGATGGCGCAGGTTAGGGTCTTTATAGTATAGATCCGTGCCGCCCGTGTGCGCTAATTGTGTCCTATCATCGCATGCATTCCTAGCGCTATCAATATGTGTGCGTAAAGTTTGCCGAACTTCCGAACCAACAAAATTTTGGTTCGGTTCGGTTCGGTTCGGTTCGGTTCGGTTTGGTTCGGTTCGGAAGGCCATGTTCGGCCATTTTTAGTTCGGTTCGGCGGTTCGGCTGCAGCACTACAGTCAAAAGGCCAATACGTACGCATGTGTTTTGTACTGAGCAAATGGGAGAAAAAGTAGGGTGCAAAAGCTTCGCATTTTGTCCTTTCTACGGGAGGTTTTTGCATTTTTCGGAAGAAGGCATTTATGAATGGGGGATAAAAATGTGATGACCCGGTCTTTACCAGTCAATAATAACCTCAAATGGTCGTGACAGCTGTTAATGGAACTTGCGTTCGGCTCGGTTCATTAACAGCGGTCACGCCCCTCCTCGGTTATTATTGACGTGGTAAAGACCGAGTCATCACACTTTTATCCCCTTATTATTGCTTGGTTCCATGGGGAGCCACGATTTACAATCCCGGTATTTTTGTTTATTAAAAAAATGACTGCGGCCGGAGTGCACTGCAATCCATCACGGTTCTGTATAAAAGCGTCAAGGATACCGGTTAACCAGAAACCAACTGCTATTGAAGAAAAATGTAAAACCCGTGGGCAACACCGAAACTTGGCCTTTTACGGTTCCAATGGGCCACTAAAAAACAAAAACACTGATAACATTCTTTCACTGGTACTTCCAATGAAAAATGGTGCGCTATTCATCAAAGAGGCAGCTGCGTATCGATAATCTTTTTCATGGGGATTTCTCACAGATTTGCTTTTTTTTTGCTTGTGATTGTTTAATGACAAAAGCGCATGGTTGACAGGACTGTTTATGACGATAGCAATGATAGCCCGGTCACAATACAGGCGTCGTACAGGCTGGAAACAGGAAACAATATTTCTGGCTTGGTTTTGGTTTCGTCTCCAGCTATTTCCCAGCTCCATTGCCAATCAATCTGAAGCCTAACTTGAACAGGCTCTGAATCTGGGTTCAAAACCACGAGAAACCAGACCAAAATATTCTGACTAATTCTGATGAATATAAGGTCCGGCAGCCGCCAATGTCACGTGACGAAAACTGATTTACAAAGTTTTCCGAACTTGTTTTCGGTAACATTCGGCTGTTAACGTTGATGTCCGCATGTCTGTCTGTAAGAAAGGCCGTATAGGCTAGGATCTAGGAGTGGATGGGACAGAAACTAGGAGGAAACGATGGGTAACGAATAAAAAAATATAAAAAATGTTCATGTAAAGTGGTTGCTATAAGGTATCAAAAATGTATTTTTGATACCTTAAGTGTCAAAAAATATTTTTCGATAGTCCATGTTTCAATAGTCCATGTTTCGATAGTCCATGTGTCACTTTTTCGTTTAAGATTTCTGGACAATCGATGATTCCCAGCTAGGCAAATATGCAATACTGATCATAAAAATTCACGTGTGTATCTTTTACCTACAATGGATTTCTTTTCGCTAGATTTTGTTTTGTTTGTTTCGATAAAAATTAGCAGTAACTTCTAAAAGCCGACTAAACAGAATTATTTTAGCGTTGTTGGATTGCTCGCGATACGGGATACCGGACCTCAACAAACCAGACTAATTCGACTGAAATCGTATAGTTACGTACCGGTACTCAATATATATTTCGAGAGCAGTTTCTGACCAACAAAATTTTTTGAATTTCGGAGATCACAGATTCAGACATTTTGCGTTATTGTTAGTGTTTTATGTTGACATTTACATAGAAACTTTTAATTAACTATGCCGACAAATATATGTTGTTTTTTTTTTGACATTATTAAAACGCGGTCTAACAAAAATCTAGCAAAAAAGTGTTCACAAATTTGGTGAGTTGATGGCTCTATCGTTATCTACAAATTTGAATGTCGGGGAAAACCTCTGAAATTTGTTCTTGTCAAGAACAAAATGGTACTAAATGTAAACAAACGACATTTGAGAAAAGACAGCTGTTAAATGAAATAAATGTTTCTACGTAAAAATATTTGTGATCATTTTCTTCGATACGGCTTCCAAAGTAGTCTTTAAACGAAAAAAAAAGCTATCTTTTCGAGTCGTATCATCGGTGTAAAATCGGCAGCCCTCATTACGTATGCAAAACCCAAGGAGTCGCACATGCCTGGTGGAAAGTGCGACTGGAACGTCCGTGAATAGGGGCTGTTTGTATTGACTAAATTTAATAATAATGTTATGATTATTTAATTTTGCCTGTCATATGTGTTTGTTTTAACAAAGCATGTACAATCGGGAATAAATCGTTGTTTTCTCGAAAGGAATGAATCACAAATGAATTATAAACCGTTATTGATTATGTAAAACACCTTAAAGTGGCACTTAGGTCTATACTAGGCCTCGGTTACCCAAGCCCAAATTAACAATTATGCATATTTTTTGACAATGGAAGAAAGAAAAACAAGCATTCACACATCATACGCATCGCCTGTCGTTACAAAACAATTATTAATCCCCTATAGATACATGAAAATCGAAACTAAATGTATGCATAATTGAAATTAAATAGTACATAAGTAGTCCTACTGAAAATGAATCAAGAGTACGGAATTAGTAAAGTGCGAATGGAACCAAAACTGAACAGCACTGTTTGAAAATGACCAGGAAACCTCTGAACGGAAATGTAAAAAGAATACTTGTATACCACCCCGTCTATAAGTCTTTTCAGAAAACGTATACCGGTAACTGAAAAGAAAGGGGAAAATACATTATTTCAAAAGCGGATTCTGCTATGCGTATATGATGTCTCATAAGTCAGTCGATGACCAGAATGATGAGTGAAATGATATAGCCAGAAGTTCACCACCACTCGCGAAAGTCCATCACCGATCGCGAAAGTTCAACACCGATCGCGAAAGTCCATCGCCCGGAACACCATCACAAAAAGAACTAGAGCAGGATGTCTGTGCTTCACGAAGCACAAATATCAGCCGGTTGTCCGTAGGTCACCAGACAATAACTATTGCTGACCATTAGGCGAACTTTGCCCTCAATCTTGAAACCCCGAGATATTCGGCACTCGACACGGGTTTAGCTCGCCAAATGTTACCGAAATCGACTTAAAAGATGTGGGAAAAGAACCATGTTGCATGTTTGTCAGAAAATGACCCCTGCTGACCACTAGGTGACCTTTGACATAAATCTGCAATGACTCGATCAGAAGCTATCGACATCGGTGTAACGGCTTATAACTGTAGCTGAAATCAAATTTTAAAAAAGTGACAACAGTGCAATTTAGCATGTATTACATTGCGGTCAATGATCTTCCTTTCCAAGTACCAGATGTTCAGATAGCACAATACGCTGATGTTATTGCTTTGTGGAAATGAAATAGAAATGTTTCCTTCCTACAACGTAAAATCCAGCAAAGCCTAAATAAAATATGTTCCTGGTGTGAAAAATGGGGGTTTAAATTATCAACCCCAAAACAAACGTCATTCTCTTCACATATAAGAAACGCCAATCTATTTCACTAAATATTAAAAGCGCTGCTCTTCAAATCTGCCAATCCGCTAAGTTCTTGGGAGTCATTTTTGACAGTACTTTAACCTGGAATCAGCATATTCACTATATCATTACCAGATGTAAACGGAAACTTAATTTTATGAGATGCATTAGTGGCAGTACTTGGGGAGCCGACTGTAGAACCCTGTACCAGTTCTATACAGCACTAATAAAACCCGTCCTGAAGTACGGCTGCGAAGCATTTGATTCAGCTTCGTTCACACTTAAAGGAAACATGATATAGGATCTATATTGCATTATTCCTGCTTAAAACAATAAAGTATTATCTTGACAATGATATTTTGTGTCCAGAGACAATTATTTCCCAGATTAAATATGAGAAAACAATTTTTGAAAATGTTTGTCCAAGCTACTCCGCCCCCTGAGTGGGACCCTCATTAACATAAGTGTGTGACGTAGGTCGAGGCACATTACCCATGCATTGTGTGTACATTGTACGGCAAAAATTCTTCGTCCAAAATCTAAGCAAAATATAGTGGTTTTTCGGCCATGCCGACAAGGTGTGTGGCTGCTGGGTGCAGCAAAACAACGACGGGTGGAGTAAGCCTTCATGTATTTCCAACTGAAGCGAAATATCGGAGAATTCGGACGGCGAAAGTGAAGGTGACAAGAGCAAAGAGGTCCGGCCCAGCAGCTTTTCAGCGTTATGTAGCGACCACTTTGAGCCGTCGTGTTTCCATACTGGTATTTTCAAATCCTTTGGGATGACCATTAAAAATATGCTCAAGTCCACTGCCATCCCAACAAAGTTCCTAGATGAGAGTAAGATAAAGGCGAAAGCAGTTAAACGGCCCATTCCCCAAGGAGCCTTCGCTAAAAGGGAGAAAATCAGGGTAAGTTACGAAAATTGCACTTGTAGACCTAGTGTGTGTATACGGGCCGGGTCCAGACTATCGAGTCCAGACTATCGAGTCGATCCATGAATTTCGGTACCTCGGTCTACGTCACGAACAGCGCCCTCAATTTGAGTCTCAACAAATTTCAGAAAGAGGGGGTCAATTTTTGAGCGGCAAATAATCACACTAAAACTTCGCTTAAACCAGTTTGGCTTTTATTAATTCACATTTAATACATATAAATGAATTTATTTATGAAATAAAATGTGATCCGGTCAATTTGAGAAGCATGGTTCCTTTAAACGAAAACTTGACAGCATCCAGTACTAAGCCTTAAAGATTTGTACTGAAGCACTTCATGGCTCTGCCCTTTATAAGTTACAGGTGGAATGCGGTGACCCCCCTCTTGCCTTTATACGCCGTCAATTTTTGTGCAATTTATATGCTCACCAAAGTCATCCAAACCAGTCATTGGGACAGGATAATTGGCAAAAACATTATTACGCTGATAGATGGTCACATTCTCACCACAAAACCCCTTTTGAAGCCAGGTTTCTTGAATACTCATTCAACATTTTCCCAATAACTAATCCATTTCCATATTGGCATTATAATAAACCTTTTATATCCACAGAAATTCTCTCTCGAGTCACACAAATAACCGATGCCCGTGACAAAGGAAGTATTAGCAATGAAATAATCAACACTACGTGGAGTAACTGTCTACATATTTACACAGACGGCTCTCATAACCCAGCTCATAATACTGTCGGCTGTGGTGTTTATGTTCCTCAACTTAAATACTCCAAAGGCACCCGATTAAATAACGGCATTTCCATCTTCACAGCTGAACTTTTTGCCATTCTGCTCGCATTAGAATGGATTGAAGATGTTAAACCTATACATTCCTGTATTTTTAGTGACTGTGCCATCCAATCCATATCTAAGCCAATGCCTCAACATAAAATTATATGTGATATTCGTCATGCTTTATTGAGCATTCAAAACCAGGGTAACGTGGTTACCTTTGAATGGATTCCTGGTCACTGCGGAATCCCTGGAAATGAAAGAGTGGATACAATTGCCAAATTGGCTACACAAAAACCCGAAATTGACTGCTGCATTCCACTGACCGATACCGAAACCAAACAATTAATCCTTAAAAAAACAACTCAAAGATTCTTGGGCAGAATATATCCCTAAATGTGACTTTCTTCAATATACCAATTCTGACTTAACTTTTACCTTTACTACTTGGAAACGTAAACGTTCGCAAGAGGTTTTATTACACCGTTTAAGACTTGGGATGTGTAAGGGGGCTAAATAGCTTCCTACACGCAATTGGTAAACACCCAGATGGACTTTGTGAAGTGTGTGCCTCCCCAGATGACGTAAGACATTTTCTGCTAGCTTGTTCAAAATACAATACCCAGCGAGAGAAACTCCAGAAAGATCTGGGATTCTCTCCGGCACAAATGACACTAACTCAATTACTAGGACAGAAGCTAAACCCCCCTCATATATGATTGTAATATTGCCATTTAATTCTGTGATAGGGCACCTCCTGATTTCTGTGGTATTGTACAAGTATGGGGAGGGAATGTGGGTGATTGGCCAGATACACGGTGCGGCGCCATTTTCATCACCTGGAGGGATGCGGACCTGTAAAGATACCGGCGGGGCCCGGGCCCTTAAAGGGACACATTGCTTTGAATGTTGCGATTTGGGCTATAAAACTGAAATAGATATGGTTGGGAAGCTTTTTTAAAAGTAGAATATAAAGATTCACATAACTATCCCTTCAAATTGCGTGGTTTTTGTAGAACCAAATTTTTGACTCCACAAAATGGCGGACCATGTTCACCAGTCGTATTTCCATTCGCATCTGGTTGAAGTACGTTCTGTAGATCAATTTTGATGTACTGTGGCACGGCGCGCAGCACTGGCGATATGTGTCGCGAGGTAGAGAATTGTACCAGGCGATCATCTGATAGGGTCACAAGGCTACTGGCTGCGCTGCCAGCCTAAAGACTCTTACAGCGTATTTTGCGCATTATTTAGACGGTGGTATTTAGTACTGGAAATAAGTCTATGTTTCGCGGGTCAGATGTCAGGGGTAAGCGGCAATTTTTTTGTTTTGTAATCACTACTCAATAATTACAACACATTATACGTGTTTTTGTGCATGAACAACTCTTATCAAAGATAAGGAACATTTCTAAACAGCAAAATTTCATGACATTTGAAGGCAATGTGTCCCTTTAAACTGCATGGGAAACGGCCGACCTCACAGGAGCATTATGCGCGGCACTGTACGTGTGTCTGGAGAATTGCCTATGTTTTTTTCCCCGCCATTGCCTTTCTGTCCACGTAGTTTTATAATCACTGGTACATTCCGAAAGTATTGAATTTTCTATATCACGATCGAGCAGCCAATTATACATGTAGAGTTACCTAGTTCATTTTACGAAGTTCTTTATTGTGACCTTCATGATAGACTGATCACCGTGCAGAAGTGACGAAAACGATAATGCTAATGGCACACAGGGCACATTGATTGCCATACGTGCCATCATTTCTACAACAACAACAACAACATGTATTCCAGAGAATGACCCCTACTGACCACTGGCTGACTTTTGACCTTAAACTGCAAAGACACAATATCAGGCGCTCTCAACAGAGGTGTAACTGACCATGTGTGGAATAAATCAATTGGAAATGTGGGAAAAGAAGCATTTTCTGTGTTTTTAATAAAAATTACCACTGCTGACCACAAGGTGACACTTGACCTAAATCTGCAATCAACACATATGGGACTGGCAAGCAGGTTATACCAAGTGTGATTGAAAGCGTTTGACAAAATGTGGGAAAAGAGCAAATTTTTCAAATTTTCCAGAAAATGACCGCTTCTGACCACTGAGTGACCTTTGACCCAAATCTACTAACACCCCACATGGGGCTTTGGCAAAGGATGCATGTGACCAAATATGGCTAAATTCGGCTGAAGAATGCGGCAGAAGAAGCCGCTTTTCTATTTTCATGAAATGACCCCTAGTGACCACTAGGTGACCTTGAGCCAAATTCCGTGTACAACTTTTATGAGGCTTGGTGTAGGGATGCGACTGACCAAGTTTGGCCTTTATCGGATGAAGACTGTGGAAGAAGAAACATTTTGTAAATTTCAATAAAATGACCGCTAGTGACCGCTAGGTGACCTTTGACCCTGGTCAGAGTGCACCACATATCAAGCTTGGGTCAGTTGTCCATAGGGCCAAGTTTCGTTGAAATTGGCCAGAGGGTTTGGCAGTTATAGCAATTCATGGTGAGAAAGAAGAAGACGAAGATACAGAAGGACCACAATATATCAGCGTGCTTCGCACGGCTGATATTATACAAATAATGAATGTTTATGAGTGCGATGGTAAGAATAATTTCATGAGGTGACAGATTGAATGTTCCATTCCACGATCGAGGCGAAGCCGAGTGGAATGGGACATTCCATCTGTCTCCGAATGAAATTATTCTTACCATTGCACGAATGTGAAACATTCATTATTTGTTTTATACAACGCCTGAATAAATCCGACAGATTGCATGCATGGATTTCTTGGTGTAACGTTACAACGTGCCGTTTACCTTCTCAGTCCCGCATAAAACCGCGACAAAAAATTGTCGAGTTCCGTTAAAGCTTCCGTTAAAGCTTCAATTCATCTAATCGTTTCACTGCATATTTGATTTGTCTCTTTGTATTTAGAGCGTCAGCATCGCCTACGAGTTCCAATATTTCGTCGTCTGTTAGGAGAACAAACCGCGGCAGTTCGGGGGTGCACCACACTAATTCAAGCTCACATTGACAACAGTGTAAAATCAACAAAGTTCAAGGCCAAATAACCTGTACCCACCCCAGCATCACTGGGGTCTACAAAAACAAATGTCACTTATTGTCTGATCTTTTATCTTTCATTTTCTTTTCTATTTTTGGGGGGTTAACCAATTACATTTTTAATTATTGACACAAAACAAACCCACCTCCAAAAAAGTCCTATTTCCCAAGCCGATCAACAGCCATTTTTAACATGGCATCCCTCCACTTTCTCGGGAAATAGGACCCATTTTGCAACAGTAATTTTATCAAGTCTGTAGGCGGATGGAAGCCCAAAAACCAGGGAGTTGATGCTGTGCTATGTTTACACAATCCCACAATTTTTGGAGGCACAAACTCTCATTTTTCAAAAAAAGTTGTGGGTATAGGCCTACATTTTATGTTGATGAGCTGGCGCATATATTCGGACATGAATTAGTGTAGTGCACCCTCGGGAAACTCGGCCGCCATGTTGTGTGAATGACAGCCCTGTTGTAGCACCACCAATAGTGACCGTGAAATTAGGGAAGTTCTTTTGGTTCTATCAATGCGTGCGCACCGTTTGATAGAACCATGCGATAGAACGTTTTTGGCGGTGCGGGTTCGCGTCGTGTGATGGGTCAAATAATTCAATGCACGTGATCGACGATCCACCAATCGGATGGCGGGGATTTATTCAGGCGTTGTATAAAACAATATATCAGCGTGCTTCGCACGGCTGATATAATCACACAATGCCATGCTCAAAACACAAAACCTTTGGCCCTAAACACGCAGAAAGTCTGTTGCGCGTGCACTGTGCCCGAAGCTGAGACCTGACCTCACAATTGACCTTGTAATTAGCATACCACATACCTACATGGGCGAAGGCACCTGTACTCTCAAGCCTTAGACAGTTCCATTGTACAAAATAGGGGGTGGCAGAAAAACCCATGTTATATTGTTCTTTCTTTTTCGAACAAATAATAATGTACAAGAGCTTTTTATGTCAACAATGAACATGCTATATTATATTATACAACACCTGATTAAATCCCAGCCATCCGATTGGTGGATCGTCGATCACGTGCATTGCATTATTCGTCTCATCGCACGTCGCGAACACGCACCGCCAAAAACAGTTTTATCACATGGTTCTATCAAACGGTAACGCGTTTGATAGAACTTCCCCGCCGCCACAACACGGCTGTCATTGGTCTGGTTCCCGGTCCCTTCGTTGTCCTTTGGACTTCAATGTATAATATATACATATGGGGACCGGGAACCAGTCTAGGCTGTCATTCACACAAAATGGCGGACGGTGTTTTCAAAATGACATCGTCGCGCCTTGTGCCTATTCAGTAAAACCTAGTGCACTTTCAGTAATATATCTATGACGATGTCGTTTTGGTTGTTCTGGAACAGTGCATTCCGTTTCCGAACCGTGGTTTGTTTTCCTAACAGACGACGAAATATTGGAACTCGTAGGCGATGCTGACGCTGCTAACACAAAGAGACAAATGAAATGTGCAGTCAAACGATTAGAGGAATTTGCAAGACACACAGGAACAACAATTAAAGCTTTAACTGATTTGGAACTGGACCACTTTTTGTCGCGGCTTTATGGACTGAGAAGGTAAACGGCACGTTGTACACCAAGAAATCCATGCATGCAATCTGTCGGATTTATTCAGGCGTTGTATAAAACAAATAATGAATGTTTCACATTCGTGCAATGGTAAGAATAATTTCATTCGGCGACAGATGAATGTCCCATTCCACTCGGCTTCGCCTCGTGGAATGGAACATTCAATCTGTCACCTCATGAAATTATTCTTACCATCGCACTCATAAACATTCATTATTTGTATACTGTTATGTTTTTATACTGTGTATATATACAGCAATATCTTGCCACGCACGACTTTCGCGCCTTTACTGCCTGCCAAAGTGTGTTAGTGTATTACCTACAACGTAGTAGAATTGTCCTATTCGCTCGATGCCTGCATGCAAAGTCTGGCAAACTGCAGAGTAAACCACCAAATATCTTGTTCTGTTTCACATTAAAAGACGATTTTGTGAGTATTTGAGAATAATGCATACACTAAGTATGCTATAGTAAAAACTTATAACTCATATAAATCGTGACTTTACAGCGTAAAATGGCAAAATATTACGAGCAGTCTCGATCGTTCACTGACAAATTATACGAAGCAAGGTCAGATGTTGCTCATTGGCATGCATCACGTGACCACTGACGCGGCACCACTGGACGAGTTTGTAACAAAATTGCGTATTGGATGATAACTTTGAAGAACAAAATGATCACTGGATTTTCCACCAATCGCAGTAACCGTTATATCATTCGAAAACTGCTTCATCATCTTTATGTAACCGTTCATCCCAAAGTGTGATGACCTTTGGTTCTCAAGCCACGTCGAGATAAACACCGCGGTGTGCTGTAATTGTGGCTGTTTTTTCGTGCCTCTCCGTATTAAAAATGTTGTGGAGTGCAGAACTTTGAAGAAAAAAATTATCATAGGTATTTGCGCTTATCGTTATAAATCATACACATTATTAAACCTGAAGTCTCTAGTTTCATTATCCGTTCACACCAAAGTAAAACGACCTTCCGTTCAAGAGATATGGCGTAAGTTGCGGCCAAAATACTCATTTTTCTCACATCCATAATTTTTTCAACCCCAATTTTTGATAGTGGCCCTCTGAAGTGTTACCCTTCACCTTTTCAAATATAATCCTAACCCAATTTTACCTCTAGAGCTCTTTTTCAAAGAGGGGGAAAACCAAGTGTGGACATGGGCAAGTCCACACAATGTCTTCGCTACCTGCCTAGTGTGGACATCTTTTGTTCCGAGGTCCACACAATGTATGTAACGCCTGTACACTTTCGGTCGAGCAAATGCGCGCTAGTTTTCATTGTTATACATTGTAGATACATGTATAAACCGAATCCGAACCGAACCCGATATGAACTCTCCAAACCGACCCGACCCGACCCGACAACGATTCAGGGAAAAACCAACCAGAACTGACCAAAACCAAACCCGAAAAAAAGGAATATCTGGCTTGGGTAAATCTTCCTATATTTCACGAAAATTGTGTGCGTTTTATTCATACAGATGGTTAAGCTGCATACAACCCAATATGTCTACCGTCTCCACCGTCTGGTGATTCCTTTGACAATACAAATTTGTCCTTGGGCTTTTCAGGTATTTGTTGTGCAAAGTAGGCACACCACTACTCAAACTATTAACTTTTCAAGAGGTTATATTGGGAAGCAAACATTTGTCACGTATTAGCCGCACAGCTAGGGTCTCTCTCCATATTAGGCGGGGGAGGGGGAGTTCCCCCCCCCCCCCACTGGATGTTACAGTGCTCTTGTATTGTACTATACGTTCGAGGACAAGAGGAGAAAGAACACACAAAGGAATCTTTCTTGTTCTCGAGAGACTTTCTTTTGTTAAAATCGGTCCCCGAACGTAAGGATACGTGCTTAGTCTATGGGGTTGGGTTATATTAAAGGAAGAATAGGAAACACAAAGCATTGTCCTCGCGAGTATGGCAAAAAACGACTGTTTGTGTGTGTGTGTGAGTTTGTATATGCCGGCAATCGTGGACCTAGGACAAAATAATTCGGGCGTAGACAAAGGGGTCCACGTTTGACCTAACGTCCACGATTGAAAATCGTGTACAAAACCAATGGGAGGCCTTCCGAAAAAGTTAGATTATAAACAAAAGAGGAACAATGGGAGGTCCACGATTGCACCCGTTTACATGACTGTGTGTGTGTGTGTGAGTTTGTATATGCCGGCAATCGTGGACCTAGGACAAAAGAATTCGGGCGTAGACAAAGGGGTCCACGTTTGACCTAACGTCCACGATTGAAAATCGTGTACAAAACGAATGGGAGGCCTTCCGAAAAAGTTAGATTATAAACAAAAGAGGAACAATGGGAGGTCCACGATTGCACCCGTTTACATGACTGTGTGTGTGTGTGTGAGTTTGTATATGCCGGCAATCGTGGACCTAGGACAAAAGAATTCGGGCGTAGACAAAGGGGTCCACGTTTGACCTAACGTCCACGATTGAAAATCGTGTACAAAACGAATGGGAGGCCTTCCGAAAAAGTTAGAGTATAAACAAAAGAGGAACAATGGGAGGTCCACGATTGCACCCGTTTACATGACTGTGTGTGTGTGTGTGAGTTTGTATATGCCGGCAATCGTGGACCTAGGACAAAAGAATTCGGGCGTAGACAAAGGGGTCCACGTTTGACCTAACGTCCACGATTGAAAATCGTGTACAAAACGAATGGGAGGCCTTCCGAAAAAGTTAGATTATAAACAAAAGAGGAACAATGGGAGGTCCACGATTGCACCCGTTTACATGACTGTGTGTGTGTGTGTGAGTTTGTATATGCCGGCAATCGTGGACCTAGGACAAAAGAATTCGGGCGTAGACAAAGGGGTCCACGTTTGACCTAACGTCCACGATTGAAAATCGTGTACAAAACCAATGGGAGGCCTTCCGAAAAAGTTAGAGTATAAACAAAAGAGGAACAATGGGAGGTCCACGATTGCACCCGTTTACATGACTGTGTGTGTGTGTGTGAGTTTGTATATGCCGGCAATCGTGGACCTAGGACAAAAGAATTCGGGCGTAGACAAAGGGGTCCACGTTTGACCTAACGTCCACGATTGAAAATCGTGTACAAAACCAATGGGAGGCCTTCCGAAAAAGTTAGAGTATAAACAAAAGAGGAACAATGGGAGGTCCACGATTGCACCCGTTTACACACTAATTTGTGTGATGGGGGGGGGGCGCTCACAGTATTTTTCTTAATAGTGCTATTATTTTCTGCGTTGCGAAATTTACAGTGGGGGGGGGGGTGGACTGGGGGAAGACGATTTTGTAGGGGGCGTGCACCCCCCCCCCCCCCCCCCTAGCTACGTCACTGTTAGTGGGGGCCCGATAGAATCTTTGGAAGATTGAGAAGAATGCCAAGTATTGACGATGGATGATTGGAAATCGTTTTGTATGGTTCGTCGCAGAGGTTATCAACAATTTAAACATTTACACATGCATCAGCAGCTTAAGAAAAGGTATTGTCCACAGCACATCAAAGAGCATTGCATCAGTGTGTGACATCAGGCCCTGTTGCTTGTTCGAGAAAAGTGCGAGGGCAGATTTGAATTGTCGAAGAAATTTACATGTACCAGTAAACCATGTAAACATTTACTGTCATGCACCCATGCACACAAATTAGAATCCAAAGTAAACAGGCGCAGTAGCCATACCCAGCACGATATGTGGGCAAGGGGTCCCCCCCCCCCTCTTGTCCCTATACCCTATACACACTCCAGACTATATTGATATCCAACACATCCCCGCTAAATTTCTTAAAAGAATTCCTGAGATTCCGGGAACACAATGACCGACACAAAAGAGGGGGGGGGGGGGGATTCCGTTACCCACATATCGCGCTTCAAACGGCAGTAGCACATCACAGTTTGTTATAATAGTGTTCTTTGTTTTAGATAACCCACAACTTGAAATTGTCGGTCATTCAGAGTAAGATGGCTCTGAGTCCTAACAAAGACGGGCCAATCGAATGCTACAATCATAACCTTAACGTTCTCTGTGACATGGGGTTCGACCCGAATCTCATTGAAAGGAAGAATGAAGGTCATCAGACGGAGCCATTCAACCATACGTACTAATTTCTTAGCAACAAAAAATCTTGCTCATGCCTCCCAACACGGGGACACAATGTAAACTAGAGCAGGATGTCTGTGCTTCACGAAGCACAAATATCAGCCGGTTGTCCGTAGGTCACCAGACAATAACTATTGCTGACCAATCGCATTTTCAGACGTTTAACCTCTCATTTTTAAGCCCAAATCTCGTGTTGACCCATACTTTACGGTTTTGTACCGCATTTGTCAGAAGACACTGTAAGAATGTGTTTTGGAGGTGTTGACGGTGTGTTGACGGTGTGGACGGTGTTTTGCGTGTTGACGGTGATTAGTATGACCGGACTGAGAAGGTAAACGGCACGTTGTACACCAAGAAATCCATGCATGCAATCTGTCGGATTTATTCAGGCGTTGTATAAAACAAATATTACTCAATATTTGTATACTGTTATGTTTTTATACTGTGTATATACAGCAATATCTTGCCACGCACGACTTTCGCGCCTTTACTGCCTGCCAAAGTGTGTTAGTGTTTCCTTTTTCTTCTTCTAATAACTTAGAAATGATAATATCACTCAACAAGCAACACCCTAAGTTTGAAAGTCCTAAAATGATAAAATCTAGAAGACTGGTCTGGTGGAAGTGTTTAACTTGAGTATATTGAAATTTACCTTGGTGATACATGTATATAAAACAGCTGAATGGGGATTCCGGACACTGAACATCTATTTAAAAATCGTATTATTGTCGGCTTCCGTTAGGCCTCCTAATTAATGATACAGAACGGTCCGGAGACATTAAACCTCAGAACAATTATTGCAGTAGTTATTACAGTTTCTGTCAGATACATCTTTTAAAATCATTTGATTAAATTAATAAAATGATTAGTGTGAACTACAAATATGATGGTTGTGATGAAATTGAAATTTTAAAGTCGTTACCATTTTAATCCATTTCCAGGTCGATAATGTGATAACTCTTTTCTGTTATTGCCTCTGATAAAATTAACAGGTGTTAAAATATGGCTGTATATTATTTTACTGTATTAATTTTAACCTTTTTGACGCAATGTGTGAATAAATGTTTTCAATAAACTCAATTCGATTACTTATTTTTATTGAGTGATTCGTTCTCACTCGGTGCGCGTCGCCCCACGCACTACAGCGCGTAGAGCGTCCATGAGAGAACGGGGACATTTGTGAACACTCAATGGCGCGTCGTACGCGCTGCCTATCTAGTCTTTTTAATTCTATATCTATGGTGGCGCGCCACAAGCTGGCATTCGGGCGCGTCACGCGTCCAGGTATAGCCAAGCGCGCCTTGCCTAAAGGCTATCATCCGCCCGACGGTTGAAAAGGAGCGCCGTTTTTCTCTCCGTTTTTTCCGCAATCCAACAACGCAAAAGTTGGAACAGGTCAGTGGAACGACATTTCCTATAAAATATTAACCTCCAAATCCGCCTATTTCTGAAAATTGCAACAATGACCAATCATGTAGACTACATTTAACTCTGTACACACACCAAACGGGAACAATAATCGAAGTTCGGCAAAATTATTACTTTGTTTAAGGCAAGTAAAGTTTTCTACAAAATGGTTTGGTCAATCGTAGTAAAATTTACAAGGCTAATTATCAATGGTATCCTCATAATTATGTACATAAAATGGGCATGAAATTGAACGTACCGTCATCTGCCTTAACTGACGTCACGATGAAGAGAAGTGTGGCATAGGAGAGCGCATCTATCGTCCATTGACGACGCATGTTGTTCGACTCGGCCAACGATCGCTCTGTAAGTTTGTCTGAATTTCTGGGACACTGGTAGTGCAGGGCCTTCCTGATAACAGAAAGGCTAAATTCTGCAATGGGCGCCGGATGGTTTGGCAATCGGCAATCACAGGATTTTCGAAGGGGGATAATTTTATAAACCAATCCGCGATTGGTTTACTGCAATCACTATTATACGCACAACGTCATCTCGGCCTTTTAAAATGCAAGTTCTATTGTAGCCCATACCCATTATAAAAAATATAAAAAAAATGTTTGTAGATTGTATTGGGGCGCAACGGTTGACATTCGTCAGACAATGGAGCTGTCAGACTCATTGTCCAAGTCTGTGATCGTGATTTTTGTCGGCCTGATAGCCAATACAGTAGTGCCAGAAATAGCGCCCTTTTGCGTCCTCTTGTGAGTTTACCTTCGCTCATCGCGAGTAAGTTTGTGATATATATATGGGTAATGACGTTTAGCGTGGCTGATGCAGACAAAAAAATAACCGCGATCTCAGACTTGAAATCAAGTCTAATAAGTCGTCAACGGTTCGAGTGTTGGGCGTTTTTGTTCGAGCACGGGTCGTGTAAAACCATGGTAAAACAAACTGGGTGCCTTTCCTTCAACCCCTTGTTTTGAAACCGGCGTGTCCCGGTGTCATGCCAAAAAGTGTCCGGTGCCAAATACTGTCCGCTCATTAGCATACTGCTCTCTAATTGGTCAAATACTGGCCGCTGAGCACGCGCAAAGACACGGACACTATTTGGCAGTATTACATGCCAAATAGTGTCCGCTGCTAAAAAGTGTCCGCTCATGCATGCGTTGCAACGTTGCACTATGCACAGCAAAATATGAACACCCACACACGTAGCACACTACCAAATACTGTCCGTTCTTGCCAAATAGGCCAACTGTCCGCTAAATTGCTGCCAAATACTGTCCGTTCCTTGCCAAATACTGTCGGCTAAAATGCTGCCAAATAATGTCCGTTCCTTGCCAAATACTTTTTTTACTATACCTCATACGTATTCATGTACCCCCAGCGACTATTTTGAATCGTTGGATGAGTTTTTATCCACTTTTTTATCCACATTCAATTTTATCATATGTCTGCTTTTTATTTATGTTCCCCCTTCATAGTTCCCCCAATGTTTTCCTCTCCAAATCCCATTTTTGTATTTATTATAAATACTACATGTAAGTATATATATATATTTAAGAAGATTATGAAGATGCATGAACAAGATATCCCCTGTTCAAGAGGCCAATCAGCAGCTAGTTCCCGTGTCAATTCAGGGGAAATTACAATCTTTTCAAGTTATAAACATTTTCCACATGAATGTGTAGTTTGTAATTTGAAAGTTTGCAATGTTTTCATCCGAATATAAAAAACCAACATTTCAGAAAGTAAAATAAACCCAAAAAGATGATATTAAAAGATGCGAATGAGAATTTATCGTCACGCAGTGTTGATAGCTTGACGGCAAGGACGCGATGGATGCACGCTACGTACGTACGTACGCCCGGACACTATTTAGCAAGCTTCCGGTATCGCGATGATGTAATACCCACTTGACCAATCAGAGAGCAGTATGCTAATGGCGGACAGTATTTGGCAGCGGACAGTATTTGGCACCGGACACTTTTTGGCACGACACCTGTCCGAGTAGTTAAGAAATCCCACCTTGGTTACAGTGTGGATACCCTTTTGAAGAGTCAGGTTGGCATGGTGGTACTTCCCTCGACTTTCACCACCGTGACTCTAATCCCACCATTGTTCCACCGACATGTGGATTGGGTTTTCAGTCCCCGATTCCGTGGGTTTTCCCCCAGAATATCATTCTGGAGTTTTCCCTCCCACTGCTAAAACTGAACATTTCTTCCGCCGTCGTCGTCCTACGTACGCTCGGGCTTTCGAGCTACAGTGCGATATGCGCCGAATCCTTGGTTTCATTACCAGAAAGATTTAAAATAAAATAAATAAACTCATTGCCACATGTTTTGTGCACAGGAAATCACTGGTGCATGAAAAAATAGAAATGAAACAAGATGGAAACAATTCTTAAAGTGAACAAAGAAAACTGACACTGACAGATATGTGATTTATACCTGCGACCTCCAAAGATCGCAGGCTGAAATCCAGCTCCCTGTCGGTTTTCTTTGTTCACTTTGAAAATGTATTCAAAATTACCTAATTCCCTTGTGGTTCAATTGTTTGATGAAGATGGAAACAAGATGTACATGTATTTTACAGTGTCACCGACCACATAGATAAGCATAATATGCAAACCTCTCTATATAAAATAGCAACGGTCATGTTAAAACATAAATTCCCCACCACACGTTATTGTTAGAAACGTACTGTACTTCTAATGCAAGTTCGTCGTATAAGGCTAACACGTAGCACATATATATAATGTTTTTCCCAAATCACAAGGGACCAAAACTGCAAGCACCATTCCGGAAGAGACCACTATGCTTTAAGCATTACAAATCCACAATGAGACATGTTTACAATTTTCAACACGGAATTAGTACAACATTTTTTACGCATCGTTATGGACCGCATAGTGTACTAATGCAAAGGAAGTGCTTATTCCACTGATCTCTATGTATCAAAATCTGCATAGATCATTGGCTGTTCAATTGACGACAACGTATTATACAAAGCTGTCATATTTTGTGGAAGTGCCGTGGCCTAGTGGTTTGGCACATTGAATTCAAGGTCTGTGGGTAATTCTGCAGGTCGTGGGTTCGAGCCCAGTCCTGGGCTTTGGCACTTCTACGCTTAATATGGGTAGAGGCATTATTATTGCCTTGCAGTGGACTAGTTACCCATCCCGACCCTATTCATGCTGTAAAGAGATTAGATTATCTTGTTTCAGTGTGAAGGGCTGGTTCTTCCACATATTCCTAAGTAGCCCACACCTCGAGTGCCCTAGGGCTTGTGATGGGCGATTTGCATTAAAAAAAAAAAAAAATATATATACACAGCTGCCCTGCCCAACCTCCCCCCCCCCCCCCCACCCCACTAAAGTAATTTTTCCTGTGATTCTTTTTTTTTATGGCAGCGATCAGTTTTTGGTTGTCCTCCACACCCCTTGGCCAGTGGGTATGGGGGGCGAACGGGAGGATTTTTTTTTTTTTTTTTTTTTTTTTTTTACATTTCCCGGAAGTCCAACTTCAAACCATACACAAAGTAAAACAAACACACAAAATGTTGTTAGGCCGATAAACATTTTAATATACGTAATAAAGCTGCCTCTTCAGCGATGACCGCCGGGTCCTTTACTCCATCCGAAACAACACATACCGTAGCCCTAAAGCTGCCAGTGCTGTCTCCTAGGGCTCAATGTCACTCTATGGACCACTTTTTGGTGGACGCGACCTTTGTGTGTTTCAGCTGTATTTGAGCTGGCTCAACATTTGACCAAAAAACCTCACAAAGTTTCGATGTGGTAGCCACATACACTGCACATACAATCAAACAAGACTTTTACACCCAGTTTTCAATGATTGCTGAACTTTTATTAAAGACGCCATCTTGGCATCCCCTGTGCATATACACGTTCAGTTGATGCATTTTTTTGTTTTAATATTTATTATTTAATCGTTTGTGTAAATATACAACAACAAAATTTCCAAACTAAATATTAAAATACATAGTGATTAAAGATTATATTTAGAAAAATGTTGAGATTTTATTTTTTTATAAGTTTATTTCTCAAAAAGCGATTTTCATAACATTTTAGCCTCGTGCGTTATACATGTGTGCACTGTGGCCACTCCTTAGGAAGATCTTGAAAATTTTGGTGGGAAAAATATGGATTGCACATGTGAAAGTGCTTATTCCGATGCTCTTTGCACAGTGTTTCCCATTGCCTTGGGAATTCTTGGGAATTTTACTGGATGAATCTTGGGAATTTGAAATTTGATGAGTGGCCACGCTGCATTTGTGTATTTCTGTACCGCGTGTATTTCCATCGAGTATTTATTGTGCGAAGTCACACACTGATACTAGAATATGAACTTTCAAACTCTGGAGTAAAAGGTAGAGTCGTATTTGTGCATTACAAATAACAAAATAAAGATGGAAACGAGATTGGAACGAATCAACCAGCGAAATCAATTCGAGTTTTGGGATAAAATTGGAGAAAAAAAATATTTAGAAAAAAAAGAAATTTGGGCGCGGGCCGAAAAATAGGGGCGGGCGGGCCAGGACAACCAAACAATTGCTCTTTTGGCCTAATGCAGCTGCAGGCCGCAACTGTAAGGAATATGGGAAACTCTGGGTCTGGTCACGTCACCCCTGGTGCACTGTGAAAATCTTCTCTGGTTTACTTTTGTTTCTCTTTAAGCCGAATCTTAATATCTAGGGGATATCGGTCGATGTCGTCTAGCACGATCCGGAACAGCTGTGCATGCTGATAGGAGCAGTCTCCCACTCCCCCCGATAGATCGGCAGCTAGGACGAAGTCGTTGTGGCCAGTAATATTGCTACCACTCAATACCGATTCAACCAATTCTGCAAAGAGATAAGTTTGAAGAATCAAAACACCTGCTTCACCCTGCGAGAGTCTCAAGAGTACTTTGCCTAAACCCTGCTTGCATCCGAATCCAAGCAGATTACAAAGTCAGTTTATGTTGAAATTTGTTGATCTATGCAGTGAAGAAAAGATTGCTAGCCGTTCGTGTTGAATTCAGCAGGCTCGACACTTCACTAGCTAAGATGAGTAGGGTAAAGCAATCGACTTTGTTGAATGGTCAACTCAAGGTTGTTGTAGGTTCAAGGTTCAAGGTTCAAGGTTCAAGGTTTTTCTCTGACCCCGCAAGGTGGGCAGTTGAATTGGTTGCAGAAACCATTCCTTGAAAATGCGTCAGTTAACGTCCTCACTACCCTTACCTTCTCGGACAGGCAACTGGGTTCTTGGCTCAGCTTGGGCGCCGCAGTTCCATTCAACCCGACCGTTCTGAAAGCATTTGGCTGTTGCGACAACGGTGATATCTGCAATAACCAGGTCTGTGTCTTTGAAGTCAAAACGCCACTCAATGTGGCCTGCCTGGTGCCCCCTATCTCTGGCCAGATACACCTAGATATATACAAACAAAAATCAAATTTTTTTATTAGATTTTTAATAATAGTTTATGTTTTTTAGATCTTGGAATTGTAAACGTAAAAAATATCTTCTTCAATGCATCAAGAAACCAACTTCATGTTCACATCAACCCTATCAATTCCTTTTTTTATTTAGTCCAACAAACCATCTTTTAATTAAATAGATGATCAATAATTTTGTTGCGTGCCATGCAGAACATAAACATGAACTAATGTGTATTGCCGCTCTTTTGTTCTGCTAGGCAGTCCGTGCCCTTTAACCCCTTGCGTACGGATGGCGCCAAAAAACAGTGTCACTAGGCCGGATGACGGCATTGGTCGCTGTTTGTGCAGTTTCAATCCATTGTTGGATTAAACAGTACCACCAGGCCGGATGACGCCATTGGCCTCTGTTTGTGCAGTTTCAATCCATTGTTGGATTATTGTGTATATGTTACTCTTGACTGCACAAACACATTGTAGCGGTTCGCTTGGCTGCCAGAGCCGCCGCGGCACCCCGACGTCTCCCGTAAAATACCGTACTCAAGGGGTTAACAAATTTAAAAAACATTTTTCCCAGTACTTTCTTCTGACATGTTATATTTTAACCCCAAAAAACTACTTTTTGCTATTTTGGGCATCTTCAACACTAAAAAAAAAAGGCTTTTATTCTTGGTTGCTTTCGCTCATGTAATGCACACAAAGATATACCTGAATTATTGTGGGTCAGAAATAATATGTTTGTACTTTTTTGTCATCTTATTTTGTAAAATGTACTAAGTAAAATCGTATTTTTATATTTCATTTTCTCTAACTTATCTAGTTTTGATACTGTGGAAAATAAACCTGAAACCTGATCCTGACTTGATAACTATGCGAGTCGGTTTTTTCAGCCGGTGACTCATTAAAAAGTGAGTAAGTTTTGCATCGCAAAAACACCCCCAAAAAACTACTGTGTGTTTGTGTTACATTCATACACTTAAAAAAAAAAAACATACACGGAATTTTGTAATACATGGTGGAAATTGTTGGGTTAGGCATTTGTTAATACTCGCCCTGTACTGGTATCAATTGTGTTTGATGACGAAACCTTACTTACCATGTTCCAATCAAGCTCCTCTTTGCGGTATATATTGTAACTTTTGAACAAACGGCTTCTGTAATCCGCTGACTCTCGGTTGTCATCCGATACACGGATGTACTTATCTGAGGCCGAGCAATACTTCACATGGATGCATTTTGCAACAATTTCTTGAGACGTCAGAGTGAAGATAAATCCCTGAAGTCCGGTCGTAGTAAGAGGCAGGGGATCAAACAAAGACAAAATAAAACTCTTTATTGATTGATTTGACCGTAAAAAATAAATAAAGTCTACAAAACCAAAAACTTTATTTCAATCATGAAAATTTATGAAGATACCTCAAAAATGCCTGCAACTTATTGCATCCTTCAAACCTAAAGAAACTGAGAAGATCACGGGTATAAATCCTGGGGTAAGGGGGGTATCCCCACTTTTGAACAAGGGCTGAATGGTCCATAGAATTATCCCATCGCAAATTTCATTGCCACAGAAAAATGTAAGCCTATTTCCAAATGAAACGGCAAAACTTTAATATAAAAATGAAATGTTCACGGCTACATACATTGTAATAGTTGATTACATGTACCTGTTTCTAACAGCACCCCCACATCAGCACTTTCTCAATACAACTCCACCTCCTTCGTTTTTGTTCAGGCAAAATTTTTGAGCGGTCTTTTTTGGGGCGATAATCCAAAAAATTATTCTTGATCACCCCCCCCCCCACTCTTTAGCACAGATTTACAGCACTGGAGAATAAGAAGATGATGAAGATAAGTTCAATATTACAGGACAAAGAAAATATAAATGGCACGACAAATAATCCATTAAAAAAATCCATGAACTCCAAAGCCCATGGGCTGTAATTTCTAATCACCTCAGTTTCTGCTACAGTCGCTTCTGTATCCCCCTCAGGCAGAGTATCACCCCTTGTCTCACCCATTGTCTCACCCCTTGCCAATCTCCAGGCCAGGGAACCCGAAAGCCGACCTTGTTCCTCTCCGTCCCGTATGACCTTAGGGGATAGGAACTCGGCAAGCTCCACAGCTGAGCGCTGCTCGAGGACAGCCCTACGCTCTGCCAAGACTATGTGCTGTCTCTAGAAAATTAAACAGAAGTACACTCGTACATGAAGTGTTCCACATGAAGTGACACTAGGGCTGTCCCGAATAGAGCGGATATTCGAATAGCTTTTTGCCGGTTTGAATAATCGAAAAAATATATATGCACGTACAGATATGACTCCGATGCTATTTTAATACAAAAGTTACGGCGCTTAGCAGTGTGAAATGGTGCATTTTTTGTGGACAGAGGTTTATTGTTCCCGACCATAAAACCCTTGACACTTCCAAAATAATTATTGCAAAAACTCAGGCTGGAGTTTGGTTTCTCGTTATCAGACTGTTATACGTACTCGTAATGATCTTGATACAATGCAAAAACATTCCATCGGGGGTCTATAATATCGATCGCCGCATGTAAAACACCGGCATGCTTTGCGTGCAACTTTTTACCGGCACGGCATGCAGTTGCAGCAGACGCCTGAAAGACTTGATCGGCGAGTATCGAATAATTCGGTCAAGCACAGTCTCGAATAATCGAATACTAAATTATTCAAAAATGAACAGCCCTAGATGACACAACATTGAGTAAGTACAAATAATCACCATCGGTTTTACCTATGGTGGATACGTGACGACCCGGCACCTGTGCAATTCAAAGCTACAATAAGATCGAGGGAATTTGTAAAATGTCACCAGAAAAAACCTCCATTTGTACACTGTGACACTCACTGCTACAATTAGGGCCGAGTCCGGCTTTTGGGAAAACCACTGATTTTGGGATGGGATTCAATGCGCGATGCAGTATGTTAAAACAGCACTACAATTCTGCAAATAAAAATCTCTTAACTCTCCTATTTGACCTTTCAAAACCTTTCAAAATCTGCTTACTGGCAAGATGGCTAAAAAATAATTATGAACCTTTTAAAACACTCCAGAATGTTTTGCTACTGCACTACCACACCTTTCAATACCCTTTGAAAGGTATTGAAACGTAGACAAATTGGGCTATGGTATACCCCTATGATAAAGGTATGGGAAGTCTATCAGAAAATGGCCAGAGACCCTCCAAAACCTTTCGAAAGGAATTAAAAGGTGGAGCTATTGCTCAACCAAATATCAGTACAGTTGCTATGCATAAATGGTTGGACCTTTCAAAACCTTTTGAAATGTTTTGAAAGGTAGAGTTCCTCCCCAGTACATTTGCCAGTATAATTTCCTCTTTGATATACCTCACACCAGTTTGTTCAGAGAGTTGTTTCACCTTTCGAAACCTTTCATACATGTAGGTCCCTTTTATCAGACAGTTTTCTCACCTTTCAAAACCCTTCAGTCCAGCAAACTTGAAAGATTTTGAAAGGTCTGACAATTCTATGGCAACTGCACGGTACATAGGTCTTGTACATTCTTGTCAAAACTATTTGGAGGGTTTAACAATTTTTACTATAGAAAAAGAGTTTGGTCAATCAATCAGGTATTTAGTTTTCAATTTTAGTTTAAAAAACAAACATCTGTCTGTAAGTCTGTCTGTAAGTCTGTCCGTGTAACAAACGTTATGTCACAAAAAGGCATTAGTTTTTCATGTCAATATTATTTAAGGGTTGACCACTCCAGAATAAAATGGGGTGTACATTTCAGAGTTGGAGTGAGTACCTGCAAGTCTTTTCACAAGTACTTTCAGAAGTCCTTTCATAAAGCCAGTCACAAGTAACTGGATGAACAATGACAAAGGAATGCCTTTGTCAAAGCTCATTTGAATAGCTTGTGATTGGGATTAGGACTGGAGGGCTTGTGATGGGCTTGTGATGGGCTTGTGATGGACTTGCAGGGACTTGTGATGGACTCGACTACATCTCTGGTACATTTACAGGATCTTCACTACAACATTCATTTTAAAAAACCTCTTCACTTTAAAAAATTACAAACAAAATGTCTGTCTGTCCATGTGACAACCAATTTTTTCAACAACAAAAATTCTGAAAAGTGTGACAAAATATGAGAACACACTTGAAAAATGTGATGTCTTCAAGATTAACCTTCCATAACTTCTCAAATGTTGCCAAGTTCTCTTGATTTTTTGGAATAAAGAGGAACAAATTTGCAAGCCAACAAAGGACAAATTTTAAAGTGTGAAATTCACAGATAATGTCACTCATTTGTAACATTAACTTTAGACAGACCAAAGGTTTTTAAGTACCTCTTTGTTCATGGTTGCTATGGTATCCATCAGCCATTCTTCCCTGCACTCTTTCCTCCTTCCCAGGAGATCTTTGGGATTGGCTGTGTATCTCCAGCTCACATCAACAACCTTGGAAACAAAGTGACTTGTCAATATAATCCAGGAATTTAGAAACTATAGATAAAAATCCAACAATGCTTCGAGCCAAAAATGGAATAGTGTTTCAAACACTGCAAACTTGTAAACGATAATTTTAAACGATATACAAGTATACGAGTATGTGAGTATACAAGTGACTGGGCTCTTGAATGGATGTCTTGTACTCTTGTTATTCAGGGGTAGGGCTGTGCATCCGAACTGGGTACCAAAGCATTTGGCTCGTTTTTGCAGCCTAGGAAACCCATTGAGCCCGGATGACGTCAATAGGCGCGGATTGAAAATTACCACCTGGCCGGTTGACGGCTATACCCGCAATCTCAGCATTTTCAATCCATTGTTGGGTTATTGTGTGCATTACGCTTGGCTGCACAAGCCTCTTGTGTCCATTTCACTAGGCTGCACAAGCCGGCCTGGCATCCCGGCGCCCCATTACAACACCCGGATTCAAGGGGTTAAAACTGACGAGGACATAGCAATATGACATCCAGATGCACACATTATCTGCATGAAAAGTGGAAGCAAATTTTATAACATTTTTCAACCCCACCGATTCAAGTCGGTGCTAGAGGTTAACTTGATGAAATTACCAGCCTGACAACCCCCTCTCCCTCCCCAATAAAGCAATATGGCTTTTTGGCCATATTGCTTCATGTCTTTTCACCGTGTATGTACCTCTTCGCTGGAGAATGCAATAAGGTAGGACAGCTTCTTGGACCAGCCCCGTTCGTACAGCAGAGGTTTATCACAGACATTCTCGCACGGGTCACAGTGCAACCATCGCTGTTGGGAGTTGGAGTACACCTCAGTCCATACATGATCTGCAGATTGGAAAGTGGGGGCGACAGGGAAACAAAAACTCTGTAGGTAAATCCACATGAAATTATGGAAGGCTTTGCATGGTGGAAATTGTACACATACAGGCTTGCAGTAGCAGTGTGGAATAAATTCTTTATACATGTAATTGAGTTCAGGGTGCTCCATCCAAGAGTAGCATATTATAACAGGGGTTCAAGATTCTATTCAATTCAATTCAAGAAGGGGAAAACAGAGTGCTACAAAGGCTAGAAATAATACAATGTTATGAACGATAAATCTTGAAGACGATCCTCTGTAATAAGCCAGTTCGGTATTTCAACTGCGCATGTGCACAATGACATTTTATCCCGAATGACCCACTAAAAGGTGGTCGCACAACGCGCACGTGTTAAGTTCAATCAGAATGGGCGTTCGCGTAACATGGCGTGACACTACGTCAGCAATTTTATCCCGAATAACCTTTGACCTTTGAGACACCGAACTGGCTTATTTTCTTGAATACTAAGAAATTAATCGCACGTTTTGGTAGGCAGTGCTCTTACATGGATATATGGGATGTAGAGAAAGAGGAAACATGGCAAACTACTTGATATCTCGACCTCTGTCCTTGGTTCTCTTTGAGTGTTACACTTTTGTACTGCATTTAAGCTTCATATTAACCAGGACATTCCCCACACGCAGCCTACCTGTCCAGTCTACAACATGCCTAGCCTCGAATCCAGCCGCTCTACAGCAGAGAGTGAAGCAGTTGGCCCACTCCCCACACCTTCCCTTCCTTGTATCTAGCAATTTGCCGGGATGGTTGTACCTTGAAACCGATCACAATACACGTAGTCAGGGAGGTGGCGAGTTTAAACTTTTTAGAATTTCATTTTTTCTAAAGAAGCTAGTGTGTCCGATAGGGGGAGTACATGTTCTGGTTTGAAGTGACTCTTATGAAAAGAAATGCAAAGTTTGTTTATTTTCACAAAACGTTCAGTTAACGAGGAGGAATCAACAATTCTTTCACTGAACTGGGCTTGTAGATACTTTGGTCACACACTAAAACAGTCACGCAAGTTCCATCTTCTTGACACTAAAGCACCTCGTCTTAAAATGGTTTACCTTGGAAACCGCGCTGGTCTATTGCAATTGGTGCAGGTATACCCTTCCACCCGGGCAGCGCCCCAGCGGCGATCTTCCGCATTAGGTTCCACCAGTCCAACACTCCTCATCTGGACGTTACACGTCTCGCACTTGGGGCTGTCCATCCACTTGAAGAAGCTAGTCTTGAACCACCGTAGGAGCTCCAGCAAGAGATAGTCACGCTGGTCCAAGGGGGCAGTGCCTTCACCCTCTAGTGCAAACAAGTAAAAACAGTTCTCCCTGAACAGATGGCAGGTAGTCAGGGAGCATGTTCAGTGAAATAAAATCCCGTGGGATTTTTGGTATGAAAGCAAGCCACCTATTCAGATGTCTTAAGGGGGGTCGCAAATAACACTGAAAAACTTGTTGGCAGTCTGTGAACTTGTGTGGTCAGCGTGGGGAAACCCGTACAGAAAATTTCCGAATGGGGCATTTGCCCTGTCATTTTTGCAATAACATGACCCATGAAACTGAGATTTGAGGAAAACAAAACAATCCACAACAGATTCATTTTCTATAATTTAATTTGTACAGAAAAATGCACAAGAAACCTGCATTTTCTACTAAAAAGATACGGTTGAAAATTGCCCAAAATAGGGTCATTGGAATGAAAAGAAGACTGTTTTCGGGTTTCAGAGGTCATTTTGGAATAACGGAAACTATTTAAGAACCAACAGAAATCTTCCTGGAAATCTGCAAGACGTCTCACCAAAAAATCCAGAAATCAGGAAAAATCCAGGGAGAAATCTCACTTCGCAACTGACATGTCAACCTTTGCGAGTTAACCATGCCCCCCCCCAAAAAAAAACATTGTGGAATTTTGTGTGGTAATTTTTGTGTCTCACGTTTTGCACGTTCCTTGTCAAATTATAACCAATGTGATTGGACAATATTTCACAAGTTGTGTTTAATGCGATTCTACCGCGATATGTCAAATGCAGAAACCAAATGTCATGAACCCCACAAAAACAGGCCACATGGAACCCTTTCAAATGGCTGCTTGCCGGACTGTTATATCGGATATTGCAAACAAGTTGTGGAATAAGCCAGTTCGGTATTTCAACTGCGCATGTGCACAATGACATTTTATCCCGAATGACCCGTGTGACCTAACGCACGCGTGTGAACACAAAAGGTGGTTGCACAACGCGCACGTGTTAAATTCAATCAAAATGCGCATTCGCGTAACATGGCGTGACATTAAGTCAGCAATTTTATCCCGAATAACCTTTGACCTTTGAGATACCGAACTGGCTTATTGTATCAATTAAAATAGAAAATAAATTATTGTACATGTATATTAAAACAAAATTGGAAGGGATGTCGCAGGGACGATGAATACCAATGTCCCATCACAAGTCAAGCAATGACACTAGGGCACCTTGTCCGAACATCAAAATAAGCTGCCTTGTCATTATTTGTAACCAAGCACGATTATAAGAGAGCTGGAATGAAATGACGTTGTCTGTTAAACAACTAGTGATTGGATATAAATCCAGATTTTTTTACATTCGGTTCGAATTTCACTATTCGGTTTCGATTTTGGAAACCGGATATTCGAACGCAACCTTCAAAAGAAAGCCTTCAATTTTTTGTGACAGGCTAAAGAAAACGATTGGAACATCCTCCAATTTGCTCCATGGTCTCTGATTGTAACTGCATTCACTCGTTAGTGGTCTTCTTGGTATATGAATAGCCCGCCCATCCATTTTTTTCAACATTACAGCTTTCGAGTGTTTTTCTAAAGGCCCAGTGGTCATTGAATCCTGCAAACTACATCCAGTCATTGGGAGTGCTTTTCATGCAGCACCTCACTCGTGACTTTTTGTTGCCAATAACTTGCCATGACTATGAAGCTAGATGGGAACTCCCAGTGAAATCAAATAAATAATCTTCGGTTTGAATATAATTAGGACAACCAGATTTTGAAATCTCTTACTTCTCCCATCGCGATAAACAACAGAATAATACAAAAAAACCAGTGGCACAATTTTGGTTCCAATTTACAAGGGGTTACCAGATGGTGCACCTATTTTTCGTTTTTTTTGGGGGAGAAGGATTGATATGGGTACATGGACCTTTTTCTAACAACTGTACGCTCCAGTGGGGGGCACATTAGGGTGCCTCCTTTATCTGCTCATCTAAAAAAAGGTCACTTGTCAAATATCAGCTGCATGAATGAGAGAGAACAGGTACATGTATGGACCTTACCCGTTCGGTTCTCATTCTGATGTAGTTTCTCGCGTGCCTTCACAATGAGCTCTGGCAGCAGCATGCAATCTCTGGCTTTCTGCTGTAAGGCAGGATCTTCATAGATGAGAACGTGATCAGCGCTGCTCTTCAACCTCTGATGGAAAGCCATCTCAGATGCCTGGATGATTCAGGAGGAATTCAGATTAAAAATAAGGGTCTTGAACTTAATGATAATGATAATAATATGTAACATTTACATAGCGCTTTCAACAAGTCGCTTTATGGCATTCTGTGTTGCATGGAAAATTATTTTTTACTAAGAAGTCGATTTTTGAATTTTGACCGTTTTTGGTGGGGAAGGGGTAAACTGAGGTTATAGTGTGCAAAGTTCACTTAAATTTTGAGCTTCACTTCCACAAAGTAAGGGCTCAAGATACTAAAAGCTTCCAAAGTTTTTTCACTGGGTCTATGAATGAACTACAGCAACATACAATACAATAACCCTAACCCCTTGGGTAACTTTACTAGAAAGTATCCTGAATCCGTCAAAATCCTCCTATTTTGTCATGCACAAAAAAGTTGGTTTTTGGTGACTGCTCAATATGGAGGTATCCTGAATCCATCAAAATCCTGCAGTACCGCTAGGCTTACAATCCTCAATCCATCAAAATCCCCCAGTTTTCAATATGGAGGTATCCTGAATCCGCCGAAATCCTCCAAAACAGGGGTATGGATTTGGATGGATTCAGGTAGGTTAGGGTTAAATTAAAACTGATTGCATATATACAATCTTCAAATTTGGTTACTCTCCAGTCTCCACATGGTCCGTATAGGGCCTGGTCAGAAATGTGATTTGAACCGAGTTTTGAATGAGTTGATGGGGGTTGGGTCTTGGATGGGCAGATAGAGCCTGTTCCAGAGTGCCAGCGCAGCTACTGCAAATGCTTGTTGACCATAACAGGCATTAATACGTGGGTCGTGGGAGAGTTGAAGGTCTGGGGATCGGAAAAAGATTGCAGGTTGATGGCCGAGGTTCAGGCCTTTTGGTCGAGGTTCGGGCCTTTTGGTCGATTACAGGTGTGCAGGAGCAAGACCCTTTCTTGATTAAGCTTTTGAAACAACTTTTAGAGATACATGATACATGATTTATATGATACTGTGACAAAGAGGATATCATTTGGCTAAATGACCTGAATATTCCAAGCTGTTGAGCCTGACACTTGTTGAGCCATAAGCCGGAGTCGTTCCCTTGCTAGTCGGCTCTGCATCTTGGTCATGTCGATGAGTGGCGCATGATGAGGGAATACCAAGTGGTCGTCATCCTAAATCAACCAGACAGAACCAATAAACAAAGCAGTCTAAAGCAAAGTCTTCAGAACTTCAAGTGCAAAAGATGTGAAGCCCTAAAAATGGACAACAAATTGTCTCATTTTCCTCTAGTAGAATTTGATGTTTTGGAAAGATGCGACACCCGTTTATTAAAACACTAAATGTTCTTCTGGCAGAGATTTGGGTTTTACTTCGACGACAACTAAAAATCACAAATTTCTGTTAGCAAATATTCGGGTTGAACTTATATTGCAGAAACCAAAATCTCCTATTTTATGCTAGCAGAAATTTGGTTGTGGACCGAAATAGGATATTTAGATTTGTTTTAGTTGTCCACTTTTGGGGCACCAAAAACTTGATTGACCCTAACCCTAACCCTAACCCTACTGAATCCAACAGGATCCAACAAATTTGATATTCCCGTTGGACCCTGTTGGATTGAGCAGCTAACTCATAGTGTTACAATCCTGTTGGATTCAGCAGGCAACAGGGAAATATGTCACAGTTGGATTCTGTTGGATTTAGCAGGAAAGTCATTTTATATTTTAGGTACCCTAGCAACTTGGCATGTTGGACTGCGTTGGATTGAGCAGGAAACTCATATGAATCACCGTTGGACTCTGTTGGATTTAGCAGGGTAGTCCTGGTGAAACATTAGGGGTTTAGGGTTAATCTCTTATTTTTCAAGTTAATGTACAGTGACCAAGCAAATCTAAATGAAAAACAGGTCAAAGTTTGGATGCAATCAACAAAATCTATGTTTAACCCTAACCATCCCTAACCTGCCAAAATCAAACACCCCATTTGTGTTGAGTTTTGTGTGATTGGGTGCTGTAGAGCCTTGGCACCATCACTTTGCATGGGACTTGATGCCCTGATTTTGTCCAAGTACAAAGAATGTGCCATTGGTTTACTACACAGTGTTGGAGTTTGTGTGGTTAGGGAAGGATTCTAGTAAAAAGCCTTGGGCTGTTAGGGTTAATGACAAACTGATGAAGTAAAGACACTCTTGCCACATTAGCCCAGCATTAGAAAAAAAAGCCCCAGACCATGTCGCATCTGCAGGTTGCCATGCATAGGCTTGCCAAGTTTACAGGCTGTTCGAGTTGACATGCCTACTAGCAGCGATTCTTAGCTTTCTGTAGCAGAGCCATGAAATTTTGACCAGGAAGGCCGAGTTTGCCAAGGGGTCTGGTTCTCACCTCCTCAAATCCCATGAGAAACAGGCACTCCACGCCACCTGACACTGGAAGGACACGACTCTCAAAGATCTTATTTCCCAGGCGGATGGAGCGAAACTTGTCGACATTTGGATTTCTGTTAAATCATGAAATCAATGGAAAATCTATCAGAATCAGAATCAGAATCAGAATCAGAATCAGAATCGGCGGCATAAGGGAGTTTCACATTCCACGGCCATCTTTAATTTGAGGGGAACAAAAATCAGAAGCCATGTGCTATAACGGATATATAAAATATATAAGCCTGTTTCAGTAGAGCGCCCTCTGTAGGCCGCACTAACTGTGTGATATCTGTTATAGCACATGGCTTCCGGTTTGTTCCCCTCAAATTCAAGATGGCCGCGGAATGTGAAACTCCCTTATTAGGCCATTGTCCAGGTTTTTTAGGGTTATTCCAACTACTGCGCTCCACAGTCCACACCAAAGCAAAGAGGAAGCACTTCATTCAAATGTACATGTACAGCCTTTTATACACTGTTTCTCAAGAAGATTTAACTTTAATACCCAGGGGTGGATCCATTGATCTGAGGGCACGTGTCCCCGTCAAATTTTGACAAAAAGGGGAGCGGTAACCGGCCGCAACCATAATATGGATAATGGAGGTAAATTTTTGCAGCGGTTTTTGTGTGCACGCTGCATGAAAATCATTGAAAATTACGTTCTTATTCTTGCTGTAGTAGCCTATGGGAAAATTGGGCTTCTTTTTCAATAATCATGAGCTTGTCCGACCTGCATCTGCATGCTGGGATACCAAACAGCTGCTTCATGCATGTCGTGTGTGTCAAATCGCTTCAGTACGGAACAGAGTAGCTTGAAAATTCCAGCTCAAGGCTCATGACATGTGAGATTCGCCGTAGCTGGAAGACATCCCATAAGGTTCGTAGCGGTATTTTTTTGAGTGACGATATCTTCCCTTTCCCTGAATATATCAACCAAATCATGCAGCAACTGATGCCCTCAAAATGAGAATACGATCAAGTTAAACCCGAAAAAAGATGAATTTTTCGTGCAACCCGGAGCATGCACAAACGAGCTGTGTACAAAAACAATGGTAGCAGATTTTTGAACATGAACGATTGTTTGCGATCGATTATCGGCCAGCGGCAGTGTTTCAGCAAACAGCTGTTGTTAGGTACGTGACAACCGGTAGTCACGTGACCCGGTATGTGTGGCGCGGCTGCTGATTTAACTTTGTGCGGCTCCATAAAGGTGTCTGATATACATCGCGCTCTCTTCATGTTTATTTGCAGATTTGGGGGAAACGTTTTTGTCAGTAATGTAGAACATGTTTGCAGAAGCATTGTATGTACATTTTTGGACTCGCCAATTTACTGTGATGAACAAAATTGGGTTGAAAATCAAGCATGAAAATACGGTTAAATTACTCACCGAACACGCGGTAGAAAGTGTTTCCAAAGTGTTATAAAATGTAGTGGGTATATTTATCTTGAATACTGCGAAATATGACGGATATATGTTAACGCCCAAACCGCTTTTTTGGTTGCGCAAAATGCGATGTAATAAGAGGTGCTGTACTTCTACCCCTGTTGTATGATTTAATGGTATCGTCCAACCGTGACGTTTATGTTGAATATTCATATTGCTGGCTGGGCGCGCGGTGCATGATTGTAAGCGATGGATTTACCAATTGGAGTGCGTTTTGGTGGTCGTCTTATAAAGAACACAAACTAATCAAGAGGTCTTTTTTATTATCTTTGGTGAATTGGTTTGGGGATTTGAGTACTACATCATCATGCGTAATTCTTGCAAAGTTGTAATCGCTAAAGAAATTCGTGGATAAGAAACAACTGAGACAATTCTTGCTGTTCTTTCTGGCGCATAACCAGGGTTTTGTTTGCCCGTCGTTGCACTCACAGTGGCGTGTAGCATGGTCATTTTTGATTCGGGGTAGGAAAGGGCACTCGGATCGGCAGCGCATCCGTGTTTAAATGTAGGGGGCTATAGACAGCATCCTCTTATGGGAGGCTTGTTTAGGACAACAGGTGGTGTTCTTCAAAACACAATTACATTCGCGCGACATAAAACGTAAACAAGGGCATTCGTGAAAAGGGTAACTCTTCAAAAAGGACGACCATGAGAAAATGAGTTTGAAAAACAAATCGTCGTGTTACGCTTCACCGTAAAATCACCGCCCAACACAGTGTATGACTGGTGGACTTGCTCAGAGTCAGCGGACGTGGAATTATCGAATCAGTTTTGGTTTTGTAGTTTCTTTCAAACTTTTTATGTCAATAATTTACCATGTTTCTCCGCAGTACTTATTTTGAGGTGCATGGGATAAGAAACTGCTTGGTTGTCGGTCACTTCGCCCAAAAACCACATCGCCCTCAACCACTTCGCCCTCAACCACTTCGCCCAAACGCCACTTCGCCCAAACCCCACTTCGCCCAATTACCCCTTCGCCCAAACGCCACTTCGCCCAAAAACCACTTCGCCCAATTACTACTTCGCCCAAAAACCACTTCGCCCACAAACCACTTCGCCCAAAAACCACTTCGCCCAAAAAACACTTACCAGTGTATTTATCAGTTCTAACTGAATGTTACTGAGACTTTAAAAAAAAAATGCACCGCCACTGCCCTGGAAGAGTTTTAAGCCAAAAAAGGATAGGGCCTATCCGTGTTTTTCGAAAGTACAAAATGACTTTCGCGGGTTTTTTTTCGCCCTTCCCGCCCGTACGGTAAAGCAGGAATCACGACAATACTGGAATAAGTTAAAACCTAAGTTATTGTATATATGCAGATTTAATTTATTTGTGTGGGTACTTGTACTTGTATGCGTGTAAATATTAATGCCATATATAGTCGTGTTTGTAATATAGGTTTTCCTGGCGGGCAATTTGCCGTTTTCGTCTATTTGGTCATTCAAATTATGGTGCATTCAAGACTGTATTTGCGTTCTTAAATTGAGTTTTGTGACATCCTTTTTGTGACCATGCTTTTCTTTTCTTATTAGTAATATGCCTTATATATGGGCAATTAATTTCATCAATCAGTGGCGGATCTACGGGGGGGGGGGGGGGGTTTGGGGGTTTAAACCCCCCCTTGGGCTGAGAAAAAAATTAAAAATAACCAGTGTCGGGTGTCGAAAATTCGGCACGCTGGGGTGTGTAGGCCAATCACCTCAGGTAAACCCCCCCCCCCCCCCCCCTTAGTGAAAACCTAGATCTGCCCCTGTCAAGTGGTCATTCAAATTATTACGATTTTTTAAATTGATATATTTTCCAAGAGGTTTTTATAAAAATTGCGTGAAATGTATAATGTAATTTTTTACAAACATTTATAATGTAACATCTTAACTGATATGAGGGATTATGATGTATGTAACGAACTAATAAAATGAAAATAAGGCATACGGATCGGGCATGGGCGAAGTGGTTTTTGGGCGAAGTGGTTTTTGGGCGAAGTGGTAATTGGGCGAAGTAGTAATTGGGCGAAGTGGTTTTTGGGCGAAGTGGCGTTTGGGCGAAGGGGTAATTGGGCGAAGTGGGGTTTGGGCGAAGTGGCGTTTGGGCGAAGTGGTTGAGGGCGAAGTGGTTGAGGGCGAAGTGGTTGAGGGCGAAGTGGTTGAGGGCGATGTGGTTTTTGGGCGAAGTGACTGTAAAGCAACTGCTTCATAGAAACGAATAAGAATCAAGTTAAAGGCGCGTGCATCATGGAACTGCACGGACAGCATGAGGGGACCGAAGTAATGGTAGGGGAAAACGGATATTCTTGCACAGGTACGGTACATGTATATTTTGCAAACTGTATATGATCATTGGCTTGTTGTAGGTTTTATTAATATGCTGATGAATGTATTATTACTGAGAATTAATTGCATTGATTCTATACTCATCAGGTACAACCACATCGTCCAGCAAAAGGTCCGCTGCAAGTTGCTACAAACCCTACACATCATAGTCTGTGGCTGTGTGGCATTTGCGTAATCTTTAGATGCAAAAAGGCCACTCTTGATTCGGAAGGCTGTAAGTGTACCATCTTTCGACCACAGATGACAAATAAGTCCTGCCCACTGCTCTGCTGTCTAAAATTTGTCTCAGATGATCTCGTTTTGAAGAATCCAAGTCAGGGATATTGTACGTCGTCAAGTTATTGACGATCTAGTCATATGCACGTAAGCGTCTCGAATGTGATTATAATGTTCCATCCTTTGCAATAAATATCTCGCCCTCTTTGCACAGAAATTCTGCAGTTCGTATGGTTGTATCATACGGAAGCCCACAGGTACATTTTTCTCTTTCACAGTGGCGAGTTTCTAATTCTCTTTCACGGTGGTGCGTTTCTCTTTCATGGTAGCTATCCTCTCGGCCGTGACCTAATAACTCGCGGCCGCGACTTTTTAACTCGCGGTCGCGACTTATTAACTCGCAGCCTGAACTTATTTATCTCGCGGCCGCGAGACGCGAGTAAGTTGTGACCGCGAGTTAAAAAGTCGCGGCCGCGACTTATTAACTCGCAGCCTGAACTTATTTATCTCGCGGCCGCGAGACGCGAGTAAGTTGTGACCGCGAGTTAACAAGTCGCGGCCGCAAGTTATTAGGTCGCGGCCGAGAGGGGAGCTACCATGAAAGAGAAACGCACTGCCGTGAAAGAGAAACGCGCCGCTGTGAAAGAGAAAGCTTGCTGCACAGCAGAGTCAGTTGTTATTGAAGCGTCACGTAAATGCGTAAGTTGTCACTTCTTTGTTTACGTTTCACTTGGTTTAGGTACATGTATGTCACTGAAATTATAATTAAAATGATGCAACCCAATTCCTGGATTTACTAATCCACTTTTCGTTTTGTTCATTTTCACAGATAAGAGCGCGTCCAACAGCCTATGACAACGGACACCTTGTGAATGAACAACTCAGTCAAAATTATCCCTATGGGTTCATGGTTTACCTCTAGTCTTAGCACGAATATAAAGCTGCTTGCATTCTATGCAAATTACCAGAAATCACCATTGTTTCATTTTGTTCAAACCCAAATGCAATGATTGGCATCAAATGCAAACTATTCAAGCTACAGTATGATTTTTATTAAATTGGTGTCGATATCATTAAACCATCAAGCTGATCAAGAGCTGCGCAAAACGTTCCACAGTTTATACATTTATTACTCGGCTTGCTACATGTATGTGACTTACAAGACTGTTTATAGGACATTTTCACCAAGAGATGAAAGAAAATAACGGGAAGAAAATAACGGCAAAAAATATAACGGCCAAAAATATATTGGAAATATTTCAATAGGCAATAAAAAAAAAGAGCAAAAGAAAAAAAAAGAAAATTGGCACCACCCGTGGTTCGAACCCGCCGAGTTCGAACCACAAACCCTAGCTGCTACTTCCAGATCTGTAGTCTTATCCACGAGGCCATCCAACAATAAGACATCGTAGAAGCATTTAAAGCATGTGTTAAAAAAGCAATCTTAATAAATGTTGTAGCGCCCTCTTCTGTTTTTTGGTGGCGTCCGATAGTCTTGAGTAATTTAGATTTATTCATTTATTCCTTGCCAACTGATTGGCTGCTGGGAAGAGTGAGAAATGGTCGAGTCCAAAAAGGGGGTTTCGGTGAAATTCTCCATTATTATTGCAAATATTAAACCCCAGTTTAATATAATTATGGAATTATAAAATTTCATCGAATTTACACAGCTTTATGTCTAATGTGTTTTTTGCTACTTTTACTGGCGTTTCTTGTTCCTCGTTTGTTTGCAATGGGTGGTTTCATGACAACGAAGTGAGCACAAAACGATAATTATGCAATGAATAAATTGAACTTACGAAACCATTGATTCATTGTTCAAACTTTGCCCAAATTTATACCATTGTAAAGTGCTACAAAATAACTCCATTTTATGCTTTGATGAGTTTTATTAAGGAATTTACAAAATGGTACAGTTTGCGACAAAGAGGCCAAAATACGATAACGCGCTTCCATTTAAACAAACGGCGCCGAATCCTCATCGATTTCCGATATTCAGATGACCATAACTCCGGTTATTTTTAACGTAGAAAAACAATCTTGACATCATAGTAATGTTCTCTCCAAGCTCCTTTTTTCTGGTACAAATAATTACTGTTTTTAATAACATTCATTTCTTTGTCACATACCTACTGTTGTACATCGAACCCCAAGGCAAGCTAGGAACAGAGGTATTTTTTTCACTTTTTTTTGAAAACTGGAACAGATTCTAGCAATCTTTGCTTGGTGCAAGCAAGGTGAGGATTGTAATAAGTAAAATACGGCTTATGGAGGTAAATTTTGCAGCGGTTTTTGTGTGCACGCTGCATGAAAATCATTGAAAATTACTTTATTCGCCGATTGTGTAGTATAGGGCCTCCTTTTTTAGTTTTGATCAAAATAGAGTTAAGGGTATTTTTTTTTCATTCCAAAATGACTTTTTCAACCTAAACCAGACTTCTCTTAATTTTATTGACATCGTTTTGTTTGTAATTTTGAACAGTTTATTGCGGTAGAAAATGCAATTTTCTTACGCACTTTACAGCAGTTGCCATGCGGTTTTTGCGTGTTTACTGTACATCGCGGTGATCGCCATCTTTATTTTCGTGTTGCATTTTGTCGTCCTCATCGCCGCTTTACCCCCAAACTTCCCTCAAAAACTGAAATCCTTTATCTACGACATAGGCCTACCTGTAGCCTACCTGTTGAGTGTTGTGTGGTTTGTAATTGTCGCTAACTAGTTTGGCAATTCCAATAACCAAAAAGTGAATTTTTGTTCCCTTAGGGAACAGGGTCCTACACTACACAATCGCCTCTTATTCTAGCTATAGTAGCCTATGGGAAAATGGGGCTCCGGTGGGAGCCCCACAGTTCCAGGGGTGGGGCGGGGGGCCTAATATAATAACGTTAGCATGTAAAAGTAAACGGTTTCCGGAAATCTTACGCAACAGTGCCAGTGGTAGCCCTATACTTAGCCCTAGAAGGACGCCATGATATGGCGTCCTAGCGCCCAATACTGCAAAACAGTTCCATGCTAGAAATCACACTTTACCCGCATAAATATTCTTGGCATCATCTCTGTCCTACAGTTCAACAGCCCATCTCCCCGGTCGGATAGAAATATTCCTCCAAGAATGTTAAGAACAGGAGATATTTGCGGCGCAAAATTGTCTCTACGCGACGCTGACTTCACAAACAAGAGGAGCAATTCCCACATCTGGAAATTTCATCAACAGAGGGCGCAATTTACAGGCGGTCACCGCGCGGCGCGCGCGCCGCAGCCGGCCATGCGTTTTGTTTTATGAAATACCATTAACTGGTGCATGGACATCCAATTTCATAAAACAACCGTCTGTTTTTTTGGTGTGATGAGCTGTGTGCGCCTGCGCAGACATGATTCCGCCATATTGAATTGGTCTTCACAGCTGAGAAGGGTATAAAACAGCTACACAGTTCATGTTGGACATTTTAAGGCAAATTACACCAGATAGAACCATGAAAAAGTCCTAATTATGGTGAAATATTGAGATGCTTGGGTAAGTGAACCTATATGCCGAGTTTAAGGCCGAATGATTTCCATTTAAAAAACAAAAAAAATCGCCAACTTTTTGCACGCAGCGCAGTATGGCCCAGAGCGTGAGTCTACTCGTGCGGCGGGGCATAGGGCTATGTACTCCTAGAACTATGAGGTTCCTGACATGAACCTCATAGGAAGACGCCGATTTTTCCCATAGGCTAGTACAGCAAGAATAAGAACGTCATTTCCATGCAACACGAGTCTACATTTTTCGCCGTGAATTACTTCATGGCTGCCCCCAAAAAAAATAATATGCCGCATTTACCTCCTCACCTCGGTTGCGCCAAGTCAATTTTCGCCTGAAACGGGTCCAATTTGCGGGAAAAAAAAAAGAAAAAATGCAGTCGTTCCGAAGCGATCACACACGCACACCATCGATTAAGCCGCACACACGAAGCTCCTGTTTTGCGGGGGGCCGTGGGTCGGTCAAGTCATGATTATTCATCGAAAATTCGAAGCGCGGTACGGCAGGCAACTGCCGCGTGTCCGTTATATACCGTCTGCATGCATTGCCTGTCGTCGCAGACGGTATATAACGGACACGCGGCAGTTGCCTGCCGTACCGCGCTTCGAATTTTCGATGAATAATCATGACTTGACCGACCCACGGCCCCCCCGCACATTACCCGGCTGGATGCATGCTGGGATATCTTACAGGAGCTAGCTTCGTGTGTGCGGCTTAATCGATGGTGTGCGTGTGTGATCGCTTCGGAACGACTGCATTTTTTTTTCTTTTTTTCCCGCAAATTGGACCCGTTTCAGGCGAAAATTGACTTGGCGCAACCGAGGTGAGGAGGTAATTGCGGCATATTATTTTTTGGGGGGGCAGCCATGAAGTAATTCACGGCGAAAAATGTAGACTCGTGTTGCATGGAAATGACGTTCTTATTCTTGCTGTACTAGCCTATGGGAAAAATCGGCGTCTTCCTATGAGGTTCATGTCAGGAACCTCATAGTTCTAGGAGTAAGGGCTATGCCAGTGGCAGTTATCACGACCTCACATAAGAAAATGTTCGGTTTATAAACATGTCAAGCTTTACAAAGGAGATAGACAAATAGTCTAGTGTTAATACTTACCTGATAATGTTATTTGCAAATCTAAGAAGGATTTCCGAGACGTCCAGGAAGCCAGACGGGCCGTTTTCTAACAACTGATTCGTAACCAGACCAAGCTCTTCGCTCGACGCCATTTCACCGATTTGACCAAATTCTCTGGAGGGCGCTATTTCTCTTTCACGATGAGACAATCAGCAGAAAACAGCCGTCGTGTTTACGGACTCGTTGAATTTTCAAAAAATGCCCAACCAAATTTCTGTGCACAGAGGAAAACTGGACCAGCACTTGCCAAAACACAATGAATTGATTATTTTGGTAAGGGTTGAGTTGCTCTCTCCGTCAGTGTCAAACCGCATTAAAGTAATACACGAACACAGATCGGCCTCTTGAATTTCTAAAGGGTTGATCAGGGGAGGATGGTTTCACGTTCCAATTGCGCATGCGCAACAGAGCGCCCTCTGTAGGCCGCATTAACTTTAGAGGGGAACAGCAAGCCTACCAATTCTCGGACACAGTTTGTTTCCCAAAGTCTGGAGTCTGGAGCTGAATTTAACATGGCCGCGGGGTGAAACTCCCTGTGGTCAACCATTCCATTATGCTGTGATTCCGGTTAGCCGGTGCCCTCCTCCCTCCACATGAGCTTCAAGTCGATGTGAAACCCGTAATTAAGTTCCAATTATAACCATCAAGATACAGACAAAACGACAGTTGGGCACGATAACCGTTCTATCGATCTCATCAATTCCAGACTGGATCAATTCAAGTCCGTTTGCGGGTTCCTGGGTATGAGATGATCCTTTCCATTCCCCTTTTCCATCCTATAGTACACCATGACTATTCCCGGATCTGTTAACGAGAAGCAGCATTAGCTCACCTTGTGCCTACGTGTGATGACAGCCGCCCCCCCCCCTCCCCCCCCCTCCCCCTCCCTCCGCAGAATATTCACGTGCTGACGCCTGGGTGGGCTCTTATCGCGTTGCAGGTTGATTAAGTTTCTTTCGAGTCAGCCTGAGTTATGGATATTGATTTCCCTGTCTCTTCCATCGACTGTTTCTGGCGACTCTGGCTTCTCTTCTATCTCGTGAACGTGATGATGAGTGCTAGTAAATATTGGAAGGGCAAAATTATAGGTTCCTGCCACACGGAGAGCAATGAGAGATGACTAGTTTGATGAATGGGTGCGTCTTGTGTTGTCCCCGAATGAAATTGAAGAAGACGTGGTGATGACACTGAACAGATTAATCTTTAACATCATTCAATAGGGAAAACAAATCATGATATTATAAATTATTTTCATTTTGTTCACTGTACATCAAACTTATAGGAAGTATCGAAGGGGAACTTTCAGTATTAGGTATAGTAGCTACGATCTGAACGCCAAAAGCCAATTATTTCAGGTGGAATATTTCAACGTAATTATTTCAGTCCGTGTTCAGATTTCTGTTAAATAACCGACATGGTATTTTCCAACAAAATTATGGAAACGGTAAATCGGCAAATGCCTTAGCGGATCTGGGTCATTAGGATGAACTATGGTGTGCTACCTTTCGACAAACAACCTTATAGACATTTCCGGTCACAACCTGTTTATTCATTTATTGAATTCTTTTTCTTTTGTTTTTTGTTTGTTTTTGTTTTGTTAGATCATTAATTGGTCGACTTATGCATGTAATATTTTTACTTTTTGTAACCAGGTTATCAACGTGGTTATTTCATATGTGAAACAATAGTATTGTAGTAACAGTCCAGGAAAACGTATTCTGGTACATTTCCAAAGCTAGGACGGGCCAGAACAAAACTATAAACAAAAACTTAAAACTGTTGCTCTGCATTCATTAATATACCTTTATTGGTTGATTTACAGACAAATTATTGGACTTTATTTTACTCTGTGTGTCTAAGTACGACTCGTAATTAATTTTGTTTCAGGTAATGTCTCAAAATCATGTTTTGCAATTATTTTAGAAAATTATGTTTGAAGACTTTTTACTTGTTTGGTAAGGCACGCTGTTAGGGGCCCATTTTTTCTACAGCTGTATTTGATTTTTATTATAAATTGTATTTATTTTATCTATTTTATTTATTAGACGAATTTATTGATTCACTTGTTTAATTAAAGATTGGTGGATATGCACTCACAACTTGAGTTTCACGCCCTATATAGTGTCCATTCTGAAAAGCACGCCTACGTCTGATGATGAGGCCGGATTGAAGGCAAATCCCATTTTGTATTAACAGGGTCGACGTCAAAACATCACATGCTAGTTTTAGAGAAAAACTCAACTGCAAGATCACTTATACCAAAAGGCCTTTACAAGAGCCCAGTACAATGTCAGTGCTGACTGTTCGCTCGTAATAAATCGCTACGGAATGACCAGCCTTGTTCAATGCTAAAGAACTCATCATACTTAATCACCTACTAACCACACACACACGCAGCCGCTTTCCCAACAGATCACTTACAAACATCTAGTGGTGTACACCATAACGAGTCTAGTCCTAACTCACATTCCGCGCGCAACGTGGTCCTACTGCGCGCCCTCAAATCAAAAGCGCCGCCTGTCTTGCTTTCGGGGTACGATAGCGCTCCTGCGACGTGCCTATCACATGCATAGCCGAACCGTATGCGCCAGCATCACGTACACCTCTACACGCAAGATTACCATTCGATGTCTGGCCATTCAAGAACATCCCCGATATACTCTTGTGCGTGTTTATATGTGCGACTTACAGAAGTATAATTCGGAAATGTGGTGGGATGATTGATTGGAGAAGAGAGACGTGCATCACTGGCGTCAAGTTAAGACAAACTACCAAACGGTCATCAGAATAAGTCCTCAACTTGGCACCTGTACGGTTCATTTAGCTCGCCATACGTGAAGAGAGGAAGAACTCGAAGGCAGAGGCAGGTTTGGCAAACAACGAGTTGCCAACACCGCGACACCGTGAACTGTACACGCATGCGATGCGAGCGAGAGTGCTAGAGCCTGTAGGCTTAACACCATTTTCCCCATGAATAATAAACCATCACTTACAGCACAGCATCACAGCTGACGAGTCTAAAGCCACAGATTTCTCAGCGAGATAGTGATATTTTGAAGGTGTGCAGACAGGATCGACGGCGTGAGGGTCTGATTTGCCATTTCTTCTCCGAAGCTTCTCCCGTATCCGCATTATGTTGATGGATGTTGCCGGTATACTCCAGGCGGCTCTCGCCATCATCTGGCTCCGTCTAATGTCATGCGGTAAGATCTCTCCCTAAAAATGTACATACATTGCATCTCGTTACATTGAGATTCTAATCCAGTTAGCCCACTGCGCCTGTCTCGGCGGAATAACGGCCCACATCAGCATAACCCATTTCATGTGGTGAGCTTTGACAGTGCATTCTGATCTATCAGTTCCATCAGATATTAGCATACGTAAGATATCAGTGTCCCCTATACCGCATAATAATTTTTGTGCAGTTTTTTTGTCAAAGGAGAAGAGATACAATGCATTTCCAAAGTGGACTGAGCTGATCATTGTCCAGAAATGTAATCATGGTAGCCTTGGGAGGAGGGGATGCATGCAAGTCCGGTAAATGATAGTCCGGTCACATAATCTCTGAACTATAAGTCTATCACTGGTCATGCCATTAGACATGGACCCTTTTACACATAGCCCGCCTGTTGGGTTTTGTGTACAAAACTTTACCGAAAACTGTCTCAAGGTCCAGGGCAAACTATACCTTCACTGCAATTTCCGGGCTATCCGTAAAAACGATTTGGACGTGTGTCAAATTATGAAGCAAGACCAGCACCCAGGTATAAAGCAGCAAAATAGAGGTTTGTCTGATGACCGTTTGCCAACCTGGAAATTCAAGGGGCCGCCTTGTCGTGTGACCACGTAGAAGCGAAAGATGATAAAGTGCTTTCAATAAACTTGAATCTCATCACCATGTAACATATGGATTGGATTGGGATTGAAATGGAATCTCTGAAGTAACCCATAACAGTAATATGCAGATAAAAACCTAGGCCTATAGGCCTACAGCGAGGTGAGTAGGCTAGCATAAGATTGTTTCTTGGCAGGGGAAGAGGTTTAGGTCTTTCCATTTTTAATCCATCTCATTAAAAAAAATGAGTGATTAATACAATAAAAATCCATACCATGTTGAAAAGGTATGCATTTGTTCATTCATCCTATACCAAAAAAATTAATTTATGATGTAGATGTATACTTTGTATATCACCATCTATCACAGCAGACATGACCAACCTGCGGGCCCGTGTAGCATTTCCACGTGGTTCGCCAAGCCACTTACGAATAATCCTGTTGAAAATGCCAACGTAATAGGGTTGGCTTATCCCGTACGTATAGTGTTCAGTTCATTAGCAAAGAAGCAGCGTTCGCAATTCGCAAAAGCCCCAGGCTTCTTCATAGAAAATGTGGAATTGCATCCTAATACAATGCTCGTAAAAATATGTCAGTAATTGTCCAAACGACCTTAAAACAGTGATTGCGCACAGCTGCACACTCTATGTCATAGCGTAGAGAAGAGAGCACATGGTCATAGTTTATAGTTGTTACAAATCGATTAAAGTTTGGATTAAAGGGACACATTGCTTTGGATTTTGCGATTTGGGCTATAAAACTGAAATGGATATGGTTGGGAAGCTTTTTTAAAATTAGAATATAAAGATTCACATAACTATCCCTTCAAATTGCGTGGTTTTTGTTTAATTTCGTGACAAATAACGGTCCGCCATTTTGTAGAACTAAATTTTTGACTCCACAAAATGGCGGACCGTGTTCACCAGTCGTATTTCCAGTCGCATCTGGTTGAAGTACGTTCTGTTGATCCATTTTGATGTACTATATGTGGCACGGCGCGCAGCACTGGCGATATGTGTCGCGAGGTATAGAGAACTGAACCTGGCGATCATCTGATATGTTCACAAGGCCACTGGCTGCGGCGCCAGCCTAAAGACTCTTACAGCGTATTTTGCGCATTATTTAGACGGTGGTATTTAGTACTGGAAATAAGTCTATGTTTCGCGAGTCAGATGTCAGGAGTAAGCGGCCAATTTTTGGTTTTGTAATCACTACTCACTAATTACAACACATTATACGTGCTTTTTTGCATGAACAACTCTTATAAAAGATAAGGAACATTTCCAAACAGCAAAATTTCATGACATTTGAAGGCAATGTGTCCCTTTAACAAAATTACATTTACCGTGAACCACATCACTAGTTTTCGGTCTTTGAATTGATGGTTGCCAGTACAGCCACAAATTCGCCCTACGGCTATTGCGGAAGCTTGGAGATGTTTACGGTAATTCTGGACACTGAACCTGCAACACCGCATCAATTTACAGGAAACAAATTAAAGAGAAGAGGCTGGAATTCCAACTGCAACACTCAATCATTCAGTCCTCTGGCACAGCGTAGAACGTGCAGTAACATGAGACATGATGAGCAGCGGTGAAGGAAGATGGGATCGAAATCCGGATCATGCTGAGATCAGCGCGTGGAAAGAGGCACATATAGGCCTATCCAGACAACAACACGCTGCTCTCACACTGAGCTGTGGAGTACGGGGAAGCCGTGTCATTCTGTCTCATCTCCATGGAGACTGCGGGATAAGGTTCTACAGCAATGTTCGCACATTAGTCTCCTTACGGGGTACCGTGAAGAAAGGGTAACAATGGTGGGGACAATGGTACCCCACCAGGGAGTCTTTATCCAGGTACCCTACAAAGTTAACGCTATGGAGTTTGAGATTTCAATAGGAACAAAGGAGAATAAAAGAAGGAAAGTAAAGTCCAAAATAGAGGTACCCGACATGGGTGCATAATGTGAGGATTCATGCATGCACAGAGGGCAAGCAAATGCTCTACCGTGGTGCTGCTATTTGCTTGGTTCGAACTGAAAGCACATAGGCCTATTGTGTTCCCAAAATGAACACACAATAAGTGGAATCCTTACATGTAGTTGAACAGAAATATTGACATATAAATTAACACGTAGGCCCCTATGTCTAGTATCTCAGGGCCCTGCCATCTACGCCGTTTCGCTGCAAACCAGGCCATCCAGAAAATGATGACGTGTTGACAGACAGGCACAACCTCAAGTTCGGTCAACAACGGTAAACAAGTTTGAGTAAGGACCGGTGGTTAACCGGTGGTTAACCGGTGGATTGGTGACGTGCATTAGACCTGCGCAATAACTTGCATGCGAATGATGAAGTCATGGTAAAGTGGTCCTGGCTCCCTGTGCACATTGTGATACTCGCGACTATTGGTAACCAGCCATGCGACAAATCAGTGCTCGATGATACTAGTTCGATTGTGCAACTGTTGTCAAACAGTCCTGAAGGGCATGGCTCTCGGCTGTAAAATGATTTGCCCATTGATACTTAACGGTTATTGATAACTAGCAATTCGACCAACCTCGGTAGGGTGGTTCGGGATATTCATTTTTCATGTGTCGTCTTGTGTAGTGATGCTAATTAAGTGCTTATGCAAGTAAACCAGCTAAGCGTGCGCGCTCGTTGTTTAACCTGCTCAATACCAGGCAATCATGTTAAAGGGACACATTGCTTTGGATTTTGCGATTTGGGCTATAAAACTGAAATGGATATGGTTGGGAAGCTTTTTTAAAAGTAGAATATAAAGATTCACATAACTATCCCTTCAAATTGCGTGGTTTTTGTTTAATTTCGTGACAAATAACGGTCCGCCATTTTGTAGAACCAAATTTTTGACTCCACAAAATGGCGGACCGTGTTCACCAGTCGTATTTCCAGTCGCATCTGGTTGAAGTACGTTCTGTTGATCCATTTTGATGTACTGTGGCACGGCGCGCAGCACTGGCGATATTATACCCAGCACGATATGAGGTAGAGGGGTACCCACCTTTTTGTCCCTGTACCCTATACACTCTCCAGACTATTGTTACCTAACACATCCCCCTAGACTTCTGAAAAGAATTCCTGAGATTCCGGGAACACAATGACCAACACAAAAGAGGGGGGGGGGGGGGGGGGTTCGCTCTGCCCCATATCGTGCATCATATGGGCGATATGTGTCGCGAGGTAGAGAATTGTACCTGGCGATCATCTGATATGTTCACAAGGCCACTGGCTGCGGCGCCAGCCTAAAGACTCGTACAGCGTATTTTGCGCATTATTTAGACGGTGGTATTTATTACTGGAAATAAGTCTATGTTTCGCGGGTCAGATGTCAGGGGTAAGCGGCCAATTTTTTGGTTGTGTAATCACTACTCACTAATTACAACACATTATACGTGTGTTTTTGCATGAACAACTCTTATAAAAGATAAGGAACATTTCCAAACAGCAAAATTTCACGACATTTGAAGGCAATGTGTCCCTTTAAATGTGCATGTACTATGATTACTCTATGGAAGTCCACATGTGCTGGATATATTTTCATTTCACGCAAAACCTGGCTTAAAATGCCGACTGTCGCAACTTATGTAAACTATACCATTATAATGTATTTAAAAGAAAGTAGTCTGGTATATGCGCTTATTACAACATTAGCGGCACTTTATCGTCACACATCATGTAATGTTTACACAATAAGCCAGTTCGGTATCTCGAAGGTCAAAGGTTATTCGGGATAAAATTACTGACGTAATGTCACGCGATGTTACGCGAACGCCCATTCTGATTGCAGTTAACACGTGCGCGTTGTGCGACCACCTTGTGCGTTCATACGCGCGCGTTAGGTCACGGGTCATTCGGGATAACTGTAATTCTGCACATGCGCAGATGAAATACCGAACTGGCGTATTGTAGATAAGCTTTCATGCAATGGTTCCGGTACACTACATCATACATTCATCTGAATTAAATGTGTGTACATGTATACCACTCCTCCACTTCCCCCTCCTTTTATCATTTGGGTTTGAAATCCAATCTTCAACTGTAATAGTGCACGCAGCCCGAGGATACAAGTCGGCACATAACTATAAAACGTAAAAATGTACCACACAAGCAAGAAAAGAAAATAGTTGGCGTGGCAGACGTGTATTTCGCAAATACCACTTTGCAATTATGTAGCGTGGATTAAATTACCCCATTTTACTAATCAACTTATGCAGCCACCGATATGGTGCAGGTGGGAAGATAGTACTAACTATGTCTCCTCAAGGTCACCGTAGATTGAATTTGCCGTCAAGTATTTTGGCGCCAGGGAAATGCATATTATTACGCTGAATTTGATTTTCCCGTAGGCCTGATGTAGGATTTGCAATTGGTTATTTTGTTTTTACCATAGTCACAAGCATGGAGATGAATTATATTGAAAAAGTAAAAATTCCAAAATAATTATGTGAAAGCTAACTAATAATTTTTTTTCTGGAAGACTGATAGCAAATGTAATTTTAAATAGATACATATATGATATAATTTAAAAGCCTGTACATATCTTTCACGTCCATTATGAAGGTCTTCAACGAACGGTTCGTATCAAAAGAACTAATTAAAAAACGCCAGGAAGTGCGCGAAAAAAAACGGCTTTTAAAAAACAGCACTTTCTCGGAAAAATCGAAGCGCGGACTGATTTGGCCTGGAGTGAAATCACAGGCGTCTGCATAATGATGGCCGGCACGTCCAATTTAACTAACCATAATATCGATTGCGTGTGGTTCACATGTGCGAATGAATGGGGACGGTGTGTACGGCGTGGTGTAAAGTGCACCGACCCATTATGGCATCATGGCGTACTAAAAACAGTAGTCAGATTTGACTAGAAAACTGTCAAACATGCATCCACGGACCAATTTCATTAAGCTGCTCAGCAGAAAAGAATGTGCTTAGCACGAAAAGTCTTCTTTATGTAAAAACAGGATTACCAACATGTGATATATATTGCCTGTGACTGGTATTCAGCTGTTCGGTTTGCTTAGCATGAACATATAGCTTAATTTTTGCTGGTAACCTGTTTTAAACCTTTTTTTGTACCGAGGAAATGTTTGGAAGAGTAGGCCTACATGTGCTATAGCACGGCCGGTGGTGTTATTGTGTCGAGTTGGTCTGTAGAGGGACATTATACACACATCATATAAAGTATTGACGGTTTAGACAAATTTATCTAAAAACATTAGATGAAATCTATTTTATCTTATTTTTTCAGTTTTGTTAACAGCTGGCTCATCTTTAAAAGCCGACGGCATCATGGTCGGCGATTATCGGTGACCAGGCACCTCACAGCCATATTCTACAATCTGCGCGTTTCTTGCAGCGTAATTTTAATCTATGGAAATGAGTATTGGATTGTCTTGGTCAGTTGTTAGTCTCAGGGGCGGATCTAGGTTTTAACTAAGGGGGGGGGGGGGGGGGGGGGGGGGTTACCTGAGGTGATTGGCCTACACACCCCAGCGTGCCGAATTTTCGACACCCGACACTGGTTACTTTTTATTTTTTCTCAGCCCAAGGGGGGGGGGGGGGGTTTAAACCCCCAAACCCCCCCCCCCCCCCCCCCGTAGATCCGCCACTGAGTCTGTTCGATCAGCATTCTTCATTATTTAATGGGGTTTGAATGATGTTTCCAAAAGAAAATATATTCCGAAAGTAATAACAAATAGTGGAAACAATTTCAACCGCAATTCTATATTGCTGATGATTTCTCGTAGGGTGGAAGCTGTGGTGTAGAAATTTTGTTATTTTTTTCTAGAACGAAAATTATTTTGTGAGCGAACATGTATGTACGAGTCCGACCTCTCCCACCAAATCAATTGTATCTCTCAATATACCTTCGTAAAGACACACACATTAATAAATTAAACAAATTACTTGTCCTACGATATCCTAGTTAATAATGACGAGTCATCGACAAAAATCGCTAGAATGTTGCAATCACTACCCCTACCCCCGAACAGTAATTAACTTGTGTAGCCACAAGCTGTGTCGGAATTACCCCAAAGCCCTTGATTAAATCATTCCTTCCTCCAGGATTAACTGCAGGAACTCCCGACAACATTTTTCTTCTGCGTGACATTTTCCAAGATCGACTTTCAACATAATGAACTGCGATAGCAGCGGTTTGGGGGAAATTAAATACGTACCCTAATTTACCTCAACACATCTATAGGACTTCTGCACATGTTTATATCAATGAAGGCCTGATCTTGTTGGCTTGGTAAGTGACCATGCATTGCAGCGGCCATCTTGGTGTTGTTACCGGTATAACCTGGACTCGCAATACGTCCGAGGAGTTGAAGCCCAGTTGAATTAATCTATGGGGCCATTCAAAATTTTCAATGTTTTAAAATTTCGATTTGTTTTCGATTTGTTTGACATCCTTATTTTATCCTCATTCGCAACGTTAATCACTGTGCACTACAGTCACGGTAACATGACGGCGGCTGGCTTCAGTAGTCAAACGGCCGAGTATAATGTATAGAGGCATCGAGTGCATGTTATTTATAATAATACGTCCGTGATACAAACTAGTATTGGGTGGTTCCCCGGTTCTTCACGGTTCCAATATGGGAACCGGAACCGTGGAGTCCAGTCTTTTCAAGAACCGGGTAGCCTACCCGCTATGCTCGGTTCCAGCTCCAAAAGAATCGGTTCCAGAGTATACCTCTGTGCACAAAGCCCAGAGCCGAGAATCGGCTCCATACTAGGAATTCAATCACGTGAAGGCCCGGGACATTCACTCTAGCTAGTCAAAACAATGGCGGGGAAAACCACACAAAATCACGCACGTCACGGAGAGTCGGAGACAAAATGCTTGGCTGAGCCCTGAGCTTAGCGAATATTGAGTGTCACTCAGTCACAGGAGTCAAAGCTTGTTCAGCCCGTGAAGGCTGGTTGTACGTGTGCAGTGAATCATTATATTCTACACGGTCGGCGATCGTCGCGGAACGTAAATAGAATCATAGGCAATAAACAGAAAATATAGTAACAAACGCCAAGTTTGCTTTTAATAACATATAAGTTATACTGTGGGCCAACTGTACACAAACCCCTCTTGAAATCTGAAGGATTATCTGATATTGCCGAGAGACTTTCATAGGCCTATTGGCGTCAATTGTTTACGCTATGTGAACACGCCAGTATAACATAATCATTCTGCTTGCGAAGACAAACTCAGAAAAAGCATAACTTGGAACAATCCAAACAAATAATGTCTGAAATACAGAAAGTTATTTCCCTCCAAAATTTGCAGTTCTTTTTCTTTAATCGGCAGGGGTATGGTCGCCAATAATCAACCAAGAATTTTACTATGGATTAGAATGATTGAATAGATAGTGGTATTTTTTAATAATCGCTACCAAGTTCGAAGATGCCATAAACTTGCATGGAAAACGGTATTCTCGTTCGTTCACTCTGACAGAAATTGAGACTAGGGTGGAAGTGGAACAAACTAGCGCTATTCTCCCGACATCAAAGCAAATAAGTTCGGATAGGGTTAAAGCTTCGATCAGACACAAATGATTGGGTTACTTCCCCAGCTCTCTGTCATTCACATGCATGCCAGACACTCGCAGCTCATGTTGCAGAATGTTTGCAAGCGAAGACCATGAGCAGGTTCCAGAAGGGAAAGCTAAATGAAATGTTCCTGGACACCTTTTCCATCGATATGGGTTAATTGTGGTCGATAGTGCAAATAATGCGACGGACTACCGAATGGACGCAACAAAATAACGAAACACTTCGCCAGTCCGCGTGCAATCCGCGTTTTACTCCTTTTTTATCGTTCGACGGCTGATGGATGTCTGAAAATTTAAGCAAGCTGCGTACGCTCGTACGTAAATTACAAAGGCTCAGTTGTTGCTTTGCTTAGGCCTACCTTTTATCCATCCAACAATGCATTAAATAGGGGTGCACGGCGGTTTCCTACATACGGGTGCATGCGGTCTCAAAAGATTAATCAAAAGTTTGGACTTTTGCAGGTGTGAAAAGTAGTGTTTTAATAGGGCTACCGGTATATAATTTGGCTGACGGTAAGTAGGCCTATGGCGAGGTGTCTTGAATAATGTATGATCCGTTCTGTGTCCGTTCGGTTTTGATGGGGCTATCGGTGAAGTACAGAACACGCAACGGAAGAAAAACGGTCAGAAAAATGAAATTACGAAAATGTACCTGATATAATTATGTGTAGGCTACATGCAAGTTAGGAGACTGAGAAAGAAATTTACAAATTTGATAACAAATACTCAGGATAACATCTTCCCAACTGGCCCAATTATGGGCCTACAGGCTTACAGTACCCCCTTCATGTAGCCTTAATCGTGCTATATATAGTACGACAATTTGCTTTCCACGATCGACTCCGTCCATCGTCAGCAGCAGTCCCCCGCGGAGTATGCGGCGAGTATTGCCCGGGAACCCCACTGGAAGTTACGGTACATCCGTGATATACCTCGCATTTCCCGTTCGCGTCGATTCCAATTCCGCATGCAGATCAATGGACTCGTATCATGGAAAGGCAACGAGGAAGAGTTTTTACATTTTCTATGCAGCATTTTTTTTCTTGGGAGGGAGATGTCAGGGGCGGATCCAGAATTGTTTGCGGGGGGGGGGGGTTCTGAAATTGTTTTCCGTACATTTGCCCCAAAGGTTTCTCAACGGGGGAGGATGAGGGGCGCTCGTATTTTTAATGTCCTCTGTGTGCAATTTTATATACATTATTTCTTAATTAATTCTTTAAGAAATTTACTTTTATTAATCTAGTTGTGCTGTATATTGTTGAAGTTTTGTCTTTGTTTTGATTTTTTTTTCTATTTAATGTGAGGGCCCCAAATGATCAGCTTCTGCTGGATGGGTTACCCTCATTAAAGATGGTTTTAAATAAATTGAAAAACGTTGGTGGCGCCATTTAACCTCTGTTTTGTTCTTACGGGTGCACCACACTAAATAGGCCAAAATAGCTGCGCCAAACTGATTAGCATAAATTGTAAGCCCACAAGTTTTTTTTTAATAATACATTTTGGGGTGTCATGCAATTGATAGATTGTGTAAATGATCAGCTATCATAACCTGGGGGTTCTGTGCTTCAACTTTTGTGAAGACTTGGTAAATTTTGGCTTTAAAATTGGTCCTATTTGGCTTGGCAAGTGGAGGGATGCTGTATGAAAAATGGCAGCTAGCCGGTTTGGGAAAAACTACATTTTTGGGGGTGGTACTCTCTGTGGACAATTAGCAAAAATTCCAAACGGCTACCCTGCCAAAAATTGAAAAGAATTTGACAGATTAAGATTCAAACTATAATTTTCAGTAGTGTCACAAAAACTGAGAGACTCCTGGATTTTTTCACTGTGAAGTTAGTGGATTTTACACTACAGGTCAATGGGAGTTTATTTAGTGTGGTGCACCCTTACCCGTACACGCAAAATAAGACCTTTACGGGGTTTTGCTTTTCTTTTCTGGTTTGGCGTTGGCTCTTTCAAGCAAAAAAATAATACAAAAATTGGCAACGAGCAGGGGGATTCGACCCCGAAACCCCCTCCCCCTCTGGATCTGCGCCTGGGTGTGAATCCTGATGGGATTATCGATGTACTTCTTGTACAATGTATTACGCGTTTCCAATCCTTTTAATATGCCATGCATTGTACTTTGTGCACTTTGTGGAGTTCAAAAACAAGTGAGAATGTATAACGGCTATTTGGGCACGCAAGTCGCGGGAAATGTCATTGACTTTAAATGAGCGAGACTCCATCTGCATGATTCAATCGGTACAGTGATAATTAAATCTACTCCATGGCGCACCAGACGTCTGCCTATACCTTAAGATGGCGGTGTAAATTAGTGGCGCGAACTTTTGCAAATGATTCGTTTATATCGGCTGCTGTAGCTATTACGCCTTAAATACTAAGAATAGTCCATGCAATAGCATAAACATGTTATCACATAATCGCCATTCTTGGATCTTTTTGGATTGCAATATTGAATGATACCAAACCAGTTTATGTACATTTAGCAATACGCACATGTTGGACTACACATATTGACCATCGTTGTTTTGGCTTACTACAGCTGCTTTTACTTAAAGTAAATAAAAAAATAAACAAATAAATAAATATTAATAAATAACAACCACCACCACAGTATCACAGCGAAACACGTGGCTCGCAGTTTATTCAAGAATGTACTCGAACTTCGTGTGTACAGAGTGTACCAACACCGCCAAACCTATGGTGTTAAATCGACACCATGTGGTATTTATATTTGAACATTTCGTTCAATATCAATACCGCGTGGTGTTAAGGTAACACCAGTTTCTTGCAGTGAACCACTACTCCGGCGTAGGTTTGAGTTGAGTATAGCCGGGAGTCCGTGTGTCCGTATTGCGTTATGCGTATTAACGCGTATAAAATGTGTTATTAAAAAATTAAACTACAACGGGCATCCGCAATGCGTATTGCGTTATCCGTTTTGAGTGATCCATTGCTTTTCGTGTAATTCTATTTTGACGCATCACTCGTTACGCAATACGGACACATAGATTCCCGGCCTTAGGTCCTATCCGTAATTGGTTTTCAAATGTCATTGAACAATCATACTGAATTCTTGATTTGGAAGGCTACTTAAGTCATATCATACACTTCAATATAAAGTGGTTTTCCCTTGTGGTTTGTGTAACGACTTTAATATTTGTTTAGTTTTCTCAAAGTATTGGTTTCTCTGTCAAAAATAGTAACTAATTGAAGCTCAAAACATGTTTGCCACCTGGTGGCAATTTCATTTATAAATTTCAATTGATTTTCTATATTTTTGGCCATTATCAAGCACATTATGTACCGTACCTGTCAGTTCAGCAGAGCTTCAAATTAACGAAACACCTGCCGGTAGTTTAGCGGACACCATGACTACATCACCGGCGTTTAGTCGAATCAGTGTCAAGCACGTTTAGGCCTACAGTAAAGACACCTCAGTTATTACCTACGGAACCCAAGCCACTTCCAACATTTACCCGTGAGTCACGGCTGACAATTAAGTGCAAGTCCTGTTAAAGGAATCGTATGTAAATATCTAATGCAACTTGTTTTCACACATATAACCGCGTCTTGCAATAATACAAAGTTACAAACATGATCTTTTTAGTTGAGGTAAAGAGGTGGTGCGGTTTTCGAGTGTTAAAAATATTTCCAATGTAGTCACGCAAGTGGAAGCTAGTCTTGTAACAAGAGAATAACAGTACAAAACCAATCGTCCAACAATATATATCAATAACGTTTTAAAGAAATGTTGGCTGGAGATGGATTCCAAACGAGATATTTATAAAATCAACTAAGACATGGAGTTCTTTTCTAAGAAACTTCATGAAAAAAGTTTGATATTTTTGTAAAATATGCTATGGCGACATTACTGTTTGGCCTCTGAAAACATCATGCTTTTTGGCTCGTGAATGTGTAAAAACAACGGCTAAAGGGCCGGTCACACTGGCCACGATAACGATAACGAAAACGATGCGAATAAACGCTCCCTATTGGTAGATGGAACGCGCGCGTATTACACGCACGACAAGTGACCAATCAATGCCGTTTATTCTCACCATTTTCGTTATCGTCTTCGTTATCGCGGCCAGTGTGACCGGCCCTTAACACTTTTTAACACTTCAACGCGTTAATATTAATACACGTAAAGGTATAGGAGGCGTTGCACGCGATTAACACTAAAACACGTTAAAATAGGCGTTGGTTTTGATGATTATCAACGCTTGAGGTGTTATTTTATATAGATATTAACACTTTAGAAGGTTAATAATCATTAACACCAACGCCTATTTAAACGTGTTTTAGTGTTAATCGCGTACAACGGCTCCTACATCTTTACGTGTAAAGTATTAATATTAACGCGTTGAAGTGTTCAAAAAGTTGGTTTTTACAGTGTAGGCCTATATATTTAAACATAACTATATGCATACGAAAATAACAAAGAAATACCCTCAGAATTGTAAATATAAGACGGCGGAAATACATACAATGGAAATAAGCCTATCGCACATGCATTCACATCATACAAATCGTATTGCATACATACATACATACTTTGGGGCCTTGTTTTTTTTATGACTATGCTATTTTTACCCTAGTAATACAGTGGGCCTATAGCATGAAGTAAGGGCATCACGTACGTACCTCTAATTATCACCCTGTGATTCTTGCCAAGCTCATGTATCACGGCCAAAGTCCACCTATTAGGAAATACAGTTTGGTTTCTACTAATTTTTCAGTCTTCTAAATGGTGTTTGTTGTCATAGGACAACACAACTTAGACCCATTTGTTTCCTCGGAGGCAGAAATCAGGGCAACGAGGACATTAGAGATTGGCAAATCGCGCGGTTGCCATAGCTTCCATCCCATTTCTTCTATACTGCAAAATTTAGCACATGTAATATCATTTTACGTATTCCAAAAACTGCCCGTGTAAAATTACATCAGGTCCAACTCCACTACAATTAGGCCCACTGAAGTATTTTTCTGATATGAAAGCGGTTACTCAATATAGAAATAATTCCTATATCTTGATAATATATACCGATATTTGTATATCACGATGAAAGGTGAAAGCCTTGATCGAGATAGTTCAGATAACGGAAACGTTCCTGCACAGTTGTAGACTATACCATAATTTTTGGGAAGTGTGAAAACATCTAGCGGTAGCTACCGGTACGTTTCGAGAGTCTATTTTTCCACCAAACAAAATAGGTTTTTAAGGTTTCAAAAATCTTCGGGGAAAAAACCACAGATTACACAATTAATTTTCGTAAACTAGAAAAAAAAGAAACTTCAAAGATTAACAGTGTTTCCGTTCGTTGCTTGCCACTCAACAGAATTTGCTTTTGATTTAATAAGCAGAAGTTTGTTATTTTCTGTTATTGTATATTTTTGATAAAGTCATGCACTTGATAATTAAGCAATAAATGTGATCACCCGGGGAAAAAAAGTTCAAAAGGTGGGGATATATACCCCCATCCCCTGAATTAACGTCCATGTCTGCATACCAGGTTGTTGTACCTCGTTATATATCGGGTGTGGGTTGAAAGTCTAGACCAATGGTGAGAGTATAATGTCATATTAAGCACGGATGGCTGGGGATCTTGAATTAAAACCAGAGTCTGCGATCCGATGCAGAGGCACAGCTGCAAGTTAACTTGCCGGTCTGGTGCGCCGGCGCCGCCGGTACGCATGACGTAAGTAGACTTGTAAAGAGTCTGCAAGGAGCTCACCAAAATACAATCTACGCGTTTGATTTTGAATGAAGACCGATTGTATCATATTTTGCTATATGGTCTGATAATGATTGCAAACGTTACTATTGCTTCTTTCCGGGTAGGTAAATTGCAGCTTATCTGTAATATCTAATTATAATCATAATCATTAAGCTTGGCGCACTCGACGTTTCTAAATAAATTTATAACGAAGCAAGATCGCTCAAATACAATAGTTAACGATAGAACCATGGTTGGACCATGACTAAGTCAGGCGGCGACCATTTTGCCGACCACTGATCCGTTTTGACGGATACCAATGATATATTTTGTGGATAGATTACCATGGAAAATCGACTAGCGGTCGACAAATGGTCGGCGCCTGAACTCGCTCATTATTATATACACATGTAGTTGACTGTTCGGAACCAGCCTTGGCCAAGTCCGAGTGGGGCCTTTTGCCAACCACTGGTGGGTTTTGTCTGGTACCCGGGATCTATTTTGTACTTAGATTACCATGCAAAATCGACTAATGGTTGAAAAGTTGTCTCTACTTGAACCTGGCCCTGCATGCAGGGTTTAGCATAACGAAATGCACTGCATGCAACCAGAAACTTGAGGTTTTGACGTGACGTTTGACTACAGTTCGACCAAGTTTGTTCGAACTCGTAAGTCATTGCGCAGGCGCAAGGTACGTCACGAAACAACCGTTAACATACGGTTGTTGATGATGAAACTTACTCCACCGTCGGTTTACGTCAGTTAGCGCCCTCAAATGTCATGCACAGAGCGGATATAGCTTTCCAGTCCGTGTAGAAGATGGAGTTTTCAGGACCGAGACGAACTGGAATCAAGTCTAGCGGATGGACGTGGGGCGGCCCCCATAGCGATGCACTCAGCGCGCAACCTTTACCAATGAACGCCAGACTCGATGTGCAATATTATACGCCAAGCGTGGACGACGCAAATGAATTCTGCCGTGGGAGGTAACTGGTCGGCTCCGCGGCCAACATGCCTCCCAGCTTGTTTGGTTTTGCCGAACACACTTACTGTACTTCCGAGGACTTGAATTTTATTGGAAACGTGACACGGGACAGGGGTCGTCTCCCTCGAGGAATGCAATTCCACTATGAGTTGATGAGAAAATGTTTGTTCACGCTATGAGAAAACTGCAGGGCTAAGACTACCGGTATATGTTGAGAAAAAAACCACCTAATCTCCATCTACTATTACCAGAAGAAATAACAGAACGGCGAGCCAGCTTCAAATTTGCTTAGGCCTATATACGGAAAATTTGCAGATAACACCACCACTTTATTCATGCAATGCATGTAGGCTACATGTACATAGGCCACACGTATAGTACCAGTGCTTTTACCCGTTAACTTACGATCTCTGCGTTGATGCAACAAAAATCTACCACGCAGGCCCTATAGGCCTATCCCACTTGTGATTATGAATTCGCTATGTACGGCTACCATATGCTGCAAAAATACTCGCTGCCCTTATAACAGTATTAAGCCATTAACGCACGGTAAAAGAATTAATTTCGAAAGGGCCGCTCGGCATAGCAATTTGGACGTTCCTTGCTGGGAGCAGAAACCGGAGACTTTCTCGAGCCTCAAGTGTATGTGGCCATCGATTTCATGAAAGGAAACCCGTCAGTGGAAAGGACATGAATGACGCAGGTTGGAAAAGAAATCTGCGTAAAATAAGAAATTCAAGGTGCAGTAAACTGCAGTTTCTCTACAAGTCACAGGGTTTATTTGAACACTGTTAGGTTCGTGTTTGATTATCAGGGAATGAAACAACTCTAGGGCCGATTACATTAAATGGCGTCTTTGAATTAACACACAGAAAAAGGAAAATGTCTATGAATTGACGGTACCCTCTAATTCTTAAAAAAAAAGTAAATAAAAATGACGGGTTAAGTATAACTTTTAAGAATCAAAAGCCTAGGTCATTGTGCCTGTATAGGCCTATTGATAGCAAATGTTTTATTTTATAAATATTGTGGAATATTGGGACTTATTACAAAGATGGAAAACCAGTGCCTGATAATTTGACTCGAAACCTTTCTTGTGTTCCAATTAGGACCTAGTTGTTGTTGGGCAGACGTAGATGCAGATAATTAAGCATATTCAATTGGAATATATTCCCATTTCTATGAAACCATGCGGTATAATGCAATTAAACAGGAATATCACTATACAGCGTGATTATGATTAAGGTCAAGCATGTCCATTGGGACGGATCAACATCGTACAACTCGACATCTCCGGCCACGAAATTCCCCTGGGGAAATTCCGGACTGAGTCCCCCCCCCCCCCCCTCCCTACGTAGCTGGTCACCACAATTCCACGGTCATAGGCCTATGTGGTACCTATTTTACACATAATGATAGGCCTGTACCTCAATCAAATTAAAAACCGCGCGGAAATAAACGTGGGTTCTATTCGTACCCCAAGCGAGAGTTGTGCGCCAATCTAGCCCAAGGAAATTGCTTAATTAACGGGCGAAGGTAGAAACGAGTTATACCCCGGCGCTGCGCCCTAGCGGTCGCTGGCTTGCACACGCTCGGCTCGCTTCCGAAAATCTTGCCTTCGAGTCCTTGCTCAGAGTACCGTGCTTAATAGCGGATGTTCGGCGTGTGGGATGTCAGTGTGAAATTTGAGGTGATTGTGATTATGGTAAACAGCTGCAAGTTTAATGCGCGTAATGGGAGACTTTTGAGATATGCTGATGGAAACATACATCCTGGGGGGCCAATTTCATAAAGCTGTTAAGCACAAAAATGTGCTTAGCATGAAAATGTCTTGCTTAATAAAAACAGGTTACCAGCCAAAAATCCATGTAATTTTCATGCTAAGCAAACAACAGCTGAATACCAGCCAAAAGCAATATTCCACACATGGAAATCTAGTTGTAATCCAGTTTTTATCAAGGAAGCATTTGCATGCTAAGCAAATTGTTGTGCTTAACAGCATTATGAAATTGGCCCCTGGTCCTTTGTCATTGTTCTCACCAGTCTTGCGCATGCTCAGATCTACGCGCGCATGCTCAGAACTAGAAAGTTTTTAGTTGTCATGTGCTTTTCTCTTTCTCCATTCGTATTTATTTTTCACCATTCAGTATAGTCGTATAGACATGCGAAACACATGGTGTAAATTTAACACCATTTAGAGTGTACTTGTTGATATCAACTATCGGTCTGTATGATAGTCTACACTCAAGTGTTGCTTTCATTTGTGCGTCCTCCATGCCCTCAATCTTGTACACACCACATCACTCCTGTGGGAGGTAACATTTGCATCTGTATAATTAATATTTACAATAGGAGGAATAAAATCATTACCAAAAGCATGGCAGGCATTTGAAAATTGTTTTGGCATATTTTGAGAATCACTGATAATCAAATTGATTTGATGAACATAAAAAAGGAGAAACAAATTTAAAAAAATAATAAAAAAGAAAAGACAAGAGGGTAAATGTCGTACTCAATTGAATGTATGTTTAATAGGCCTAGGTATCGCGGTCGAGTGATGTAAAGCACCCCCCCCCCCCCCACCTCCCCTTTCGATTTTTCCACGGCCGGTGATTTCTCCCTTTGCTGCTGTCTGGTGAGTGTCCCCCCCCCCCCCCCCTAGAAAAAAAATCCTGGCGACGCCCATGGGAATACCATTGGATTCTACCTATCAACGGCGATATCCTTACAGAGACACTGATCTCGATAACAAGGCATGCAAAAAGCCTCATTGGAATTTTTTTTACATTTTACTGAAAGTCACATATATACATCGGTACCACGCTTTCCTGTTATTAGTTAGTGTGATGTAACTCAGAGCCGAAAGTACAGTTCAAACGAACATAATACGCGCGCACGTTGTTTTACGCTCCGTTTACAGAGCCCGTACGTATTCGAAAGTCGAAACCGGAAACGTAACTTGCGTGATAGTGCTGTGAAATAAGATCGTTTATCGCAAACATTACACCGGAATCTTGTCTTGAAAAGACGGACTTGTTCTTTCGATGAGGCCATTATAAATGAAAACAAACAAACTATACGAGTCCGTGCATCTGCTAACCTTTTTAACTCAGGAATTACCTTCGTCAATGCATGCTATGGCCGTGCGCGGCCTCGACTGACGAGCAGTTCAGGAATTTGATTTGCTGATCGTGCCCGGCATTGACGAACATCAATTAACCAGGAGCCAGCTTTCACACATGGGTCCCGGATCCTAGCCACTGTGTGGCCTTCTCCGGCTTCGCGCCGTGCCCGCGCGGCGCGCCCCGGTGGCAATGCGCTGGCATGGCGGGTATAGGTCCGGGATTCGGAAATGATGACCATCGTGATTTTCTTGTCTGATCGGTAATTGCTTGCGAAGCAAAGATTATTTTATCAATATTCGACACTCAATGTCTGCTCATGAGGTGAATGTTGAGGCAGGAGGTTCTGAAGGCTAAACGGAATTGGCAGGTGCCGTTTAGGCCTTGTAAAATAGTCCAACATTCATCACCAATTAGCTCCATGCAAACCGATGTCGGCTTAAATCATATCAGGGTTTAAATTCTCAAAGTAGTACCATAGAGCAAGGAAATTCTGGTGGCCTTACTTTGCCGACCAGCGCTGGACCTTCGAGGCACTGATATATACACACTTTCTCTCCCAAGGTATATATCCTATAGGCATATGCATCTGCTTCAGAATGCATATGATGGGCGATATGGGGCAGAGGGACCCCCCCCCCCCCCTCTTTTGTGTTGGTCATTGTGTTCCCGGAATCCCAGGAATTCTTTTCAGATGTCTAGGGGGGATGTGTTTATAGGTAACAATAGTCTGAAGAGTGTATAGGGTCAGAACGGGGGGGGGGGGGGGGGGGGGGGGGTACCCCTCTGCCACATATCGTGCTGGGTATATCAGAATGTCGAGGATTAGAGGAGATCGAGCTGTTTGCTCCCACACAAACGACCATTACACAACTTATACAGCCACCTGTAAAATATACACCAAATACACCTCAGTGGATATACCGGTACATATAATTATACATACAGCATACAATTTGGGAGATGAATACGATTTGGTCTTAAATATTGATTTTTGTGCTCAAAGCGCAGAATTGGTTGACATCCCTTACAAAAACCTCCCATGGGATTTCCTTGGTGTCCAATTCGCCATGCAATTTCCATGGGTGTTTGCATGGGAGATTTTTGTAAAACAAAAACCTCCCATGGGATTCCCATGGTGTCCAATTCACCATGCAATTTCCATGGGGTTTTGCATGGGAGATGTTTGTAAGGGATTTGTTTTAGGCAACGCAACAAGACCTTTGGACCAATATTTATAGGGTTACTATATAACGCAACTTTCACGGAGACCATAATAAATATAGCAGCCAGAACAGGAAAAAGCACGTTAACATCAGCAGCAGAATTTGCTGAAAGCAGGAACGCAACTATATAAATTTGGATGCAAATAGTATATAGGCATCGTTAATATTAGCACGACTAAGGCCTCGACATACAGGCCGACTACAATATTTCTGCTATATGCCTCATATCAACAATTCCTGCTGTTTAAAAAGCTCCACGAAATTGGCCCAACACTATAAAAACTGTGTTTAGCAATAATACTATTAAACACAATTGCTATCAGTTTGTAAACACGAATAGAAGCTAGACATTAGGTGTCCAATTCATAGTGTTCAATGGCTAAACACTATCCGTCAATACGCTACCCCGCATGTTTATTATGTACAACTGTAAACGTGTTTACAAACTGAAAGTAAGAAAATGCTTAGAAAAGTGTTTAATTGCTAAACACTGTCTTTTGCAGTGAAGTGAAGAGCTTTTTTGTATGTAAAAGAAACACAGTAAATATACCTCAACTGAACTAACAATTTGAGGCTTTACTTCGAGTCTGCGGTAAACAAGAGAGAATTAAAAATCAATTTTAAAGATTACGAACTAGTCGGTCACTGATTGAAATTGAAAGGAAAGAGCAGAAGCAATACACGTACTCCTACTATACACAAAATAGTCTGCATAACGAATATCTAGGACTAAATGATACTTCCTAGTAAAATTGGGAAATAAAATGATTTCTTTTAATGCTTGCTGATCGTTCATATATCCATGGAGCTGTTAAGCACACAAATTTGCTTAGTATAGAAAATCTTCCCTGGTAAAAACAGGATTAACAACCAAAATGTTATGTGATGTATATTGCTGGTGATTGGTACTTTGCTGTTGTTTGCTTAGCATGAAAATCACGTGAAGTTTTGGCAGGTAACATGTTCTTTTTACCAAGCAAGACTTTTTGGTGCTGAGCAAACCTTTGTGCTTAACAGCTCCATGAAATTGGACCCTGATGGTTCTGCTTGTTGCATCCACTATTTAGTGGCACAATGCTCATTAAACCATACAAGCTCTATCTAGAGTCTGTGACTTTTCGGTCCATAGTCAAACACATTATGAACAGCTCCTCAAGATTGACTTTACTATTCTGTCGAGTTACCGAGCTATGTATGATCGTGTAGTTAAAGTGCAAAACCGCACAGCTTGTATATTCAGCCGTCAACAATGTTTGATCTGTAAGAAAAATTAATAGATTTTCAGATCGCAGTTTAATATGAGCTGTTCAGCTACATATATGACGAAAGTGCCACTGACAAATAAATTACAAATCTGTTTGTATACGGATAGCACCCGTTGTAAAAAGCAATCTCAAATTTGGTGCGATACAGGCATTGCCCCCCCTCCCCCTCCCGACCCCCAGTAATCCAGCAGTGGTTGTGGTTATGATGAGAAGAATTGACGACAAAGCATAGGGCCTATATGCCGTCCTTCATCGGGAAATTGCTACTCGTGTCAGTTCGATTCAAATCTCAGAATTCTTGATAACTTGAAAAACACAAATTGCTGAGGACTTGTATATTTTCTTTTGTCTGACTGCAGCTGAAACGATGGAGTGTTTCAACTGTCCATCCACCTCGACCAATGAAGATGAATGTAGGAAGAATGGATATGTGCAGCAGTGCACAGTGGGCTATAACACCTGTTTCACTCAAGTCAAATACCACGGTAAGAATAAGACGTAATGGATTTGTTTACATAGTGCGCTTTCCTATGGCCCAATTTCATAGCGCTGCTTAACAGTAAGCAGAAACATTTGCTTAAGCATTAGCGTATTTCATGGCCAAGTCGTGCTAACGCTTGCGCGTACAATACATGGCGATTTATATTGTTGCGTCACTAATTTAATTAAGCAAATCCTGCTTCCGAAGTTAGCAGGCTCTTCGCTGTGCTCATTGCTTACCGTCTCTGAAATTGGCGAGGGTTCTGTTAGCAGAAAATCGTGTGCTAAGCAGCGCTATGAAATTGGGCCCAGGTTGGAACGCCAGACAATCGTTCACACCTGGCCGGGGGGGGGGGGGGGGGGGGGGGGGGGTTGAGAATCAGGAAATGTTTTGAAAACATTTTTTTCTAAATTCTCCAGAATTCTAAATTGGTCAAGATTCTAGCTTAAAATGGCCGAGTATGCTCAACATACGAAGCGCTCATGTTTGGTCAATTGATTTTCAAACTGACCAAAATATGGCTGTTGAATTTTGTTTTTGTATACATTTTTTACCAATAATATTGATGCAATGAACATGATTTAAAAGCCATTTTCGAAAACTTTAAAACAACGAAAGACAGTTATATGGATACTCAGAATATGGGTCCATTGGGAAATAGTTATTTGTGTCTCATGTTTAAATACATGTATAAAAGCGACCCGATCCCAAAGCCATTTGCTGTACTTTGACGGAACTTAAATGAACATTGTTTTACAGGAGGAAGTAACTTCCAGCCCAAAACGGTCACGAGGAGCTGTGTGGACGACACATTTTGTTCAGAGGAGAAAGAAGCATACAACAATGGCAAGTGTGTTATCAGCGAGGAAGATTACATCTGCGTCTGGTGTTGCCATGAAAACAACTGCAACTTACTGTCGTCTGCCCACAGGTCAAAGGTCAACCCCCTCTTGCCAATCAGCGGAGTTGTCATGGTAACATATCTGTCCAGTGGAATCCTATGGCACTGGTAGAACAATTGGTGACCTTTTTTGGCAGAGGTCGGGAGAGTGCTGAATTTCTTATCTTTCAAGTGGTGCGGTATCATTTTCTACTTTCTCTGATTCCATTGCACAAGAGGCGAAGGGAAGCCCACATCGACGAAATATATTTGCATTGTTTGCCTAATAGAGAGACCTCGTGAACGGACTAGGACTCGTCTAGTTGTCATTAGCAGTAGATTTGCTTCAGTCCCGATTTTTCGGTTGAAATGACTGCATCACCGCACCAAACAGAATGTACATGTATGCATGAAAAGTAGGATCTCCTCAATCGGGATTAAGACCTGTCCTCGTTTGAACTAGACTGGCTCAAGTACCATCTCCTTCTCGGTACGAAATAAGATTTGAGAACCACCAATGGCTCTCTGTGATGATATCAATTAAAAGTTGCCTCCCTTCAAGAAGACTAGGCACACAAAGCCTCGCACAGATCACCCAAGTTCTCCTTTTTCCAACCAGCAACAGAAAAAAAATTACATAAATTTGGACGTGTCTACCTTCTTTTTCATTAGACTGGCATAAGTCCTATCTCCCTAGCCTAAGTACACATCAGTTATGTCAGTTGCAAGCAAGAAAGAGTTAAGAGCCGACAAAACTTGCACTGCTAGCCTGTCACCTAAACAAGAAAGCACTGTAGGTTTCCACAGAAGTGACACTGATGTAGCCTTTCAATCACTGCCAATTATGTTGCCCCAAAACAACCGTTTCCATCCGTAAAGCATTTGTTAGCCCATGCGCATTTGGAACCTTTTCCAAATGACCGGTCGAAGCCTCATACATACATCAGTGTATTATAAAAAATTAGATATTGTACAATGATAATGATTTATGAACGCTTGTACTTTTATATTCATGTTTGACTCCGCTGTTGACAGCTCCGTGTTAAGAAATTTGTGCTTAAATCGTGACAAATCTAGAAGGTAGTGAGAAACTATCACCAACTACCTGTTGTAAATTAGGAGGTTAAAGCCCTGATCCTGGCTTCACTATAGTGCCGACCTCAACCGCAGTGTCTGTATTTCACAAAGGGCAGCAAATGGCAAGGCGAAAGAAAGACTAAAAATGCTGTTTGATAATCGATTTCGAACACACCTTGTGTGTAAATGTGTACTGGTGTATTCAGGGTTAAACAAAAAGCAGAGTTGAAAACAGGTTCTTGCTTCTTTCCAAGAATCATAAAAGACTGGAACAAAATACCATCCTCTGCAGCATGTGCACCATCATTAAACTTTTTAAGGAAGAAATCTACACAAATTTAAAGCATGAAAGAAAATAAATTCTGGGTGATAAAATTTGACGTAGTCCCACACGAGATGCACAAGTTGGTGTGATGTTTCCTTCGGGATGCTTTGCCAACTACAGTCGAACACCTGTATAACAAGGTCTTTGGGACTTTACAATTTACCTTGTTATAACAGGTACCTTGTATTATCAGTAATGGAAAACAAAGACTCGGGACCTATTTTTTTCCTTGTTATAAGCAGGATGTTGTATTAACAGCGCTCTTATTATCAGGGTTCGACTGTATATGATACAGATCAAGTCAATCACAAATCACCACAAGTCACTTCACAATTCTGGTCTCAAGCCATGTAACAAGCTATTCAAACACACTACATGTATATAACAAAAGCATTCATTTGTCATTGTTTATCCCGTGTAGCTTGTGAGCTGACTTGTGATCTGCCTTTGGATCTGACTTGTGATTGACTTGATTACAACTCTGACGAATAGCACTGTTATGGGAGAGGGGTGGGGTGGGGTCGGGTGGGGTGGTTTAATATTTTACCTCCAGGTTTTGTTTTTAATGATAAAACTGCATACCTGGGAATTATGAAAAAGGGTACCCGATCCAGCTGAAAAACTGGTTGGTTGACTGGCATGGGGTGGTTGGCTAGGGTGGGGCCAGGGTTTAGGACTTGTAACTGGAGGATCAGGGATTCAACTGCAGACTCTGGCCTTGTTTTGTGTCCCTTGGGAAGGAGGCCTGAACCTCTCTGTCTATCCAAGGGTACGTGAGTAACCTGCAATGGACTGGCATCACATCCAGGGGAATTGATATACTGGGTGATGTTTGTAAATGGCACATGTACTGCTCTTTAATATTGGCTGATCCAATCACAATAGGACTGATTTGTAAAAGTAATGCATAAATTGATATATAAATGTACGATTCTCAAAACAAACACAAAAGGTACAGCACATTATCTGATACCAATTTGGAAAACTCGATCTGATCACAGATCAAGGAATTTATACCCTGAATGATCAGAAAACAAACACAAATACGGTCAGCGTAAAGAGAAATTTCAAAAGGGAAAAGTTCTTCTCCACATACACAGTAAACAATTTCCTTCTTGTAAGATGTTTATTTTGGCTTGCTTGAAAGGAGTCAATGGGAACGATATTAAAATGTGTAAATACAACGCTCTGACACTATACTATGAAAAGGTGTTATGTGCAAGTTTAAAAAGTCAATTGAATCGTGGAATGGGTAGTTCGTAAGGCAACATCTGTATATAAACAATTATGGCAACCGCGAGTCAATTATTGGCAAAATAATTTACAGCTGTTAACCCAAGTTTGGCAGTGCCCCAAAGGTTTCCTGTTTCACATGAGTATATCAAAGTAATAACAAATAGCTAAAGAAAATAATTTGTTGAATTTCTTTCTCTTTGGTTACAGAATAAACAATGGTTTATCGTCCAATTATGGAGGTGCCTCTCTGTCTGCTGGAATGTTGGTTCCGTGTGTACACAACCTGCTTCGCTTGTACCAACATTTAATTTCCTTTCAATGTATGCATTCCTAGCCACAAGCAATCCATAACATGTAAACAAATATTTCCCCACCCACCTTTTGGAAAAAAACAAAACTTACATGACATAAAGGCCACACACTTCCGGGGGGGACGTGAGGTCTACAGGTCTGAAAATTTAGAATTTTGTTTTGGTATCTATTGAAGATTTATCCTCTATTTAGATCTGGACCCAGGAAAACCGTAAGGGTGGTAGGGGTGGTAACCTAAAATGTGGCCAACCCAACCACCTCTGTTGTAGCCCTTTACCTAGAGTGGCTTTTAGCTTTGTATTGGGCGACTTCCATACAAAAAAACATATGTCTAGTGGCATAGCAGGTTCAGTTGATAGGGGAGGGACAAAGGGCCATTTTCAAGGGGAAAGTGACATTCATTTCCTAGATTTTCAGGACAAAATTTTTCAATTATCAAAAAAAAGGGTTCAGATTTTTTTTTTGGGGGGGGGGGGGGGGGTTCCCAAGTTTTAATGGCCAGTGCTTTCAAGAGCCTTTAGATATAGGCCCTTGTCCAAACATATTGCATATCAACACACTGCAGATGATGTGGCATCAGATCCTTACGAAATACTAAAAACCCCAACCCCCACACCAATGCGCATGCCTACCATCTATTATGAAGAGTTTCTATATCGGTAACAACCGCCACAAATCTAGCAAGCAAAAAAATGATGCACAACTGAAATTATATCATCAAAAGAGTTGGCATACATTTTTCAGGTGTTAATTTCTTCTAACGTAACAGACACAAATTGAACCCTTTTATACACTCCCCCCCCCCCCCCCAACCTTTATGGCACTTGAAATGTCCTGAACAATTCGTAAGAATAGAGGCTCACAAATTCAGAGTTTATTAGGAAAATTCCTTGAATCTATTTCATAGCTACTTAAATGCAGAAATCTGAAGTACATACACAACCAGAGCTCCTTGCATCAGAAAGGAAGATAACTATGATCTCTGGTTTATGACCTTCAAAATAATTGACATCCACAAGCTTCAGTGCCCTGAGAATTTCTCATCAATAAAATCAGTACGGATGCAAAGAACTGGTGAGAACTGGTGAGAACTGGTCAGAACTGGTGAGAACTGGTCAGAACTGGTCAGAACTGGCTTTGACTTACCTGAACTTCATTTCTGCATCACTTTTTCTTTTCTTTGTATTGAAGATGATCTTCATTAACCCCTTGAGTACGGTATTTTATGGGAGACGTCGGGGTGCCGCGGCGGCTCTGGCAGCCAAGCGAACCGCTACAATGTGTTTGTGCAGTCAAGGGTAACCTATACACAATAATCCAACAATGGATTAAAACTGCACAAACAGCGGCCAATGGCGTCATCCGGCCTGGTGGCACTGTTTAATCCAACAATGGATTGAAACTGCACAAACAGCGGCCAATTGCGTCATCCGGCCTGGTGGCACTGTTTTTTTTGCGCCATATGGCGTCATCCGTACGCAAGGGGTTAAACATAAAGGTATGATTCAAGGGAACTGCACAGTGCCAGTCAGAACCGGCTGCATCCGGCTGAAACTGGCTGCTACTGGCAAGACTCAAGTCAAGGAAAGTCATTGATCATGATGATCAACTGTATTTCGTTTTTTACGCACCTGAACAAAATAATGTTTCTAAACATGGAACCAACTCCCCCCCACCCCCCACCCCCCACCCCCCACCCCCCGCCATCATTTGGCAACATAGAAGAAAATGTAGCCCATCCGCTCCCGTTCCTGCCGTACGGCCGACTCGCTCATCCGGACGACCTGCGAGTCGTCGTAGCTAAGCCAGGAGGACTTCTTGCTGTCGTAGACGTCACTGATGTAGTGACCAACTGCGGATGTGCTGCCAATGTGGCTGACTACACTGACCAGACGGTATGAGGATGGTAGATAACCATTCTGGGATTGCCAAAAATAAAAAGTTTATTCAAAAGATTTACCCTAAACCCACTAAGCATTTTGCTAGAAAGCTTATTGAATCTGCTAAAAGCCAACAGTGTACAATAGTACTTATTGAATATAGAAACATCAAGCCCCACACAAAGTAATAGTGCCTTGGATTTACTGTCCTCAATCCTGGGAAATCCTCAAAAACCTAGTAGTGGTGAATTTAGAGTATCTTGTAGCATATTTAACCCTCCCTCTCCAGGTGCCAAATTGGAGCCAACTACCCTATCTATCAAAACCTATTGGTTGAGACACCCAAGCTGTAGGAGAGGAGAGAATTTGGTTTTTCGATAGGTTGTGATAGCTATAATAGGAGGGTGAAAGGAATACGCTAAATTGTCAGTGAATATAAAGGAAAAAAGTCCTAAAAAACAAACTTAAAGTGGACAGCAAAATGCATCGTCAAAGGTAAAAAAAAAAAAAAAAAAAGTAGAAGGTGCAATAAAACAAGATAGCAAATATGTGACCCGCTCTGCAAAAAGGGCACATAAGTCGCTGTATGCTTTTACGAGTTATGGGCCGTTCAATGTGAAGAGGGTGAAACATTCTTCAAACAGGTGATTTTGAAGGGAGGGAATTGTTTGCATCTTTGATACCTATATTCATAACCAAAATCTTTGATTTCTGTGAATAAAGTTGGAAAAAGAATGTGTTTTTGTCGAGTGCTTCCATCTAATGGCTTGTTTCTCCTTAAGTCATTTCAAGAAATTCCTGAAAACAAACACGCAAATTTCCAAATATCTCGTGATTGCAAAATGCTACAGACCTCAGACATATACCATATGAAAGCTTATAAAATGGCCTTTCCAGCTATATATAACAAATTTAGCAACATAAGTGCCCTTTTTGCAGAGCGGGTCACATATAACAACTTTGTAGAGTGAAGTAAAGTGAAGAGTTTCGTAACTTTTTCAAAGTGAACAAAGAAACTGGCAGGGGCGAGATTCGAACCTGCGACCTCCGGGTTACTGTACCAGCGCTCTACCGGTCGCAGGTTCGAATCCCGCCCCTGCCAAATTCTTTGTTCACTTTGAAAATGTATTCAAATTTACCTAGTCCGTTTCCCTTGTGGTTTGTTTGACGAATTATAAGTTAAAAAGTCGTATCCTCATTGAGTGATCCCCACAATGTCGCTTCCCAGGTTGTATCGTAAAATTGGGTGTGATCCCTGGCTATACGGCATTCTGGGTTTGTGACTTCTGACTAGCGCCCACCCGAACAAAGATACTGACAATTTGGGAGACCGCCAACATAGGGCAAGATAGCTCAGTTGGTAGAGCGCCGGCACGGTAACCCGGAGGTCGCAGGTTCGAATCCCACTCCTGCCGGTTTCTTTGTTCACTTTGAAAATGTATTCAAATTTACCTAGTCAGTTTCCCTTGTGGATTGTTTGACGAGTTATGTAACTTGTGAATAAAAGTAAAGGAAACATGCATGAATAAAATAGAACTCAACGGAAGTGGACTGAAAATTAAAAACTGAACAGTTACACTTCAGTTTCAATGAAAGATTATTCAATTTTCTCAAGGTGGGTATCCCAGCAACTTTTGGGTTGACAAGATTGTGAACAAACTCCAGACTGAATGTACACTGACCTCAGCATTCTTATTAAGTTCCTTGGTCTCAGCATCATCCGACTCTACGTCAACATCCATCGGCTCAGCTGAATCATCGTCTTCGTCAACACCATTGAAGCTTTCAGAAAACTCTGCAACATTAAAAATTGTAGATTTCAAGGAAGCACATTGTGAAATTAAGCCATCCAGTGGCTTCAAATGAGCACAGCATTGGCAGTTTATATATTCACTTCTTGACCCCTTAAATACAGACGAAGGCCATAGCCGTGGTTTGAAAAAGACCAACTGGCTCGTTGTCGTCTATACATACATTCCTGCTCGTACTCAATCCAATCATGTTTCAACTATATTGTTTTTGAATGGGAGTGTAATGAAAAAACGGAGCTTTTTCAAACAAAGCTTTCATTCGCGCAAAAGGGAGCTCCAGTGTGATGAATTAGGACCGCTCTATTCAGTGTGGTGGTTATTGAATTTACGCTTGGCAACACCGCCTGTTCTTGGCATACCAGCACCCCATCAATAACAGCCGGACACAAGGGGCTAAAGTGCAACAAGGTCATCTGACATTTCAACCAAAGTGATTTCAATACCACACTACGTCTGAAACCCAACTTGTCCCCTAAACAATGAAATTTGAAGAATCAATTCGAGGCCATTACTTGAGCTTCAAAAGTGTCATCCCTGCTGGACAGTGAGGTGGTGGAAAGTTAGGATTCCACCCCAAGTTTGGAGTGACTCATGAAATGAGCTCTCATGCCGTTACCAAACTTCAATTGTACCAGCACACACAGAAAGTGTCACTTCTGCTTGAGCAGCTGTCTGATTGTGTTGAGTAAAAATTGGCTACCTGATTGAAAGAAGGCCCAAGTCCACTTGAAAAGATTGAGAAAAAACGCGCATGCAAATGCCACACAGTTCTGCTCGCGATTTCGCGAGCAGAACTTGCGAAATAGCCAAGACGTTCTTGGCGTGTGTGTGTAGCTGGAGGGCGCTGTCGGCCAGCCGTGCGCGCTATACGTCGCACCGCTAAGGACGTCTTGGAACCAAGACTAGCTGAACCCCAACACTATACTGCAGAAGGGTTATTGATCACACAAACCTTGTAAGCTGATTTCCTTGGCTCGTTTCAATGCATCCTCCTCCTTCTTGGCCATTTCTTGAGCATCTACAAAGACATTACAAGAACAAGTTCCGTCATTGGCAGAGGGCACAGGTTTAAATTCCGCCGCTGCCAGTTTTCGTTGTTCACTTTGAAAAAAAATAATGGTTCATTCAAGTTGCTCATTATGTGTGCCAGAAATTATCAGAATATGAAGTTAGTCAACAGGTTAGGTTGGCAAGGTGGGCATCGTGAGCCAGGTTGGTGTGTTGGCAGTTCCATCCATTTCCTATGACCTTGGTTCAAATCCTACCTTTGCTGACATGTCTTCAGGCTGGCAGAATACAGCAGCATAAGCTCCTGAGGAAATCTCCGTATTAATACCGGAAGAACAAATAATACAATTTTTAAAAAGGTAAAGTACAAACGTCCTACCTTGCAAACTGAGCTCAGTTGCTTTCCTCAATTCCTCATCCTCTTTGGCCTTCAGTTCCAAATAGCTCGTCTTTGCATCACCATTCTCCCCTCCTTGTAAAATACTGTGGTCCTGCTCCCTGTGTACGTCAACAGAGGCGGCATCCACCAAAGTGGGTTTCTCAGTTACAAGAGGGGTGTCCAGGGGATCCTTATCAGGATCCACTGCGCCATCATTCGGAGTCCGTTTGACGGGGGTAAAGAGCTGCAAGAATTTTTTTTTTGCACTGCGCCAGGGGCGCGACTGGGTCCTACTGTAGCCCTGACTGTGGACATCGTTTGAGAGATCAATTCCACTATCCCCAGCACACAGAGCATGCTCAGATGGAGTGCTCTGATTGGATGCCAGGTCTCCAGATTTAAATCTCTTAAAGGGTGTCCCGTTCTCTGTCAACTGAACACCTGCATTGTCTCCCGAACCCTGTGGACGCATACCATCCACAGACGGACCAGCATCATCCATCTCTCTCCTTTTAAGAGTTGCAAACACCTCCTTAGTATGGTCTTCTGACAAATTCTGATTACTCGCATTATTCCTGGATTCCTGGGAAAAGTCTGGAAAATCTTCCCCTTTGGGGGAAGTTTTATCTGGTATTCCGAGGCAGTCATTAGGATGATTCACTGATGTATCTTGGGTGCTGATGGCCAGGGCGTACTCCAGCTGTTGTTCTTCAGACATCTCCGTGATGGTCCGGTCAGCATCTTGTTTGCTCTGTTCCATCGCCTAAGAGAGAGGGGGGAAAAAAAGTACATGCATGAACAGAGTTGTTTGTGAAGCAAAAAGAAGGAATCTCACCACTGAATAATGCATCAAAGAGATGAGTTTAACAGAACTGTTTCAGCAAATAGAATTTCTAGGGAACTTGTGCTGGGTCTGAACTATAGGGCTATATCAAATTACGAGAGTGCTAACTCACCATGCGGAGATAAGCTTGCTGGGTGCATCCATGCTTGTGCAATAAACCTACGGAAACCTCAAAATAAGCTTTAAAAAAAGCTCGCTATTTGCATATCTGCGTCTTAACTGATTTGAATGATTAAAAAAAGTAGCTCGCTATTTGCATATCTGCGTCTGAACTGATTTGCATAATTAAAAAAATACCCCCCCCCCCCAAAAAAAAAAAAAAAACCAAAACAACACACCATTATTGGTCTCATCAGTTAGGTACTGAACATAATCACGCGATCTATGTGCATTCATAACTAAAGTACAAGTATTCATAAAAACTGTCATCATGCAATGCTCTTTCTGTTGACAGCTCTGGATGTGTATAGACCTACAGTTATGCCCAAAATTGTTCATACCCTGTGAAAAATCTGGTAGTTTGCTTTTCTCTCATACATACAAGCTGGATTGGCGGAACTTTTAGTTGGCATGTACAAATCTACATATATTTTGGTTTCACATCATTAGCATAAAAGTAGAAATAATAAATAAAATGATTCACAATACCCCAAATTTGGCATGGGTATGAATAATTTGGGGCATAACTGTATATGGGTGACGCATGCAGAACAGCCTGGCGGTGGTGTTTTCACATAATTCAAATTATTCTTCAGCCAGGCACTCAGAGGACAGCTTCAAAGTACTTGCATGAGGGAATAGGCAGTTACTACTCTAGTAATGGACTACAACCCTACGATCAGGATCTACCTTCTTTAACTCTTCCTCCTCCCGTTTCTTCCTCTTCTCCTGCTCTTCTTGAGCTTTCTCCGCCTCCCTCTTACTGATCTCCAAGACACGCCGAGTCTCATCGGCATCAGAGTCTGATGGTCCATCAAGGAGACAAGTTTGCCTTGGTGGGGTACTACGACGAACAAGACGGCAACAGTTTACGGCTTGTACTTTACAAATGTGCACAATTTTTGTTTTCCTGTATAGGTTTACTTGCCACACGTCTCCCAAAAACAGGGCAATTATCACAGGTAGCTATCTCGGTACAAAATATAATTCACGATTAATGCTACAAATCCTACACATTGAAAATCTTTCAAGAATGTTTTTGTGACGTTACGTTATTGCAATGTCAAGTAACTTCAATTTATGAGCAAAGCCTGTTATACATGGGCAATTCCGCGGTAACAGAATTGCATTTCAGAGGAATTTGGGCTGTATTTTGACATGTTGTGGATTAGCCTTGAGGCCACTTTTATATGGTCTGTTTATACCCCTGCTATTATATCAAAATAAAAATTAAAAATATGCAAGGATCCACGGCTAAAAATGTATCGGTAACGGAATTACGTCAGAAAATTATGGATGTTTTTTTACCTTAATTTCCAAATAAAATTCTATGAAATCTATATAACCAATCAAGATATTCCCAAACGGTTTTTGGATCCTTGCTACATGTAAGCATGCATTTAGCCACTCTCTGGACATCTAAATTTAATGGTGATTTGATCAACTTTAAAACTAGTCATTGAACTTATTTCCCATACGGAATAGTTGAGATAAATGTTAAACAAGTTCCATCCACACTATGTTGTTCGAGTGTCTGGAATATTCAGCACAACCCTTCCTTAAGATTTTAGTCATCCCTTACATTTTATGTGGTTGTGAATTTCCCGGCAAAATGTTTCTGTATCGCAGTTGATTTGTGAATAAAACAATTCCAAACATTGTTGGGTTTTACTTTGATCACTCAGAGCCATTGACTCATCTCAATAAATTTATTTCTCTTGGCCTTTTGAAAATCTCTCTGGCACACCTCCTCGTTTTGTGGTACATTTTTTTTGTGACAGGTATGAATTATGCAAGTAGAGCGAATGAAATCAATAAGCACCCTGCATTACTGCCACTGTACTCCAGCCGCTTCCGAGTTGACGAGTTGAAACTAAAACGCGAGGGCTTCTCCGCTTGGCTCGTGGCTGATGTCTTTTTATCTGTCAGGTCTATGACGGATGTCCTCTGTTCCCTCTCAGAGCCCAGCATTTGCAGGGGGCTCGAGGCCCCGCTGATTAACGACCCGGGCATGGACATCGCGGGGCCTTGGGTCTCCTTGGAGCAGTGGAAGTGAAGGGACAGGTACTTGGGGATCAGGATGCGACGGCGGAGCTTGGAATTCTGGACGGCATCAATGTCGAAGCGGTATCGCTTGAGGTGGATGATGATCACTCTGTAGATAGGGGGGAAGTGGGGGGGGAGATAAATCACTTCTCCGTTGATTACAGAATTTCGTTGAATTGATTAACTGCCTGTTTGGTCGGATTGATTGAATCTCTATGGCCTTCCCCGCAACGTGTACTTAGCACAATCTGCCGTAAGAATTTGCCTCTGAGGAAGTTGATTCATTTATGGCATAACTTTGTTATGGCATAACTTTGTCCAAATTATGAATTGTAAATTTTTTTAGAGGAAATAAGAAAAATTAGAATTTTTTTCACAGTATAAGGGGCTCAATAAAAAAAAAATTGGACATCACATTTACAGAAGTTTGCAGGGCCACGAATTTCAAATGAATTCTTAGTAGGTCGAATTATTATGCAGAATAATTAAAAGTTGTCTAATTGATTACCCCTTGAGTCTGGGTGTTATAATGGGGCGCTGGGATGCCATGCTGGCTTGTGCAGCCAAGCGAAATGGACACAGGTCAGTGGAACGATATTTCCTATAAAATACTAACCCCCAAATCTGCCCATTTCTGAAAATTGCAACCATGACGAATCATGTACACTGCCTTTAAGCCAGAAATTGTTTTTTAAGAAGCATAAAAAAGGCGGGAAATTACCATTACAGTAAAACTCCAATACAATGAACATCATGGGATGTACTGAAACTGTTGAATAGTGGTTGTTGGGTATAGTGAATATTAGAGAGGTTTCGTTAGCGCACGGTTAGTGCGTATGTCGACGATTAGCTCTAAACGGTACGCGACAAAAATTTTTAAAAATGTTCGTTGGTTTTATTCGTTTCTTACGTGAAGTGCGACCCTGTAAACAAGGTGATTGCGTTTAGGATGAGTGAAGAAAACGTCAAACAAGCGCAAAAACCGATGAAGTCACAGGAACTGAACGTAGTCGTCTCTCTAACCGTGCGCTAATGAAACCTCTCTAATACCATGGGAGCCAAAGAGCATGTTCGTTATATCCAAATGTTTGGTATAGCGGTATTCGCTATATGAAGTTCTGTCCACACACATACTTGTTGCGTGCATAAAACAGACATTGCAAGGATTTGAAGATGTCCCTACAACTCGATTCTAATTTGCTTAACGATAAAAATATTTCGCAGTCACTGCCAAGGCACGTACCTTGTGTAAGCAGTATCTGAGACCCCCTTCCCCTAGGAAAAGTATTATAGTCCCCTCCTTATTTTTAAAATACAAACAAAAATTAACAATTTGTTGACAATGAGGACAACATTTCTGACCAAATTAATGTGGCTTCTTTGTACAACTTGCAGATATTTCAAGCAAGAACCTTCATTGATTTGCTGGAAGTGTTTACCAACCGGGGTAGCCTGGTGAAGTTGTGCGTGACAGTGGCTTGCTTGCAGTCACACTCGCTGCATGCATACTCTATGGTCTCCGCTCGGAAGAACTGCTCCAGCGCGGTTTGGATGGAACCAATCGGGTTGGCAGAACTGTAACAGGTTGGGTGGACAAGAAATGTTACATGGAGGGTGTTCCGAGTGTAGAGTGTCATGTTTTGGGCTAAGCCAGTGATATTTTGTGTGAAGCAGAGTTGTGAAGTAGACAAACACATTACTCAGTAGCAGCAGAGAGCAAGTTCGATCAGGGACCAATGGTTAACTAGTGGTTGGTTCGTGACGTACGTCGCGCATGAGCACTGAAGTTGAAGTGCGAACGACTCTAGTCGAACTATTGTCATGTCAACGCGACCATGAGAAAATGGCGGTGGCCAGTTCTTTTTACGTTTTTGACGAGTTCATAGATGAAAGCGACACGGACGATATTTGCTCAGTATATCAACAATGTCACAAGTGGTAACGTGTGCATTATTTTAACATGTTAAAAGAAAGACAAAGTAACAAAAAACGATCGTTTACTGCAGCTGAATATTTACGTTTTTTCGCCATTTTTCTGATAACTGGTCCTCTCTGCACTGTGCTATTAAAACGGCTATTGGTAACCAGCGACGCGACCAACCTCGGTAGGCTGGTCGCGAATCGTTGACTAGACTAGTCCAACCATCGTCGACTAGCGTGCGTTCGATCAGGGTTAGTCGAACTATGGTTAACTATAGTCCTTGATCGAACTTGCTCAGAGCTGTAGTCGAGTCCTTACAAGTCCTTTCACAAGTCCTTTCGCAAGTCCAGTCAGAAGTCCTTTCATAAAGCCGGTCACAAGTAACTGGATGAACAATGACAAAGGAATGCCTTTGTCAAAGCTCATTTGAATAGCTTGTGATTGGGATTAGGACTGGAGGGCTTGTGATGGACTTGCAGGGACTTGTGATGGACTCGACTACATCTCTGCTCAGTAGACGTCAAGACAATTAACTAACTTTTGGCATTGGAAGTATTGCACTGCTTTATCTCGACCAATTTGCAAGTCTCCTCTTTACTTATTTCTTCCACCAAAAAAGCACTCCTTACTTCTTCAACATCAAAACATCAACAGAACTAAATTTGTTTTACCATCAAAAGTAAACCCAGAACTGTTATCTCTAAAATTCTTTTTAATATCATTAAATAAATAAAAACATTTTTTAAAGTGAACAAAGAAAACAGGCAAGAGCGGGATTCGAACCTGCGAACTCTAGAATACTGTACCAGCGCTCTCCCAACTGAGCTATCTTTCCCCCATGTTGACAGTCTCCCAAATTGTCAGTGTCTTTGTTGGGGGGAGGGGGGGAGCTCTAGTCATAACCCATAATGCTGTATAGCCAGGGATCACACCCAATTTTATGATACAACTTGGGAAGCGATATTGTGGGGATCACTCAATGAGGATACAACTTTTTACTTATAAGGGAAACTGACTAGGTAAATTTGCCGGGGAGCCAGGTCCTCACTGAAAGGGCTATGCAGCTGAGCGTAAACACGAACAATAGGTGCCACACTGAACAGAGTAGCCCTATTCATCACACCCCGAGCCCCCCCCCCCCCCCCCCCCCCCCCTTCGTGTGAATGAAAAAGCCCCATCTATTTATCACCCATTCAAGAACAATATAGTTGAGTAATGATGGATTAATGGATTGTGTATGAGCAGGAATGCGGCTATTCATGTAAACCGGTTCAGGAGTCTTACTTCACACTGTAGCTATTGCCGTTGTCCGGCGACAAGGGTTACTGTAAACAGCTGTTGCTGAATTGGCACTCCATCCCGGAATAATTTGGCAAAGAATGCTCAACATACAATAAGCCGAGGTGGCAATCTCGATCAAGACTTACCTTCTCCTGGGCATGTCCAGGGAGATGTCATAGAACTGCTCCGCCTTGGTGATGACCTCCCCGCACTTCTTGCAGACGATGGAGTGCATGACCTCAAACTCAAAGTTCCTGACGACGGGGCAGGAAGGGGAATTCTTGTGGTCTTCCTTCCTCTCTGTCCGAGGGCTGTTGCTCGGGGATACGCCCAGTGCCTTCTGCTTGGCTTTCTCCCAGTCTTCTTTGAGTTGGTCCAGACACTGGCAGAGAAACTCTTGGGCATCCTGTAGATTTCAAAAGGGGTTCAAACCAAAAGAATTGATGCATTACCTCCCGTTGCAACTTTAACCAGTTCGGGTCGGATGACTTGTATACACGCAAAGGTTTTGCGGTATTCAGAACGGATGACTCAAAACATGCACTCGATCGAGGCCGGTAATATCTGTCGGCGACCCGCTCGCAGCGAGTGAGGCGGGCAATATCAGGTTGTGCTACCTGCAGATTACGGCCTGACTCCACCTGAACCTGGCTGGCATCGAGGTTCGTGAAAAATAATCCTGTGCCATGGGTACGGTGAATGTCAAAATAATCCCGGCATGAACTGGTTAACTTGTATTGTTATGTGAATTTAAAGGATAACAAATTTCTTTTTTTTTACGAAAGAAATTTCTGTTTCAAAAGCAGAGCGATATTCTAAGTTTTTGAAGGCAATCAGCATTGTCAAGAAGGGGATTAACCCTAACCCTCTTCAATCCTCCTTGCAGTTTTGGAGGATTTTGGAGGAGTAAGGATGAATGGCATTTCAAGAAAAAGAGGATTTTGGAGGATTGAGGATGAATGGTGTTTCAAGCGGAGGATTTTAGAGAATTGAGGATGGTGTTTAAAGCACACGAGGATTTTGGCAGGGCAATCGGAGGATTTTGGAGGATCGAGGATGAATGCATTTTTGGGGGCAGGGCAATCGGAGGATTTTGGAGGATTGAGGATGGTTCCTAGGGGTAAGGGTTAAAAACCCAATCCAAATTCTGGTCACAATTGAATTTCAGTTGGGTCCAGACACTGGGAGAGAAAATCCCTGGGAACCTGTGTGTTTTTACTAACAAGTTATTATGGGTTAAAACGAAAACAAACTACGCCAATTTAAAGTACAGAAATTTTGATTGTACAATTATTTTTTGTTGAAGTCCATTGCACATACTTTCTGTTAAAATTTGTTGGACATGCTTTTGTGCAGAAAAAAGCTAACTTCTGCATATTACATGTTTCTGTGAAATACAAAAAACATATCAGACCTTGTTCATGTGTAATGCAATTTTGGCCGAAGAGAGAAAATGAACTGGAACTCACGTGCTGCATAAACCCAGAGAATCTGGTAGCCGTCGAGGAGATGGCTTGCTTGACTCGGCGGAGATGCATTCCAACCCTGTCGGGGGACTGGTTACTTTGCTTCGCGAAGAGCAGTGAAGCTAGAGCCCTAATGGTAAAATTTGCGAGTATTCATCAAGCGATTTGAATAACCAAGCAATGTTTGGTAGTAAAGTTGCAGAACTCGTGCACCCAAGCCCTTTACTGTGTGATTCTCATATGACATTGTAACAATGAGATTTCATTTTTCGAAGTTGCAGGAAAAAAGGCAGGAAAAAGTAGGATAAATAGGAATTTCAGGAGAAAAAAGAGGAAAATTAGAAGCCAGGTTATGTGGAAAAGGTAGGAAAAACAGGAATATGAAATCCTGTATGGATTTTGCCGACGCAGCATAGCTCTTACATATACAAACTGTCTTTCTGTATCTGCAGTTGTCCACAATTGAGGATGTCGATCGTGAAGTGATCCAAAGCAAAGAGGGATTGGAGGATGGCGTTCATGTAACACGTATTCCCCAGGTTAGAGAACCTGTCAAGAACATCAAGTATTATGAAAGAGAATGAGACTTCTGTTGTACATTGTCGTATTCACAAGCATACTCATAATAAGCCAGTTCGGTATTTCAACTGCGCATGTGCACAATGACATTTTATCGTGAATAACCGTGTAACCTAACGCGCGCGTCTGAACGCAAAGAGTGGTCGCACAACGCGTACGTGTTAAATTCAATCATAATGGGTGTACGCGTGACATTACGTGAGCAATTTTATCCCGAATAACCTTTGACCTTTGAGATACCGAACTGGCTTATTGAGTACCTTTTTTCTGTACTCGTACTTACCAAAATATACTCAACTACAGCCCATGGGTTGTAAAGAACGTTGTTGGCCGAGTTTATGAGCACTACTAGTCAAAGTTTTATTTCAGATCGGCATTATCAAATATGGGCATGGGAGCGGCCGTGTTACGAGTGAGGCATGCTGGGATATGTACATTAGGGTTGGGTGATCTATCAATTATCGTGTACCGCCACAGGTTGTATTACTCATTTTTTACGTTTACTATTTGAGAACATTTTTTGCAATCGGACTCGTACGATTCATATTCTTAATCATCTATTTCAATATAGTCATGTAAACTGAAGTCAAAATAAATCAATGCTACACACATTGCTTGAAATACTAACCAACATTTCAGAGCGAGAAATGCAGTTAAAACTCCATTCAGAATAATCTGCCACCCAGAGCAAATTTTTTCTTAATGGTCAAATTCAACTTCAACCCTAAATTGACCTATCGCGGCCGAACGCGTCAATACAGTTTGTGAATTATTGTCCAATCACATCAATTATAGTTCCACGTGGAACGCGCAAAATCTGAGACAAACAAAAATTACCACATAAAATTCCCATAAGGTTGTCTAAAGGGGTGTGGTTAACTCGTAAACGGCGATAGGTCAATTACAGACAGACTCACCCCTGAAGGCTGATCTGAGAAGTCTTGACGACCGTGGGAATATTCCTCTGACTCCACCCCGCATAGTTGGTGCTCGGGCATGACCTCTTGGGCTGGGACAGGCTTAGAAAACCTGGGGTGCGCTTTATGGACGTGTTTGACGCATTGGTTTGCCTGCTCAATCAAAAAAATAAAGTGAGTACGGAAACGGGTGAAAAAATTTCTTAACCCCTTCCTGTTATTAATAGGGTGCTGGTAGGCCAATACGGGCTCGTGCAGCCAAGCGTAATACAAACAATAGGCAAACAATGGACTGAGTATGCGACGGAATGTGCGTACATACAAAAAGCAGCCAGGTATTTTTTTTTCAAACCGTAGCTATGGCCGTCGTCCATATGCAAGAAGTTAACCACTTGCGTATGGATGATGCCATATGGCATCAAAAAGAAAAGTGCCACCAGGCCGGATGACGCCATTGGCCGCCGTTTGTGCAGTTTCAATCTATTGTTGGATTATTGTTTATGTCATGCTTGACTGCACAAACACATTGTAGCGGTTCGATTTGGCTGCCAGAACCGCTGCAACACCCCGACGTCTCCCAAAAAGAACCGTGCCCAAGGGGTTAAACAGTTGGGCTACTTAAAAGTAAACCAAAAAGTTTGTTGCTCTTACGAAGGCCAAGTGAGGACACTTAAGTAACTTAAAAAGCCACTTTAGGTAAAAGGATACAAACAGGAAAATAGTGTTTTCACTACGGTAGTAGCATTTCACACCCACTCAAGCTAAATCTTTTTCCCAAAAACAATCTATCCCGATAAAATCACATGAACACGTGTGAAACGGTCTTCAATACAATTATAACAGACCTAAGACGTAATGACGTCACACCTTGTTTAAATCATTATATTCGTAAGCCAGGTCGGGAGAGAAAAGCTCACAATCTACAGCTTATTGTTTTAACCCTAACCCCCTAGGCATTTTTACTAGGAGGCTTCCTCAACCTGTCAAAATCCAACACTGTGCAGTAAACCTATGCCACATTCTTTGGACTTAAGACAAATTGGGGCATCATAGCTCCATGTATAAAAGTAATGGTGCCAAGGCCCTACCAGTCCTGAACCTATCAAAATTAGACAAAACCTGCTGCTGGAGTTTCTAAGGCTTGTGGTAGTTAGGGTTAAGGGTATGAAGCAGGTGGCAGTGATCAAGACATTAATCACACACAGCATAAAAGAAACTAAAGCAATTCGACTTTTCAGAGACATGGTTACCTTGGTTGTAAGAGCGCATCGGTGGCCGTATAACCAGCTGCTTGTCGCCCTCTACTGTAGAAACCCCTTACGCCGGAAACTGGCTTTGGAGCCGCTGAATGGAAAAACAGAGGGACAAAAAAAATCTCTTGAGAAACACCTTTTCCATCCAGTTACATAATACAAGCATAAAGTTACACGAGGGCTGTGGGCTGGTGTGAATCTGTTTAAAACCGAAAGTAAATTTGACAGATCTCATAAAATAAGTCATTTAACCCCTTGCGTACGGATGACCCAATATGGCGTCAAAAAAAAAGTGCCACCAGGCCGGATGATGCCATCTGCCACTGTTTCTGCAGTTTCAATCCATTGTTGGATTATTGTTTATGTTACGCTTGACTGCACAAACACATTGTAGCGGTTCGCTTGGCTGCCAGAACCGCCGCGACACCCCGACGTCTCCCGTAAAAGACCGTACTCAAGGGGTAATAATAGAAAGGACATTTTTTGACTTGCTACATGTAGTTTCTTCTGGACAAGAAAACAAAAGCATACTGAGCACTTCAGTTTGAGGCACTGCTCAGTCCGACAAAAACGAAAATAATGCGAGTGAAAATGTTGACCGTTACATACATCACAGTCCTGCAAACAGTTTCCCAATACATCCCATAGCCATGAACCAAATCTAAATTATTGCAAGAGGAAAGTCTTTGATATAATGATCTAACTGATATGCTGAAACCTTACAAAAGAAAAATTGTAAGAAACAACTCCGGGAACAGCTAAAAGACAATTTCCAAGTGTATGCAAACTTTAAAAATCGCCAACTTGTAGGGCTGTTCATTTTCGAATAATTCAGTATTTGATTATTCGAAACTTGATTTGATCGAATATTCGAATATTCTCACCGATCAAGTTTTTCACGCGTCAGCTGCAACTGCATGCCACGCTATTACGCCGCTGTTTTACGTGCGGCAATCAATATTATGGACTGCTCAATCGAAATGTTTGTGCATGCGCCCATTGTATCAAGATCATTACGGGTACGTAACGTTCTGATAAGAAACCAAACTGCAGCCTGCATTTTTGCAGCAATATTTCTTTTTACAAGTGTCCAGGGTTTTACGGACGGGAACAAAAACCTCTTGCCACAAAAAAAAGGTACCTTCGACAAAATGCGGCATTTGACACTGCTAAGCTCTGTAACGTTTCTACCAAAATAGCATCATAGTCGTATCTGTATGTGCATATACATTTTTTTGAATATTCGAACCGGCAAAAGGATATTCGAATATTCGGTTCCCGATCGAATATTCGGTTGACGATCGAATATTCAAATGTTCGGTATATTCGGGACATCCCTACCAACTTGAAACTTGCCCTGGTGACTTTTCAATCATTTTGTAAAGAATCATCAAGTGATTTGGAAGAAAAAAGAAGATGACTTCGGATGACACTTACTGTTTTCCTTTCTCTCCTCCAGTTGAAGTTGTTTTTCTTGAAACGACGACATGAAGATGGAACCGCCATCCTCCTTTCGCATTTGAAGCACACTCTTGCTCCTGCTGGCTCCACCCACCTTGGGTATCCTGCAAGGAAAAAGGGCTTATGTCAAATGTATGTCATTGGTTCGAGTCCCACCTGAGTGATTTCTTTTCTTCAAATAATCTCTCGGGAAAACACTGAGTAATAAAGTGTTTATAAGATACGTCGGTGAAGGGCAAAACCCCCATATATTGAATTTAGATCCAGGGCTTGAAATGAACGACGGCCACGACGGCCAGTGCCGTCGTTGCCTTCTTACTGGCCGCGGTGCCCCACACAAAATCTCCGTCTTCACGGCCAGTTTTGCCTTGCCCCAAATTTACCTTGGCCGTCGTGCCCTTTTTGCAAAAACACAGCCACTACAAGTACAATCCTTCATATCATTTGTTTTTTCGATGTCATGCCAGCCCTTCATAAAATCTCGCTGCACAACACGTTGACGATCGCGCGTACAGAATCACAAACTATTAATCTGGTCCAGTTTCGGAGTGTGCCGATACTTCAAGCATCAACACCCCCACCGCAAGATTAAATGTGTGTATTCGTACGTACACACAAAGCAGCAGGAGTATGTACATGTACGGCAACGTTTACGTGCAGTCAACTGACTTTCTTTTTCTCAGTACTTGCACGTGCGCGCCTCACAATACGCATCGATGTTCGTGTACGAGGAAACGCGCCCTGTAGGCGGTGCTATGAAGCACGCCTTCGGCGCGCTACATACGTACAGTAACTTCATGAACTTTGGTCACAACACGCACGCGGTGTTCCGATTGTCAAAAGTTTCGATGAATAATTAGGCCCAAAAAATCGATAGAGATAGAAGATTTCTGTACGTTAATTCACAGAACTTGATCTATTTTGTCTGTGTATGCATTTTCCGTGTTCATGAATTTATTTCGAGGTTGTACCGCTTGTACACCGCAGCGTGTTTCCCCGACATTTCCTGCCGCAACACGAGGTTTATCGCCCGCCACACAAAGTGCATCACGCACGCATTACCACCGTACGATAAACCATGGAGAAATTTATTTCTCCATGGATAAACGGACAGTGTTGGCCAGTTTCCCATCGTGGTTAGCGTTATGGTTATAAATTAGCGTTGTGCATAGTGATGTGTACGACCTAAATTCTCCATGATTTTTAAGAATTATCGACCGTAAATATTTTTGACATTAATTAGGGCAAGTTTTAATAATTTTTTTGGCAATTTTTTGTTATAGCTTTCGTAGCGTAAACGGAAATAGTTTAGGCTGGAATTCACATATAATTGAATACCCATGTGATCGGAAGCAGTATGTTTTTGGCCTCATAGTCTTACTCTTATTCTTAGTTAAATACGTTTTGAACGGAAAAACATCAACAGTGCCGCGCCCTCCGTGCCCTTTCTGCAGATATAATTTGGCCTTGGTGCCCTACTTACTGGCCTTGGTGCCCTACTTACTGGCCTTGGTGCCCTCCATAATTTTGCTTTATCCAAGGCCAAAGTGGCCTTGCCCTAAAAATTACCAAATTCAAGGCCTGTAGATCACCCCGAACAATCCATTCATGTTTTAACAATATTGTTCTTGAATGGGAGTGTAATGAATAGATGGAGCTTTTTTAAACAAAGCTTTCATTCACAGGAAAGGGGGTCTCCAAATGAATAGGACCACTCTATTCAGTGTGGTGCCTATTCCGCTTGGCTGCACAGCCCGTTCTTGGCATATCAGCAAAAACGGTATTAGTTTTTTGGTGGGCGTATTGTGTATGTGGTCTGACAACATTCAATTTCACTATTTCTAACACCTTATCCATTGCTGGGCTTAGTCTCCACTTGTATTATATTTACTATACCCACTACTAAAAGAAAAATCCCACGGCCTAAAATGCACTATCCCATGGCTACCGCACTATATACCCATAGTAACTTATGGTGCTATATAAAATCTATGCATGCACAGTTTTACTGTATCACTCGCAAACAGTCAATATTTGTATATTATTACCTGTAGTTCTTCCCGACGATATTTTCCTTATCCCTCTCGGTTTGCTCCTCGACAAACAGCAGCGGGGACAGCTCGGTAGCTGCCTCGTCGCTGCCTGTCCCCTCCTCGTCCTTGCTGTTCAGACCGCTGGTTGGCTCGGTGACAAGGCGGCCCATGGCGGCTTTGAGATGGCTCGGGGTCATCATGGGGTTCGGGGAGGTCCTTCCCGAAGCTCCCTTGGGGGTGGTGCGTGGTTTCTGGGACATAAATACCTCTGGAGTCCGGGGAATAGGGTGGGAGGGGCGGGATCTCGGGGAAACCGTCTCCAGGGGACTGCACGGGGAGTTCCTTACTCCTGGAGTCTAAAATTAATGGAGTGTTGTTTTTCTTATTAGAATTAACACTCCCTCTCTCCGTGCCAAAATGGAGCCAACTACCCTACCTATCAAAACCTATCGAGTTTCAGGTTGAAACACACAAGCTGTTGGAGAGGAAGGTTTTAGGTTTTCTGATAGTTATAACAGTAGGAGGGTTAATGAGTGACAAAATCTAGAGTTACAATTATATATATATTGAGTGGCCACAAATAGTTCCAAGCTTCCCAAACATGGTCTAATGTACCGGACTCAAGATCTTGGTGATACTACAGATTGTGGGTTCGAGATCAGCAGCGGCCATGGTTTTTGTGTCCTCGAGCAAGACACTTTGTCACAAGTTGCTTCTCTCCACCCAGGAGTAAATAGGTACCTGTGAGGGCAGTGCTTGATTAGCCCATGTGTACTTAACTTGCAGCCGGGGCTGTATACTCCCCCGGAAGCTGAGGTTTCAGGAATCATTAATAGGCCTGATGAGCAGGGGTAATAATGTAACGCCTTGAGTACTATGATCATGGTGGATATATGCGCTTTACAAATCTACATTATTATTATTATTATTATTATTATTATTTGAAATGCTTATTTCATTGCTTTTACAAATCAGATGTTACTAGAAAGTTTACTTTATACTCCCCAGGGAGTTGAGAAGGCTTCAGGAATGATTAATAGGCCTGATGAGCAGGGGTAATAATATTGTAAGCGCTGTTATATAGTTTACTATTTGAGCGCTCTTAAATGCAGGTTATTATTAATTACTTGTCTTGTACACATTTCCAACATTTTTGCCAATTTATCTTTTCACTGGTAGAAACAACCACAGGACAATTTTGCAGATCCTAAAGACTACAAGGTCAGCTTCATAGATTAGAACCGATTTTGTCCTACAGGAAAAGTCACCTCTACCAAACTGCTTGTGCTATTCTTACAATTCCTTTGAAATCTGGGTTATTCAAAATGTAATTCTGTGGACAATGTCCGGACACAGAGCTTGTCTTCAAAAGTCAACACGCCAACAGCAGTAAATATATTTTTGGTACCAAAAGCAAGCTTTTTTTTTTTTAAATATGCAAATCGTCTATCACAAGCCCTAGGGCACTCGAGGTGTGGGCTACCGAGGAAAGTGTGGAAGAACCAGCCCCTCACACTGAAACAAGACAAGATAATCTGATCTCTTCACAGTATGAATAGGGTCGGGATGGGTAACTAGTCCACTGCAAGGCATTAATTATGCCCATACCCATATTAAGCGTAGAAGTGCTATAGCCCAGGGCTGGGCTCGAACCCACAACCTGCAGAATTACCCGCAGACCACGAATTCAATGCTCCAAACCACTAGGCCACGGCACTTGCGACTTGTACTTTCATAAATATTCTCACTGCCAACAAACTAACCAACAGAATGACCAATCAAAGTAATTACTGACGAAGAACCCCAACTTACCTGTTTGCCCGGAGTGTATGTTTGAGACTGTGGTGACATCAGGCCAAACTGCGTTGAGGCAATGGGTCTTTTATCTTTAGATGAGATGAACAACAACAAAATTTCAAATCAAGAGGCTGTGATCAGAATCATAATAATCATATTCTCTGTCCTATTCTGAATACTTTCCTATATTTTCCCCTTATTATAAAAACTGTAATTGTTCCTACCATCACTTATAGAATTTAGAGTTTGAAAGAATCATCTTTTTGAATGAAATTTCTCTGTAAAAAAAAATGTCTTTACAGTTCACACGAATAAATTTCTCCAGATTGGGCACATTAAGTACAAGATAAATAATCGTATACAAAAATTATTCCCTATTCTTCTTTAACCTTTCTAGTCCCAAGCTCAGGATATTCCAGATATACATGCATGTCACATGCCTTCCAATTCCTTTACACGCAGCCTCCTACAACATCCTACGAAATGAGTCTTGAGGGTATTTTTTTTTACGTTAATTGTTTACATGCATTAAAAAGAGCATACATGTATTTGGCTCTATCTTTGGATGTCACCGAGTTTTACTTCCATGGACATTAAGTGGCTGAAAATCTTGACAGTTAATATCGATATTGACAGTACAAGTCATGTTTTAAGGGCCTGTATTCTAAAATGTACTTCTGGTGACTTCTGATTCAATTTGTTGGGTTGAGTCACATATGTGACCCGCTCTACAAAAAAGGGTATTTTGTCGCACTATGTGAAAACACACACAGGGCTGTTCTGTGTGAAGCGGGGGAAAACAAATCTTTACATAAGTGATTTGTTTGCACTCTTTGTGTTTAAAGGGCTATATCTCTAAACGCACTTCCGTTAAATTGGAAAAAATGAGTTTACAAATGTCAAGATATCTTGGGAACCCAAAATGCCACAGGGATCAAACCTACACCAAATTAAAGCTTAGGATGTGACAAATTTAACCATGTATATTACTCATTTTTCAAATTTTGGGACATAATACCCATTTTTGTAGAGCTGGTCACATGGTACTGAAAGGATTTATTCAAAACTCATTGACAGATTGATTTGGGTCGAGTTTTGAAGCCACAGACATGCAGTGCATAATAATTTAATAATTTGGGAGGCTAATCATCCTTACTCGCAGCTGGGGTGCTGAATTGCGAAGGATATGTGTCGAAGGTCAAGTCGAAGGCACATAAAGGCACCTCTGGCAGCCGGCCATACGACCCATATTTAACCACGGAGCACAGCCAAAGATCGTAAATGCAGATTCTTTTGTGGAGGGAGGAAAACCCGGAGAAAAGACCGTGGCACAGGAGAGAATTAATGAACAACTCTACTCACATAAGGTCCAGGCCAGGAATCAAACCTGGGCCACATTGGTGAGAGACAAGAGCTTTACACACTTGCCACCCATGACACCCGTGCATACACATCAAACTAAAGCAAACTATTGCAGTACCACTGTAAGCAGGAAGATTTTTATCAAGAAAATTTTACTTTAATGGGATGCCATCTTGGCTCTATAGTTAAAACTTGACATCGATGAAAAAAACACCTTTTTTCAGAGGAAAACAGACCTTTGTTTTTGCCATTTTTCAAGCCCTCCAGAAGTTCGCTGAAGAAGAGGATCTCACTCTGCTCGTTGAGCTGTTTTTTGCCAGTACTTTTTTCGGTCCAGTTAATGTTGGTACCATTCTTTAGATTAATGACGCACCGGGGTCCAGACTGATTGAAGATCACTCCTTTGACACGATTGGTTAACTGTATTGCACAATTGAATTTGATTGATCAGTGGAGACAGTACCATTTCAAAAAATAGCATACCCAGATGTCAATGACAATAAAAATAATATTAACCCTAATAACCCCCTAGGCATTTTTACTAGGTGTCTTCAACCTGTGAAAATCCAACACTGTGCAGTATACCTATGGCACATTCTTTGGACTTACATACTATGTACACAAATTGGGGCATCATAGCTCCATGTAAAGTAATGGTGCCAAGGCCCTACAGTCCTGAACCCATCAAAATTAGACAAAACCTGCTGTTGGAGTTTGTAAGGCTTAATGATGATAAACACTTCTTATAAAGTGCATCACTGTGGGCTCCTATGCGATAATAGCTAGACGAAAATTAAGATCAGTATCCTTGCCAGGCATTAAATAGCACTAGCACCCACTACGCTTTAGGGAATTAGCACTACGCTTTGATCCTGCCCCTACGCTACCACTACGCTATAAATTTAAGAGCAAGAGTATATTCTAAACAATTTCAAATGAACAAAATTTTGCCTATATAATCTTAAAAACTTTTGCTCAAAACAGTCAAGGGAGAGTGGTCAGGAACTGCCTTAGATTGCACCACAGAGCATCTAGAATTCAAAATTGTTCGGCCCCCTTAAGAGGACCCCACACCGTAAGGGCTTCGCGCTCCCATTGTCCATCCTACGCTTTAATTTCACGCTGGCTAAAACACTGATTAAGATACATGTAAGGAATACACCTGTACTGGTGTCATCTAATTTATTTCACTGCTAATATTAACAGAATCAAACAGAACCCTGTGTCGGATATTGTTAGGTCTTAGCCTCTATGGTGAACACAATAAGAAGGCGCTATTTGAGTTGGGTCAATACAAAAGGAGGCGATTGGTAAAACCTAGATCCTCCGGATCTAATGCTACCGTCAGTTGGACAGACGGACCTTCCCGGATCCTGTACTGTCCCATTGTATGATTGTTCGTTAAGGTATTTTTTTAAGGTTGAAACCATCGATTATTTTAAGAGTTAGTATTAATTGGAATGCCATTCCATCCATTTAATTGAAAGAATAACATTTACTTTGGAGGATCCAGGAGGGTCCGACTAGGTCCAGAGGATCCGACTTTCACCCACACCCACAAAAGGATTTACCCAAAACAAATAGCCCCCTCCTATTTTATACACCATATTTTAAGTAGGCTGGTGATTTGGGTTGAACTAAAACTTCCACACTTTCAGGGTTATGCTGTTGCTCAAGTGTGATAGACTTCAGTAGGGGTTTAACATGGCATCAGGACTTAATCCCATGAGTACGGTATTTTACGGGAGACGTCGGGGTGCCGCGGCGGCTCTGGCAGCCAAGCGAACCGCTACAATGTGTTTGTGCAGTCAAGCATAACATATATACACAATAATCCAACAATGGATTGAAACTGCACAAACAGCGGCCAATGGCGTCATCCGGCCTGGTGGCACTGATTTTAGTGCTGTACTAATGCTACTAACAAGGAAATATATAGCACCCTCAAAAGTGCCATGGTAAAACTTCTTACAGCCAGTGAAATGTAAAGTGCACTAGCCTGGGGTCTGGTCAGGGGAATAAATTATCACAAGGCCTAGACATACCGGAAACTTTTTGGAGGAGCCAATCTTAAAATTGACCATGCACACCACCTGCCCGGTAGTCGTTAAGGCCAGCTCTAGATTTCCCAGCTTCCAGCATGTGTGGCCGCTTTCAAGGCTGGTGTATTTGACGTTGCCTTTCACCTTGCAAAGGGTTTCACTGATGCCTGCTCGACCAGTCATTGCTGGTATTGGAGTTAGGAAGCTGAACGGGAAGCGAGAAGGACTGTTGGGTTGGAAATATTTTACTTTAAACCCCTCCAATGCAAACATGTCTGAGCCATGTTGTTGTATGGGTCAAAATCAGTCAAGGTGATTGTTTGTGACCCTTCTGCCACAGGGTTCATACACTTTCTGAGCAAACAAATTCAAGGACTTTTCAAGGACTTTCAAGGACCATAATAGAAGAATTCAAGGACCTTCTCTAGTATAATGTACCAACCAATTTTTAAACAATCATACTATTTGCCTACTTCAAAACCATATTGGGGCATTTAAAACATATTGTTAGCTCAACCACTTACTTGTAGAACATGTTGATACATTTATTATCCACTAGTTACATACCTACAATGTTTTTGGGGAGCACATTTTGAAATTCAAGGACTTTCAAGGACCTTTTTCGGAATTCAAGGACTTTCAAGGCCTTGAAAAATGAAAAGTGAAATTCAAGGACTTTCAAGGACTTTCAAGGACCGTATGAACCCTGTGCCACATGTACAAACCACATGTAATCTGACCCTGTCTGTGTACAAAGTAAAGGCAGGGGAGGTGGAAGGAAATTTTGACTGATTTTGACCTTATAAATAGCACAAGGGTTAACCCTTGTGCTATTTAAAAGGTCAAAATCAGTTTAATGCACCCCCCCCCCCCTCCATCAAAATGTGGCATGTAAATTAGAACAGAGATTTTTCTCTTTTGCCCTAAATTACCAACGTAATGAAGCACTTTACTGTGTATGCTCAGTGCTTTCCGAGAGCCTGTGTGAAAAAATGCACAGGCTTACTCGGGCGGGATTCGAACCCAGGACTTCCTGCTTACTAGTGCAGACGTCTTAACCACTCAACCACCAAGCTTGCCGGGGTCGGCAAAAACAGCAATTGGGGCATAAACATGTGGCAAAACCAGCTATTTCAAGATTTATGTCGGGAAAATCTAGGAAAATCTATGGAAATGAGATAGAAATATATATGTGAACACAACATAGTAAACACAGTAAATTTGCTCGATAGGTACTTGCATTTCAGAGTTATGGCACTTTAAAGGTGTAATTTCTGGGTGCCGGTGTCTGTAAAAATGACGACCATGTGCGCCTAACGTGCTGACATTATTATCAATAGCATTGTGTTAACGAAGGTCTAATCTGTACTAGTATTTATGTACCACAGGTCCAAGGGTCCTTACTAAGACTTTTACAGGTGTATGGTAGCAAGGAAAAAATATTTTGGTAAGCTTTGTTCCTCAATCAAGATTTCATTTCTTCACTAAAATATTCTCAAAAGTATTCTAACAAAAAGTTAGGATTAGTTGTTAGGATAGAGGAATGATTGCTCAAGATTGTCAAAATCATTTTTAGAATAATAAAGAATATTAGGCCTAAATAGCTGATTTTTTTAAGACGGAAAATACAACAGGATGATTTTTTTTACTTGCCGATAAAATGTTTAGGGTCGCTTGTATGAGTATAGGCCTACTAGTACTATTAGGCTAATATTAATTAGGCGATTGTGTAGTGTAGGGCCCCTCTTTAGTTTTGATCAAATTAGGGTCAAGGGTATTTTTTCTCATTCCAAAATGACTTTCAACCCAAACCAGACATCTCTTAATTCTATTTATGCCGGCGACTGTTTCGTGAGTGGTATACCGGTCGCGGTACGTGTTCGTGTGTAGATACATGTAGTATATTGATTCGAGGTTGCACGCGCGTCATGGGGGGAGGGAATTCTTCACGAAACAGTCGCCGGCATAAACAGGTTGTCACGCGGTGCATGCGGGCGCTGCGCATCAGGGTGACGTACGTCATGCAAGGTCGAGGAGTCACTATTTGAACACCAAGAATGCGAAAAGACATGTTCTGCGGGGGTCTCTGGGAATTAAACGGTAAAATTTCACTTTTTATTTGGATGTTAAGTAAACCTTGGTACATTCATCTGATCACGGAACTCCACTTGTTCAGATGGTGGCGTATCTAGTATTTTGGTGGCCGTTGTAAGGTTGAATTTTGAATTTTTTGTTTGGATTGAATTAAAAGCCATTCTCTATCGCACACTTGCCTTGGACCCTCCTATCGCCAGATCATGTCCAAATGTTAAAAAAGGCGATAAAGGGTCCAAGTTACTCAGACTAATGCAAAGATATGTGAAAAGGGTATCGCTCAACTCATGACAGATATTTAGCATAAAATCAATTAATATTTAGACTGGTTCACAGTGCCATAGGTTTGTGTATAAATTACATGGTTTGTTTGGCCTCCAAACCCACAATGCATATGTGAAAAGGGTATTGCCTGTCGTCGCAGACGGGATATAACGGACACGCAGCAGTTGCCTGCCGTACCACGCTTCAAATTTTCGATGAATAATCATGACTTGACCGACCCACGGCCCCCCCGCACATTACCCGGCTGGATGCATGCTGGGATATCTTACAGGAGCTTCGTGTGTGCGGCTTAATCGATGGTGTGCGTGTGTGATCGCTTCGGAACGACTGCATTTTTTTTTTTTTTTCCCCGCAAATTGGACCCGTTTCAGGCGAAAATTGACTTGGCGCAACCGAGGTGAGGAGGTAAATGCGGCATATTATTTTTTTGGGGGGCAGCCATGAAGTAATTCACGGCGAAAAATGTAGAAACGTGTTGCATGGAAATGACGTTCTTATTCTTGCTGTACTAGCCTATGGGAAAAATCGGCGTCTTCCTATGAGGTTCATGTCAGGAACCTCATAGTTCTAGGAGTAGGAAAGTCACAACAAACACGAGTTAATCTGAAGAAAAAAAGACTGATTTAGCCTGCAAAAGTCACTTTGGTACTGTAAAGTCATCTGCAAAAGTCAGTTTTTAACGGAACTCGTAAAAAAAATAGAGGTGTCCTAAAAGGTAACGATTACCTAATTAAGACTCAAGAGAAGTCTGCTTAAAGTTAAAGTTTAACGTTAGGTTGAAAAAGTCATTTTGGAATGAGAAAAAATACCCTTGACTCTAATTTGATCGAAACTAGTAAAGAGGGGCCCTACACTACACAATCTCCTATACACTAGCCGAATACAACAAATGGCCAACTAACCTTGTCTTTACGACAGGAGACTGCGGAAAATCATCAATTCATTTCTTGCCGTGTTACGAGCTAAAATCGTCCATTTTGAATTGGCGCGAAATATGCACCAATATTGAGGGCGCTAGTATAATCTTATTTGCTATCGAGTCCGGTGGGTGGCGCTGTGTACGATCCGAATACGTGTTTGTTTACGCATGGAGAAATATTTCTCCATGGTTTAATACGTCAGCGATTTGCGAAAACTGCAGTTGCAAACAACGTGCATATGACTGATTTTCCTCGTAAGTTGTGGTAATTACTAGACCGTTTGGCTAGTAATTAAATTGCAAGAACGCAAAAATCACCGTGGCTTAGGTGCTTCATGGTTCCTTCCTCCATGTGTGCTTTGAGTGCATAGCCTGCAACAGTGCAAGTTAATTAGGCTTGCCTCAATCATGTTTCCGTGCTCTATTGACTTTGCCCCCCCCCCCCCCTGAGCTGCGTCTGCGTCGGTAGTGACCAAACCCCCACCCTGGGGCACTACTTTCGTGTACAAAAGTATAGGGCTGATGTTTATTTATACTCCAATAAGGACCAAAGTACTTGGTTACGAAAAACATTGTGTTTGTGGAGTTTCCTTGCTCTATGGTGTAACTTGTTAGTTTAGGACACCTCGATCTCAGGCTACAACACTATGATGACTATTTGTAATTATTTTAACGTCTTTAATAGCTTTTATCATTCCAAAATGATATTCGAAACCTTGAGCAATTAATCCAAACAACTGTAGTTTTCACAATTTCGACAGGTCCAACAGATATTTTGTATCAACCTGTGAGCGTGAAACCAAATTTAATCCCAGTCTGTTTCCTTAATGGCTTATCTTCACCCAGTACCACATTCTTTGTTCAGTCAAGCTTGAAACCACTTACACAGAAAAAGCAGCTGATTGCGCTTGTTGAATGGTATTTTCAACCAAAGATTTCACCTGCAAGAATTGATTAAAAAGGAAAATGTGTGTAAAGTTTGTTCCATGAAAATTTATCTCATGTGGTGGAAAAATGAAAAGTCATAACTGCTAAATTACGGCTGTTTTCTCTTCTGACTAGGGCTGTGCGTTCACGGTAATTTTGGATCTGGTACCCGGACGCCACACTGGTTCGGTTCTCGGCGGTGATACTATATACCGGAAAACACCGGAAAACACCGGAAAACACCGGAAAACACCGGGAAATACCGGAAAACTACCGGAAAACACCGGAAAACTACCGGAAAACACCGGAAAACTACCGGAAAATACCGGAAAACTACCGGAAAACTACCGGAAAACACACTAAATACCGGAAAACACACTAAATACCGGAAAACACCGGAAAACCACTAAATACCGGAAAACACCAAAAAACACTAAATACCGGAAAAAACACTAAATACCGGAAAACCCTGGAAAAACACTAAATACCGGAAAACACCCAAAAACACAATGAACACCTAAAAACTCGCAAATACACACTTACCTGAAACACCCCCAAAACACACTTCACACCGACAAACTCACCCAAGTGTGTAAATACCTGCAATTGTCAACCTCCCTTTGTTCCTCTTTTGTTTATACTTTAACTTTTTCGGAAGGCCTCCCATATGTTTCAATACACGATTTTCAATCGTGTACCCTTTGTGTACGCCCAAATTATTTTGTCCCACGTCCACGATTGCCGGTATTTACACACGCGCAAATAAACACATACCGGAAACGCACCCCCCCCCCCCCCCCCCAAAAATAAATAAATAAATAAATACCGGAAAAAAAAAAAAGTCCCAGTAAATACCGGAAAACACTAACAAAACACTACATACCGGAAAACATATTAAATACCGGAAAACACCAAAAAACACTAAATACCGGAAAACACCCCAAAAAACACACTTCACACCGACAAACTCACACAACCGTACACGACACATACCGGAACCCCCCCCCCCCCCCCCCCCCCCAATGTGTTTTTTGGGTGTTTTCCGGTATTTTTTTGGGGGGGGGGGGTGTTTTGCGGTATTTAGTGTTTTTTGGGGTGTTTTCCGGTATTTAGTGTTTTGGGGGTTTTCCGGTATTTAGTGTGTTTTCCGGTATTTAGTGTGTTTTCCGGTATTTAGTGTGTTTTGTTGTTTTTAGGTGTAAAGTGTATTTTTTCTTTTTTTTCAGGTGTGTGTAGATTTGTGTTTGGGGTGTTTTCCGGTATTTAGTGCTTTTTGGGGTGTTTTCCGGTATTTAATATGTTTTCCGGTATGTAGTGTTTTGCGGTGATACTATATACCGGAAAACACCGGAAAACACCGGAAAATACCGGAAAATACCGGAAAACTACCGGAAAACACCGGAAAACTACCGGAAAACTACCGGAAAACACACTAAATACCGGAAAACACACTAAATACCGGAAAACACCAAAAAAACACTAAATACCGGAAAACACCAAAAAACACTAAATACCGGAAAACACCCCAAAAAACACTAAATACCGGAAAACACCGGAAAAACACTAAATACCGGAAAACACCAAAAAAACACTAAATACCGGAAAACACCAAAAAACACTAAATACCGGAAAACACCCCAAAAAACACTACATACCGGAAAACACCGGAAAAACACTAAATACCGGAAAACACCAAAAAACACTAAATACCGGAAAACACAAAAAAAACACAATGAACACCTAAAAACTCGCAAATACACACCTACCTGAAACACCCCCAAAACACACTTCACACCGACAAACTCACACAAGTGTGTAAATACCTGCAATTGTCAACCTCCCTTTGTTCCTCTTTTGTTTATACTTAAACTTTTTCGGAAGGCCTCCCATATGTTTCAATACACGATTTTCAATCGTGGACGTTCGGTCAATCGTGTACCCTTTGTCTACGCCCAAATTATTTTGTCCCACGTCCACGATTGCCGGTATTTACACACGCGCAAATACACACATACCGGAAACGTCCCCCCCCCCAAAAAAATAAAAAATAAATAAATACCGGAAAACACAAACAAAATCCAGTAAATACCGGAAAACACTAACAAAACACTACATACCGGAAAACACACTAAATACCGGAAAACACCGGAAAACCACTAAATACCGGAAAACAACCAAAAACACACTAAATACCGGAAAACACCCGGAAACCACTAAATACCGGAAAACAACAAAAAACACACTAAATACCGGAAAACACCCGGAAACCACTAAATACCGGAAAACACCCCAAAAAACACTAACTACCGCCAAACGCCCAAATGACACACTTCACATAGAGGAAAAACACAAAACGTCAGGCCAGCTAACTTTTTGATTTGTATATTTCAGGTCCATTCAGTCAGTCAGCAGTTTGCAGCAGTTTCATTCTTTTAAGGTAGAGCGCTGGTACAGTAACCCGGAGGTCGCAGGTTCGAATCCCGCTCCTGCCAGTTTTTTTGTTCACTTTGAAAATGTAAATAAATAAATATGGGAAGAGATTAATGGTTTTGTCTTTGACGAAGAAATGATACATTATTTGAATATTGATTTTGACGAGGTTTAAATGTTACTGGCTGTTAAACAAAAAGGATAAATCACCGGGGTTCGATGGATTAACGGCTGAATTTTATCAGGTTTTCGTTGTCCTATTATCAAAAACGATTTCAAATATGTTATTAACGAATATAAAAGTCAAAGCTGCCTACCGTACTCAATAAATAATGCCCTGATGATTCGCCTGATTTTTCAAACAAGCTGGAGGGATGTAATTAAAAGAAAACTGAAGACATCATTTTGCTCAATGTAGATTATAACATTTCTGTGAAAGTTATTACTAACCGTATGAAACGAATCATGAACTTAATCCTGGGGACAATCAATCATGTGGTATAGCGGAAAGATATATACAAAACAATCTGATGGTTAGTAGAGATGCAATTTATTATGCAAATATTGACAATTTGGAGAGTGCACTTTTCAGTATAGAAGTCGTTCGAAAGAATAGAATGGTTTTACATTTTCAGTGTCATGAGAAAAGATGGGTATCCCACGGCATTTAATTAATTGGATCCAAATTCTTTACAGTAACCCTTTCAGTTCAGTAATTGTTCACAATTTTATCACGAATCCTTTTGGGGTGTCTATGGGTATTCGGCAGGGATGCCCTCTCCCTCCTGTTATACACCATTGTGCCGAAGGTTTAGCCGGTCTTGTTAAGAATAATCGTCTAATCAGAGGCATTCCTCTAACTAACAGTCCGAACGATACTTAAAAAAGTGTCCAACATGCGGATTACCCTACCATTTTTTGTTTCGGATAATCAAGATTTTTATACTCTTGACAACTTTTTTTTTCGACTTACAGTATAGAGTTTCGGGTTCTAAAATCATTTTAAAAATTATAACGGTCTCTGGATGGGGAAGTGCAAAAATCGTGGTTAATGATCACTTTAAATTTTGGGCCTATATTTTGTTAATGACGACAACACTGAAAGGAATTGGGGTATGACTGCTATTCTCATTAAAGGAAAGCTAGGAACTTAACACTGAAAGGTAAAGCAATTGTGGTCAACAGTTATTTTCGCGCAAGCCTGTCGTACTATGGTAGTGTTCTGCATTGTCCGGATGAATATATTAAGCAGATGTAAATAATCAAATACGCCTTTATTTGGGACGGTAAACTTGATAAAATTTATATGAAAACTAATCCTTTGCGAAGTTAGTTAAATAAGACACTTTTTCATGACTAATTATAAGTAGTACAAATGACCCGTACATATGACAAACTATTAATTATTCAAATAAGACAGTGTGCATGACTATTTGTTTTTAGTAAATATACTAAATAAAATGTTCATTGTATTAATGAAAGCAGGAACTACTACTACTACTAATAATAATAATAATAATTAGAAATGTTATAACAGATGATCGTGACACCGTTATGAATAGCAGAGTTCACAAAGAGCAGAACATTTTCTATTTGGGTCCGGTTGGAGAAAACGGTCAGTTAATTTCTTTTTGTAAAGTAGCTAACAAAAATTTTCATTTTACCGAGTAATGCTGAAAGAATCGTTGTACACATAAAAAAAATGTTAAAGATGATTTAGTCGCGAATGCAGGGAGGGCCACACTAACCATACTTTGAAGGACCAGAATGAAAAAACGATTTCGTTATCATGTACTATTAAATGTCAAAATGGTTTTTGATAGTTTAATTCAGCACAACCTGGGAAAACGTATTCCATGCAGACAATTTGGAATGGGATAAAATCTGACTGAATGGTGCATGGGAGTAAATTTCTCGACGAAGATGACAGGGACATCTGGTACAAATTATATAATAAAATTCTTCCCACGAAAAATAAATTCAAAAGTTTTGGTAGAATAGATTGTTCCCTGTGTACAAGAGATAGGCCTCTAGAGCATGTTTGTTAAAGTATATGGAAAATGACGGTTTTTGTTTAAGTGGTAAAACTCGAATATTGGGACATTAAAAACCATTTGGGGCTATATAGGTCGGCTTCATAGGGTCATATAGAAAACTAGATGCGTTTTTTTTTTGAAAGGATGTTCTGGGTAATGTTCTGGGGTATACAAAAGCAACTGAAAAAGAATCATAACTCGAAAAAAGTTCGGTTAGGAGAGAATGTATTTCAAAAGATTTGTGAGAAACGCTGTAATCTGTACCATCCAAGACTGTAACATTTTGTTTTAATTTTCAAAATTCACAAAAGTGACTTTATTACTGCAGATAACTGATAAGCAGATTAACATTAATGTTCAATAACGTGTGTATCCACCACGCTTGGCAATGACCTCCAGACATCATCTTCTCATGGTGTTGATGAGTCTGGTCACCCGCTGCCGAGGGATTAGCCATCCATTCTTTCTGCAGTAATCGCGACAAGTCCTCCAGAGTGCTTTCTGCTTGGATACGAGCATACACAGATCGTTCCAACAGGTCCCAAAGATGCTCGATGGGATTGAGGTCTGGTGAATTTTCCGGCCAAACCATTTTCTGGATCCCCTCATGAACCAAGAAGGCGTTCACCTCTCTCCCTCTGTGAGGACGGGCGTTATCGTCCAAGAAGACGAATCCATCACCATGGGCTGCGGCATACGGTGCAACATATGGATGCAGGATATCGTCAACATATCGTTGCGCATTCAAATTGCCATTGATCTGAACAAGTGGTGTTTTGTTGACAATACTTATCCCAGCCTAGACCATGATGCTTCCGCCACCGAAGGATGTCACAGGTTGCACACAACACTCAGCATGCTGTTCTCCACTTGGACGCCACACACGTTTTCTGCCATCATACAGGCATGCACACACAGTCTTGTGATTTTTGAAATTTGGTAATTTTGTCTTCAATTTGAGCTCAGTCAACCATGAATAAAAGGATGCCTTCAATTTCCACACAACAGTTGCCTAACACCCACAGAAATATTTGTCACTAGATGTGATCTTTCAAAAGTTCTTACTTAAGAAACTGTGAGGGGTCATTTAGGGGGGGGGGGGCTTACTTTTTGTGTTGTGTTTACTTCAAACCTCTGTTCCTCCGATTTTTTACAGAGCAAAGAAATTACCAGAAAGAATAAAATCTATTGCTCCTAAAACATATAATGCGAACAAATATTACAAATAAAAAAAAAAGTTGCAACTTCTGAACTAGCTTCACGATTTTTTACAGCATAAAAAGAAAAAAGACGAAATCTGGCACATTTGCTCGAAGGCATAACAAAATCTTTTCAGATAAAAATTAAAATGCTGCATGCAACCTGTTAATTTGTTCCCCGGTTTTGAACAGCTAAAACAAGACAAAGATCAACATTTCACCATTTACTCCGGAGGAAAAACCTTTCACCGATATAAAAATTAGAATGTTACTACCCAGAAAACTATCCAATTTTCTTTTAAAGGCCCCCCCCCCCCCACCCCTTTACATTTTCCGGAGACGGGGTGTCCGGATGATCAACGACACGAATATAATTTAGCAGCCACTTTCTGCCACCACCCCCCCCCGCCTCCCCCCCCCCCGAAAACCGTGGGTACTACGTACGCAGCGGTTACTAATGTACCATGACAATATCAGTCAATTATTTTTTGTTACGTCGGCTTGCACCGATAAACAACGATCATTATTAAATGTTTAGTGTATCGCATGTATGACAAATACTGCTGGCGCGGCCTAAGGCCCAGAGTGCCGACGTGACGCAAAGCTCACATATCACTATGCTTATCTGATTGGCTGAAAGTTCGTTGCACGAATGTGCACAGTCCATAACAAGGATTATCAACCCCTTCCCACTTTTCAGAAGAGATCGACGCCTTTGTAAACTTGTTTTGGATGTTTTTAGATGTTTTCAAAAATATAACTTTGTATGATTGTGTGTATTAATTTCCATGCGTTTTTTCGGTCTTTTTCGGTGTTTTGGGGGTGTGTTCCGGTATGAGTGGGTTAGGCCATACGAGAGAGGACTTGGGACAATGGGGGATTAGGGATAACAATGACACCGATGACTTGGGCCGAGTCCTCGGGAGAATTTCGCGAACAAACCTTATGGGAGCTGTTCGGAAAAAGTTGAAGTACAAACAAAGGCAACAAAAGAAGGGTTCCATTCATGGTCCTCATAAGTATAGGAAAACGCACATGTGTGTGTTTTTGTGTATGATGTGTGTTGTGTGAATGTGTACAAACATCTATATTTACTGTTGACCTGCGAACAATTAACGTCAACAAAATGCGGGAAGAGGTTACGGATTGTGGACTTCCACACGTCCACAGTCCGTTTTGCTCATTCTGAAAAAAGAGCTTTAGAGGAAAAATGGGGTTAGGGTTATCTGTACAAAAGGTGAACACCTGAGAGGCCCAGAATCAAAAGTTTGGGTTCAAAGACATTTATGGAAGCGAGAAAAATTAGTATTTAGCCAAAGTTTTCTTAACTACACAAAGACAAAGGGATGTCCACAGTACGTATGAAAGGTACGACAGTGTGTTTTGGGTTCTTTTCTGGTATAGTGTTTTCCGACATTAGGTGTGTTTTATTAGTTTTCCGTCTAAAGTTTTAGGTGGTTTCCGGTATTTAGTGTGTTTTGTTGTTTTTAGGTGTAAAGTGTATTTTTTTTTTCAGGTGTGTGTAGATTTGTGTTTTGGGGTGTTTTCTTGTATTCAGTGTGTTGTCAGGTATTTAGTGGGTTTTTTGGGGTGTTTTCTGGTATTTAGTGTTTTGTTGGTGTTTTTTCGGTATTTAGTGGGATTTCTTTTTTAGTTTTCCGGTATTTAGTGCTTTTTGGTGTTCCGGTATGTGTGTATTTGCGAGTTTTTCGGTGTGAAGTGTTTTTAGGGGTGTTTTCCGGTATTTAATATGTTTTCCGGTATATGTAGTGTTTTGTTAGTGTTTTCCGGTATTTACTGGATTTTGTTTGTGTTTTCCGGTATTTATTATTTTTTTTTTTGGGGGGGGGGGGGGGCGTTTCCGGTATGTGTGTATTTGCGCGTGTGTAAATACCGGCAATCGTGGACGTGGGACAAAATAATTTGGGCGTAGACAAAGGGTACACGATTGACCGAACGTCCACGATTGAAAATCGTGTATTGAAACATATGGGAGGCCTTCCGAAAAAGTTAAAGTATAAACAAAAGAGGAACAAAGGGAGGTTGACAATTGCAGGTATTTACACACTTGTGTGAGTTTGTCGGTGTGAAGTGTGTTTTGGGGGTGTTTCAGGTACGTGTGTATTTGCGAGTTTTTAGGTGTTTATTGTGTTTTTTTGGTGTTTTCCGGTATTTAGTGTTTGTCCGGTGTTTTCCGGTATTTAGTGTTTTTTGGGGTGTTTTCCGGTATTTAGTGTTTTTTGGGGTGTTTTCCGGTATTTAGTGTTTTTTGGTGTTTTCCGGTATTTAGTGGTTTTTTGGTGTTTTCCGGTATTTGGTGGGATTTCTTTTTTAGTTTTCCGGTATTTAGTGCTTTTTGGTGTTCCGGTATGTGTGTATTTGCGAGTTTTTCGGTGTGAAGTGTTTTTAGGGGTGTTTTCCGGTATTTAATGTTTTCCGGTATGTAGTGTTTTGTTAGTGTTTTCCGGTATTTACTGGATTTTGTTTGTGTTTTCCGGTATTTATTTTTTTTTGGGGGGGGGGGGGGGGACGTTTCCGGTATGTGTGTATTTGCGCGTGTGTAAATACCGGCAATCGTGGACGTGGGACAAAATAATTTGGGCGTAGACAAAGGGTACACGATTGACCGAACGTCCACGATTGAAAATCGTGTATTGAAACATATGGGAGGCCTTCCGAAAAAGTTAAAGTATAAACAAAAGAGGAACAAAGGGAGGTTGACAATTGCAGGTATTTACACACTTGTGTGAGTTTGTCGGTGTGAAGTGTGTTTTGGGGGTGTTTCAGGTAGGTGTGTATTTGCGAGTTTTTAGGTGTTTATTGTGTTTTTTTGGTGTTTTCCGGTATTTAGTGTTTGTCCGGTGTTTTCCGGTATTTAGTGTTTTTTGGGGTGTTTTCCGGTATTTAGTGTTTTTTGGTGTTTTCCGGTATTTAGTATTTTTTTGGTGTTTTCCGGTATTTAGTGTTTTTCCGGTGTTTTCCGGTATTTAGTGTTTTTTGGGGTGTTTTCCGGTATTTAGTGTTTTTTGGTGTTTTCCGGTATTTAGTGTTTTTTTGGTGTTTTCCGGTATTTAGTGTTTTTCCGGTGTTTTCCGGTATTTAGTGTTTTTTGGGGTGTTTTCCGGTATTTAGTGTTTTTTGGGGTGTTTTCCGGTATTTAGTGTTTTTTGGTGTTTTCCGGTATTTAGTGTGTTTTCCGGTATTTAGTGTGTTTTCCGGTAGTTTTCCGGTAGTTTTCCGGTGTTTTCCGGTAGTTTTCCGGTGTTTTCCGGTAGTTTTCCGGTATTTTCCGGTGTTTTCCGGTGTTTTCCGGTGTTTTCCGGTATATAGTGACACCCCAAAAATAGTTCTGCTTCCGGTTACCCGATCTACCCTAATTTTACGGCCGCGACCCTAAACATTTTATCGGCAAGTAAAACAAATCAATAAATAAATCAATACAAAAATCATCCTGTTGTATTTTCCGTCTTCACAAAACGCCTCTCAACAACATATTTACGTCAGAAACGCTTGTAAATTGTTTGCTACTTACATTCGCTATTTTTTTAAGAAGAAACCTTTGTTGTTTTTATAAGTTCCCTTCGGTGCGTGAATTCCTATCACCGTGATGAAAACACGTGTGTATGCTCAATGCAGCAATGCTGTACTGGTCCCGTCGCGCCGCCCACTAAAAGTGCCAAAGAAGGCATGATGGAAATGCGGCAACCAGTCTATGCATTATGGCCGACCAACATTAGCATAACACTGCACTGCAGTTCAGGTCAGATCTGACATCGTAAAAATGCCAAATAAACATCGATGGAGAAAGAAGATCTCTGCAAGTTAAATTAATTCACATAACTTGATCTCTCTTGTCTGTATATTTCCGTGTTCATGAATTTATTTCGAGGTTGTACCGCTTACGGTACTTGAAGTCGTCACCGTTTTCACGAAGAGACACACGTGGATTTTAAAGAAAAAGCGTTTTCGAGATAATCGCAAAAGAAGTTTCTCCTATTTTAAAACTGCAAAAAATACTACTTTGCAACAACTTTGTGCAGTAAGGAAACATTCACATGATTCTATGAGAGGTGAATTTTTACGTGAACCCAGTAATTAGAATTAACACGGTGGTTAATTAGCCTAAATTAATTAGTAAAGATGTGTGTCCCTTCGTGAAAACGAAAATTCAGGTTTTCTTACATTGTGGCCCTTTCTGTTCAATGTGTTTTTCCATATGGAAGGGGCGCACGTGTTTACGTGCGCGCAGCTGCGAATTTAACAAAGATGCGTGTCTCTTCGATCGTGAAAACGAAAATCTCGGTTGACCTACTTTTACGCCTTTCCGTGCAATACGTTTTGTACGCGTTCAAGGGGCAGGCATCTTTGCCTCTCTTCGTGAAAACGCAAAATGCAACTATCGAGATGTCTGCCCTTTGCATAATTAATGCAATATTTGAAAATTAATGATGTGTTGCTTACAGAAGCATGTCAAAATGGTTAAGTAGAGTGTTTTAAAGCAAAATAGTGAAAACAAATCGAAATCGAGAAAAATTGTAATTTTTGACATGTGTGTGTGTCCCTTCGTGAAAACGGTGACGAAGTGATAGCGCAGCGTGTTTCCCCGACAACACGTACGAGGTTCGTCGCCCGCCACACAGTGCATCACGCACGCTTACCGCACGAACAAACGGACAGTGTTGGCCAGTTTCCCGTCTTTGCTGGCGTTGTATGTGCATAGTGTAGTTTGTATAGTAGCGTAAATGGAAATAGTTCAGACTGAAATTCGCACATTCACCTAATCGATCAGGACACAAAAGAAATCCGACCCACCTACCCTATTTTCCAAAGGCATTTAATCTGAAGCAGAACTAATTTTGTTGGCCTAAAAAGGAAAGTTTTACTTTCTGCACGTGCGTACAGCAAGCCGGCCGTAGATCTGACTTGATTCCACGTCAATTGACTAACGAGAAAATTGAAATTAAATGCAGTATAAAAGTAGATGTTTCAACAGTATAATCCTGTAGTGCTTATAAGACTAGGCCTACTTACGAGTTACGATGTCGTGCAACAGCATTGGTACCGGTATTTCGAAGGAGCCCCGACAGAGCCGCACGTGCACTGCACACAGGGAGCTATCGAGTGCCGTGTGCTGATTGGACGGCACGTGTGCGAGGTGGAACTGCGTGATTGGTCTACTACGGCTTAATTCTTGGCCATCTTCATATGGACTTATTGGTTGTTCGGGGCGTATCGGCTGTTCAGGGCCATATTACGTTCGTAATAGCCTGTGATTGGGCGACTGCACGGAACGTGCCACTATCTTCTTGGTAAAAATAAGGTAAAGCCTTGTCCAAAGCGATTTACTGGGGCGGTTCTTCTGTCGCAGGGACGGCGCTGTCAAAAATACCCAGCACAAGAAAAAAAATGGGGGGGGGGGGGGGGGGTAATGTCGAGGCCCTGGTAGAAGTGCTTGTGGGACGGCTCTCAACGTGAGTTTTCCGTTGGTAGCGAACCAGGTACTCATGCCGCCGATACATCTGTCCACAAGTGGTGCAGGAGTACTGTCTCCCGTCGTGTGCCGACTTCTCGTGCCTACGTCTGCCATGTTGCCTGGCGTACAGTTTCCCACAAATCTTGCAGGCATATTTCTCTGTTTCATCCTCCATGTTGTCGCAGCTTGAACTCCCAACAGCAGTACGGGCTTATTCAATTATAACCGTGCTGGTCTCTTGACAACACGGCCGCGTCGTGTACGTCTGTATTTAACAGCGGGGCTAAATGCACTGGCGGGTCTGCCAACGCCAGCGGGGCTATCCACCCTGACGGGGCTGCCAACGCCAGCGGGGCTATCCCCCCTTGCGGGGCCGCCAACGCCAGCGGGGCTATCCACCCTGGCGGGGCCGCCAACGCCAGCGGGGCTATCCACCCTGGCGGGGCCGCCAACGCCAGCGGGGCTATCCACCCTGGCGGGGCCGCCAACGCCAGCGGGGCTATCCACCCTGGCGGGGCTGCCAACGCTAGCGGGGCTATCCACCCTGGCAGGGCTTCCCTCCAAACACTGTCCTGCTGAGGGGTCATTTAAATCCACATTCTTCCGTCGTTATACCCCACAACACAATTTAAGTCTGTCTGCATGAACTGCAATTAGTTGCACGGGTTTTTTCTGAATTCTGTATACAACATCTGACAGCTTGTCAGTGACAACATAAGGTCCAGTCCAGTTAAGATTTAGCTTGGGACACCGTCCCTTCACTCGACGGTTTTGATGTAGCCACACCACCGACCCCGGGCTATACAGGATACGTTTTACATTTCGGTCATAATGTTTCTTCTGTGCTCGCATCTGCTTGCTCAGGGCATCCCTGGCCACCTCATGGGCCACATGGAGTTTATTCTGTAGTGTTTGTGCATACTCAGTGGCCGGCACTGCTCCTTCTGGCACACTTGACCCAACTAGCAGATCCACAGGCATGGATACCTTCCAGCCAAGCATCATTGCGTTTGGGGTCTCCCTTGTAGACTCATGTTCTGCAGATCGGTAGGCCATGAGCAAAGCAAGATGTTGATCCCAGTCCGGGTCTGGGATTTGTCAACCCATAGGCTCAGCATGGTTTCCATTGTTCTGTTAAACCTTTCGATCATTCCATCGGATCGCGGGTGGTACGGTGTCGTGCGTGTTTTATTTATGTCCAAGAGTGTGCACATCTCTTTAAAGACCGACGACTCAAAGTCCATCCCTTGATCGGAGTGGAGCTCCAGCGGGACTCCAAATCTCGCCACGAACTCTTCAACAAGCTTGGTGGCCACAGTAGGGCCTATTAGATTTCTGGTCTGGAATGGCGTAACACTCTGTCCATTTGGTAAAGTCATCACTACCATGATGTAGCGGTTCCCACGGTCAGTGAGTGGAAGTGGTCCCATGATGTCTACAGCAACTCTCTCGAGCGGTGCACCAACCTGGTAGAGGACCGCTTCTGCTCTCTTTGTTCTGCCTGGTTGCTTCCTTCTTTGGAATTGCTGACAACTTCGAACCCACCGTCGCGAAGATTGACGCATAGATGGCCAGTAGAATTTGCTACGGCTCAACTTAGAAAATGTCTTTGACATTCCAAGGTGCCCGGCGGCCTTCTGGTCTTGAAAGTGTTCCATAATGGCTGGTCTCAAGTCTGGTGGCAATATAATTTTCAGATGAGTCTGGTCTGTCGGTCTAGCGGCCTCCCATCGAATGCACAAGATGCCTTCACTGACGACCAACTGTTCATAGCGGGCCCACCAGAATTTTATTTCTTTACCCCTGGAAGATACTTCCTCCCAGATGGGTCGTTTATTATTTCTACGGCTCAACTTAGAAAATGTCTTTGACATTCCAAGGTGCCCGGCGGCCTTCTGGTCTTGAAAGTGTTCCATAATGGCTGGTCTCAAGTCTGGTGGCAATATAATTTTCAGATGAGTCTGGTCTGTCGGTCTAGCGGCCTCCCATCGAATGCACAAGATGCCTTCACTGACGACCAACTGTTCATAGCGGGCCCACCAGAATTCTATTTCTTTACCCCTGGAAGATACTTCCTCCCAGATGGGTCGTTTATTATTTCTTTCCAGCCATACAAGCACCTCACAGGTCTTTGTCGCTTTGTTGTGCTCGAATTATAGCTTCGGAGCTAATATCTTGGGTCACCCTCAATCTTTCTACAGCATGTACATGTATTTCTTTTGCAAAGGGACTTAAAGGCGGGGCTGCCGACACCCGCGAGGCCCCCGCATCTGCGGGGCTGCCTGCACTGGCGATGATACCAGCGGGGCCGCGCCCGCACCGGCGGGGCCCCGCCCGCACCGGCGGGGCTGCCACTGGAATTAACTGACTTTGGCTGTTCAAATTCTTTTGTGGTTGTATTTCCGCACAAAGAACACTACCGCTAACACTGTAACAGTTCTCGACGTGTGACGCAGTAATTTCTCTCACATTTAGTCAGTGTTCTGCTACCATATGCCAGTACACGCTCCCTTCCGTCTTGTACCTGTGAAAGTACAGCTCAAATAGCAAAGCCACTTGCATCCGTGTCGAGGATGAATTCTTTTTCTGCACATGGGTAGGCTAATTATCGGAGCGGAGGTCAGGCACCTCTTGAGTATCTCAAAGGCCTCTTGACACTCGGTGGTCCAATTGAATTATCTCCCCTTCTCGGTTATGCGATTGAGCGGCCGGGCGATCTCGGCAAATCCCTTAATGAACCGTCTGTAGTAAGATACAAGGCCCATGAAACTTCGCACGTCGGTGACCGTCTAGGGCCGAGGCCAGTTTTGCACAGCGAGCACTTTTTCGAGGTCTGTTGCGACTCCCTCCTGCGAAACAACATGGCCAAGGAACTCCACTCTTCTCCGAAACAGCTTGCATTTCTTTGGCTTCAGTTTCAGGTTCGCTCCCTGTCGTCTCTCTAAAACTGTGCATAGTCTCTTCATGTGTTGTTCGAATGATTTGCCATAGACAATCACATCATCATCATCATATCCCCATCCTTTGTCGAGAAGACATCACCATATTCCCGGAGCAGCGATGCTAGCCGTTCCTGCTCATGGGGAGTAGACAGCAGGCTCTCACAACTCAGTTCAAAAAGATCATTTAAATGTTCGGGGACTTCCAGTACTTCCGTACTTCCGTATTGCCAACGTCATCTGTCTCAGTTTGAACTTTGTTGATGCCTCCAGTCGGGAAGTGATTCTCAATCATCGTCACACTGTCCACTGGTTCTAGCGTAGCGGTGACTGTACCTCTTCTGAGGACTTGGGGTTCTGATGATGACAAGTTCATGATTCTTACTGGAACAACATTGTCAGTAGTTTCCACCAGGGCTCTAGCAATCAAAAGAGTGTGGTCTTTAGCCAACTTGCCTCTATCTTGAAGTATACCCCACGTAGGCATAGTTCCTGTGTTATCAGGTACAACCTGACACCCAACAAGAACTTCCATCGAGGGTGGCATAACAACATTTTCTTTCAGTCGAACACGGCAGACAATGGGCTTCTCTGACGAAGTTTGCATTGGCATTTTGAATTGGCCAACTTGCAGGCACTCCTCCTCCCAGAGCAGAGTGCACTTGTGTTCCCTCATAAAGTCCAGCCCGAGTATTGCATCATCGCTGACGTCTGCAACCCACATCATGTGTTCCAGTTCACAACCGCCAAGTGCAATGTGCATTTTAGCTCGACCAGATACCCTATAAGCTTACTCCCATCAGCCTGACGAAATATACGGTCGGGAGTTGTCAGCCTCGGCTTTATCACTGGAGCTACTTCACCAAACACACGCGTGGAAATAAAACTCTGAGTAGCTCCAGTTTCTATTAGGAACGCTAAAGTCCTGTCCAGTAGCTTACCAAAGACATACAATCCAGTTGTCTTTGACGAAGTTGACCGCAACTCTGCATCCTGCATTGGCTCAGGAGGGTCTGCCCGCACCGGCGGGGCTGGCCCGGACCGGAGTGGCCTCCTGCACCAGCGGGGCTGCTCGCGCCGGCGGGGCCTCCCTCTCCAAAGTGGTTTCTGTCAATGTTGTTACAATTTTGAGCCTCTCATCTACTCTAGCTGCATTTTGGCTCCCAAACGCAGCTCCATCTAGTTTAACTGAGTAGGCTTACCTGAAGCATTCGGGCAGTCGGCACAGAAATGCTCCAAACTTCCACAAACCCAGCATCCTGGTTTCCACTCCTTTGGCTTGATGCTGGTATTCTTTTACTGAGCAAGTGCCACCAACACCTCCTGCAGCAATTTTCTCATCTCAGGGATCCCAGTGCCAGTCTCGATACTGGTGTCAGTGGCTTTGACTGCCCTTGATTGACCTCCTTTCTCGGCTTTCAGCCACGCCTCGGCTTCTGTCATAAATTCGGTGGCTTTGTTTAAGGTCGTAGGTTTCCCTGGAACAGAGCCCGTTTCAGTTCAAAGTCCTCCAGTGCATTCTTAAATTGCTCAATGGCAAACTCCTCCTGAAACTCGGGTCCACTGTCTGGATATGCCCGTCTCACAAGTTTCCTTATGGCCTGGCCCAACTCAGCTGGGGTCTCCCCTGTTTGTCTTTTTCTGGCCGTTAGTTCTGCCCGGTGTCGTACCCGTTGACCCTCCGATCCGAAACGGCGTTCCAAGGCTTTTACAAGGTCCACGTAGTCAGACTGTAAATCCTTGCTGAGCTAGCAAGCTAATTCCAAGGCCTGGCCTTTTAGGGCCATCAGCAAATAGTCTGCCATAAACGTGCTTACTCCATCTGTTAATTCTCGCCACTCTTTCAAAGTGCACAAGATATTCCTCAAGGCAAGAAGAGCCATCGAACTCGTGGGCCTTTATCCTGGGCATGGTCGTGGTTCGGACCATGGAGGAAGGATATCCTTCCTCCATGTTCGGACTAAGCTCACAGGATTGTGATCCATGAGAACAGCAGGGCTACCGCTGTAAGCGGAGTCCGTGTGTTCCTTGGTCAGTTTCCCGGGGCCAGAACCGACACCAGCAACCTGCACAGGAGAGGAGGGCGGAGTTTCGTGGTTACTGCCCCGGCCTGCGAGGGCTGAATCTTCATCTTCCTTTCTCCATTGCTTCTTCAAATCTTCCAACATGGAATCAAAGCGAGTTTTCTTCTCTCGGCGATGCTTCACCCGGTGCCGTGGTTTCACCGCCGAACATTCAGAAAACAATGAACGGGTCTCATCTACCGGCGCCTGTTCAGGATCACGGGGAGTACTCTCCCGTTGTCCCTTCGGCCCCGTACGGCTCATTAGCGCACTCTCCATGTCGCCGAGTGTCTTCTCTATTTCATCAAAGGTCCAGTAGCTTGCCATTCTTTCAGGTTTATCTGCTGGTTTATCCCACCGCTGCCACCATTTGTAGCGTACCCTTTTAGGTCCTTGTAAATATCTGTCGCAAAACGCCTAACAGAATTACACAGCAATTAACCAGTTTCTAGAACAAGAAGAAGATCGCTTTCTTTATTCCTGTCCTACTCGGACAACACCAACTTCAGAACTCTCCACAAAAACAAACAACACACACATACACACAGGGCGCAAACAAACTTGGCACACTTAATTCCAGCGCGCCAAACGCCCTTTTGTTATTCTACAATGAAATACAATGCAGCGTCCTATTGTTTATGAATTGGCTATTTCCGGAGCTTATTTCCGGGCAGAAGTTCACGGCCTTTGGGATGCCGGCGTGTCCTTCGGGCCGGCGGGGCGTTAATAATTACATAGTCTATCGAGTGTTCGCTACATTATTATTATTATTTCCAGTCGCAGCTGGTTGAAGTACGTTCTGTTGATCCATTTTGATGTACTGTACAATGTGGCACTGCGCGCATCACTGGCGATGTGTCGCGAGGTAGAGAATGGTACCTGTCGATCATCTGATAGGTTTACAAGGCCACTGGCTGTGGCGCCAGCCTAAAGACTCTTACAGCGTATTTTGCGCATTATTTAGACGGTGGTATTTACTACTGGAAATAAGTCCATGTTTCGCAATTTTTTGTTTTGTAATCACTACTCATAATTACAACACATTATACGTGTTTTTTTTGCATGAACAACTCTCATAAGGAACATTCCCAATCAGCAAAATTCCATGACATTTGAAGGCAATGTGTCCCTTTAACTCCGTGCAGCCAAGGGAAGCTTCCGGAAGGTACATTTTAATTTTTGTAATTACTTAAACACCTTTGGGCCAATGTAATCTGCATAACGGCAGCTATCAATCATTCTACTGCTGGCCCAGTGACAGAATGTAAACAGCAGCTGTTTCCAACCAGAGAAACATGTTTGATGCTGTCTGCGACTGTTTGATGTCCATGCTTTTTGGAGGGGAATCCAACATGTACTGCTTACAGCATATGTATGGTTACAGTTACTGTACTGAAAAGAAATATGGTGTGTGGTTGAATCATGCAGGTAAGAAATGACTTATGCTGTGTGGATAGGTGGTGGTGGTGGGGGAGGGGGGGGTGGTTTGGATGGGAGTAGCTGGAGGTTTTAGGGACAGCCATCTGTTGTTTGCTCCTTTCAAGGGAATTGAAGCCGTTTGCACAGTGTGGGGTTGATACGTTGATGGGTAGCACTTTCAGAGTAAGATGGTGCCACATTGTCTAGGGAGAAAGCTACTTATTGTTTGTGGGTGGGTATACAAATGACCTGTTATTTGAGGGACTGCAGAGGGGAAGACAGCTTTATACTGCTTATGTTTTTCATTGGGTGACCACCCACTTATCTTATGTTTTGCATTGGTTTGACTACTGGTTGAAATAGCCTGCAATTTTTTGTATCACTTCATTCCAGCAGGATGGCTTCTACAAGCAAATTCACTAGCGATGATGTTCTATGTGGTGTATTTCAAGATGAGTCCAGCGATGAAAGTGGAGAAGAAAGTGTCGTGGAGACATCAGCTGAAGAGGTTTCGTCTGGAAAGGACTCAATTTTAATGAGTTCTGTAAGCAGCAGTTCCGACAGCGAACCTGCCCCTCCACCCAAGAAACGGCAGACACATATACCCATGTTGTCTTGTCTTGCAAAATTTTCAGTGGGGGCTACTGGGGGACGATTTTTTATTGGGGGGGGGGGGGGGGGGGCGGCGCCACTGTCTTTGACGAGAACTGACCAGAATATTTGGAGCCAGCCTGAACGCCCCAAGATCTACCCCAAAAGGCACAAACTTTCCCCCAACCCCCCAAAAAACAAGAAAATCAATCACAAGTAAAAAATGTATTAAGCTGTAGAGCATCAGGTGAGGTGGATGGTAACATAATTAATATTCATAAAAGGAAGAATAATTCCACCCTCTTGTAACACTATCAGTGGATCACTATTGAAGAGGTAACCAGGAAAATTGTTTATATATTCCAGTTCTAAATTCCCTTAAATGTTTGTGAGCCCTGCCATCAACATCACATCATATATACGAGATGTCTTCTCTTTGGTAACTTTCTGCCCGGATGAGTAAGTGTACTTGCTTGATGTCTCTGTGACCTTGGTGACACGACCTTGCACATTTTCCTCTAGATGCCCCTCACCCATTAAGTTGGAGCTAGTTGCAGTAGCAGTCTGAGCTTGTTTGGTCTCCCCAACTTTCTCAAGATATAAGATGTTGTAGATACGCTTTTTTCTCTCCGTTCTGATTTTCTCGCCACCAGTGTAGATGAAACTTTGGTGTTCCTCGGAAACTCTCGTCACCTGCCCTTGCATCACCTTCTCAATTTGCAAGTCTTTGAAAGGGGTACCACGCTCCAGTTTCACCAAGCCCTTGTCTATGGTCCCTTGGGGGGATTTTGGGGGCTCTGGCTCGCCGTCAGAGCTAGAGTCATCTGAAACCACTACAATGTCTTCATCTGCTAGATTAGATTCCTGTTGAAGTTGGTATGTCATGACATCTGCCATTGTCATGGGATTTCCTCTTAAACCAGCAGTTGGAGATGTGGATGCCTTAGCAGATGGCCTCCTTGTCTCTCGGCAAGTTCCTACTTGGGGGAATGCTAATATTGGTAACTGTTTCTCAGGGGCAGGCTTTTGCCCAGTTTGTTCGCTGATGGCACTGGAGTGGTATATACTCTTTCCAGAAGTGTTGTCTTTGTCTTTGTGGGAAAAGGTAGCCCTCATCCTTGAGTTCTCTTGTCGCAGGCCGACTGCACCTTTCTCCCGCTCAATGACTTGCATGGCTCGTGTTTCCTTCGGTTTGATGCCAAATCTCATGTTGTTGTAGATGCTGCTACTGCTGCTGCTGGCCGACAGACTAACGGTGGCCTTTGAGGATGAGGGCAGTCCGTCCGAGATGAGGGACTCTCTCCTGACCCCCTCGATGTGGTCCACCTCCTTGATGTACTTGGGGTGATGGCTGCGATAGTGGGTGCGCAGGTTGTCCCGGCGGTTGTAGAACCGGCAGCACCGCTTACACCAGAAGTACACCTTGGGCCCATGCATGATCATGGTGTGGCGACTGAGGCTCCGCATATGCAGAAAGGTCGCAGGGCAGTTGGTGCACTTCAGCTGCTTGCCGGGACGCTGACTGTACGAGCCTGGCCACTTCTTGCCGATGCGCTTTTTTATGGGCCACAATCTGTTGGACTTCTGCAGGAAGTGGGGGAAGAGGGTAGACATGAGTTTAACTGTCCAATCATCTGAAAAACTATATTTTACAGAAATATTTTGTTTCTGTAAAACACTGACCAACAGACAGTACTTGCCATTGCCATATAAAATGCTACTCCAATAAACAAAAGATGTACACATTCCATCTTAAAGGTTCTATAAACATACTGTGCATTATCATTTAGATTTTGAGATGGAGCTCGATCTGCATACTTCAATAAATTATTGGTTAAACAAACCTGTGGTTTGTGGGGAGTGTTTAACATTTCAACTGGCTGTGTCTCATCGGTGTTGGGAGGTAGCTGGAAACTGTTCTGGGCCAATAAATATGACATTTTCAGCTGGAAGAACAAAAAATGCAATACTGATTTGTTGAACTTGCATCACAACTTTGATTAATAGGCTTCCTCAAAGAAGGAAAGGGGTGGACTCTCACAAGGCAACATGTATTTCTTTGTTAAATTTGTGAAGGCAAAGCGAGGTGAAAAATCTTTGCAAGTTGAAGGGGGTAAAGTACAGTGGAAATACCAACTTGCGTAAAACAATAAAAAAGATCAAATCTTCAATTTATAAACCCCTGTGGAAATATCCACTGGCAACTAATGACTGAATATTTGAAGAACCTGTGGACATTTTAGACAAGAGGGTTGGGAGTCTGAATTGTCAGGGTCAATTTCCCACAATACTGACCTCTGCATCACCAGTGCTTTCCAGAATACATGCACCCTGATTTTGTTCAACAGCATTGTTGTCCATTGAACTGGGATGAACGTGACCATCATAACTGTTGTCAATGGAGTATCTGTATCGTGGTGATACCTGTAAGTAATTCAAAATATCTTTAGTGATTTTGAGTGTGAATTTGAGAATTGTAAAACGCTGGAATAGCTGCCCAAGTGTCTTGAGTTCAAGTCCCTGCTCGTTCTGTTTTTCTTGGCTCAACTGAAATTCTGAGAGCATTATCACTTTTTTCGCTGCACTTCGTATGCACTAGCAAGCTACAAACCCACGCTGCGGTGACCTTTGACCTTTACACTCCTCCACGAATTCTACACTACCATCGATCACTTGCTGTTGGAAAAATATAACTATAATGGACCAGATTTCATCTCACGATTAGTCAGAATATTGGTTCAGCCAACTGTTGGCTGGGTACATTCTGTGAAGAGTCAAGAGCATTTTTAAAGTATTTCTGGACAAAATGTGAATTTTTTTAATTTTTACAATGCCTATAAAATGCCCTATAAAATGGTTTGCAGAAATTTTCTCACAAAATAGAAAAAGAAACTAGATGTAATCGCAGCAAACCACTGAAAGCTTTAATTCAGTTTAAACTCCTAAATACAAATGATGGCCATGGCCACAATTTGAAAAAGACCACCTGGCCAGTTTCCATCTATATGCACATTACTGCACGTACTCATCAATCCATTGTTTGCCTATAGTTTGCATTATGCTTGGCTGCATAAGCCGGTCTTGCCATACCAGCACCCCCTTAATAACAGCCGGCATAAGGAAGTTCCAAGTGATAAGTGCAAGCCTTACATGTACTTCAGAGTGAGATTTTCCAGAATTATCAACAAGTGTAGCACACTCTTCAAAGATGGCCTCAGGCTTGATAATTAAGTTGTAGCCATCATCTCCACTGTCACACCCCAGCTCCATCGTTGAAGTATCTGTATATTTGTGAGTGTAAAATGTTTCAAACAATATTTGGGGGTGGGGTCAAGAGGCAAAATACAAACAAAAACTGGAAGTGGAATAGAAAAAAGGGCATACAAATGTAATTTAACACCCCAAAGATCCCTCTGATACCATTTTTTTCATTTTTTTTTCACAGGAAAAATTCAAGACCAACACCTATCTGTTAGCATTAAATACAAAACAAACAGAATCAATTAAAAAGACCCATATAGGTTTTTATGGCGTCAAGTTTGGACCAAGTGACTTACTCGTACGCACGTTGTACCCACGGTCGAGTTTACTTGACAAGCCACAGCACCCCTGTTGCTTATTACCAATGTCGAGTTTACTGGACAAGGAAACCCAGAGTATCCAAACCAGAGTATCCAAACAAATATATTCACTATGCTTCAACAAACTGTAGTAATTGTGTTTTTCGCTGTCCATACATGATGTAACAGAAAGAGCTTGAGTGTTCGGATCTTTCCAATGGTGCTATCAAATTCATGTGTCACCATTACAATATTTTGAGAAAACTGTATCCGAAGTTTGCCTGCACAGTTAATATGTGTATGGAGTGCAATTTGTGCATGTGACAAACAACTTTGATAAAGTGGGTCAGAAGAGAAAACAGCCATAATTTAGCAGTTATGACTTTTCATATTTACAACACATGAGAGAAATTTTCATGGAACAAACTTTACACACATTTTCCTTTTCAATCAATTCTTGCAGGTGAAATCTTTGGTTGAAAATACCATTCAACAAGCAGTCAGCTGCTTTTTCTGTGTAAGTGGTTTCAAGCTTGACTGAACAAAGAATGTGGTACTATGGGTGAAGATAAGCCAATAACCAATGTGATAAGGAAACAAACTGGGATTAAATTTGGTTTCACGCTCACAGGTTGATAAAAGATATCTGTTGGCCTGTCGAAATTGTGAAAACCACAATTGTTTGGATTAATTGCTCAAGGTTTCGAATATCATTTTGGAATGATAAAAGCTATTCAAGATGTAAAAAAAATTACAAATGTTGTAGGCCCCTAGAGAGGTGTCCTAAACTACACCATATACAAGGAAACTCCACAAACACAATGTTTTTGGACCTGATTGGAGTATAAATAAACATCGGCCCTTTATTTATATAGTGCCCCAGGGTGGGGGTTTGGTCACTACCGAAATGAAAATCCCCACATTGGGGGTGGAGCAGACGCAGCTCAAGGGGGGGGGCAAAGTCAATTGAGGCATATAGAGCAAGGAAACGGGGCTCGGACAACTCGACCGTTGGCCGACTCGACTCGAGACAACTCGACCGTTGTGACAACTCGACCGTTTTTTGGTCAAATGGGAAGACAAGTCGTCCGTTGAGACAAGTCGTCCGTTGAGACAAGTCGTCCGTTGAGACAAGTCGTCCGTTGAGACAAGTCGTCCGTTGAGACAAGTCGACTCTCAGATAGGGGAATTGGTTGTGGAAGGGACAGCCGGCTAGCCGTCGGTCTATGTTTTGTGCCATGGGGCTGGGATACACAGGGCCGGGGGGCCCTATAGCGTGAATTGACCTATCGCGGTCGAATCGCGTCAACGCAGCTTGTGAATTATTGTCCAATCACATCAATTATAATTCCACATGGAGCGCGCAAAATCTGAGACAAACAAAAATTACAAAACACAATTCCCATAGGGTTATAAGGGGCGTGGTTAACTCGTAAACGGCGATAGGTCAATAGACCGATCCGGCCTGTCAATTAAACAGCGCGCATTGACCAATAGGATTACGACTTTTGGTTAGCAACAGTTGCTACAGGTGTGGTCCGCCATTAGCTCGGTCAAACTTTGTCACATGCGCTGTGAAAAGTGTACACAAACAAATGTGTTTGGTGCGGCCGGGCACCGTATTTGTTTTAATAAAAGTGCGGCTGTAGCCTACAGTGTAGGTGTTTATATTTATTGGGGTAGTTTAAGAAATCGTAAAAATATGCTGTCATGGTATATGTAAATCAGACACCAGGTACTCGGATCAGGACATCGTTTTCTTCCCGTTTCAAAAACCGAAAACCAATTTAGAAATTTTTTTGAGATGGATTAACCCTAACCTTCCCAAATCCTCGAAAATCCTCTTTGCAAAATGGAGGAATTTTGAGGATTGAGGGCACTTGGAAGTTGATGCATCGGAGGATTTTGCAGGATTGAGGTTACTAGGGTTTTTTGCCCCTGCAGGAATATGGAGGATCCAGGTTATCAGGCTCAATGTGATACATGAGGATTTTGGAGGATTGAGGTTACAAGGGGTATGCAAAAAGAACCTGCAGGATTTTGGAGGATTCATGCTATAGTCCCCATAAGAGGATGTTGGAGGATTCAGGTTACATGGGGGGGGGGAAATGATGTAGGGAGTTAGGGTTAAAGCGTGTGGCCGGCCGCATTCCGATCTGAATGTCAAGAAGGACAAGTACGTATGCTCTGAGGTAGGATTCGCAGTTAACATGTTTAATATTCTGTACATGAATAGGAGATGGAAAGTGTATAGGCCCCTACATGTAATTGTCATCGATTTAATATGAACAGGAAATAAAAGAACTATTTATAAGAAAACTTTATCATAACTTTGACCTGGTGCCCTTTTGCTGTCGAGCCTCGAGGATACTGGTTAAGAGTCTTCTTTAATATTAGTATAATTGCGTCGTAACATCCGCGGTTTATTTTATTCCAATACTAACTAATACCCAGCAACACAGCTACATCTACTTTCTGCAACGAGCCCGTCCTTTCCGAAACACAATGTGGCGGGTCTCTCTTCCTCATGCTTCGATAACATTTCCCCGCAACTGCAACTTGACCATCCTTCATGACTTCACAAATGACTTTCCCTCCTTACAATAATTGTAACCCTTAACTTTCGCCCGCTTGCTAATTTTGTCCCTGCCTAAAGAATTTAAATCCACCGCCTTTGGCAGACTGTACCGAGTCGCGTCGTCGTCGATGTATTTGTCCGGGTCGCCGTGCATTACACGTAAATGTTTGTGTACTTCAAAGTAAAGCTTGACCGAGGTAATGGCATCGCCATGCCGTTGCTAAGGTGGGCGGGACTTATGGTCAAATCCGGATCGGTCTATTGTGGTGCCGGTCTATGTTTTGTGGCACGGGGCTGGGATAGGATATGCGGGGACACGAAGGGTTTTTTGCGGGGTGACTGGGTTGATGGGCCGGACAGCGCTGTCGCGGACGGGGCTGGGATACACAGGGGGTATACCCCTAGAACTATGGGGTTCCCCATAGAAAGAAGCGTATTTTGTCCATAGGCTAGTACAGCAAGAATAAGAAATTCATTCCATGCACTCATGTTTGACATGTGCGCACGAAAACCGCTGCACAGTTTTCCCCAAAAATCCCACTCGGCCTCATTTACATCCTCACCTTGTGTGCGCCAAGCAAAAGATCGCCTGAAGCGGTTCCAATTTTCAACAAAAAAAAGTGAAAAAAAATCTCCGATCCGTACTGACAGCGAATGACACGACATGCACGATGCGACTGTTGCCGGCCGGCCGGGTCATGTGCACGGGTCGGACCAGACATGCTCATGATTATTCATGTTTATTCATTATTCTCTATGTTGGTTTTCAAAAAATAATATTATGGAAAGAGTTCCATATCCGGATATCACTCGTGCACAAAGTCTATGGGCCATGACAGAAAAAGTCAAACTCAAAGTATTTTTTTTAAAAAGTTGAAAATGTTTCCCTCCTAAATATGTGTTTCTTCATCAGATTTACACTTTTTGGTAGTTTTGAAGTCATATTAAGGGAAAATAAGTGATGTCCGCATGTGGAACTCTTTCCATTACCACAACTTACGAGGAAAATCAGTCATATGCACGTTGTTTGCAACTGCAGTTTTCGCAAATCGCTGACGTAAACAAACACGTATTCGGATCGTACACTAGCGCCACCCACCGGACTATACTAGCAAATAGCATTATACCAGCGCCCTCAATATAATGGTGCATATTTCGCGCCAATTCAAAATGGCTGATTTTAGAGGACGTCAACATCGAACACGGCAAGAAATTAATTGATGATTTTCCGCAGTCTCCTGTCGTCGTAAAGACAAGGTTGGTTGGCCATTTAGGAAAGAGTTCCATATCCGGCCATCACTTATTTTCCCTAAATATGACTTAAAAACTACCAAAAAGTGTAAATCTGATGGAAAAACTAAAATTTAGGAGGGAAAAAAATTCAACTTATTCTTTGTCTGAAAATACTTTTTTCTGTCATGGCACCGTATCGCAAATACCGCCTGGTTGAGACGTCACAATTGTCAAAAGGGATTGTGGGAAGGAAATGGGAGCGATTTTGGTGCGCGTTTCTTTCTCACGTCCCTAGTATTAGTAACCATTGTGACGTCTCATTCAGGCGGTATTTGCGATAAGGTCTATGGCATAGACTTTGTGCACGAGGTCCAAAGTGATGGCCGGATATTGATATGGAACCATAGAGTTATATATAAAGACAATGGAACTCTCCGTTCGATGTTTCGCTCGCGCATGCGCCAACTCCCTGACGACCGGTTTTTTTTTATAAACAAACCGTTCCGCCCGATAGAGCAAGCGCAACGCGCGTCTTGGACACGCGTTTTTCCATTTCAGCTTAAATTTTCTAAACCTGTCGAAATGGTTGCCATCATAGGAAACCCCATAAAATAAACTATAACTTGGTTTTGGAATAAGCATTTTATCGCTCAGAACAAAAACGTTGTGATTTTTCCCGAAGCCCTGCACATGCGCCCACCGGACGTCCAGCCCGTGAGACACGGGTAAAATTATTAGTTCCAAATCTCGCTTTAGCTAAGCACAACGCAGCAACACGGAACATGCGTCGCGTACCGCGAGTCAGACTAAGTCTGGCAATGGACTTCCACACACAATACGCATACGGTACCTGTCTGGTTTCCGCCACGCAAGATGTCTCGGGTTGTTACAAAATAATCGTTTTGCTTCTGTACTCGATCTATAAAAATACTTGTTGACTAAGTGCGCCTGGTTTGTCTGATTTTCTTTTTATATCACCCTGTTTATAATAGTTTGGACTTGATGTGTACGAAGCTTAGGCGATTTTTGGCGTCCCTTTTATTTATAAAGTTACAATAAAAAAAGTTACAATTTGTCAAAGCGATTTAGAGTTTTACATGTGATTTCAATGAACGTTGCGGCACCGACGCGTGAAAAGCGCAAGATTTTTGTATATTTTATTTTCCTGCCAAAATGAATGAAGTTTCTATATAAACACCATGGATCGAAAGAGTTAATATTCCTTTTGATATCAGGGCACTTGTTAATTGATTTAGAGCCATGCTAATAATACTTATTAAAATCACTGTTTAAAATTGACTACTTTTGAGTACGCTATGCACAACACGAATGGCGCGCCCACGTACATGGGTTTGTTCATCCACTTTCTGTCCCACAATTCCCTGTGCGCCCGAGACATCGAATTGGATGCATGATGTAGGCCTGTCATGTTATCATTTGTACAATTAATATTTGCCTAATAGTATACTAACCCTAACAGCCCAAGCCTTTTTACTAGAATCCTTCCCTAACCACACAAACTCCAACACTGTGTAGTAAACCAATGGCACATTCTTTGTACTTGGACAAAATCAGGGCATCAAGTCCCATGCAAAGTGATGGTGCCAAGGCTCTACAGTACTCAATCACACAAAATTCAACACAATGGGGTGTTTGATTTTGGCAGGTTAGGGATGGTTAGGGTTAATACAAGTGTTTGTGTAATTTAGGGCACTTGTAGAACATTGTTAAAATGTTCAACTATTTAGGCCTAATATTTTTTATCATTCCAAAAATGATATTGACAATCTTGAGCAATCGTTCCTCAATCCTAACAACTTTTTGTTAGAATAATTTTGAGAATATTTTGGCGATTGTGTAGTGTAGGGCCCCTCTTTAGTTTTGATCAAAATAGAGTCAACAAGGGTATTTTTTCTTATTCCAAAATGACCTTTTTAACCTAAAGCAGACTTCTCTTATTTCTTTTGACATCTTTTTTTAAAATAATTTTGAACAGTTTATTGCGGTAGAAAATGCAATTTTCTTACGCGCTTTACGGCAGTTGTCATGCGAATCAACGCGGTTTTGCGTGTTTACTGTGCCATCTTTTATTTTCGAGTTGCGTTTTGTCGTCTTCATCGCCGCTTAACCCAAAAATTTCCCTCAAAGACTAAAACCATGCCCTTTATCAACGGCATACCTGTTGGTTTGTAATGTCGCTAACTAATTTGGCAATTCCATTAACCTAAAAGTGGATTTTTGTTTCCTTATAGGGAACAGGGCCCTACACTACACAATCGCCAATTTTTTATTGAAGAAATCTTCATTGAGGAACAAAGCCTTAAATACCCTTGACCCTAATTTAATCAAAACTAAAGAGGGGCCCTACACTCAATGGGCCCAGCCAACAGTTGGCTGAACCAATATTCTGACTAATCGTGAGATGAAATCTGGTCCATTATAGTTATATTTTTCCAAGAGTAAGTGATCGTTGGTAGTGTAGAATTCGTGGAGTGTAAAGGTCAAAGGTCACCGCAGCGTGGGTTTGTAGCTTGCTAGTGCGTACGAATGCTACAGTGGAGAAAAAAGTGCAGCGAAAAAAGTGATAATGCTTTCAGAGAATTTCAGTTAAGCCAAGAAAAACAGAACGAGCAGGGACTTGAACTCAAGACACTTGGGCAGCTATTCCAGAGTTTTACAATTCTCAAATTCACACTCAAAATCACTAAAGATATTTTGAATTACTTACAGGTATCACCACGATACAGATACTCCATTGACAAGTTATGATGGTCACGTTCATCCCAGTTCAATGGACAACAATGCTGTTGAACAAAATCAGGGTGCATGTATTCTGGAAAGCACTGGTGATGCAGAGGTCAGTATTGTGGGAAATTGACCCCGACAATTCAGACTCCCAACCCTCTTGTCTAAAATGTCCACAGGTTCTTCAAATATTCAGTCATTAGTTGCCAGTGGATATTTCCACAGGGGTTTATAAATTGCAGATTTGATCTTTTTTTATTGTTTTACGCAAGTTGGTATTTCCACTGTACTTACCCCCTTCAACTTGCAAAAAATTTTCACCTCGCTTTGCCTTCATAAATTCATCAAAGAAACACATTTTGCCTTGTGAGAGTCTACCCCTTTCCTTCTTTGAGGAAGCCTATTAATCAAAGTTGTGATGCAAGTTCAACAAATCCGTATTGCATTTTTTGTTCTTCCAGCTGAAAATGTCATATTTATTGGCCCAGCAGAACAGTTTCCAGCTACCTCCCAACACCGATGAGACACAACCAGTTGAAATGTTAAACGCTCCCCACAAACCACAGGTTTGTTCAACCGATAATTTATTGAAGTATGCAGAGCTCCATCTCAAAATCAAAATGATAATGCACAGTATGTTTATAGAACCTCAAGATGGAATGTGTACATTTTATATGGCAATGGCAAGAAAGCCCTTTTACATAAATGTGAAGTGCTGTCTGTTGGTCAGTGTTTTACAGAAACAATATACTATTTCTGTAAAATATAGTTTTCAGATGATTGGATAGTTAAACTCATGTCTACCCTCTTCCCCCACTTCCTGCAGAAGTCCAACAGATCGTGTCCCTTAAAAAAGCGCATCTGCAAGAAGTGGCCAGGCTCGTACAGTCAGCGTCCCGGCAAGCAGCTAAAGTGCACCAACTGCCCTGCGACCTTTCTGCATATGCGGAGCCTCGCCACACCATGATCATGCATGGGCCCAAGGCATCCACATCTCCAACTGCTGGTTTAAGAGGAAATCTCATGACAATGGCAGATGTCATGACATACCAACTTTAACAGGAATCTAATCTAGCAGATGAAGACATTGTAGTGGTTTCAGATGACTCTAGCTCTGACGGCGAGCCAGAGCCCCCAAAATCCCCCCAAGGGACCATAGACAAGGGCTTGGTGAAACTGGAGCGTGGTACCCCTTTCAAAGACTTGCAAACTGAGAAGGTGATGCAAGGGCAGGTGACGAGAGTTTCCGAGGAACACCAAAGTTTCATCTACACTGGTGGCGAGAAAATCAGAACGGAGAGAAAAAAGCGTATCTACAACATCTTATATCTTGAGAAAGTTGGGGAGACCAAACAAGCTCAGACTGCTACTGCAACTAGCTCCAACTTAATGGGTGAGGGGAATCTGGAGGAAAATGTGCAAGGTCGTACAGACATCAAGCAAGTACACTTACTCATCTGGGCAGAAAGTTACCAAAGAGAAGACATCTCGTATATATGATGTGATGTTGATGGCAGGGCTCACAAACATTTAAAGGAATTTAGAACTGGGCTTGGCTAGAAGCCCAGATTTCTCACGCGGCCTGACTGGTGAGAACTTAACATTAAAGGCGACTCACTTTAGAAGCTCAAACTGGGGGGTTCGATGGAGGATTACATGGAGTTTGATTACATTGGCCCAAAGGTGTTTTAAGTAATTAAAAAAAAAAATGTGCCTTCCGGAAGCTCCCCTTGGCTGCACGGAGTTAATGTCAACTATAGCGAGAAGGTATTATTTGCAATTTATGACCATATCACTATTTACAAATTCAGGATTTGATTTTCAATATTTGCGTATAAGGTTCGTGGTTTTAATTGCACGATTGACATAGCTGTTCAGTAGGATGTCAATGCTCTGTTACATAAGTCATTAGATTGCTATTGTGTAAAACATGCATATGTAGATTTTGGCTCGAAAACACTATCTGTACTCGGCAAAAGCTGCACATTTATAAGACCTATTCATAGATTTTTACACTTGCATTGGACAATTTAGCAATGCCCTTATTTTTTTTATAAATGTGTAATTTTCAGGGCTCCCTTTAGTGAAGTTACAGTTCGAGTCTACAAAACATTGAGGACGAGAAGATCCGATACTTGGACACGTAACTAACGGCACAGGACACCAATCCATGGGTCCGTCGCCACCATCAGTACCTCAGACTCGGTACATCGGCAACTTCCAAGCAGTTCACCTATGTGCATGTACATGTGCCAGTAAACTTGAGTTTAAAATTTCATAGCTTCTGGCGTTGTAACAGCAACCAGTGAAACAAACAGTACCCAATAGTATCAGGGTTAATCTCTCTCAGTCGACACACTTATTTGTAATAAGTTATATTTGATGTGATCATTTGCATAATTTTAAATAAATGTTGCAACTTGTATCTTTAATTCATTTTCTTTTTGTAGCTCCATACCCCGATTGGCCTTTTGGAAGGTGAGAAAACAAAATTTACAGCAGTCTTGCTTCATATACGTGAATATCCCTGCTTCTGTCGTGAAGAATTTCCATCACAGAAAATTTTTCTTTCAGCATGTTTATAAATTTTTCATCCCTTTCATATCTTATCCTACAAGACAGAAGCACTAAAGTATCGCTACTGCTTAGATGAACTATAGTCTGCAATAGCTTGGGGAATGTATCTTCCACGTACACAATGTCTGCTCCCACAATGATTTCAAATGGTTTGGGGAACACCTGGAGGTTCTCTCCCCAGGTCAGCTCTCTGACGGATATGATCCCACCCCTGCCACCAGTTTCAGGGATGTTCTCCTCCATGTTGGACCGTAGCTGATCTAGAGCGACCTGGCGATCTGTCATCACTACATGACCACCGAAAAGAGCTGCTACAATCCCAACGAGACCAGTTCCGGCCCCAAGCTCAATAACCGATTTCTCGCTTATGGTGAGTCGGTGTTCATTCACACTTGTCTCTAGATACTCGGCAAGAACCACAGCCTGTAAAGAAAAATCAGACAGGATTAACATGGAGAAATATTTCTAATGAATCATATTGTAGTATCAGTTGTTGGTAAACTACCTTTTGGTACTTTGAGATCTGATTCCTGGGAATTCTGTGCCAGACCATGAATGAAGTATTTTACTATATTGTTTAACATCTTGCCTCATGCTATTATTGATGAGGTGCCGGTATGCCAAACAGCCAAGCATAAATGCAAACAACAGGCATCGCACTTGGAGGGAAGTTGGAGTCCCCTTTCATGTGTTTGTTTGAAAAAGCTCCATCTATTAATTACACTCCCATTCAAGAACAATTGAAAAATGAATGGATTGAGTAAGCACAGGAATACGCCTGTAGACGTCAACCGGCCAGGTTTTTTCCTAAATCGTGGCTATGGCTGTTGTCTGTATTCAAGAGGTTAAAAGGCCCAAATAAATACACAAGCATCCTTCATGCATCAGCAGATTTCTACCACATTTTCAAGAACATGATACATGTAGCAATTAGTATTACTCAATCCGTTTACACTTTTTGTGCAGAATAGAATGGACAGCGAGGTGAATTTTTACAGTTGTTCCATCTTAGTGCAAGAAACACATAAATACACACTAAGCCAGAAACTTACAGCATCCCATACAACAGCTGCAACACCCAGCTCTTCCCATCTCTGTCGAATCGAGACACTTCTCCCGGCAAAAGTAAACTTCTTTGTTTCTTGTCGGAAGGCGCTTAGATGAGTTGGTGTATACACAACGAGAGCCATATCCTTTCTGTCCTTCAGATTTATTCCTGGTGCGTTAAAGGAGTGATCTTCAAGCGTTGTACTGTCTCTGCACGTGTTGTTCAGGAAAACTTCACTTTCAGTTTCACCATCTTTTGCAATTTCGTTGTTTTGGTACAATACCAGTTCGCATCCACAGGCACAGATAATAAAGCTCCAAATTATAACATTGAAAAAATGATCAAGTTTTGTCATTTCTCAGCCTGTCCATATTTCTTGAAGAACAACCGCAGAACTGTCCCACCAATTAAGTTTGCAAAATTGGAAAAACCGGAAACGAGCCCCAGGCTCTATCCCTCTAATATTAACTAGCTCTTGTTGTACAGTACGTACCTACACGTGTCCCTCGCGCCGCGCCGCCAGGTGACGTGACCAGCTGGTTTGTTTTGAGTTTTTGCAGCCCTCAAGAGACCAACCACCGCTAACAATGCCGCCCTCTTTTGGTGAACTTTTTCAGAGCATAGCAACGCTGTAAACATCACCATCGTGTACGCATATGGCACTCATGCGCTGTGCATATGCACCGTGACAAACGTACACAAGGCAAACATTGTGGCCGCAAAGTCCAATTTATAGGCCGATAAAGTAAGTGCACGGAACGTCTGCAGTGGCAAGATAAACAGTCAGATTGTTGAATCACAGAATTGTGAGATAGTACAAAAATAATCAGCGATAGGCCTACTACTAACTGGCTGTGGAATATTTGCTTGAAAGAAATCATGGCAGGGAAGTCTGGATCACAAGGTAGGGAGTTTTAACGTTATCTTAATTTAAAGTTCACCGTCTCAGCTTAAACTTAAGTTAAACATGTTAATTCTTAATTTGGCCTATTACTGTCAGACAGTCTGTCAATTCACTGATTGTGTAGTTTAGGACACCTTCCCTTGCCTCAGCAACAGCATAGATAGCAACAAAAATCACTTTTATAAATAATAGGCCTAGCCTAGTTAGTAATACTAATAGTAATAATAATATAGTAATAATAATGCCTTATTTTGCCGTGAACCGGCATCGGCGTATTTTAGCTATTTGACTGGCATGGCACTGAAAATGTGCAGTGAGTGTTTTTGGGACTTTTTACTAGTAGGCCTAATAACGTTATAGGCCTAGGCCTATAACAAATTTTGTCTGGTTCCATGGGATGTCACTATATACCGGAAAACACCGGAAAAACACCGGAAAACTACCGGAAAACTACCGGAAAACACACTAAATACCGGAAAACACACTAAATACCGGAAAACACCAAAAAACACTAAATACCGGAAAACACCCCAAAAAACACTAAATACCGGAAAACACCCCAAAAAACACTAAATACCGGAAAACACCGGAAAAACACTAAATACCGGAAAACACCAAAAAAACACTAAATACCGGAAAACACCAAAAAACACTAAATACCGGAAAACACCCCAAAAAACACTAAATACCGGAAAACACCGGAAAAACACTAAATACCGGAAAACACCAAAAAAACACTAAATACCGGAAAACACCAAAAAACACTAAATACCGGAAAACACCAAAAAACACTAAATACCGGAAAACACCCCAAAAAACACTAAATACCGGAAAACACCGGACAAACACTAAATACCGGAAAACACCAAAAAAACACAATAAACACCTAAAAACTCGCAAATACACACCTACCTGAAACACCCCCAAAACACACTTCACACCGACAAACTCACACACACATCCGCGTTTTTGCATCCCTGTGGAGACATGGCATTGTTCTCCCCTTTGTCCCTGTACTTAAGCAAACCCCCATAGACTTTGTACACAAAATTCCTTGTGGAGCAAACCTAACCCATAGAATTGCCCTGTGGAGACCTATTGAGTCCCTTTGTTCGCATTGTGTTCATGTCTCCACAGGGTACGGAATATCTCTCCAAGTGTGTAAATACCTGCAATTGTCAACCTCCCTTTGTTCCTCTTTTGTTTATACTTTAACTTTTTCGGAAGGCCTCCCATATGTTTCAATACACGATTTTCAATCGTGGACGTTCGGTCAATCGTGCACCCTTTGTCTACGCCCAAATTATTTTGTCCCACGTGCACGATTGCCGGTATTTACACACGCGCAAATACACACATACCGGAAACGCCCCCCCCCCCCCCCCAAATAAATTAATAAATAAATACCGGAAAACAAAAACAAATCCCAGTAAATAAATACCGGAAAACACTAACAAAACACTACATACCGGAAAACATATTAAATACCGGAAAACACCCCAAAAAGCACTAAATACCGGAAAACACCCCAAAAAGCACAATTAACACCGACAAACTCACACAACGTAACACCCCCCCCCCCCCAAATGTGTTTTTTGGGTGTTTTCCGGTATTTTGTTTGGGGGGGGGGGGGGGGGGGGTGTTTTGCGGTATTTAGTGTTTTTGGGTGTTTTCCGGTATTTAATATGTTTTCCGGTATGTAGTGTTTTGTTAGTGTTTTCCGGTATTTACTGGGATTTGTTTTTGTTTTCCGGTATTTATTTATTTTTTTTTTTTGGGGGGGGGGGCGTTTCCGGTATGTGTGTATTTGCGCGTGTGTAAATACCGGCAATCGTGGACGTGGGACGAAATAATTTGGGCGTAGACAAAGGGTACACGATTGACCGAACGTCCACGATTGAAAATCGTGTATTGAAACATATGGGAGGCCTTCCGAAAAAGTTAGTAGTATAAACAAAAGAGGAACAAAGGGAGGTTGACAATTGCAGGTATTTACACACTTGGGTGAGTTTGTCGGTGTGAAGTGTGTTTTGGGGGTGTTTCATGTAGGTGTGTATTTGCGAGATTTTAGGTGTTCATTGTGTTTTGGGGTGTTGTCCGGTATTTAGTGTTTTTCCAGGGTTTTCCGGTATTTAGTGTTTTTTGGTGTTTTCCGGTATTTAGTGGTTTTCCGGTGTTTTCCGGTATTTAGTGATTTTCCGGTGTTTTCCGGTAGTTTTCCGGTGTTTTTCGGTAGTTTTCCGGTGTTTTCCGGTAGTTTTCCGGTGTTTTCCGGTATATAGTATCACCGGTTCCATGTCTTCGTTGTTACAATTTCTTCCTTTTAAAGTTATATTTCTTCCAATTTCAGACCAAATGCAATTTCGGGCTTTATTTCCCTTAACTGTTAAATAAGAAAAAGAAAATGCATATTACTAGGCCTAGGTGCAATTAGGCTAAATCAGGGTTTGATTTTTAGTAAAAACAATTCTTACTTTCTTGAAAAAAAGAGAGCAAACCACACTTGCCGTAGCGCAGTGTCGAACCCGTACGGTACTACCACTTTCTCTAGCGAGGATTGTTTACCACTCGGCCATTTGCCAACTCAACAGATAGAGCAGTTTATACTGCACATGCCTAGGGATTTCACAGCTGAATAGCGGAAAAAAACTGAGACTGGTTCATGGCAAAATAAACACTTAGATAAATAATTAATACTAAAAATTTCCCCTAAATTAGCAGGTGATGATATCTCATCATCAACATTATTTTTGTAGAAATAGCCCCGGGTGGGACTTTGATTTTCAAATTCAAAGGAATTTATGGGTTGAAACGACGAATACAGTACATCATGTGGCTAATATTGGCGTAAGTTTGATTAATTCTACACAAGTGGAGAAGAAAATTCAATTTCTTCACTAAAATAGTGTCAAAATTAATAAAACTAAGGTCGCAAATTTTTGGAATGATAAAACTACTTGGGAGGTAAAAACTAAAAATGTTCTAAAACCGCACAAACATCAATTCGACCAAAGTAGTTGGTTAGGACCATTTTCCATTGCTCAGTCAACCAGATTGTAATGTTAATCAATAGGCCTACAAGACACATACTACAGAGGTTATTCTGATTATTTACTTGTACGATTTCAACCCAGATTGGTTTTACCATGCACCAAAGAAAAGGTCGTCGGACACAGGGCCCAAGGACTACCCAGCCCCATCCCAGATACCGATGCTGAGTAATGCCATCATTGATGAGGACATCCGAGATGAGACGGGAATGATGCGGGGTTGGATACGAGAGTGCGATTCCAAATATGTCAGGCTAGCCAAGCAGAGAGGGAGGAAAGGTAAAACTGACGAATTTACAGATTTAAACTTAGGGAAAAGGGAATTAAAAATTTGGCTGCCAAAATTGTATTTTACAACTTTGATCAAAACTGAGAAAATAATTGCCACCCATAGTACTAAGTCATATCTTTTGTTATTGTAATGCTTAAAATTAGTTGGCATTTGTAATCAAATTTTAATCAAGATATATGGGCCTATAATTAAAAGCTAGTTATAAATTTTAAGATGAATATAGCCAGAAAAATGTAACTACCAAAAACCTTTTAAATAAACACAAGGACCGCTTGGCCGGTTGACATCTATAAACGCATTCCTGCACTTTTTCTATCCATTCATTTTTTTAACTTTATTGTCCTTGAATGGTAGTGTAATGAATAGATGGAGCTTTTTCAAACAAAGCTTTCATTCACATGAAAGGGGGCTCTATTGCGATGAATAGGACCACTCTATTTAGTGTGGTGCCTATTGTATGCTTACATTTGGCTGCACAGCCCTTATGGCATACCAGGACCCCATCAATGACGCAAGGGGTTAACTGAAGTGATATTGTTACAGAGAAGTAACATTTATATTTACCATTTACAATGCGAGGATTGCTCCTTCAAGAATCTTGAAGATATTGGTTTTTAGTGTGTACAACTCAGTATGTTAGTTTAATTAATTCTAGGCAATAAAAGGAACAGAACGGCTGAGAGGCTGTTTCCAAACTTTGTAGACCACAGTATTCATTAATCACTTCAAGTTTTACATTCTGTCATTTGTTTCATTTATTTTTAATCCCCTAGACCTGCTTCACATCCACGAGAGGCCTCCACCCTCAAAAGAACCCAAACCGTACCCCCGGGTCGACTGGTTTGACCACAACCCAGAACCAGACCCTCAAGATGAGAAGTAAGTGGAGAGTTGAGTACTGTTTTAACACTTTCTGTCCAGCTTGTCTGTTGTTTGCCTATTGTTGTGCTACGCTTGGCTGCACAAACCCATGTTTGCACTTCATTAATAACCGCAGCTGGACAGAAGAGGTTCAGAGACATCCATAAGTGACACCATGGCTATTCAAACTTGCCACTCTCCCTTTTCCGTTTGAACCAGCTCTGTAAGGAAGGTCTACCTCCCGGAATACATGGTCCATGAGGAGTTCAACCCAGCGACCCACGTGGACGAGCAAGAAGGCAAACGCCCCCCGCCCAGGAGACCTCCCTACTCGCTCCAGGACAAGATGACCGTCTTCCAGAGAGATGGCGACTCGGCTACAGACAAGATGCATGTCAAACTGCCTGAAATTAAACCTATCGGCAAGAGAGTATCCAAGAAAGACAAAGGGAGGAAGGATGTTGGGAAGTCCAAAGGCCAGACCCCCAAAGGCCAGACCCGTTACGCAAATGTGTGAGTATTTTACAGCCGAAATGAAACGTGAATTATGAAACGGGTCCATCCCAGGAGGTTCACAGTCTGCTTGAACTTGGTTTAATCACTTGGAACAAGCACACTTCAAAAACTTTCAAAGCATTGAAGTTTTTCTCTTCTGCTCTGTTGACTTCAGGATTATTGAAAACTCGGCAGGGTTTGTAGAAAATAATACATAGGAATTTATTCTTGGCTGCTTTTGCGTATCTCATGCACACACACAAAATACACCTGAATTGTTGTTGGGCCACAAACAATTCAACATTTGTAAAGTAATTATTTGATAACTAAACGTGGGTGGGATTTGTTTTATTTATGTCTCAGTTTAAAACCTTGCTAGATGAGCAATTTAAAAAAAATATATTTTGGGATGAAACTCAAAAAAGACGGCCATAGCTGTGGTTTAAAAAAGACCACCTGGATGCTTGACGTCTAGATAGGCATTCCTGTGCATACTCAATCCATTGTTTGCCTATTGTGTGCAATACGCTTGGCTGCACAAGCCCGTATTGGCATACCAGCACCCATTAATAACAGCCAGACAGAATGGGTTAATGCTGTATATTTGGTCTTTATTTCAGTCCCATCAACAACAACCAGGAGAAACCCATCATGAGCAAACTCCTCAACTTTGGCTATCAGCACGAGTGGTACGACCAGCGCGAGAAGTACTACGAACACCAGAAGAAGATTCAGACCAAGCAGCCGTCCTGGGAGCATGCCGACAGCCAGGGGAACCGGCTGACAACAGAGTACCGGGATGAGATCAATGTCGGGAAGAAGGAGGCCAGGGGTCAGGGGTCGCCCAGGTCCAAAAAGGTCGCCGTGACCAAGAAGACAGAGGCTATGAGGAAGGTTCGGCAGGAGGCGGGAGAGAAAGAACTCTTCAAGATGAGCAAGTGAGTCTAATATGGATGCTCTTATTTTATATTTGCATCTATTTCATTTCGCAGGAAAATGTGCACAGTTTACACCATACTATTGAAGAGATGGTCAGTGCCTGCTGGATTATCTAAAACAAACTAGTTTCCAAACTGATTAACTAAAAAACTACAGAAAAAACTCTTTCAAATAAAAGAAATTGTATACATTTTTACACAGGAATGCATAAAAAAGCAAATTCCAAAACAAAACAAATTCAGTAAAAAAAACTGCAAATTCATTAAATTAAAAGTAGTTCGTGTATGTCCTATTAGTTTTGGGGAGCACTTGCTGATGAGAGGAAAATACTTGGACCAGAAAATTCAGTTGCTTTTTCTGTATCTGGAAATAGCAATAACACACACAGATATGATTTACATGTGCATATACATGCCTAGATGATGTTGAAATTACCCGTTAAAAAGTGGGACGAAAGTGTCGACATGCATGCACACATATATATGCAGAAAAACCAATAATTCCGGTACCGTTCCTGTTTCATCAGATTGGGACTTTAATTTCAAGTTACAGCAGACAAGTTGAGGAAAAGTCATTTCAACAAATAAATTTTGTTTTTTCTCTCCACAATACAAAAAACATTGTTACAATATAATTGTATATATACGTTAGCAATAAAATGAATGAGATATGGAGAAGGCAAGACCATGGAGGGGAAAAAAATTCCTATCGCCCGAAGGTTCAGTTTGCCCATTTAAGAAAATAAGAAAAAAATACAACAAAAATAACACACATTCACATTCAATTATGGGTTTAATTAATGACAAGGGACTAGAGCAGAAACCAGGGTCCAATTTCATTGAGCTATTAAGCACACAAATTTGCTCAGCACCAAAAAGTCTTGCTTAGTAAAAACATGTTACCTGCCAAAACTTCACGCGATTTTCACGCTAAGCAAACAACAGCAAAGTACCAATCACAAGCAATATACATTACATAAAATGTTGGTGCTTAACAGCTCCATGAAGTTAGACTCCGAGCCGAGACCCTGCAAGTCCTTTCACAAGTCCTTTCGCAAGTCCAGTCAGAAGTGCCTTCATAAAGCCGATCACAAGTAACTGGATAAACAATGACAAAGGAATGCCTTTGTCAAAGCTCATTTGAATAGCTTGTGATTGGAATTAGGACTGGTGGGTTTGTGATGGACTCAAATACATCCATGGCAGAAACTGCCCGATCTCTGCAAAGACAAAGATTTGTTTGGACTTTACAGTGGGAATATTTTAACCCCTTCAGTTATGCCAAGTAAACTCCACATTGAGCTGCTGGGAGTGGCTCAAACTTATGGTGCAAGGAAATCGATACCACTCATTCACTGTGTTGCACTCCCCGTTTGGTTCCAGATTTGACAAAGTCGGCCCAAGGATCAGCAGCCACTGGTCAGATGGCCCAAGATTATCTGACCAGGAGAAGATGGACACCTACACAAAACAGCTGGACGAGATGACCAGTGCATAGGTCATAAGGCCACGTGACGACGCGGTACAACTCGGGCTTCGGTGTGGTTATACTTGAAATCCTTGCCAAAGAACAGGATTATTGAATGATGAATGGATGATGCTAATCAAGGAATTCATATTGTCAAAAAAACGGTCATTATACAAGTATGTGTATGCAGGATCCCATATCCGGTTCAATGTGGTTCCCTCTGGTTTTTACCAGTCAAGACCGGCTCTGCTAACCACAGAATTTCATGCTTACAATTACCATCCTGTGCCTACAGTATTACAAATTTGCCATATGATGCAGGATATGGGCCAGAGGGAACCCCCCCCTCTTTTGTGTTGGTCATTGGAGAGTGTATAGGGTATAGGGACAAAAAGGGGGGGTGGGGGGGTAACCCTCTGCCCCATATCGTGCTGGGTATAAAATTTGCACCAACCCTGTAAGCACAAAACCCTTAGATTATGGGATGTACATGTACACATGCACATAGGCAAAAATTCCTAGCTAACCTTTGAAGTACGCTAGCCTCTAGTGCAGAATTTACTACAGCAGAACTATGACATCTGGTCTGGCTGCTGTTGGGCTCATTGATTTCGTGCTTAGCAGTTTTGTGTAGCTCTCAAAGTCACTGAGGTCACAGAGTACATGTGTGAGAATTCCCTCAAATACAGCAAATTCGGCCTGCTGCCTGGAGCATACAGACTCTTTTTTTCAAACCCGAAATCAATTTCACTTTTGATTGGGTGCCTTGTGTTTCAATGGAGTTAAACCGTCCAATTTTAATAGTATCTTGTAAATACAGTATAAATCCACTAAATTATGCAGTCAAGAAGTTAAATGTTTAATAACTAAAACGGATGTAAAATGTTTGTAAATTACAAGATTTTTGACTTTTTTTTAATGTGCATTGAGGTGCTCTTTTTTAAACATAATTAGAAAGTGTGTTGTTCCATTCTTGTACATATTATTAGCCAAATGTTTTATTCGAACTTTTCCAATAAATAACTTCCAATCATTAGACCCCAAAATTGTCTTGGCTGTAAGTTGTGTTTTGCTTGTGTGAATATCTGTGGTCTACACTACAGTTTGATAAGTGCTCCATAAAACAAAAGGCTTACTTTCTACCTTGAAACAGTAACACTGCGACCGTCAGTATAAGGCCACAAAACATGGATGTGAATTCTATAGGATCCATCGATGCGATTCTTTTCTATATTGGGTCTATAGGTATGAAAACAGGGTTAATTTCTTTGGTATCTATTGAAGATTTACACTTTAGATCTGGACCGAGGAAACATAAGGATTTGCAGCTGGCAACCTAAAATGTGGCCAATCCCACCAGCTCTGTTGTAACCTTTTACCTGGAAGGACAAACAAAAGTTTTGCTGTGATACATTTTTAAGATTCCACATACACCAAAACATCTCTCAAACAATTTTCTGTTTGGAAAACAAACACCCCTCAAAACATCTTCAGAAAAAAACCAGATTTATCTATATTTGAAATCAAATAACCAAAAAATGCTGGTTTAGGGACTTCCGCACCGCGAGGGGAGGACAGAGGGGCTTGAGCCCCTCCTAAATTTTGTTGCTGTTTAAGATTGTTCGTTCGTTTTCCTGTAGTGCACGAAACGCTGGATGACCTCTTGCATGTTCAAGTACTGTACATACGAGACCTGTTCCCACGAAATGGGTGTACAGCAGCAACATTTGAATATCAGGATGATGGTAATTCCTAAGAGTACAGGTTAAAAGCTTTAATTTGATGTATTGTGTACGTGTTGTGGTATCTCATTCCTAGCCCCCGATACAACCTTTTGGAGTTGTCAGAGTCTTGACCCCTTGTTTGGAGAAAATGACGCTCAAAGTTTGTGATCTGTGCACACACTTCAAAAACGAAATCCCCAAAAAATATTTCGAGAATAGATCCAGTTTAAAAACTGGGGGATGATAGAATATGGTTTAAAATAGAAAGTTGTTAAAATCCCAAAATTGACTTTTCAGTTAAAAATTGTTTCTGCTTGTAACTCAAAAAATCTACAGTGTGAATTTCCGCTCATTTTGTGCTACCAGGTCACATAATGTGTATATTGGAGGAAGTTAAAAAAAAGAAATTAACCATCCCACCCCTCACAATCCCTTCTTATGCTACTGGGCATGGGGCCTTACCCTTAAACATTTGCATACTTTATCTTCTCTCATCTCCTATTTCTTTTAGTAGCGAGAGAGATCAACAATTCTCCACAACCACAGGGTAAACCCACTGATCTCTATGTAAACAGGATAACGCATCGGCTGTTCGAGTTGAGGCCACCGTCCGCCATGTTATCACTCCCAATACAACAGGTTTTCCAACCTTGTCCCCAGGGTCTCCTTTCATCCTCGTTCTCCTTACATAGCGATCAGTGGTAAATTGGGAGTGGTAATATGGCGGGTACTGGCTTCAGTTACTTGTACAGCATGCAATGGCCAATGAGCTATCCAGTTTAAGTGAAGGAAAAAATCTGGGAAATTGCAACTGATGTGTCTACTCAAAGTTTTGTTGTAAGCAAGAACACGAAAACCTTCATACGTGCACAGTGTACACAGAAACTTCCAATTGGCCCAAAGTTTCCATTTAAAAAAAAATGAACTTTGCTGTGAAAATGAATTCTGCACAATTTTCTGACCTTACTTTTCAGGACGTCAACTAATTTCCAAACATATAAATGAACAGAATATTGAAACAATTTCAAAATTGTTCTAAAATCCGATTCCTAAATATATGGTTTACGTTTTCCCCTATTAAAGTGGTGTTCCTGTTGCACAATGCATACACACAGGCTAGTCTGTTGACAAAGTGGACAGAATCACGTTTTCCATTGTTTAGTTAAAATAATTAGGTTTCCATTTTATTAATCCAATGCAGAACTCTCAAGCTGCATACTGCAAGTTCTGCTCATACACCATTCAACTAATAAACTACGTAAACTACTTCAAAAAATGGGAAAAAGAAATAATATATGCATCACCATCCACCACATGTATAGTGTGTGCACACACACCTCACCCCCCCCCCTTAACACAAGTGCATGGTATTTCAATTACAAAATAATTATGCCTGTACATTTGTACAATGTAAACTGTCCATGTGAATTTGGTATCTACAAGTACATGATGCACACATACTTTTAGCCACAAGTGTCCGGTTTACTGTAGGACGCCCTTATTTGCATTTCTGGACAGTTCGGACACCCAGTTTTATTTCCCATTTCCACTTAAAGGTATTACTTTAAAGTTTGAGAACTTTAGACACTCTAGTTTTCAATTTACAACAAATCTGGACACCCTGTTTGCAAATCCCAGCTACTACAACATGTGTATTATGTAGACACGGACCCCTTTCATGTGACGTCGACAGTTCACATTGGACTGCTTAGTGCAGCAAACAAATTACTGGCACAAATTATTTAAGTTAATGTTAAGCTAATAAAAAGCACACAAAAGTTAACCCCTTGGGTACGGTTATCAAATTGAGGCGTCGGGGTGGCCTGTGCGGCCAAGCAAAACGGCCACAATGTGCTTGTGCAGTCAAGCGTAACATACACAATAAACCAACAGTGGATTGAAACTGCGCAAATAGCGGCAAATGGCGTCATCCGACCTGGTGCCACTGTTGTTTTTTTGCGTCATCCGTACGCAAGGGGTTAATTGACTACTTTGAGTGAAGAGAAGTAATGCAAAGAAAGGTAGTTAATGACACATTTGAACCCAGAAGTCTTAAATTTTTGCTTTTAATAAAAACCCGGCAAGCGAAAAATGTTACTCCATCCTTGGCCTGCAACAATATCCCCATATTTTTTATATTTTAAAAATGTAAACAGCTGCTTCATAAACATGGACTAATACTTTGACTTGGGTGACAGCAGGAGTCGACTCCAGTTCGGTATTTCAACTGGCATGTGCACAATGACATTTTATCCCGAATGACACGCGTGTGAACGCAAAAGGTGGTCGCACAACGCGCACGTGTAAAATTCAATCAGAATGGGCATTCGCGTAACACGGCGCGACACTACGTCAGCAATTTTATTCCAAATAACCTTTCACCTTTGCGATACCGAACTGGCTTATTGCGATTCCATTTTTTAAAAAAGTCGACTCCATAACAGCCAATTCCTGCTTCCTTGCAGTAGATTACAGGAACCACTCGACTCTGAAAATCAGTAACTGCAAACAAGGACTTAACATTGTTGATTACCTGAAAAAGGCATACGGCACTCCACAAAGCTGGCCGTTTTGACCATGAAATAAATCACAATGCTTAACGGATTCAAAGGATGACGCTCATTTTGTGCGTGACATATGGGGTCAATTCCAAACGGAATCGCGATTCCTGCTTAACATAAAAAGAAATGTTGGCATAAAAAAAAATGTTGGAGTTGCCAAAGCATAATGTGCAAACAACGTACACCCAAAATATAGAGGTAAATAGTCATACTGTCTACCTTCCACCATCGTCAATATATACGTACAAGTTTTAAATATGCAGGTATCATACACAATTATACATTATACAATGTAATTGGTGAAAATTGTGCGTTGGTAAATTGGTTGATGAAATAATGTACATTAATTAACCAAAAAATAATTTCTTTAATGGAAGACCAACACCAGTTCATATGTACATATTTAATACACGTGTTTGCAGCTTTCCGTCCAGTGGGTGACATTTACCTTTCATCACAGGGAAGGAAGAAGTAGTGATTTAAATAAATCAGTCAGGATTATTCCACAATTTACTGATGTTACGTTGGCTGATCTTTGTTCGTGTACCTACTATGCAGCTCTTTATTGCCTGGAGATGTGCAACCGAACGATTTAACCTGTGAATTAATCTAAACTAAACCTAAATACAAATCACACATAAAAGAAAGAAAAAGCTTACTCAATTTTGTTTGTTATTTTTTGACAGATATTTCAAAACTAATTAATATTAAAACAAAAAATTGGCATTTTTACTTTTAAATTATGCAAAACATGCTTACTTTTACAACGCTAAGATTTCCAAGGTTTCTAAAACTAACAATACTTTCATCTTCCACTCCCTACACATTTCTTCAGGCTTTCCATCTAGAGTATACATCGTATGTAGAGTACTATACAAAGGTCAATTTCATGGAGACCAAAAAGTCTGGCTTAGTAAAACAGATTACCAGCCAAAACTCCATGCGATTTTCATGCTAAGCAAACAACAGCTGAATACCAGTCACAAGCAATATACATCCCCATGGACATTTTGTTGGTAACTGTACCAAGGAAAACATTTCATGCTAAGCAAATTTTTGTACTGAGCAGCTCCATTAAATTGGCCCCTGGTCTATCGCTTGGTTTTCAGCCGATTTCTGTTTAGCAAATAAATTGTGTAAGCAATATTTTCTACTTAATAGGAGCTCTGTGAAACTAGGCTCCAGTGTTAACGCTCTTGATGGATCACTTGTTTTTTCCCCCTTACCAGAAACTATAGGAAGGCACACACGGGTGATGGCTGAAAATTTATGAAGTTCATTTTGGCCTTACTCAACAGTGAGACGAGTAGGTTTGCACACACCACACTGAAATGTATATATCCCTGTGGAGACATGGCTTTGTTCCTATACAATCCCCATCCATAGACTTTCTACACAAGTTTCCTTGTGCAGATTTTTGTCCTCTTTAGAATTACCTTATAGAGACCTATTCTTTCTTTTGTCTTCTATTGTGTCCATGTCTGCACAGGGTACCGGGAATAGAACTGCGGTATCATCATATGAAATTTTACCTCTTTTAAGTTGTGTGGTTCTGAGAAGAACCGGTTTAATTTGACGTTTCAAACAGTATGCTCTGTTCGTCATCAGGAGACCGTTGAAAAACTGATGACAGACAGAGCGTACTGTTCGAAACGTCGAGTTAAAACAGCTAGTTCTTCTCAGAACCACACAACTCAAAAGAGATAAAATTTGGACTAGATTCAACAACTGTGCCCAAATTTGATATCTGAGAGGGTCGAAACTGTCACCATCTGAATGGAATGTCAACAACCCCTTTAACAATAGTGACTTATCTTCTATAAAATCTCATCTTATCAATGAAGAAATCTTTATTATTCTACAGTTAAAAAATGTTACCCGGATTTATTGTTCCTCCCATGCCATAACATTCACGTATGTTTAGATCAACAAGATAATATTCCAATAATATCATTTTGGAATCAATCAATTTTCAGTGGAGTCATAACACTGCATTTTTTTCCACACAGATAGCCGATACAAGAAGCTGCATATAAATAGAGTCCAATGTTGCAAAATGTTTAAAAACCTTATTTAGAACTTCAAAGAAAAGAATGCAATACTGAATGAATCGCCCACAAATTGGCTGGGTTGGATTGTATTCTGCGACTTTTAAAATATGTCGCCTTTGGTTGTTCACATGTTAATATATCAAAATTGTTCTGCATGTGTGTAAAAACCACTGACAGGAATGTTACAGCTGCTCAATTTCCCTTTCCTACAAATTACACCATAAATGATTAAAAAAAACTACTACCAATTATTCCAAGTTTTTTAGGCTTGTACACACTGGATCTAAAATGTCTTATTTAAATTCACTAAAAGTTACATAAGTGCTCGCCACTAGAGCTGTGCATGCCATTTACGGTTAATACGGGAATCAAGTAACAATTGCCGTTCATATTGTTTGTAAAGGTCCGCACGTTAACACTACCACATCGGTGCATCAATGCAGCACGATGCAAGTGTGTACAATGAGCTCTGTAGCTTTCGGATGTAGATTGTATTTTCGCAAGCGACATAAACGTTAATCTCTCTTGTTTGGTACCCTGGTTTTCATTTTGATAATTCATCAAAAAAGGCATTCAAAAACTTCTTAATTGTCTGAGAAATGACTACGTAATATGTTAATTTGGTTACGGGTACTCGATTCCACAATCTGGAACCGGTTTCTGGCATGAGCAGTCGGGACTCGGGTATCCGGTTCAGAAGCACAGCCCTACTCGCCACACACAATTCTGGCAGTAGACTTGTATGCACGCGACAGCATGTCTAACAAAAATAAGCACAAAATGCAAGTTCTTACCCCATACACCTGCTCATTACATACCCAGTCTTACAAAGGATGACACGCTGTTCTCAAACATTTTTTTCTTACATATTTTTTCCAAGGATGACACACCATTCCCCATACAGCATTTCTCACACTTTATTTCCTGCATTTCTTTCCGAGGACGTGGCATTGTTAGCTCGTATAGTGCCTGTATTGTTTAATCCCATCCCTTCAGGACCAAGGACGCTTTTCCCTGAAGATTTCCCCTAAGAGGACCAGAGCAGTTTCTATGCTTTTAGTTTATCCCAACACTGAATGACGCACATGTACCTGTCATCTTCGTCCTGACGACGTCCCGACGACGTCCTGGTCATTACCGAGTCACGTCTTTTGACTTACAGGATTTTCTTCAGCACTGCAATGGGTAGGTCCATTGTCTCATCACTTATCAGCACAATGTCGTAGCGATCTTTGTACATCTCCAGATTCTGTTCAATCTGCGAAACAAACAAATTGCAATTGCAAACATCAAGAATACTCGCATTACTAAAGACTCTCCCAAATAAACGGCTTAAAGCGGCTCAGGTCAAACACATCCAGTCAAAAATGCAATTTAAAGTGCAGACAATGTATTCAAGAAGAAGTACAAGCACTTTGGTTAAGTTACAACATTTTGATGAGTACAGTTACAAGTTTCATATAAAAAGAGAACTTGAGCGTAAGAAAGAGTTGGCTTGTACACTGTGGTTCAGTACTGGTACTTTTTGGATGAATACCATTAAAATTTAAGACTACACAAACTTTGCAATAAGGTATGATTTTATGAATTAAATACTTCAGAGCATTAAAATAACAATTATATGTAGAGCCAAAACCCTTGGCATGCGATTTGTCCTATTATGAACAAGACATTTTAGCAAAAAATTCCTTAAAAAAACAGTGATGAAAAATTATTTTGAAATTTAACATGAATCAGTTACCAATCTGTCAAGTAAGAATAAGGAGTGCTTAAGTTTGTCAAATACGAGCTCTGCAAACAATTATTCCGTATTACTCAGTCGCTCATTATGGTATCTCATAAAAAACTACACCCATGATTGTGGCAGTACATGTGCTTACGTGATCATTTAGGAAGCCTATTGTGAGCGTGTGCTTTGTGTAGGGCATTCCATCCACCATGCTCAGATCCCCGATGGTGTCTCCAAGTAGAATGATGTTGTCTCGCTGCTTGTGCCTCTCAAAGTATTCAGGGTGGTGGACCGCTGCTTCGTGCTTGTTGTAAGTGTGGATCAGTTCACCTTTGAATCCCACTAACTTATCCTGGAAAGGCAATGTATTTATGATTGATTATTGTGATCATTTTAATCAGGGCCACCCCATTAGTTGTCAATAAAAAATGTTCATTAAAACAAAACAACAAAAAAAACACTACCAGACTTTTAGCAACCCTAAAAGTTGGGTAGAGTTTTTTGTGTGTTGCCCTCACAGAACAACTATTTTTGGGGGCCTAACTCGAGCTTCACTGTCTACAGTACAGTGCATAGGGGTAAAATGCTTGTAGTTGACGAGACCGACTCCAAGCTGCTCAAATTGACTACAAATCTGAATGGGAGCTTTGTGATGAAGGGGTATGGGGAGTGAAAACCAGAGTTTGTACCTCGCTGTCGAAATCCATGAAGTTGGAGATGACTTGCACATTTTTAAAACTGTGAAGATTTTCAAGTTTAATGGTCTCCAGTAGAATATCCCCGATGCCAGCTGAGAAAATCAAGAGAGGCACGCTAACACGCTCCAGCATCTCGAACATGATTTTACTATGTTCCCTGAATAACAGAAAAACATACAGGTGTGACGGGTGAAAAAAAACAATAAGCCAGTTCGGTATTTCAACTGCGCATGTGCACAATGACATTTTATCCCGAATGACCTTAATGACCTAACGCAAAAGGTGGTGGCACAACGCGCACATATTAAATTTAATCAAAATGGGCATTCACGTAACATGGCCTGACATTACGCAGGGCTCGACCTTAGCACTAGCCCGGCGTACAATGTCTAGTAAAAACTGCTCCGGGCTAGTGAAAAGCACTCTTTAACTTGCCCGGCGGGCTAGTTAAAAAAGCATACCTACCTGCTTAAAATTGTCACTGTTGCTTGATATGAATCAAACAAACGTTCTTGGTAAGTTTGAGTGAATCTTCTTGTTTCATTTAATGACCGAGTACAGCGCTACGGCGTCCCGCACAGTCAATACTATGCCGAGGCGCTAGCACTATGCATGCCGCTCGCTGTCTCACAGCAGCTAGCTTGTGTCCCGATGGCAACATGTGTACGTGCGTACATGTATGCCATTCATTGCGCGCGTGATGCCACAAGCGCACATGACTTGTACAAGGTTGGTAGTCTCATATCAAGTCCAGAGTGTGTTGTGCACTTTTTTTGCCAAATGCTGTACGCATGGGACTGGTTGGGTGTGGGAAGAAAAGTACAGTGAAAGTGCACACAAAAAAGACTATGGATCTTTTCTCAATGCTCGGCTTCGATACGGCTGACACTGAAACATTTATATTTTGTACATCATCAGTGTTTGAAAAAAATGATTAAGGACAGTCACATTTTTGGCCCATGTAAATTTGAAGGAAAACGCCAACTAATATTGGCGGAATAATGTCATGAATGTCTATAAGACGCAGCGAACCGTACGCCGTACGCGGCACTATACAATCTTTGGTACGTCGAACTGAAGCCAGCTTTGATTAATGGGCCCAACCGGGGAATTCCACGTGCATACTGAGCATGCGCATCGGCACTTGACCTCAGCGATTCCATGAGCCATGCATGCAGTGAAAGCTAAGGAGGCATGAAAGGTACGGGGCGCGCATGCGAAGATTTGTGCATGTGGTCTGTACCGCGGGCCGGTGTACGTGGTTGGTGAGAAGTTTTATTCACTTGGGTCTTAACATTTTCCGTCATGTGGCGATATCTAAATGTATCCAATCCGTCCAAAAAAGGAAGCAAAAGAGAATACGATGCAAACTAGAGCAAACGTGTCTACAGACAAGACTGGGAGCGGGACTTTGGCTGGCTTACATGTAGCTACGATGGAAATACGATGTTTTGCCGTGTTTGCCGCGAAATGAAACGGACCGGAGGGAGTGGAAGGAAACATATTACCTTATCATTCAGTAATTTATTTTATATTTTATAGTTTGAAAAATCTCTATTAGTTACAACTCTACTGAATCCTCCTGAATTTTAATACGATATTTCGGACACCATAGGGAGTTTATCGTTAATGGGATATTTACAATGTCCATTAAATGTGGGCTAGTAAAAATTTCTGCGGGCTAGTAAAAATCCCAGTTAACTTGCCCGGTGGACTAGTTAAAAAAAAGCTTAAGATCGAGGCCTGCATTACGTCAGCAATTTTATCCCGAATAACCTTTGACCTTTGAGATGTGAATAATACAGAAGTCTGCAATGATTATCACTGCCCTGTGGTCTGTGCTTAAATGAAAGTTGTCAATTTTCGGTATTCAAAAACAAGTACAGAACAGTTGTTCACATGTGAAATCCTTATCAACGGGTACATGTAAAATACAATTTCTGACATACAGACTTGAGCACTATGGAAGCTTGAAGCATCAGTATTGAACATACGAAATGAAAGTGATGCTAAAGTTGACTAATAATATTCATCAGATTTGAGCAAGTTCGGGTGCTGCTGATCTAGTCCCTTTTGTCAATTTTGCGATTCAAATCACGCATGCGTGGTCTGTTTTCACTCGAACGCATCTAGTCGATCAACTACGTCAAATCTAGTTTGTGTAGCAACAACAAACTGTAAAGAATGTCCTCTGCTAATTGTTAACGAAGCAAATGTTGGTACGTCAATTCTATTTTCTATTATTTATTTCTATTATTTTCTGTACTTAACTTTGGTGCAATAAATAATTCATTATCTTATTGCAAAGAGTTATTATCATTGGACAAAACCAACAAATTATCGTAAACGTTTGCAAAACTTGCCCAGTTTACCGATCCTCCATCTTGAAACCGTGACGTAACTCGCGAGTGACTAGAGAAACCATGGTCCGGAGCTAGGTTGATCCAGTTGCACTAGCTAGTCAAACCGCGCAGCGTTCGGGTGACATCTAGATCGACTATGGTTAAGTCTAGTCACTCTAGTCGCCCAACCGAACTTGCTCAAATTTGCTGAATAACCTTTATATCCCACATGAATCCCCTACGATTAAGCAACAGCCAAGTTCGATTGGATTTTGTTGAGCCAATCAGTAGCTAACCAATGTACTGCTGTTGGAATTTGCTAAACTTTTTCTACTGTTTGCAAGTTAAGCACGCCCCAGCCCTTAGACTATCCAATTCTGCAGTAATTTTGGGTTTATACTTTCTGACTGGTGCCCCCCGAACAGAGAAACTGACAATTTGGGAGACTGCCAACATACGGCAAGATAGAGCGAGCACTGGTTGGTAGAGAACCGGTACAGGCTTCCGGAGGTTGCAGGTTCAAATCCTGCTCCTGCCAGTTTTCTTTGTTCACTTTGGAATTTTCTTTAATTTTCACGTTTTGTGTCACATTAAAATATGATTGCACAATATTTCACACGATGTGTTTATGCAATTCTACCGTGATAGGACAATATTTAAATGGGTTAGAAATAGAGTGTGCAAGTCTGGGAACCTCACAATCGCATGAGCAGCAGTCAGTGACTGGTCTGGAGACGGACTCCTTAATAGATCATCTTTAAATACCCAACAGTAACGTGCCTGATAGAATGATGAAAAGTTGAGGTCAAATTTTCCATTATTGAATCGAGTCATCGATTTGCAATATTTTCAACCCATTGTAAATTCTGATGATCCTTTTTCTTACACAATACCACTTTATTCAGTTTATAACCCCAGCCAGAAAAAAAAAACATTTCCAGAAAAGAAGATGTTGTACATAAGCACCACCAATGAGATATGTCTGGCAGTACCGTATTCTCACAAAATCTGACTGGTTTTATAGCCAAATGAGGTCCTTTAAAAAATAAGCTCACAAGATCGTGCAATGCCACATACTCCCTCCGTTTCCACAAATCATGGTTGATTTTAACCGTAACTCCCCCACATAATTTTTCCTACTTGTTACCCGAATCCTCCAAAATCCTCCAATGTTTGTAACTGAATCCTGCAAAAATCCTCCAGTGGGTTTTGGATAAACACCCCAGCAACCTCAATCCTCAAAAATCATCCAGCACCAGATTGGGCCTGATGACTTTGATCATCCATTTTCCTTCAGAGGCAAAATCCTCTCATGCTCTCAATCCTGTAAAATCCTGTGATGCTTCGACTTCCAAAGACCCTCAATCCTCCTAATTCCTCCATCTGGCCAAGAGGATTTTGGAGGATTTGGGAAGGTTAGGGTTAAGGATGGATAAAGCTTCCTGTCACATACACAATGTTGTCTTACCTAAGTATAACCTTTGCTTCCCGCACCATTTCTGCTATATCACTTCGGCTGATTTCGCATTCTACAAGGAGGTCGTGTGCTGATGTCCACCTTTAATACAAAGAAAAAAAAACACAAAAATTAAAACTGGCTGATTGCTACACATAACCAATGACTTTTGGGCAAGTGTAGTACTTGTATGTCGTTGCCAAAAATAAAGTTTTTCCTTGGAGTTTGTCTTTAAACCCTAACTGTCCCAAATCAACCAGGAATGTACAGCCTTTGCACCATACTTTATGTAGAGCTATGATGTTCCAATTTGTCCAAGTACAAAGAATGCGCCATGGGTTTAGTACTGCACAGTGTTAAATTTTGACAGGTTCAGAACACTGTGCCACAGGGGTTACGGTTAATCATGACCCATTGGCACTTTGCTAGGAATTTCCCTGAATCCTCCAAAATCCACCACTAGGTAGTAAGCCTATAGCACATTCTTTGTACTTAAACAAAATTGAGTCATCACACATCATGTCAAGTAATAGTGGACTGGGTTCTATGTTCCTCAATCCCGCTGTAAAATCCAAAAAAAACCTTCTCCGAGGATTTTGACAAATCTGGGAGGGCCAGGGTTTACATTTTCAGCATAGAGAAGGTTGATAAAAATACAAATTTACTTTCATTTTCACTTTCACGTTTTTTATGAAAGTTGTTCAATACAAGGCTAAAAACCACACAAGGTAAAGGGCTGCAACACAGGTGGTTGGGTTGGCCACATTTTAGGTTCTAAATAAAGGATAAATCTTCAAAATAAATACCAACGAAATTATCCCAATTTTCAGGCCTATAGACCTACAGGGTGGTTAAAAGGTTAACCCAAGTTTAAGGTGATTGTTCACCCACCTCCTACAATTCCAGAGAAGTTGTGTTTACCTAGTGTTGATGAGTAGGGGTGTTTAGAAATTATCCTGAAAAAATGCTAGGTCTTGCTTAATTGGATCTCAAGATATGGCCCATTACAGATGGCATGTACAAAACTGGCTTGCCCACGGGAGCTTCATTGTAAATGAAGCATGTTGAAGACAGAAACTAAAGGTAAGAAGCTCCTGTGTACAAGCCAGTTTTGTACATGCCATCTGTAATGGGCCATATCTTTAGATCCAATTAAGCTGGGCCTAGCATTTTTTTCAGGATTATTTCTAAACACCCTACTCATCAACACTAGGTAAACACAAATTCTCTGGAATTGTAGGAGGTGGGTGAACAATCACCTTAACCCCTTAAGAACGGTATTTTACGGGAGACGTCGGGGTGCCGCGGCGGCTCTGGCAGCCAAGCGAACCACTACAATGTGTTTGTGCAGTCAAGCGTAGCATATACACAATAATCCAACAATGGATTGAAACTGCACAAACAGCGGCCAATTGCGTCATCCGGCCTGGTGGCACTGTTTTTTTGCACCATATGGCGTCATCCGTACGCAAGGGGTTAAACATGGGTTAACTTATTTTTAACCAAGGTGGGGTAACTTACACCGTTGGTGAGACCAACTCACCTCTCCTACCATCTACCTGCAGAGTAGATTTTAGTAAAAATAAAAACAACACCAAGGAAAAGATAATCTGACCCTACCATTCCGTCATGAGCTGGTACTTTTCCTCATGACTCAGGGTGTTGGACATCTCTAGAGGGTAATAGTGCTCTCGTGTTGCTATTGCTTTCTTCCTGTACTCCTCAGGCAGTATTGAGCTGATGTCTAAAACACCTGTCATGTAAACGGCATGAGGTGGAAAGACACTTGTTACATGTAGGCGGTGAACATCAAACCCACGTTCTTGCTACACCAATGATTGAGGGTTTGAGGGAAAGAGTTCCATATCCGGACATCACTTATACCTCGTGCACAAAGTCTATGGGCCATGACAGAAAAAGTCAAAGTATTTTCAAAGAATAAGTTGAAAATGTTTCCCTTCTAAATTCGTGTTTCTTCATCAGATTTACACTTTTTGGTAGTTTTTAAGTCATATTAAGGGAAAATAAGTGATGTCCTGATATGGAACTCTTTCCAAAGTGAGAAATGCCTTTAGTTCTGGTGAGAAAAGTTTGTTTCCCTGATGAAAAGTATGAGTACATACTCGTGCAACAGACAGGGATGTATTCGAGTCCATAACGAGTCCATCACAAGTCCCTGCAAGTCCATCACAAATTCACCACAAGCCCTCCAGTCCTAATCCCAATCACAAGCTATTGAAATGAGCTTTGATAAAGGCATTCCTTTGTCATTGTTCATCCAGTTACTTGTGACCAGCTTTATGAAAGGACTTCTGACTGGACTTGCGAAAGGACTTGCGAAAGGACTTGCGAAAGGACTTGCGAAAGGACTTGCGAAAGGACTTGCGAAAGGACTTGCGAAAGGACTTGCGAAAGGACTTGCGAAAGGACTTGCGAAAGGACTTGCGAAAGGACTTGCAGGGACTCGAATACAACTCTGACAACAGAACACAAATCTTGTAAAAAAGGGTCCTTTTTATGGAACTACATGTACAATTTCTGAATTTTCTAATTGTAATTTTTTTATTTCATTTCATTTCACCGATTGATTTTTTTTTTTGGGGGGGGGGGATTAGATAAGAGGATAGGAGACAGGAGGGATGGGGGAAACAAATTATGAGAAACAAATCCCATTCCAGAGAAAAATGACAGCACTAAAAAAAATTCTCAAGGTGTCACACTAAGGTCAAAAAGTCGCACTAGCATTGTAGATGTACACGCCCCATTGGCCAACATGTTGAAGAAATATTACAAAGGAAACTGGAGTTATGGTGTGCTACATAAGTGGCCAATTTCTTTTGCCTATCAAAGCCCTTTTTTAAACCCCATAGCATTACAGTCGCACAGAATGGGAGATAGCTGGAAGACTCAGGGAGTGCCTTCCAGTACCAATGATCCTGGTATTTCAATTCCTTACCGTGGCAAGTGGGTACTTTCTGACCATCGTTGTCCTTGAATCGGGATAGGGTTCGGTCAAAATCTGTGACAACTAGGAGTTTGCTCCTGCCGTCTTTGATGAGTTGCGTCACCAGCTCCTCGACTTTGTCTGGATCTCTCATGTGAACATGGGGCTTCTGAAACTCGTCCATCTGTGGGTCGTGGAAAGTTTCGAGTTCGCAAATCTTGATATTCAAGAGCTTTATAATATATTTCAATATTTCCTGCAGTTGAGTATTAATTTAAGTCTCAAAATTTTTGTAATGCTGTCAAAATACTGAAGAAAAAAATTTGAGCTTCTTCAAGCCATGTGAAATTATTCCAAATTGCAGAGCACTGTCATGAATGGCATTTAAGCAATGCACACACCTTTACAAAACACATGAACACGAGCCTTTTGTATGGACCCAAACCTGGCGAAATATCAAAATATTTTTAGACCAGGGTAGGCTTACACTACAGGGTATGTACCACTTTGACAGAATTGTAAATACAGTGTTTCATTACCATATGTACATTTAGATTAGTACTTTGTTATATTTATGGATAAAAACAACAATGAACCAATGGCATGGGGTGTGCGGGATATGGCGATTGTGTAGTGTAGGGCCCCCTTTCTAGTTTTGATAAAATTTGATTCCAGGGTATTTTTTCTCATTCCAAAATGACTTTTTTTAACCTAAAGCAGACTTCTCTTAATTCTATTGACATCGTTTTTTGTAATTTTAAACAGTTTATTTTGGTAGAAAATGCAATTACGGCAGTTGCTATGCGAATGAACGCGGTTTTGCGTGTTTACTGTGCGTCGCGGTGATCGGCATAATTATTTTCGCATTGCGTTTTGTCGTCCTCATCGCCGCTTTACCCAAAAATTTCCCTCAAAACTGAAACCCTGCCCTTTATCTACTACGGCATACCTGCTATTAACTAGTTTGGCAATTCCAATAACCTAAAACTAAAAGTGGATTTTTGTTCCCTTAAGCCCAACTCCCTAGGGTGTGTGGAAAATCATATTGAAATTGGAGGATTCAGGACTGTAGTGTTAGGGTTAAGGGAACAGGGCCCTACACTACACAATCGCCCGGGATAGGATCACCCCCCCCCCCCCCCCCCCGGAAGGTTATGCATACAGTTGTGTAGTTCCATATATCTTTGGAGAGATGGGACAAAGGGGTCTGGCACACATCTCTACTATGGACATGATGGAGGCCATGGAGCAGTGTTTTCTCAAAATTCACATGGTAAAACTAAAACTCAAAAAAAGTCAAAGGTGGTCTTACCATTTCAATTATCTTGGTTCTTTTCTTCTTTCTTCCGCTCAGGACGTACGTCAACGTAACAGCACCAACAGCAACGATTCCTGCTCCGACTACAAACTTGAATGCTGTGGAACGCCACATTTTGACGCCGAATTTTGTTTTAACCTGTTGCAATCGTGCAAACGCGTAAAAGCAGCTGGGCTAGGTTGGGTCAAATTTGTTAATAATAAAAACATGTAAAGATAACTTTAAAAGTTATATTTATTTTAATGTTATAATTTATATAAGTTAATGTACAATTTTAGTATCATTCAATGTCGAAAGTATGGTCCGTTTCAAAAAAGGAAATTGCACATAATTTATATATTTTGATCGAGGATGATTTTTTAGACGGGTGCTCGGACATGCATTTGCAAACGATTCCGTCGATGGCATTTTACACTAAAAAAACGGGGAAGACTGGGTACATTCCCTAATCCAAAAACGTTCAATGATTGCTTGTTTCGCTTGGGCTTGGACTGCAATGAAAGTTTTTTGCCTGATGGCTTAACAAAAGCGAAATAATGGTAAGGAAAGACAAAGAAATCTTCGTCACATTATTCATGCGATGGTACACTGGGCATGCGATTGTAGCTCTCGGCCACGCTTCAAGGAAAAAATATTCGCTTCCGTGCGCGGCCTGCCCAAAGCCAGGGCAAGTAAATAGCGCCCTAATGCGCGAGCAAGATTTTTTTGTTATAAAGAAATTTAGTTTAATCTGGCTGTTCTTGATGCTTGCTCTGTATGCCAAGAACGGGGCTATAGAGTGCAGCCAAGCATCAACGCAAACAATAGAGTGGTCCTATTCATCGCACTTGGAGCCCCCTCCCCTTCTTCCCTTTCTTGTGAATGAAAGCTTTGTGTAAAAAAGCTCCATTGACAAATATTGTTTGTATGAGCACCTACACAGTGTCAACTGGCCAGGTGGTCTGTTTCAAACCCCATCTATCGCCAGTCAGTATTAAAGAGGTTTAAGAAAAATAGTCCTGAAAACCTGTAATCCAATGTGTTCAGATGTACTTTCCGTGCTCTGAGTTTCACCCCAAAATTGTTAAAATGGTATTCACTTTTGAATTAGACATTAAAAGAGAAACCCACCCACGATTAGTTATTGAATAATTACTTCTTGTACTCTATCCTCATAATAGAGAACTTGCGAGCAACACTTCTGAAGTTTCTCAGGCCGAGTAAAAAAAAACATGTTTCATGTCCGGGTTTTCAAAAAAAGAGGAAGAGGGGCTTTTTATTTTTGATTTTCAAGATGGCTGTCATTTAAAAAAAATTCTGGCAACCGTTGGTGTTTCCCTGTTCAAAAACGCATTAAAAATGAAAGAGACATGTTGGACAAGAGAACTAAACATATTTAAAGTGTTTTTTTAGTATGTTTGTAGCACGATCGGCAAAAAAAACAAAAAAACAACTTCCGACTCGCAAGTATTTCTTTTCCAATTGACTGCTTGACATTTGTTTTTTTAAACATAATTTTTCTGTGGTAAAAACAAAAAAATCCAGGCGGCATCCAAAAAGGAAGCGGGCGGGGACGCGAAACATGTTTTTTTTTATTTCGCCTTATGTCCCTCTTGTATGTCACACCAATTATAAAATGTCATTGCTAACTATGGCTTTATTGAGGTTGCAGACGCCCAAAATAGAATAATAATTAACCCTAACCCTGGCCTGCCAGACACAGCACAGTGCGTCTGTCAGCTCCACTTAGCTGGACTCTGCACACAATACAAGTCAATGTGACAAACTAGGTCTTTGTTTGGGGATGGGGGGAGGGTGTCATTAATTATATATGACAAAAACAAGAAAGCAAAACAAATGATTATAAAGTACATGAAGTAATTGAACATTTACATTAGATTTTTGTTTGGTTGCAATCTACACAGTAATGTAGCACACATTTATGTAGAGTGTGAAATACATGAATGGTGCACCTGCAGACACAATTCATTCAAAGCAGGCTGGACACAGAGATAATCCATGTTAATCCATGGTAATCCTGTCATTGCCAACATTTGGCCAACAAAGATTTCAGTAGGGTGATTTGATCCATAGAAACAAATGTGCCATGGAAGAGTTTTTGCCTTAAAAAGTCTGGGTGTTTTTTCTGATGCTGATGGACTTTGTATGCACCATGTAAACATCCTGTGTTATCTGAAAGAATTGTCTGGGAGACCACAAAGTAAACAGTTGTATTTTTTACCAAAACAGGACAAATAAAGGTACATGTATTCGTCATTTTGAAAGAATGTGTATTATATTTATAACTCTGTTATCCAAGGGAACTGAAAGATCTTTCGTAAAGGCCTTCAATTAATATCTTTTCAGATCTACTGATCTGTAAGAACTGTTTTATTATAAATGTTTTGTCTCCCACAGAGACTTGACACAATGACCTTGGCAAAGGCCTGCATGGAATCCATGGTGGTTGAATCATGTGGGAACAGCTTTCAACTGGATGGCAGCCCTCAACAAATACATGTATTTGAACTCCGGACCACCAACCATGCAGTCTGAATGCTTCATGGGGTAGTAATCATTAGACGTTCTTGCTTGCAGCCGAACCCCAGCTGGGAAAATGCCATCGAGTCCATGGTGTGTACTTGCCTACCACACTTGGACTGCATAAATACTCCAGTGTGCTACACATGTGCTTGAAGCACTATGCCTGAAGGAATGTGCAATGTGGTATTACTTTTAGATTTGTGATCGGTACATTTCATCAGCCCAGCAGTTGTCTGAATAATATTCAGAAAAGTCTCCCAAAGATTTTATGTTGTCGAAAATCTCAAACACCACTTGTATGCTAAATTGATGTAATGGCTCCCCGTCAGAGACAAGTAGGTAAGAAACAGCATCAGAGAGGTGTGGCTGCCAAAGCACTCCGCCCACCAAATGGGGCTGTTTCTGGCCACTCCCCTCGGAATCATCTCAACGGGTCCAGTACATCCCACAGGCCATTTTCCGCAGTCTTCGTCTGCTTGTACGCTACGGTCTTCATATTAGCTTTGCTGTGCTACGCCAACACCCTCGGCCACGATTTGGTCCACGATGATGTTTTCGCCATCGAGAACAACCGGGACGTGCGTTGGGATACGCCATTGTATAATTTTCTGGTGGATGACTTTTGGGGCAAGCCGATGTGGGACAACACAAGCCACAAGTCGTACAGGCCGCTATGCGTCATCACATTCAGGTTTGTACGGCTAAACAAATTTTACAAAGAACTTTCATTCCTTTCTCATTGAAAAGTTTTCCTGTTTTACTTTGTAGAAGATTTTAGTGTTGGCTTTCAAAACACTCAAATAATTTTAATTCATTCTCATATTAACCCTTACCTCACCTATTACTACAAAATACTACTTGTAGTAAACTGTAGTATGCAGTACTCTTACAACACTTGCATATATGAGGATTTCTGTAGTATTTTGTAGTATTTTGTAGTATTTTGTAGTATAGCGTACTTTACCCCGAAATGAATGCCCAGGACGTTAGGGTTAAAACAGTTTTGTAATTATAATTGAATGTCAAAAAAAGAGGTCTCCTGTTTTAATTCCTCGTGTTCATATTTCAGATTGAACTATCTCATCCATGGTCTCCGTCCCATGGGATACCATCTCACTAACATCATCCTGCATGCTGCGGTCAGTTTCCTCTTCACGTACGTGTGCCAGACGATAGTATTTACCGAGATCATACCCACTGCTGTGGCTGGAGTTTTGTTTGCGACACACCCTATTCACACTGAAGCAGTGAGTTCAAAATGACAGTGGCTTGTGATTATTTTAACCCCTTGTGTCCGACTGTTATTGATGGGGGGGGGGGGGGCTGGTATGCCAAGAATGGGCTGTGCACGCAAGCATAAATACCAACAATAGGTACCACACCAGTCATGCTAGTTAGCGTCAACAAACCCGATCAGCGTCAACAAAGCGTCAACAAGCTCAAAATGCTCATTTAAGCTTCACAAAAGCTATACTTGTATTCAACCAACTCTCGCATCTCGTATTATGTAAGAAATTGGGCAAATTCTTGTTCACAATCCCACATAAAAACAAAATTTTATGACGACAAAATTAAGATGAATGGGCGCCGCCATCTTTGTTTTCTCTTTTGCGCATGCGCGATTGCACCATGTCCCAGAAAAACAAGATGCTGCCGGGAAAAAGCACCGTTGATGTCGCTTTATAAAAATTGCACACTTTAAGATACTTTTAAATACTTATGATACTTTTAAATAATCATAGAAGCCCAATAAATATTGTGAACAACATGTTTAAGCTTAACCCCTTGACCCCGGATTTCATATGGGGGCCGCCGGGGCGCCATACCGGCTTGTGCAGCCAAGCAAAACAGAAAACAAGAGGCTTGTGCAGCCAAGCATAACGTACACAATACCCCAATAATGGATTGAAAATGCAGAAATTGGCATGTATAGACGTCAACTGGCCAGGTGTCAATTTTCAATCTGCACGTATTTGTATCTTACGCGAACGCCCATTCTGATTGAATTTAACACGTGCGCGTTGTGCGACCACCTTTTGTGTTCACACGCGCGCATTAGGTCATGCGGGTCGTTCGGGATAAAATGTCATTGTGCACATGCGCAGTTAAAATACCGAACTGGCTTAAAATTGCCAATGACCAATGATAAAGCAATGCTCTTCATCTTTCAGGTTGCTGGCGTTGTTGGCCGCGCCGACATGCTGGCTTGTCTGTTCTTCTTGATGTCGTTTCTTGCATATGAAAGGTAAAACGGGGTTCAGTTGATAGGGAGATAAAAGTGTTATAAACCGATCTTTACCGTGTCAACAATAGCCAGTGAGGGACATGGCTACTGTTAAAGAACAGAACCATAGGCTAGGTCATTTAACAGTACCCTGAATTGACATAGCTACAATAGTGGCCAAAATTCAAAGCAACTTAATACATGTTCCAATGACAGTTTTCTGAATTCCAAACTCTGAAATGTTTGAAAATTGTGATGGATTCTTCATTCTACCACTGGCCAAAACTGTCCATTGTAAAATCTTTTTTTCCCCCAACATTGAATTTTTTTTTATATTCGTTTGTTATGTAATTCTTTAACCCTAACCATCCTCAATCCTCCAAAATCCTCCAATTACCCTGCCCCAAAAAATGCATTCATCCTCAATCCTCCAAAATCCTCTGCCTGAAACACCATTCATCCTCAATCCTCCAAAATCCTCTTTTTTTTAAAATACCATTCATCCTCAATCCTCAAAAATCCTCCAAAACTGCAAGGAGGATTTTGGAGGATTGAGGTGGGTTAGGGTTAATACACATTCATGTATATTCTTCAAAATATGAAAATAAACCATTGCAAAAAACTTGCAGTGCCAGAGATTACCGAGCATTCCAAAAAGTTCACATTAACCCTCAACCTGTGTGGCACTTTTACTGGGAAGTGTCCTCAACCGGTCAATATCCAACACTGTGCAGTATTCCTGTGGCACATTCTTTGTACTTAGACAAATTGGGGCATACAGCTCCATGTAAAGTAATGGTGCCAAGGCTCTACAGTCCTGAACCCATCAAAATACAGCACAACATGGTGTTGGATTTTGGTGGATTTGAGACGGTTGGGGTTAATATTCAGATTCTATTTTTACAATATCCTTTCTTGCCACCAGGAGTACTAAACCAGGGAAATCCGGCTTTGCAATCACTGTCAGACCAGGCAGTCTGGTACTCAGCCTCCTGCTTGCTGTGTGTGCACTCTTGAGCAAGGAGCATGGTGCTGCTGTATTGGGAGTATTTATAGCTTATGATGTCATGGTGACATCAAGACCAGGAATTTGCAGGTATGTTGCCGGGGTGTAACAATCAACTTACACAACTAAATCTGTGGTTTCACCTATTATAAAAACCAGTCTTGCACGTTTCATATAACCAGTGTTCGTATAGAAACTAATATTGTTCTTTTTACAAGGAAATGGGAATTTGTTCTAATTAATGTGTTGCATTTTAAACATGGAGTATGCAGACCTTTTAAAATCTTGTCTATTCATCATTTCACCGTAACGTAAAATTTGTTCTGTACCAACATAATTTCTCTTCCTCGGAGAGTTACTTTATCAATCTCATATAACAGTTTTTACAATTTTCTTAACGTTTTTTCAGTGTTCTGTTTTTTTGTTATAACTCATACCATTGCATGTTTAACCTTTAACCTCTTCATAAGGAACCTTCCATTTCTCTTTAGGGTACTGATAACTAGACGGTTTGGGAGGGGCTGCATGCCACTGTTTAAACGGTGTGCAGTTATTGTTGCAACAGTAAGTAAGCCAAACAGCAATGTCTTGCCCCACCCCCAACCTCTACTCGCTGCACACTGCAACACTTGTTGAGGTGATAGTCTGAGGTGATTGGTTTAGTAGTAAATTTTGTCATTTCGACTCTGGTAAACTTTGATTCAAATCCTTGCGTTGGTCAAAAACGTAGGTGGATTACTTCAATCCTTCAGAGGAATCACACTGCACCCACCCACTCCCTGCACCCACTAGCACCCACCCACACAAGTGTGTAAACACCTTCAATCAGGGACCTCCTGTTGTCCTATTGTTTATACTTTTTGGCAAGGACCCTCATTGGTTTTGTATACGATTTTCAACCGGGGACCTTTCTCAACCGGGGACCCTATTGTCGTGTATTGTTAAAGGTCCCCGATTGAATGCAAAAACAAACCCACTCCCAGCACCCAACACCACCCAACACCACCCAACACCACCACCCACACAAGTGTGTAAATAGCAGCAATCGCGGACCTCCTATTGCCCCTCTTTTGTTTAACTTTTTCAAAAGGCCTCCCATATGTTTTGTACACGATTTTGAATCGTTGACGTGTCCCTAGTCCACGATTGCCGGTATTCACACACGCACCATCACCACCCAATTGAAATTGGCAATTACCTTTGTTGTTTTAGCTGTGAAACTCGGTTTGTAGAACGCTAGAATGATCTCGGGATCACGTCTTGGTTTGTGCAATGCAGTTAATTGCTTCTTTTTCACACAGTTGTGGATTCCATGTCAGGCTGCACATAAGAAAAAAAAAAAATAAAATATTAATGGCTGCTGGCACCATGTAGTATTTCAATGAATGTTGAATTCATAGCGTGTAACCCATGGGTACTAAGATATAAATAATTCTGTATCCCCCCGGTCCAGCATACAAAGTGCATCCCTTGCCGTATTTGTAATGACTTTGGCAATTTTATCTCACTGACCCTGTTATGCAGGTGTTATGCACCTCTTCATCTAACATCTCATTTCCCTTCAACTTAAATTTTTAAAATTTGTTATTAAGTTTGAGTTTGGGTAAGTAACTTCATGAAGTCTGTTGCAATGGAATTGAGTTCCGGTCTATAAATGGCATATTTTACACACTAATTTTTTGATACCTAGGTTTGTCTGAACCTTGCGAGTTTTATATTTCAGGTTGCAGTTTTGCTGGTGTTGCGAGTTTGGATGCTGCAGGGTCACTTGCCTCATTTCTCAGAGCAGGACAATCCAGCGTCGTTTGCTCCACGCCTCATCACAAGGTCTGAAAATTATTGATGTTATTGATGGGGGCTGTGCAGCCAAGTGCAAACACAAACAATAGGCACCACACTAAAATAGAGTGGTCCTAATTTATCGCACTTGGAGCCCCCCCTTTCGTGTGAATGACAGCTTTGTTTGAAAAAGCTCCATCTATTCATTACACTCCCATTCAAGAACAATATAGTTGAAACATGAAATTATTTGCAGAAATGCGCCTATAGACGTCAACTGACCAGGTGGTCTTTTTCAAACCGCGGCTGTTGCCATCGTCTGTATTCAATAGGTTACAAAGATCCATGTTCCCTAAAAAGAAGGGACAAAAAGCTCTAACCAAAGTTACGATGCTGTCAGGTGGAAAGAAAAACTCCAAACCAACACACCGTTTCAGAACCCGGCCGGACTCATCCAACCTGGCCAATTGGTGCTGGCCCAGTCTGATATGAACGACACATAGGCCAAGCTAGTCTCAAATGCAGGCATCAGTAAAAACTAATGCAAGCCAGGCTAGCCCAATCTGCACTGGTCTAGATCAAACCAGATCAAACTAGATCAGACCAGATCTGACTTGACCAGATCCGGGCAAATCAGACCAACTAGTAGCAGAGCTACTGCATCTTGTTTTTGCAAAATAACTTTGCTCAGTTTAAACTCCATGCTTCCACCAAGGTATAATGTCTAAATCATGTTCATCTCAGCGCATTCCTTTAGTCCATACATGTATGTGATGCAAAGAATCAAAATGATTCACAAGTCAATAGAGCTATGTTTGAGAAACGGACCTTCAAACATGACTTCTACAGTGGATTTTAATAGGAACTATCAAAGTTAGTATTCCATATTCCCGAGGAGGTAAAAACCGAGTGCTGATATCAACATGAAGAGCCAAATATACTATTTGTAATGTAAGTAAAACACTGTCAAGTTGAAAAAATGTCCTAAAGACTCCAGGCTCCTTTGAGGCTGCAGTTACTGTAATATTTAATATTGACAAATTTTTTTTCAGGATTTTATCCTACAGTTACCTTATTTTCTTCAACATCTGGTTGCTGCTGTGCCCTTTAACTCTCTCCTATGATTGGCAAGTAAACAGCATCCCGCTGGTGGAATCATTATGGGATGTGCGTAACCTGGCAACCGTAGTTACATTTGTCGGCCTGGGGGCACTTGCTGTGAGCTGTATTGTAGTAAAAAAGGTAGTGTAAACAGCAACTTTATGGTTACTGTGGGATATTAAAATGTTGGACTGTAATTCAGGTGATAATGTCAAACTTCTTAACCCTAACCCTGCCAGACGCAGCACAGTGCACACATGCTGACAGCTCCACCTTGCTGCACTCTGCATGCAAGTCAATGTGACAAAGTATGCAATCTGATGCGTCTGACAGGGTTCTAGCCAAAATGCCCTGGAGGGTTAGGGTTAGGGTTAATGTCTTCTAAAATACAAATCTACTTTCGTGTTCACTTTCCTTTTTTTTTTTATGGAAGTCACCCAATACAAGGCTAAAACCACTCTAGTTAAAGATATAAATTGATGATAAATCGTCAATAAATACCGTAATAATAAAACCCATAATACAGTTTTAGCTAGAGGGATCACACCCGAACTTTACGATGCAATCTGTTTAACGTTAACATTTTGACAAATTTTCAAAGTGGGCAAAGAAAACTGGCAGGAGCGGGATTCGAACCTGCGACCTCCAGAATACCGTACCGGCGCTCTACCAATTGAGCTATCTTGCCCTATATTGGCGGTCTCCCAAATTGTCAGTATCTTTGTTCGGGTGGGTGCGAGTCAGAAGTCATAAACCCAGAATGCCGTATAGCCAGGGATCACACTTATTTTTACAATAAAACCTGGGAAGCGACATTGTGGGGATCACTCTGTTTTCTGATTATCATGTAGGACCAAGAGAGGAAGGTCTTAGTCCTGGGATTGTCATTGCTCGTCATTCCCTTCCTCCCCGCATCCAACGTCTTCATCAGAGTCGGCTTTGTGGTGGCTGAAAGAATTCTTTACATTCCAAGGTAGGATGGAATTTTGTTACTATTAATTTTGGCTACAGACTTGAATTTTCATTGGTCTGTAGTTTTCCATCAAAATGGGAAGACATGTATATAGGCTCAATAAAGTTGACTAAAATGGGAAATGGAATTAACAAAATCCTGTTCTTTTTGAAAAGGAATTTGACATTGGAATCAAATTCTATAGTGTCAATAAGCCTGTGACCTAACGCGCGCGTGTGTGAATGCAAAAGGTGGTCGCACAACGAACTCGTGTTAAATTCAATCAGAATGGGCGTTCGCGTAACATGGCGTGACAATACGTCAGCAATTTTATCCCGAATAACCTTTGACCTTTGAGATACCGAACTGGCTTATAGAGTACCGAAGTGATGACGTCAATCAATGCAATGTTTGGAACCAGAATACATTCTAAACTGCATGTGTTTGGAACCATTGCCGCTGCAACTGACGTCAGACTTCGGTACTTTATTCCAAATAGCCCGGCTTATGTGGCCGTGTATGGTCCCAGAAATAGTTATAAACTCATCAATCAGAGGTAACAATATCATTTAAATGCTAGTCCTTCAGAAAAAAAGCTGATTTTGTGTACCAAACAATTAATTTGAACAAAATGCACCTGCCATCAAAAATCGTAAATTGAAGATTATACATTTCTATTTCTTGTCGTCTCTAGTCTTGGGTATTGTATCCTGTGTGCTCATGGTCTCAATAAGCTACGGGGTGCAAGTAGTAAACATGGAACAGCCATCATGATGCTTCTGGTAACTGTCATTGCTCTGCTATACGCCGGTAGAACCATCAGCAGGAACCAGGTCTGGAGGTCAAGAGAATCTCTCTTCAGGTGAGTTTATAGGCACTGATCTCTGAACTGGATAGCTCATTAGCCATTGTGTGCTGTTCAAGCAGCTGAAGCCAGTAGCCGCCATATTACCACTCCCATTTAACCACTGATCTCTGTGTAAGGAGAACGAGATTGAAAGTAGACCCTGGGGACAAGGTTGTCAAACCTGTTGTTTTGGGAGTGGTAATATGGTGGATGGCGGCTTCAACTTGTACAGCCGATGCTCTGTCCAGTTTACATAGAGATCAGTGGTTATAGGCTGCTTGTAGCCTGCCGCCCCACACACTCAGCTTTGAGGAGTTAAGTTCACTTATAGCTTGGACGTCACGTGTTTACATCTATATATTGAAATGTGCCCGGTGGTATGCGCATGCATCATGTTTTGCATAAAAATTAGTTTGGGAGTGATGTCACAGGTCAGATCGCCTTTGAATTATGTGACCTTTGATGTCATTCCTTAACCAAATTTATGCAAAGCAAGATGCTTGCGCATATCGCCGGGCACATTTACATATAGGATGGTTTAGATGTAAAACAAAGGGCACACGGTCTATATGCTTTCTCATCTATTCTTTCAACAGGCATGGTCATCAGAGTTTTTTTTTTCACTGTGAAATTGTGCGAGAACCATCCACAATTTAACATTGTGTAACAATTTGGCCGATAATGTATTATTGCCAAGCACATTAGAAGCTCTTGATAAGTGTGTGTGGGGAGGGGGTAGCGTGTATTTAGAACTGGACCCAGGAAAACCGTAAGGGTGGTAGGGCTAGCAACCCTCTACTGAAGCCCTTTACCTAGCTTTTAGTCTTGTGTTGGGCAAAGTCCATAAACAAATTACTGGCCACTTTTTGTCCACTCATTTCTCTACCCTCCTCCTCACCATTTTCCACTGCCACATTTTGCCCGCCAGGTCTGGTCTTGAGACATTGCCACACAATGCTAAGATGCACTACAACTACGCCAACTTCCTGATGGACAGTGGCCAAAAGCAAGCAGCGATACACCACTATCAGACATCCCTCAGGTAAAACAAAGACGTAGTTCACATCAGGTTTATTAATCTCGAGTTTAATTCTAGGGCAAATCTACAGGAAGGGGCACGGCAAGTGACATTATACAATTGTCATCTGCTGAGGGTGCACAAAACACCATGGACCACATCACATCATAGCGAACGATCGCTATACCGAACAAAATCTGTGGATCCCGCGATGTTCGTTAAAGCGGCGTTCCACTGTATTTTGGTGGGTTCAGGACTGTAGAGCCTTGGCACCATTACTTTACATGGAGCTATGATGCCCCAATTTGTCCAAGTCCAAAGAATGTACCATATGTATACTGCACAGTGTTGGATTTTGACAGGTTTGGGACACTTCCCAGTAAAAATGTCACAGGGGTTAGGGTTAATGTGTTCTTCCTTACGCTTCTCTGGACAGAACAAATCTTTAAAACTAACAATTGATTAAAAACAACGTTATCGTCCATTGTCACCCTACAGTAAAACAAAGCTATGATGGGTCCAGGTCACTGTCTTAAACTACATCAATAGACTGCATGCAAAGCCCAGAGTCAAAACATAAACGCACGTATGGTGTTATTTCAGACTGTGGCCCGACCACGCCAGCGCCAATAACAACCTGGGGACATTGCTGAAGGACGATCCCCAGCAGGCGGAAGCTCACTACCGCCGGGCCATCCAAATCAACCCCAACCACGTCCGGGCTCACTTCAATCTTGCCAGTCACCTCAGGTAGGAATGTTTAGACTTTTTTCAACCATGTGACTATTTTTGATTAACTTTTAGTACGCCGTCTGTTCTTTTTTCTGGAAGTCCTTGATTTTTATTACATCAAGGAGTAAAAATTAAACTTGGTAACATCAAATTAGGTACAAGACAGAAATGTTACCAGCTTCTACTCAAAATGCCTCTTCTAGTAATAAGCGAGTACTTTTTTCAAAATCTCGCCTAGACTATCTGGAGATAATTTGTGTATGCTTTCGTTCAAACACACTAATTACCAGTCAGTCAACACTCGAGTCTTACAGTAGAGAGGTTTCGTTAGCACGGTTAGAGAGACGACTACGTTTAGTTCCCGTGACCTCATCAGTTTTTGCGTTTTTCCTCACTTATCCTAAACGTAATCACCTTGTTTACACCGATAGCGGTCGCACTACATGCAAGTAAGAAAAGGATAAAACCAACGAACATTTTTAACCAATTTTTGTTACGTACCGTTTAGAGCTAATCGTTGGCGTACGCACTAACCGTGTTCTAACGATTTGGGTGAGTGATCCATCATTTCAGAGAGACGGCTCCATCGGTAGAAAACTTGTACACTGTTGCAGCGGTCGCAGGTTCAAATCCTGCTCTTAACAGTTTTCTGTGTTCGTTCAAAACATGAACTTATGTGCATGGAAGGCTAACCGTGGTCGCTTTGCAATTACAGCAAGTACGGCCAAGTGGAAGACGCCGAGGCGCTGCTACGCCGTGCAATTCAACTCGACCCCGAGTTTGCCGACGTGCACACCAACCTTGCCTCGCTGCTTGAAGGGAAAGGCCAACTCATAGAAGCGGAGCAGCTCTACCTGAATGCAATCACCTTGGAGGCTAAGAACGGGGACTACTGCAATAACTACGGGGCGTTCCTCACCAACACAGGTGAATAGCGCTGCAAAGAGTTGGCACAAGTGCAACTCAACCATTTTGGGGCACTCGGACTTGGACCCAATTTGCTTCATCGGATAGCTCAAATAATGTCAAATTTTACATTAATGTTGGCTTACCGTAATTTTCGGAATATAGGCCGCGGCTTATACGTTGATTCTCACTCTGAAAAATGTTCCTGCGGCTTTTACTCCAGGCGGTTTATACGGCAACATTTGAAGAATAAAATCAGTCACAGGTTCGAAATTCACGACGGCCACGGCGGCCAGTGCCGTCGATGCCCTAAGGCTTAGTTGCCGTGATGCCCCTTGTAAAAATGCACTATTCACTATACTTTGGCCGTGGGGCCTTTCTTGCCGAACCAGGCCCTCAAATTGCTCAATTTTTTAGTACCAAACCGTTGCCGGATCCTACAAAACGGCGCTTTTCGATCGCGCTGTTAATTGCCCGTGCGCGTGATGATCGATCGCGCTAGAGCCCGCATGGCACGTGCGCCCCATGTAAAAACCTTCACAAAACCTTGATTCCCCAAGCAGACTGGTTCCCATCCGTGCATTATTTCTTCTTTCTCACTGGGGCGGGAACCAGTCACAGCCTAAAAACAAGCTCTGAATCCGCGGCCGAATCCACGGCTAGCTTTAGCCAGGTAGCTCTTACTACAGTAACCCGAACCCCCCAAAGCCGGCTAAGCCATGTGTGCGGTTTAGCGATGGTCCAGAGGGAGTAGCGTTGCCTGTTCAACTTAACACAACGAACTCCCCTCGTGCAAACGATCGTGCATATAGTGCATGTGTGCTGCGATGACTCGGACACGTGGAAACCGAAGCGTTTTCTGTTTGCGATTTATTCGACAATTATGCCTTGCATCGCTTAATTAATTAAAACGTTCCAGACAAATTGAACTCGACAAGTCGGCTGTTAAGTGCAAGAATGACATGAATCATGATAAAACTCATTTCTGCCCCACGGAACCAAACTCTTACTGGGTGACTTGGAAAAGGAGATTGACAACGTTGACGCTTTTTCCACCAGCGATATAGCGCACCGTGATTTCCCAAATGGCCCGTGCGGGGCGTGAACGCAACGTGGCCGGTGAAGATGGCGGCAACGCACGGTAAAACCACTCATGCCGTCGCGCGGCATGCCCGGCACGGGCCGTGTTTCCTCCATGACTATACAACTTAAAAGTTCAGGCAGTGATGGAAATAAGAAAAAAAAATGATTAGCAAATTATGCTAATCATATTGTCATTCGAGTAGCAATGTGATAAAATTGACTAGCAAAAGAAAAACCGCGACAAACTCAATGTTATTATTAATATGAATAGTTTTTTTATTAATATTGATCGATGGGTGTGCTGGAGATATTAAAGCAACGTATTGAACAGTGCTACGCATTCCTTACTCTTTAATTTCTAAGTGGTTAAGAAAAGAAATACGCAAGCTGTAAGCTCAGTTTTCATTGTTTCTTGGCACCTTCCACATGTCTAAAAGTTTCGCTCACTGCCGTGAGAGACTAATTGTACAAATATACCAGTATGCAAGCAAGACCTTCATCTGGCCTTCGTGCCCTTATAAATTTTTGTCATTGGCCTTAGTGCCCCAGGAAATGTTGATGTCACGAAGGCCAAAATGGCCTTGGCCCTGGGTGCCGTTTACGTTCGCTCTACTCACTTGTTGGAAATAAAGGAAACCAATCCAGAGGGACCGAATAGACTTGCAAATGTACCATAAGTACCATTCACGCCTCACAAATCGTGTGGTGCGTCTGTTCGTTTTTGTCTGTTTTATCGTTGTGTAATCCATGTTGTTTATTATTTCACTGGTCAATTGGTCACTGTTGAGCTCAGATTAGTGGTTAAAGTTGTCATTGTCTTTTTTATTCCCCCCGCCCCGTCAAAAAAAAAAGAACTGCCGCGCAGCCCACCTAGCCAGGACGCTCATCCAGCCATTCAAAATTGGTAATTTCGTGGACTTATGAAAGTTTATTGGGCTCTGTGCGCGTCGAATGAGGGCGCTGTCCACAGATACTCGTATACCACCAGTGGGATTGCTTTGTCTGTTTGCCGACTCTCAATAACTGCGTTTTCAATAAGAATATCATAGCGGGAACCAGACACTTAAATTGAAGTCAGGTAAGATGACGTCGATATTGAACCCAAAATCGTTCTTGCGCTGCTTACACTTTAGGATTGCATGTGATTTTGATAAAGGAACCATTTTACATACGAGCGCTATGCAGCACGATGACTTTTGTGGTCGGTCATCAGCGCCGCGGTGCGGTTTATACGCCGGTGTGGCTAATACGCCAACTTTAAATCTTAATTTGCAGATTTTTGCGTGCTGCGGCTTATACTCCGCGCGGCCTATATTCCGAAAATTACGGTAATGTGTCTTATATGTATTATGTTCAGACCCATTCAATTTTATCTCCAAAAAAATGAGCGACTTAAAAAAACAAACTGTTTTAACCTCTACGATCACATCCACATGAACTTTGAGTAAGACTCGGACCCGATTCAGTACTGAAGGACTGGAATTCAAGTCTACTACAGGGATAAGATTTCTCCGGATTTTTCCTAATTTCAGGATTTTGGGCGAGACGTCTTCCAGATTTCCGTTAGATTTTTCTGGTCCTTAAATTATTTTTAATCATTCCAAAATGACCTCTGCAACCTGAAAAAGTCTTTTAATTCTAATGACCCTATTTTTGGCAATTCTGAACCGTATCTTTTGGCAAAGAAAATGCAGTCTACTTGTGCATTTTTCACTAACGCCATGCAAATTAAATGCCTCTGAATCTTTCGTGGATTTTACATTTTCCTCAAATCTCACCTCTGCTGCTATCTTGAAACTATTCACAGGTCGCTATGAGGATGCGCGTATGCAGTATGAAGAATGCCTGCGCCTTCAGCCGAACCACACCGTAACCATGGGCAACCAGGCGCGTCTTCTGAGACGGCTAGGGCAGACCAACCAAGCCGAGCAACTATTCTTACGGTGAGCGGATACTTTCTTAGTTGCGGGGATTTGTAACATTACATCCATAAAGGGGATCTGGGGGTTTACGAACAATTCTATTCATATTTTATGCGTCTAGTAAACAATGGAGTCTTAAAAATATGTCCAAAAATTACAGATTGCAAATTTCTTTTTTTAACCCTAACCCTGCTAAATCAAACCAATATAATATGATTTTCCATGCACCGTAGAGGGTTGGGGCTTAATCCAACCCGAATGATACTTTCTAACAGTTATCTGGGCCAGTATCTGGGTCACATTCAGAATCAATTTTGAGGGTAGTATGATGTAAAATAAGGTAAAACAAAAAATGTGTTATTTAGTTATATTTATAAGTCCTCCTTTTTGCACCAAGAGTTATAATTATTGTAAACACTTTGTATACTTAGCATAGAGCTTGAATTGTGAAAGTTGCTGCAAATGATAACGCCAGAAATGGGAGTAAAGTCGGCAATTCTGATGTGCTGTTTTATGAATAGAACTTGTTTCGGAAAGATTTTACCCAAGATCCCTAGGGTGTGTGGAAAATAATAATAAAATTGGAGGATTCAGGACTGTTAATACCCCACCAAAATCAGTTAGGAATTTCAAAATGCTGGAAAGTAACTGCTATCCATTCATGTTCAGAACTGTATAAGCACTTGGCACAACCTTTAATTAATCAGGCATGCAACTTTTCCTTGGATCAGCTGATTTCCTCGTTTTTCACTTCATACTTACATCATTGAAAATTAAAAAACACTGTACAGAGTCTTGTAAAGATTGGAAATTCCTCGTTTTTTTTTTATTCCAAGTTGCATGCCTGTTTAATGTCGAGACTTTTACCAAGAGGTTTTTTTCGTGCAGCATTGGAGAAGTTTGTTTTCTGTGTTAGATGTTCTTGGCATAGTGTATGGTCACTCATCAGTGGTCACTCGGTGGTCACGTACCTAATTTTTGCCTAATTTTTAAAATATATTTTGCTGACATAAATCTTGAAATAGCAGGCTGTGTCAAATGTTTAGCTGTAGTGAAGGATGGTTGGTTATTTTCCATGATTTTGCTGTTCCTGACCACTTTTAATGGGGGTATTAAAGTAAAATCTTTCCCATTACAACTTACTTGGTCAAAGCAGCAAGGCTTTCTCTCACCACGCCCGACCCGAGCAAAACCTGCACAGCCTTCCACAGAAACAACCTTTAGCCAGCAAGACTCACAGCACATGGCTTTTTCAAATTCCGTACCCACGGGTCCAACAAAGGAATAACAGGCACAATGGAACAGCCAAACTAGCTGGACTGATCCACACCCTGCTCGGGTGTGTGGTGTGTGTGAGGGACGGGATGAACCAAATAGAAGACGGGGGAGGAAAGAGAAGCTGAGGGGCAATTTTATTACAGTATTATTAGATACATTTGTACTTCAGACTGATTTAATTTGAAAATGTGAATACTGCACTTACTATAATATCTTGCCTCTCTTTAAAGGTAATATTATAATATCTTGCACACTCTATAAAGGTAATATACAAACAAGTTGAGCCTCTTGTACTTTCACCCGGAAGTACCCCCACAAGAAAAATTGGTGCAGCCCCCGGGTTCCCCTTGCAAATTGGATCCTAGTTGTGCTGCTAATCCTGTTATACCAGGACTTTAAAAAGACTATAACGGGATTTTTTTTTTTTTAATGATTAAAACAAATAAATAAATAAAAAAGACTATGGACTTATAAATTTGCTCTTTGTGACAGTATTTTGTTTAACCATCCTATACTATCACAGCCTATCAAAAACTCTTAACACCAACTCTGACAGTTTGTGTGAGTGGGTTTGGCTATACGAGAGAGGACTTAGGACAATGGGGGATTAGGGATAACAATGACACCGAGGACTTGGGCCGAGTCCTCGGGAGAATTTTGTGTACAAACCTTATGGGAGTTGTTCGGAAAAAGTTAAAGTACAAACAAAGGGAACAAAAGAAGGGTTCCATTCATAAGTATAGAAAAACGCACATGGGTGTGTTTCAATCTGACATTTGATAGGTTTTGATCTGTACAGCAGCTGGGTCGAATTTGGCCCTGAGAACAGGAGGGTTAATACAAGATTTGCTCTTTATTTTGTAAGTCATGTATACAGGCTTTCCAGTATTCCTACTTTTCCTACTCTTTCCAATTTTTGTTTACCTTGTTCCTACTTTTCCTACTTTTTTGTCCCACAACCCCACAAAATGAAAACTCATTGAATATTTTTTTCATAAGTGTTGAAAATCACACAATTAAGGGCTTGGGTGCAGGAGTACTGCAACTTTAATGCCAAGAGCTTAGTTGAGGATGGATCACAAGTGTTGTGAGTACCAGAACATGCCAAATGAGGCTTGTGATGCTGTAGACATGGCGAGTATAAATCCTGAAAGCCTGCAAAAGTCCTACTTTTGTCCTGTTTTTAATTTTAATTTTGATCCCAATATTCCCCTACTTATTCACCTGGGTCTGCTTGAAAGCCTGTGTATACCATTTCCCACTTTTCCCATACACAGTGCATTGTCACTGGATCGACAAGCTGGCTTGCTGGAAAGTTTAGGAGCGCTGTATTTCAACACAAATCGCCCAGAGAAAGCGCATGACTTATACGGAGAGGCTGTACAACTGAACCCCCTGAATGCCGAGACAAGGGCACATTACGTGAGTATTTTAAAGGTTCAGTAATAGCGATACTGAATTCCTCGTAGTGAAGTATATGTGACCCGGCAGCACAAAATGGACGGGAAAGTCACACTGCGGTTTTCTGAGTTACAAGCAGAAACAATTTTCACTGAAAAGTTTAAAGGGACACATTGCCTTCAAATGTCATGAAATTTTGCTGTTTGGAAATGTTCCTTATCTTTTATAAGAGTTGTTCATGCAAAAAAATACGTATAATGTGTTGTAATTAGTGAGTAGTGATTACAAAACAAAACATTAACCACTGACATCTGACCCGCGAAACATAGACTTATTTCCAGTAGTAAATACCACCGTCTAAATAATGCGCAAAATATGCTGTAAGAGCCTTTAGGCTGGCGCCGCAGCCAGTGGCCTTGTGAACCTATCAGATGATCGCCAGGTACAATTCTCTACCTCGCGACACATATCGCCAGTGCTGCGTGCCGTGCCACAGTACATCAAAATGGATCAACAGAATGTACTTCAACCAGATGCGACTGGAAATACGACTGGTGAACACGGTAAAAAATTTAGTTCTACAAAATGGCGGACAGTTATTTGTCACGCAATTTGAAGGGATAGTTATGTGAATCTTTATATTCTACTTTTAAAAAAGCTTCCCAACCATATCCATTTCAGTTTTATAGCCCAAATCGCAAAATCCAAAGCAATGTGTCCCTTTAATTTGGGGATTTTAACAACTGTATATTTGAAACCCATACCACTACTGCCCTCACAGGCACCCGTTTACTCCTGGGTTGAGAGAAGCAATAATGACAAACTGTCTTGCTCAAGGACACAAACACCATGACCCCCTCTGGCTCAAACCCACAACCTGGGTATTTTGTCCTGATGATTGAGTGTTGTACGTTTTATGTGTTGAATCAGTCTTATGGGGTCAGTTCCTAGCTATAACGAGGGCACTCAAATCTGTTTAGATTCTTAAGGCCAATGCTTTGAAGACTGTCAAAGTACAGAAGTCGAACTGTCAGTGTTGGAGTCGAGTCCCTGCAAGTCCTTTCACAAGTCCTTTCGCAAGTCCAGTCAGAAGTCCTTTCATAAAGCCGGTCACAAGTAACTGGATGAACAATGACAAAGGAATGCCTTTCTCAAAGCTCATTTGAATAGCTTGTGATTGGCATTAGGACTGGAGGGCTTGTGATGGACTTGCAGGGACTTGTGATGGACTCAACTACATCCCTGCTAACTGTGTCTTCAAAAATTACAATGGTGTCTCTCCTATGGGTTCATTGTCTTGATGAGTATCTGTTGAACCTGTCTTACAGGGTCAGGTCCTAGCTACTCTCGGCAAAGTAGACCAAGCCATTCAGGAGTTGCAGGCTGCTCTGGAGCTAGACGCAGACTTCACCGAGGCCCACCGCCAACTGGCAAGCATCTACGTACTGGCAGGAAAGCAGAGAGAGGTAAATGGCTCGTTCCGTATTTGGCCGTTTTGTACGCGTGCTATACAACATCCCGATATTTCTCTCGGGAAAAACGTGGCAGATAAATGCACACAAGGCTATGGGGGACGTGGTAACCGAATCTGCATTTTCTGCAATGTTTCGTGCAATCGAAAAGACGACAGAAACTTTTGTTCGAACAAAAGTTTGGACACACAAGACACCTGAAACCACTTCGCTGTCCAAAGGTTTTTTTTAAATGTTACTTCAGAACACGACGATCTCTTTAAATTTGGTACCCACTATGCTTTTGCACGCATACGATGAAATGTTTCTCCCGAAAGAAAAATTGTCAAATCCTGATGTGCACATGCGCAGTTGGAATACCGAATTGGCTTATTGCAGATTAATTGAAGTGTGGTCACTATCCTACAACTACGAAATTATTTGTGCTGTTTTCTTGCTTTGTATTTTGTTGTATTATTTGTTTGAAGGCTCTGAAGCATGCTACGGTTGCCCTACAGCTGGAGCCAGATGCCAGCGACAGCAGGAAGGCCGGGCTGCTGTTTGAGATTGGAAACTGCCTGAAGGAACTGGCCCGAGATCACGAAGCTATCCAGGTACGTGCATGAAGTCTTAACCCTAACCATCCCAAATGTGTTTTGATGGGTTCAGGACTGTAGAGCTTTGGCACCATTACTTTACATGGAGCTATGATGCCCCAATTTGTCCAAGTACAAAGAATGTGCCATAGGTATACTGCACAGTGTTGGATTTTGACAGGTTGAGGACACTTCCCAGTAAAAATGCCACAGGGGTTATGGTTAAACTAGCTAGAGTAGGTCAATGAGGAACTTGTGACCGACCTTTAACCAGTTCGCGCCGGGATTATTTTTGCCGAAAATTTCTATTTACCAAAAAGGCAAAATATAGCAGCCAACTTCTGATATACAGCCAAACGCCACAAATACTGATTTGCAAGATTCATTTCAACCTCATATATTTCAATACTCCGGGTGCGCCCACCGGAGCGTAAATTGTAGAACAACAGGCCGTGCACAAGTTCAACACACGGTCCGCCTCCACAGACTTCTCAAACTTTGTGTGTGTACACAAAACAAATGAGGGATTGTCGAGACGTCACCCGGAGGTGAGTCGTGGCAAGCTTCACGTTTTTACCCGTCAGCTGTGCCATGTATAAAAACAGCCAGATCGTGTGAACACGTCCTCATTTTGCTTGGTCTCAGCATGTGCGCATAGTTCCAAGCATGCGCACGACTTGTGAAAAGTATGTTTTATTAAAATTATTAGAGAGGTTTCGTTAGAGAAACGACTACGTTTAGTTCCTGTGACCTCATCAGTTTTTGCACTTGTTTGACGTTTTCCTCACTCATCCTAAACATAATCACCTTGTTTACACGGATAGCGGTCGCAATACATGTAAGTAACAAATGGATAAAACCAATGAACATTTTTACCAATTTTCGCTACGTATGGTTTCGAGCTAATCGTCGGCATACGCACTAACCGAGCGCTGACGAAACCTCTCTATTGTCTTTAAATACAGCTACGCCAAACCGATCCTCGCGATTTTTCCTATTTAAGGGCAACACAAGGTTTTTTTGCCCTTATCTTACAAATCATAAGAAACCACGCCTTCATTGTTACATTTCGTTAACAGAGTTACAGAGAGGCGGTCCGATTGAATCCCAGGCTCAGCTCGGCCCACCTTAACCTGGGAGCCATGTTACATCTCAAGGGTGAGTACATCAACGCAAGAACGCACTATCAGGAGGCATTGAAGCTGGATCCTGATAATCCCACGCTGCAGCAGAACATAGCCAAACTCAACAGAGTCGAGCAGAGACTCGAGAAAAAGGGGACCGGTGACTAGAAAATCAAAAATCTTGGTCTCAATCTAATCACTGGCTTTTAAAGAAAAATGTATAAGCAATAACGCTTTTAAGCTGGAGAATATTTGAGCTGTACTCTTATCTTATACTTCTTTGCAGTGGCCCTGCCGATTCTAAATATTTCAGAAACTCTTTGCCAATATCGTGGAGAATTCTGATATTCAGTCGTATTTTTCTACAGTCATTGAATTGACATGTTAAGATTCTTCTACATGTTCGTAGTTGGGCATTGAAATGCTAAAATATTGTTTTAGAAATATCTTTTTCTTCTTCAAAATTCCTTTTTTTATAGCATGAAAACATTTGATATTTCTTTTTGGAAGTGTACGATGTTTTAACATAATCCATTCACCGCCATGCAGCTGTTTGCAGTGGGAGAGTTTTGAGATGTTGGTCCTTTTTGCTAGTGGTGAGAACGATGAAAAAAGGACCATGTCTGCTGCCACCAGCGTCTCAAAATTCTCCCATTCTATATCATGTCGTCCTTCAGGCGTGAGATTTGTCGGAATTTTTAAAGTTTTTTTTTTTGCAATCTGGAATTCCTGAGGTGTTGTCCTACAGGTGTTTTTACCTGTAAAAGTGGATATAGATCAATAAAAATGGCTATTTTAAGGGGGTGCCTTTAGGCAAATACAAACTGTGGATTTTTCGTGGAATCTCGCCCCCTGGTCCTTTCGTGGTGAAAAGTTCTATTAAACCATGAAGTGCTTGGAAGTTTTTCTAGCATTAACAACCTGAAATATGTAAATATTTTACATCTTTACAAGCCCTTTAAAGCTTCCAGAAAAATCTTTAGTAGCTTTTCAAGCTATAGTCATGTGAACTTTTTAAAGTGTACATATTGTTTCACTTTCATCCTGTGGGAAAACCATTTGTGTGTAGAGGATTGCTGCAAGACTCGGATTACTTTCATTTTAGATGATTCTTGCCATGATTAAAATAATTGGAGCCGATTACTTAATTTGTGCAAATTGATCAGATACTTGCTCAAGTTCGCAATACTAAATGTAGACCGAGTTTCCTATCGTACACATGCAATACATTTTGAGCTGAGCCGAAGTCAAGTAACAATTTAGATGTTATAATTCATTGAATCGTCATACAATGGCTATGAATAATACTTAAGTTAAAAATAAGAATAACATATATAGATTACTTTTAATGCATTGGTGAAATAATTTGTGATAATTTGATGTGTTGAATATAATGAAATTGATAGCGCAGAGCTGAATTTGATGTTAGATTAATATATTGATACTCTACGGGAACTAGCACATTGTGTAAGCACAGTTCTTTTATTGATATTTAGAGAGCAAATTGATTTGAAAGTAACACTTGTGTAAATCAATAAGATCGATTTTGTCAAACTGTCAAAGCTTTGTGTTAGTCAGAATAATCTCAGTTGGACCAGATGCTGCCATTGGGAGGTTTGACCATACGTGATGCGATCAAGCAAAAACATCCTTCTTTAACATGAAAATATGACATGTATTATAAGTGCTAAAAATGACAATTAAAGTACTGCAACTTTAAAAAAATTTCAGTTTCTTTCTTTTCAATGTGCCGGTGTTCAAATATTTGTAACTTTTTAACCAAAGGTCGTATTCACACAGGGTTTTCACTAATATGGAGCTTCAAGTACGCTACAAATGAATATGTAAAAATCCCAAAATTTACCAGGGCCTACTTCAGACTGATTTTGCTTGATCGCATCACATATTTTGACCATAGTTCAGTAACTCAAATAGACCAATCCATTAAGCTACGCATCATGACGTATTCAACAAGTGACAGATATGTGGATGTGATTGGGCAATACGATCTGTCCATTGCGAGTCGGTGATTTTTTTCTTTACTAAAAGACTGTTTAAACCTTTTATATTTATTTCTTTCATTTTTTTCCCAACAACAGGAAGGACTTACATTTTCAGATTGCCATAAAGGCTACAATCTTCTTGTATTAACATCGCCAGTACTTACTTTTAAAAAGCCAAAAATTATTGAAGACAATTTAACTTGTAGAATCAAATTTTATTACAGTCTTCATGTGTACATTGGTTTATCCGACTGTAATGTATATTAACTTAACAGAAAGTAAATACAACTCAAAAATGTGTTCCGATGCCCAGTTTTTTTTTATACCAAGTACAGTGCTTGTCTACTTTTAAATATTGAAATTAGTACTTTATAGACTAATTAAAATTTAAATTATGGCTACATCTGATGTAGATGAAGCTGCGAAAGCTTATGCCATAATTTTAATTTTGGTAATAGTCTTTAAAGTGATATCTTCAATATTTATCTGTATGTAGCTGATCAACACGGCTGTAAACAACTTTGTCTATCTTTATTTTCTGCCAGTTTCTTGCAATTTTGTTTCAAATAAACTTCTTTGAATGCAAATACTGCACAATCTTGTTGCATAGTTATTTGTAATGTAGTCACAAGTACAAAAGGATAGTCATTGTACTTTGTGTTAGACAATATACATTAAGAATGAATATTTCATTCCAAAGCTAAATCAAGAGAAAAATCAATGTACTTCACTAATTAAAAAAGTAGTAAAATAAAGTCATCGAGACATAAAATAAACCGCAAAAATTCCTGTATTAATTTTATTAAATTTTTTTTTAAAGTGTCCAGATTGGCTAAAATAAAGCTGTGAACGAAAAGAAACAAATACAGGGACTTTACAATTTACCTTGTTATAACAGGTACCTTGTATTATCAGCAATGGAAAACAAAGACTTGGGACCTATTTTTTGTCCTTGTTATAAGCAGGATGTTGTATTAACAGTGCTCCTATTATCAGGGTTTGACTGTACAGTAGAACGCCTTTATGGGATCTACAACAAAATGTTCACTGTTATTGTAGTGGTTATCGTGAATAATGGAATACATCAATTTGTAAGCCAATGAGGATGTTCGTTATGAGCCAAATGTTCGGAATAGCGGTGTTCATTGCAGCAATGTTGTGCTGTACATGTCGAGTGATTTGGCACATTAGGAAATTAGTGAGTGCTTAATTTTGCATCTAGTTTTAAAAATACAAGGGGCTCTTCAAATTTCAGTTCAGAATAAGTAACTGACCTATCGCAGTTTGCGAGTCAACCACGCCTCTTAGATAACCCTATGGAATTTTGGGCTGCACTTTTTGTTCATCTCAAACTCTACACATTCCGTATTGAATTATAACTGATGTAATAGAGTACCGAAGTGATGACGTCAATCAATGCAATGTTTGGAACCAGAATACATTCTGAACTGCATGTGTTTGGAACCATTGCCGCGGCAACTGACGTCAGACTTCGGTACTCTATTGGACATCATTTTACAAGCTGTGTTTACACAATTCCAATTCATGTAAAATCATTAATTCTGCATCGTTATTTCTAATAAGCTTATGTGCTCTGGGTTACTACACATAAAACTGGAGCATTACATGTACTTTACCTTCACATATGCCACAAAACACAAGTTTTTCTTCAACTGGGAAAAAAAATATCATTTTTAAAGGCAGCAATGTTGAATGCAGCTAAGGATAACAGAACATTCCTCCAGCCTTGACCGATTTGAAGATTTCCAAGTCCATGAAATACAAACCCTAAGAGAATGCTGTTCCACAAAATATTTTAACAATGCAGTGAGTCGTTTTCAAAACAAACTTGGGTACACTAAACAAATCCTAAAAACTTCAATGTCAAAATGTATGAAATTAAAGTTTTCATACTTGTGAAAATGAGGAATAGAATAAAATTAACTTAAAATAAGTAAAATTAATTCAACGTCACACGTTTTGGGAGAACAAATCAAAAGTTTGTTCATGTTCGCATTAGAGATTTACAAATCCTTTAAATCTGCTTAAAATAATTATCCTTTGAAGTTACTAAAAATTTAACCAATGTAAATACATTTAATCGATGTCACCACAATAAAGAAAACCTTTTTCACAGAATAGCAGGTGGCACAATAAATTTCTCGGTATCTTTTTGAGGGAAAATAAAATAAAATATATAAATCCTGTGATTAAAACAATAGAAAAGTAAAAATGAATTTGCTCACCTCGAAAGTTGAATCTTTTAAAAATTGCATTCTAGAGGTGAAAAAAAATTCCTCCCCAAAATAATTCTGTTGACACTGCATTCAGTCCACGCTCATTTGTCATTAGTCTGACTTGAAATAAACACTAGACCATTTCCACTTATGGTTGCTGGAGTATGTATGTAATTGCTGGGGCTGTTGCAGACATGACGCAGGTTTCTATTTTGTGATGGGATACTAGTCGTCAGTGCAGCAGGAACCACAGGTGAATGGGGCAGTAATTGATTGGCAGTAACAGGTGTGGACTGCGAACAAGGGTAGCCCACACATGGAGTTGTCCCTGATATGGAGAATGACGGGGAGGTCTGTGGAGCTCTAAGATCCCAAGACTGGGACAGTATGGGACTGGTCAGGCATCCATCCGATTGGAGAGGCAGATACGAGTTGCTGCTTCGTGGTATCGTTCTGAAGGAACTTCCTGCAACCGGTGATATCAGAACCCTAGAAAGAGTGGTGTGGGATACGCTTCTAGTGTGCGGATACCGACCTTGTAATGAGACTGGGGTCTGGAGTCTTATGGGACGATGTGAAGTGACCAACGGAAATGAAGTCATGACTGGACAATTGCCACTACTTGATGGGCTCAAACCTTGCAGCCTAGAACCAGATTGATGAAGATTAGAGGCCTGAATCGATGTACCACTACAGCTGAGAGGAAGTTGGGAACTAGACAGGTTGTACAGACCTCTTATGCCACAAAGTGGACGAGGTTGTGGAAAATACCCTCTCTGATCCTGGCTAAGGTTAGACTTACAAAGGGGCGACACAAGTTGCCTGCCACGGATAGGCGAGAAGCAGGCTGCATAGGGTATCACTTGTGGTACTCTGGAAGGATGGCCAGTGTCGGTGGACCCACGAGCTAGTACTGACGGGTCGTAACTGAAGATCCCGGGAAGCCTACCTGATGGCACCTCTATCTCAGAAGCCCCAAGACTCGAATGCGATCTAGGCCTGTTGTAGATTGTTATTGGTGATGAACTGTTACCGCCGTTCAGACCGAGGGAGGGAAGCGGTGAGCATGGTAGAGACGCACTCGACTGGGAGTTGATCTGAGCAGGCCACGGATAAGATACGAGTGGCTTTTGTCGGGAAGCTGCACTCGTTAGAGCAGCCTCCTTGATGGGCTTAACTGATGGCTTATGTAACGGCCATGCAAGTGTCTCATCCCCGTCGTCATTCGACTCTACCCCATTTCTCTCCAGTCCTACACCACTATTAACCACTTCTCCATTTTTTCCACACTCCTTGTCCTTGTGCTGTACTGGTGTAGCCAACCTCACTGGCATTGAATTACCAACTCCATGCTCTCTACCACTGTTATCTGGACCATTATACTTGTCTAAAGTCACAGGATACTGCAAATTTGCCGGTACGTTGGACATAGCTTTCCCAACAGTGTCTAGCAAATCGTGCCCTCTTGGGAGAGCCACCTTTGCATTTCTGAATTCGGGACACAAGTGGAGTGCTCTTGCCACCGAAGGCCTCTTGTATATCTTGACCGGCTTCTGTCTCAAGGGATGCCCTCGTTGCCATGGTGATCTCCCATTCTTGACTCTGGAATTAGTCACCTGAATATGAAACACAAAAAAATAATAAAATAAGAATAAGAACTGCGTCATTGCCCAGTCAGATCCATCTTTCATTAATTTGGATTTTGATACTTCAGTTCAAACTATTAGGACCAATATATTATATATTTTTTTAGGTACCTAACTTTTCTCTCTTGTGAAAAACAGGATGGCTAAATTGTTTACTTTAATACAGTACGTTTACGTGTGAATGATATCAAACGGACTGTCGAACACTGCAAAACCAGGTTCAAAATGTTTTGGATGAAATTAAAGTTTTGGCTGAAGCCATGTCTTCCACATATAGAGCTTGTCGGTTTTTATTTTCTGGACTTCCTATCTCCTTTGCCTTGTCTAGAGATTCAATAAGCAAATCTGAGATAATTGAAACCACTCTCCACAGTTCCAAATACAAACGTTCAAGTGCTTTATGTATGGGGAAGTTCATCAAATACTCATTCTAGTTAGAAACGATATTTAACCCTTTCAGCCCCCAGTGGCGACTATGGTCACCCGTGCACTATTCCCCACTTCAGCCCCAATGGCGATTAAAGTCCACCGTGAAGTGCTTAGTTAGAGCCAATGATTTTCCGTTTCAGAAAAGTCAATTTTCCGTTTTGACAAAATAATCTTCATTTCCGTTTCGCCCGTTAGAACAGTGTACAAAAATCTGTTTCATTTCCATTTGACATTATTTCATACATGTAAATGAATGCACAATGAAAGAGACCAATTCCGTTAATTCCGTTTGGTTTCCACTAAAACGGAAAATCATTGGCCCTACCTAGTGTGTGAACAATGTGGTCACCACAGGCTGCATGCCAATAAACAATGCGGGGCTGAAAGGGTTAATTCAAAATGTGATTTTGCTTGATTTTGAACAAGTTGGTTTATAAACACATGTACATGTACATGTGTTTCTTAACCCTAACCCTACAGGGCATTTTGGCTAGAACCCTACCAGACGCATCAAAATGCATACTTTGTCACACTGACTTGTGTGCAGAGTCCAGCAAAGTGGAGCTGTCAGCACAGATACACTGCGCTGCGTCTGACAGGGTTAGGGTTAAAAACAAATCTAGGTAAAAGTTTTAAAAACAGGCATGCAAAAACGCAAACGTCAACATGAAGTAAAAAGCTTGCTGAAGCAAGAACAAAATAACGCAACTATTTCAAACTCAAATCCAACAAAAACTCAAATTTTGAGTAAAACGGTACTTCCGTGTATAAACATTAAAAATCAGGAATTTTTTTCTGTACTCGAAGGCATCAATTTTGAATAAACTGAAATCAGCAAAACTTGTGAATCAATGAAAAAAAAAATTTGTTAATAAACGACTGTTGCATTTTTCTCTGCATACCTTCGTACGTGTGTCTCTTTGAATGCCTGTTTTCCTGTGCATATCTTTTGATTTGTCAAGACTCAAACCTGTTTTGTCCAACAGCTGTTGACTGCCTTGTTCTGTCCCCTGGCCTAAGCAGTGAAAGATTTGTTCACTTGTAGCTTCATGAAACAGCAGTCTGGCGGTTGCTGGGATCTCATCTATTTCATCCATGCTTTCCGTGCATGCAAGTTCTGGGGAATGTCTTGTCTGCAGTTCTTTGGCGGTGGTCTGCGGCGAGTAGGAGGGAGTACCACAGGTTGTAAGCTGCTTTAGGATTACCGTCTTGGTTGGAGCAGTACTGGAATGATTAATGAATACTGCTGGCTGTTGATGAGCAGTCCCTTGCTGTTTGAAAAGACTACCTGGCACCAGGGTAGCTGCGACCGCTCCTCGTGAATGACCACCTTCTGCCACCATTTCTTGTCCCGTAGCTGGTTGCGAGGAGTTTTTGTTCAATACGGACACACCTCTTTTGATGATGATGGTTTGCATAGGTTTCCCCGTTTGTTGGAGGAGCTTCCCTTGAACGGGGATTTTCAGATACTGTCCGGGCTGGAGCTGATTGATGGGGTCTCTGCTGTCACGCTGGAGTGCCAAGGCTGCTTCCAGCTCCATTTTGCATCGCTTGACCACCGGCTGGTACTCAAACTCCCCACTAATCGGCTGCTTGATGGTGCGCTTACTGCGCCGCATAGCGTCAGGCTGACGTATCAGCATGTTGACAGTGTTGGTCAATAGAGAATACTGACTGGAGGCTGCCATCACTGGACTCTCGCGGACTGACTTGGCTTCTGACGAGACAGGCACAGAAGCTCTGCTGGGACTGGGTATGGCTTCTTGATTCCCCACGATGGAAATATCAGAATTAATCACATTAAATGATAGCGGAACTTGGATGGCACTGGAGACGAGTCGGCTGGTGCCCACCGGGAGGGAACCGGGGATTGGGGAGACTACAACTTTGGGATTCATCGGCGTAGCGCCGGCCGTGCTTCCTGGAGTGCATTTTGCCTTAACAGTGTTGTCCTCTCCTGCCGACTCTTGATTCTCTGTGACGTAAATTTTGGACATCTGGTCGGGGTACTTGGAGCGCAGGGCCTCAAAGTCTTGCCGAAATTTCTCATCTGATAGGGTACAGAAAGCAAAAAGCTGAGTACTTGCAAGACCAAAAACTAAAAAAAAAAAAAATCCTTTCACGTCCATATCCTATTTTGTGATAATGACAACATCCTGAGAATTTGTTTTTACTTTTGCATAAGTTGCAGAATATTTAAGCTTTAGAGTGCCTTAATAAATTTCTTGATAATATTGACAAGTACCCAAATAAAAAATCCCGGTCCACTCCCAAGAGTCGAATTCTAATCACAGAGGTACAAAGACCACTGCGTTACAGACTCAATATTGAAATACTTGTGAATCGCCCATATGGGCGTCTCTTTTTAATTCTATGGTTCTCATATTTTTCTTGCCTTGAGGGAGGGTCGGTCGGTCGAAAAAAAAAAAGAAAAAAAAAGGGGTTAAAACAAAATTACATGCCGATACCTTTTGGAGTGGTAAGAGTCTTCACCCCCTGTTTTGAGAAAATTGAGCTGAAGGTTTCTGATCTATGCACACTTTAACACGAGTCACACACTAAACCGGGCGCTTCACACAGCCACAATAGGTACGTAAAATTACCATTGACCAGAATTTGTCCCTGGAAATTCTTAAGATTATCATTTTTTCTCAATTGTTTTTCTTGTTAGGAAATTCCAGACAGGGTCGGCGGCATAAAAAAAGGCTTTTTTTTTCGCTCGGGAGCCAAAAATAGGGTCGGTCGGAAATAGGAACCATAGAAATAAAAACGGACACCCTATTGTCATAAAAAAAAAACACAAGGGAAACTGACTGGGTAGTTTAATCAACTTTGACAGTAAACAACAAAAAAAACCAGCAGGAGTAACATTTGAAACTATAACCTCGGGTATGATGTCATAAAAAGTGATCTCAACACTGTCGCTTTGCAGGTTCTATAATTTCTGTTGTGGCATGATCCCTAGCTATACAACATTACGGGCTTAGGACTTCTGACTAGCGCCCCCTGAACAAAGACACTGGCAAAAATTAGGAGGCCCCAACATAGAAGCGATAGCTCAGTTGGTCGAGTGCCAGTACAGTGATTCGGAGACCGCAGGTTAAACTTCCTTTGATCACTCACAAAGGCCATTTGTTAGACCCTATCCTTCACAAACAGTACTGCCTGAAAAGCAGTTTTGACGAATAGCCAGTTTTTATCATTTTCAAAGCTTTCTCAAAATTTACAGTGGTGTGCAAATTTTTTCAAACACTTGACATATCTAAAGAAATTGATATTTAATGCCTTACAATGCCTGGTTTACATTTTTCACCTGTATTAAATAGAAAAGGTAATTGTTGCGAGCATACATGTAGCTCACATTAGTATCTGCCAGTCCTACCATCTTTTTTTTATCAAACTTTTCTCTAATTTATTTGGTGTGTCCACCCTTGGCAGCAATCACTGCGGCACATCTTTCCGCATATATTGTCTCTATATTTCCTGAGAGTTTCTACACTAATGCTGTTCCAAGTCTTCTGAAGTTCATTCCAGAGGATTTCATTTGAGTGCACATTAGTATATCGATTGCCATTTTATCACGAACAACTAAAGTACCTAAAATATGCCAAGTGTTCGAATAATTTTGCACACCACTGTAAATCAAATTTTTCTTGACGGTAGTGCGGTAATTACCGATGAGAGTGTCTGGTTTCCTATCCTGGCTGTCTTTGGTGGGACTGTTTGGGGCCGATGAGTAAGACCTTCTTTCTCTCTCAACCACCTCGCAGATGGCATTGAACGATGCGTGCCGAGACCAGGCTGCCTTCTTGGGGCCTTTGGAGTGGGATTCAGGGGATGGCTTTGTGTCTTGAAAGGACGCGATTGGTAGTGGAGCTGAAGAGACAAAACCATTCATGAGATAATTAGAAGGACTTGGACTCGGAAATTTTGCCGGGAGCCTGCTGGACCAACAATATTCAACAGCTGTCAGTGCCTTAAACCTGCTAAATCTGCTAGAATAGGATCCAACAGAAATTGTTTGTTATGAAATCTTGTTGGATTCATAGACGAACTGGCATTTTACAAGTAACCTCTAATTTCCTAGGGTGTGTTACACCTGTTAATTATTCTTGTAAAAAATGTCTGAAATTTAAAACCTTTGAAGTAAAACTAACACCAAAAGAGAGTCAATTATAGAATACTTTTCACCTTCCCATACATAATGGTGATTAAATGTGGTTTGCTGGGCAATATATTAAATGGAAGCCCTCCAGCCAAATAGGACTCGTTTCTGCAAAAAGTCAGAAACGGTTTGAAAAAGACCAGTGTATATGGGCATTCCTGTGCATACTCAATCCATTCATGTTTCAACTATATTGTTCTTGAATGGGAGAGCAATGAATAGATGGAGCTTTTTCAAAGCTTTCGTTCACACAAAAGAAGGGGGGCTCCAATTACGATTAATAGGAATATTAATAGGACCACTCTTTTCAGTGTGGTGCCTATTGTTTGCATATACGCTTGGCTGCATAGCCCGTACTTGGCATAACCATCACCCATCAATAACAGCCGAAGGCAAGGGGTTATGTTTGTTTGCACAAACCAGGCTACAGCATGCAAAATATTTTGCTGTCCTCGGTGCCTCATTTCTACAGTAAACCCAGAATGCATAGGATTGGACAAATCAAATAAGGAAAGAAGTAGAAAAGCTGGGGTTACACTCGAGATACTGAATAAAATTGTTACCAGCTGGTGTCGAGAAGAACGACTGTCTTGACGGCGCATTACTCTCGACACAAATCTCACCTAGGCAATGATCAACAACAAAAAAACAGATATCAATCCGCCTCATCAATAATGGATTTGTCCGTCAACGGAACTGGCTTCCCCTGAGGAGAATGGCCCTGCAACGTTATCGAGGCTACGATCAGAAAGATACAAACTCTATCATGCTTGTATTTGTCAACGGCATGCATTCTAGCCAAAACAAACATCACTGCAAATTACAAACAAATCTTTTGCAAGTGTTCTGTTCTAATTTTTTTCCCCCGATCATCCAAACTTGGTGATGAATAGTTTGTTTTCTTTCCTGTTCAGTCTTACTACACAATTGTTTGTCACTGAAATTAAAAACAAACACTGATAATCCTGGATGCCATGATCATTACCGTGAAATTTCTAACGACAACAGGTACGTGATAATGTACGTAAGCAGCTAGGGTAATCAGGAAGACAAGTAGGCCTTTTATCCGTAAGACTGAATGCAAAATGGCTTTTGTGTACCGGTACACATACATTTTTTATCAACATTTTTTGGGGGATTGTTTGTACTTTAATGACCACAAAATTCAAGGACCTTTTGAGACATTCTTCTTGAATATATTGGCCAATGGCCATATTTCAGGACTGCAAAATACACTTTAAACTGGTATATGCTATGTAGCAAGAAAAATGCATTTTACTGTAATTCTTTTCTCAAACACAACTTGAAATATGACATTGTTTATAACTTCATTAGCAAAATACGAACAAGTCCTAAGAACACAAAATAGACTTTGACTGTTCGGCATTTTCCGGGATGTTTCATAAAAAAATGAAGCACCAAATTGTTTCTTTCAAAGCTAACAAAGAAAACTGGCAGGAACGGGATTTGAACCTGTGACCTCCGGATTACTGCACCGGCACTGTATCAACTGAGCTATCTTGCCCAATGCTAGCAGTCTTGAATTTGTCGGCATCTTTCTTGATAAAGCTGGAGTACAGCTAGAGTATACTGGTGGGAACAGGCGGAAAGCCGAGTTTCTTTTTCACACGCCGCCTCCACAAACTTTTCCGTTTGTACTCTCCAACATGCAAAGCTTCAAACCACACTTAAACAAATGTTGAGCAGGTTGGCCCCTGTGGTACAAAGTTAATTCGAATCTGCCTGTAGGACGTGTTTCATTATTCGGATCCAAGCACTGGAATTTCTCACACTACGTATAATCCCCGTGATCCGGGGGACATTTGTAAAAAATTGAAGTGCTATCCTTATTTCGGCATTGCATGTCTACATGAGTATCTCTTATTGTACATTTCGTAAGTTGGAATTTTTGGCTCAAAAAGCATTCAGACTTACTGGGATCCATGTCGCCGGTGTCTGGGTTTGGTCCAATCCACCTGAAGGCTGGTTTACGACCTCGCCCTTCCTGTACGTGGACTTTCTTGATCATCTCAAGACTAGTCAGGATGTTGGCTATATCGTACAGGCGTCGCACTTTGGCTGTAAAAAAAAAAATACCCAATTACGAAAGATTCTGGGTTTTTTTGGCACCTGTAAATAAGGACATGGTCAACAGGTGTAAAAGTAAAAGAAAAATGTTGAAAATAAAGAATGGGTTGAAATAACCTTTGCAAAACGAGCGTAATGAGTAGCATACCCTGACTCTAACCACAGCAGCAATAGTCCTGATCAACAGTGACGTCAATTATTAGGTCGAACTCAGTTGTGTCAGGATCAACAAAGAATTTCAAACTGGACATTTGATCAAACATTTTGTCTTTAATTCTGGGAAATTCTCAAGGGAGCAAACCAATTTTTTTAAGGTAGCTTTATAGACTCCACCTGGTGTAACAAGTGAAGATTTAGATTTTAAGGACAATATTTTTAGCCTAATATCATGTCGTGTCTTTAACAAATATACTTGATCATTACCACAGAAGACGCATCAGTACTCTTCCTCAACATAAATTCATTATGTATTTTGATTATCCTGCCTAAAGACCATTTTGCCAATTTCTTCAGATTTGTTAAGTAGGTTAACATTTCAGCACAGTGCAACTCCTTGAAGACAAACATTTACAATTACCCGGTAAAACTTTCATTAAAATCATTCAATCATTAACTTTTTTTATTTCTTATTAGATAGTAAGGCCAAACAAAATAAAAGGTGTGTTTGCGGTAACAGCTTAAAAAAAAATTCAGGTAGGTAGGTAGGGAAATAATTTAATTTTGTTGTTTTTTGTTTTGTTTTTTATTTCAGTCGAGTTTTAAGTGTGGAAAATTATTATGTTCGTAACAAAAAATTGAACAATTCGTGTACAATTATCAAGTAGCAAAACGGCAATAAAAAGTTTAAGGTCGGCAATTTGGCCGCCAAAAATCCAGGTGCCTAATTAGCAAAAACCATAACAAAGTACAAGTAATGTCCCAACTTACTTTTAAACTTGGAGCCTTCTCTGATTTCATAATTGATGTCACCAATCAAGACTCGAGCTGCAATATCTAAGGTGATGACTTTAGCCTGAGATCGAAGGACAATTCTTAGGATTAGGCAAAAATAAAAAACAACAACAAATGTTTAGAGTCTCTGCTGGCTTCATTTTTTGAGGCCACCTCTGTTTTAGTTTTCCTTCCTTTGTTTTCTTTTCTCCCAGAAAACCACATTTAGAAATGCAAAGGGAATCTGGTTCCCTCACCTGAAGATTCCCCGACGTCTATATCTTAGGTCAGGTAGCTACCACGGTTTAAAATAGATCATCACGTGCAGTGTTAGTCCGAGTGACGTCAGTGGCATCATTCAAATTTAATATTTTTGCAAAATCCAGTCGGCAAATTCCAGGATCTGTAACGGGCCTGACAGACATTTTGTTTATATTGCGAACATCAATGTTAACAGCCGAATGTTACCGAAAACAAGTTCGGAAAACTTCGGACATTTTCGTCACGTGACATTGGCGGCTACCGGACCTAATATTCATCAGAAATAGTCAGAATATTTGGGTCTGGGAAGCAGACTAGCAAAGGGAAGAGGGAAAATGCCTCCAAGTTGATTTACTACATGTGTTGAATCGGTTTGGTGATTGTCAGCAAAAGAAATCTTGAAAAAGATGGAGGCAGCCATCTTGGATAATATAGACCCTCCGTTTCAAAACTTTTTTTTGCTGAATACCACATAATTACAGAAGAATGCCAAACATCTGGATTTTTTTTTTGCCCTGCTCTATCTTAAGTTAGCAGTGCTTCTCAGAGACTTATAATACTGTCAATCAAGACGATCATATAAAGCACTCTGATCCTCTAGATCGACTCCACAACATAAACACCAATATCAGTCTTTTCATGAGTAACGTACCTCTGAGACCAAGAACAGCATGATGAACTTCTGACTCATGACACCGAGCGACTTGTCTCGTCGACTATCTGATGGGTCACAACAATAACATGAAATGTAGTCAGGAGAAAAAAAAAGAAAGAAAAAAAACGATCACTGGTTTGTTATTAACAAGCTGGCTCAGGCAGTTTTATCTTGCGGGAGTTTTTAAACCTTGAGAATTCAAAATGCAAGAGGTCTTCAAACTGACAAATGCATAGCATTGGAACAAATACAAAAAAATTACAAACAAAAGGCAAACAAAAATTCACGAAGAAACCGATACCTCACTTTTATCATATGCATGTATTTTAAAGTTTAGATTCAACAAAGATAATTGACAATAGCGGGATTTGAACCTGTGATCTCTAAACACCATACCAGCACTCCACTAACTGAACTAGCCTGCCCTATGTTGGCAGTCTCCCAACGTCAATGTCTTTGTTCGGGGGAACTAGCGAGCAAAATGAACTGTGCTAATACTTCAATTCTCTCATAGCCAGGTTCTCAAAGTCAAAGTGTTACTTGGAAATGCTTCTTTTGGGAAAACCATGTTTCCGTTGCCAAAGCTGGTTCTTTTTATTATGCAAATCGCCCGTCACAAGGCCAAAGGCCACTCGAGGTGTGGGCTACAGAGGAAAGTGTTGAAGAACCAGCCCCTCACACTGAAACAAGACAAGATAATCTGGTCTCTTCACAGTATGAATAGGGTCAGGATGGGTAACTAGTCCCCTGCAAGCCATTAATAATGCCTCTACCCATATTAAGCGTAGAAGTGCTACAGCCCAGGACTGGGCTGGAACCCGCAACCTGCAGAATTACCCGCAGACCACGAATTCAATGCTCCAAACCACTAGGCCACGGCACTTCCAAAACGGTTGTTACTGGGTTTACCGCACGTGCATTAATCAGGGATCCTATACAGGATCTCATCGTGTTCCCAGGCTGCACCCAGTATGAACGTCTCACATTCTCACATGGAACAGGTTATGCACCTGGTCAAGCATTCCAAGCATTCTGATTTTTGAGATGCTCTCAATCTGCTCACTAGAATTTGAACTTACTCATATCTTCATCAAATTTGTCCATTTCCTTCTTGTAGGGGTCTTGGCACTGGGTGCTGATGTTACTGATGTCTCGAAAAGGCTGCTTGGAAAGTAGCTCCAGGTCTTCACTGTACTCATTCTGAATCTGGAGTTTCTTCAGGTGGACTATCTGATCAACGTATCGCTTCTTTACACCCAGACACTGTATGAGGGGAGTAACGGTATTGCAATGAATGTTGTTGCGACTCGGAAGAAATGCAGTCTGTTACAGGCATAGAATATTTGTAACCCCGACGAAACCAGATCCTTCAAAATTGGCCAAGATTTTTTTCTCAAGATTTTGCAGGACCCAGGGCTCGAAATTCCCAAAAAAAATTACTTGCGCTTTGCGCAAGTTGGCATTTGAAACAACTTGCGCTAATAAAATTTAACTTGCACTAATTTTTGTAATTCAATGTATGTATGACATATGAAATAAAGGCAAAGCTTCGGATGCTGGCCGCTTACTTCTGAAGAAAGCAAGCAAACTTTTCTGCTTCGGTGGTGAACGTTTCATGATGATCGAAACCCCAAAATGCAAGAAAAAAATTTCACAAAATATCTCAATTCTCCGTCATTTTAAAGCCGATCAGTGCGCAAAAACGATGTCAACAATGTTTACGTTTAAAATCCCCGCTCCACGCAACGCACGCTCGCACCTGGCGGTTTCAGTTACATTCAACGACTGACTTGTATGAATGGGAGCGAGGTTAAACATCGCCCAGCAGCATGTCTGGTCCCCAATGCAAGACATGCATAAAAAGGCAACGATGTACTGTACATGTACAATGCAGTCTGCACCGTTCTATGTACATTAACATTGCACGGATTTCGTTCCGATCTGCATGCAGGGATTGTGCGAGTGCTTGAGTAGCTGCTGGGCCGGGACACAGAGGACAGACAGACAGAAAAGCTACAGTAAAACACGTTTGTTAAACTTATTGTTTTAATCAATTCATACAGGTTATCATTGTGAAATATCAGTAGACAAAAACCGGTACTTATCCAACTTGCGCAAAACGCAAGCTTGAGTCGAGGATAACTTGCATTCGGTTATTTTTCACTTGCGTTGCGCAAGCACTACAATGGTAATTTCGAGCCCTGAGGACCGAGTAGGATACAGCCTAGCCATTATTACAATCTAACCCATCGTATCGCTTCTTCTCACCCAGACACTGTATGAGGGGAATAACGGTATTGTGATGAATGTTGTTGCGACTCGGAAGAAATGCAGTCTGTTGTAGGCATAGAGCATGTATAACCCCAACGAAACTAGATCCTTCAAAATAGTTTTTTTTTTCAAAATTTTGCAGGACTGAGTATGGCAGAGCCTAGCCATTATTACTTTTCATGAGGGCTTGATGTCCCTTGATTTGGTCGGTGCAAAGAATGTGCTGAAATTGGAATACTGCACAGCGTGGGATTTTGGAAGATTCAGGAAGATTTGCAGCAAAAGTGTTAGGTTTAAATGACTACAGTCTTAACTTGCTTTATGTATATACTATGTAGAAGTCCCATGAACACATCTCTTATTTTGTGACAAACCTGTCAAAACAGCAGGCTTTTAAATTTCTCCAGTGTATTTCTTCTCCGGTATTTAGAATTCAAGATTATTTATGTCAAATAAAATTATTTGGATGAATGTTGTCACTCGGATGCTTGAAAAATTATTTGGAGTTATGAAACCCGTTAGTGTGCCACAGTGGAGAGCATTTGTCATGTTTATTGTCGGCTGGTTTGATGCTCGCAATCGAATTTGCTAGGTCTAATTGATCAGATCCATCTAAGTTGAGATGCATTAAAACAAAGACTTGGCTCCTCCCAGATAAAAGAAGTTTTCGTGCCCATTGCCTTACTTACCTGTTCATTTTCGAATAATTTAGTATTCGATTATTCAAAACTGGGTTTGACAGAATATTTGAATTCGATACTCGCTAATCAAGTTTTCACGCCTCAGCTGCAACTGCATCAGTGCTGGTAAAAAGTTGCAAGCAAAGCACGCCGGTGTTTTACGTGCTGCGATAGATATTATGAACCGCCCGATCGACATTTCTTTTGTATGCGCCTGATCATTATGGGTTTGTACAATGTTATGATAACAAGATACCAAACTCCAGCATGCGTTATTGCAGTAATTTTCTTAAGGGTTTTACCGGACAGAAACAATAAACCTCCGTCCATAAAAAGTAACCGTCGACAAAAATACAGCATTTGACACTGCTAAGCGCAGTAACTTTTCTATTAAAATAGCAGCAGATTCGTATCTGTACGTACATATTTCTTTCAAATATTCGAACCTGCCAAAAAGTATTAGAATATTCGGTTGCCTATCGAATATTTGGTATATTTGGGACAGAACTACTTACCTTGAGTCTAATTAGTGTAGATTCCATGTTCATTTTGCCGTGCCACAGGTACTTGTTCTTTGCGACTCGACTGACCATTTCAATGCTTTCCAAGACGTTGACAATGTCGTAGATTCTACGGCGCTCAACCCCTATGACGGGAACAAACATTGGAAAGATTTTACTTTAATACCCCCCCAACCAAAATCGGTCAGGAACAGCAAATCTTGGAAAATAGCCATCCATCTGTGCTCAGAATTACATAAACACTTGGCGCAACCTTTGAATTTGAGAATTTTGTTGGGAAATTTGTGTGTAATATAGGGGAAGAATGTTTGTGTTTTCTGTGGGAGATGTTCTTGGCAGTCGACAGTGTAGGGTCACTCAAAGTGTTCACATACATGTCAATTTCTGCCTCAGTTTGATAGATTCTGCGGACATAAATCTTGAAATTAACAGGTTGTGCCACATATTTAGATAGTTGTTATCAAGGAGGGTTACTTATTTTCCAAGATTTTGCTGTTACTGACCGATTTTGGTGGGGGTGGGGTGGGGTGGGGTGGGGTATTAAAGTAAAATCTTTCCCAAACATTGACAATAAATATCCAAACATTTTATTTTGTTCAGGGCAACGGAGCAAGAGCTCCCATCTTTACCCCATTTGTTGGCTTTCGTCTTCACACTCTTCCGTTTTTAGCAGGGTGAGGTAAAACAAAATACTCAAATGCGCGATGAGTTTTATAAATGCTAAATAAAACAAAATTAAATTCTTACCTAGGTCCTTGGAGATGGCATCCAAAGAAATTGCCATGGCAACACCATTTTCAGGGTAGTCTGGATATCTAGACAGAAATCTTCATCAATACAGAAACAAAGAATTAAATAATAAAATGACAAATGACGGACAGGACAGTGGTGCGCAAAGTCTTTACAAATGATACACTCTGCGAAATTCACACCGATAGAATTAAAATGGCATTATGGTTGAATATTTAGACTTCGGACCCAAACTTTGTCTTCTGTAGTCAGTCAATGTCTCGTTTTTTTCCAAGGGTCAGAAGAACAAGTGTTGTAAATTAGATGTGAGCATTTAACAAAACATATTTGGAAACAGACACGTTCATCAAAACCTGTGCTGCATGTAGAAACTGCAGATTTCAGTTAATGCTTCAGCTAAAAATGTTTGGCATCATGTCTTTCTCAAAAAAAGGTCAGGGCCCTTTTTTTCAGTAGCTGCCAAACTTATTTTCCAAGATAGTGACCAATTTGTTTCCCCCGACCAATTTATTTCTCCCACTGACAATGGAGTCTATTGGATTGATTTAAAACACAGAATAGAGCAAATGGATGAGAGGAATTTCTTTCGTCGTTGGGGCACGTACCTTTGACAAAGGAGACCCAGCGATTTGGACTTTCTGTTGATTGGCTTGTCACCGTCGTCTGTCCCATCCTCTCCTTGTGACATGCACTCTAGATCTATCTCGACAACTTCCTCCTGTACGTCCTCCACCCCTATGTCAAAAACCTGCTCTTGCAAGGACGACGCGTGGTCTGCGATAGCATTAAAGAGGGCCAACTGCCGCCGGGAATCCATGACGCGAATTTCCGGGCTGGCAGCACTGATCAGAACTTTGAGATTGGCGGTGGGCGTCAGCGGGCTTAGACAGGGCAGGTGCACTAGGTGCTTGTTGGGCGTAGACGGACCCACCTCTGGCTCCAACTTGACATGAACCTCTTGAGCGACGTCTGGTAAAGGTTCTTGAAACGACACACTGGGTGTACGCTCCCGAGCTGCGTACTCACCTTCTATTTCATTATAACATGTGAAGGACGAATCAATGAAATCCTGGACACTCAATTCCTCCTCGCAGCCATCGAGTGGCTGAAATCCCTCAGGAAACAAGAAGCAGGACATACTGGAAGCCAAGTCGGCCATTTTTGTACATGTAGGCTGTCACAATTCTGATAACAATTCAGATGGAGAGGTTTTTAATGCATACAGATTTGCTTACATTATGGCACATAGACCTTATCGCAAATACCGCCTGGTTGTGACGTCACGATGGTCACAAAGGATTGTGGGAAGGAAACAGGAGAAAACATCACTCCCTTTTCCCTCCCACAATCCTTTGTGACCAAAGGTCTGTGTACATATATACACGTATGAACTGAACAATGAATCATCGTCAACAGTCATGATTGTGTGAAAAATTGTACTGAAGTGAAATTGAAGATTCAGGACTGTGTTTAGGGCAATGTAGGGTAAAAGTTTAAAAACTATATTTTTATCCAACAATCCTCCATGGTATGATGTAGCTTAGAAATCATCAAGACAATAAATTATTTACTGACAGAAATTTTGCCGACAGAAATCTTTGCTGTTTCTGTCCGATTTTGGTGGGGTTTAATTAACTAAAGAAAACTTTGTTTCCAGAATTTTCAAATTTCAGACTTCATTTGAATTGTACCATGGAGGAAGGATGATTGTACTCATCATGTTCGACTAAAGTACACAGTGACAGATTGATTGCTCTAATAAAAATACAACAAACAATCTGTATCTTTTGGTTTTTTACAACCCCGACTAGGCCTACTCAAATTTTAATTCGGAAATTGGGCGTGCTTCTCTGGGGGAATTTGGGAAATATCAAACAATGGACGCGCCAAAAATTCACACGTAGCGCTAGCCAGCGGCCTAAAAAAAGTGTATTTTATAACACGCACAAATTCTAGATTAATTACTGTGAATGATCCCGTCGTTTCGAAATTTGTAATCACTGCACATTGTTAAAAATACAAACGCGTTGCTAATTTTAAATTAACTAAATTAATCTTCAAAAGGAATAATTTCATGGGAATACTTACCTCCAAAATATTGTGGCTGGTCACCGCGGGCGGGGGGCTGTTGTGCAGCCAAACCAACTGATGACGCGAACAAATATGGCGCGCCACTAAACCGATGGGCGGATTTCCGATTTGGTAAATCTCTTTTGGAAAAAATGTACTTCATGAGGTTTTTGCTTCAAAAGATCTTTCCTTTCTGGTTGATTATACACTAATCTATCAAACTATTGAATTCATGAAACAGAATTGGGAGAAATTAACAATAAATTTGCCAAGTTCGGCAACTGGTCTCGGTTTTGGTGCAAACGATTTCCGTTCAATTTACGCGCGGACGCTTGGATTTGCATAATCTCCGCCCACAGAACCCATCAGCCAATAGCATACGCGGCATGAATTACTAAGCAACGCTCAAGCTAGCCTGAGTATCAGACGTTGCATGCATTGCATATTGCATTGCATGCATCGCATATACGCTCAAGCCGTTCCAAATCGCTGATCACAAGACTCAAAACAAACGAAAATGTTCAAACGCAAAATCCAAGTTCTGGCTGCCATGTTGACGAAAAAGGAAATCCTAATCAGCCCAATCAACCCTCAGTCTCTCATGGGATTTATCATCTCTAAAATAAAAAGAAGGATAGCTGCAATGAGCCTGAATCTGAGGCTAAGTTCTACAATGATGCGTGCAACTTTCTCAACCTCGTTCCCAAGTCTTACTATATTTTCAACCTCGACACCATGGGAACAAGGTTGGAAATTCTCTCACCGTTCATATCATGCCCGTACCCACGTGCTTCACACCACTTGATGTACTGTATAATGTACATGTACATTTACATGTACATTTTTACATGTACATTTTTACATGTACATTTTTACATGTACATGTACATGTACATGTACATGTACATGTACATGTACATGTACATGTACATGTACCACATGTTCGCATGCATATGTACGTGTTTATTTTTCCACATGCAGTGATTGCAGCTGGTTCTTATGAGCGAAATCGAGAATATTCTTTCCTCCCCGTGACTATTCAAGTTAATCATGCCCATTAGTCAGTGGCGGGATATTTTAGTTTAAACTTCGATCCCTGTACTTCCCCGTCCCCATCACCCCCAAAAAGTAGGGGGATGGGCTGTTCTAATAAAGGGTCAGTGACAGAGTTAATGCAGTTATGAACGTGTTCGGACGCCTTAAGTTCTAAAAGTACAGAAGTTTTCTTTGGCAATAGTACAACGACTGTCAATTTTGTGAGGAGCGGAAATGATCTCCCCCGCCGGCGGCCAATTTTATCTACGACCAGGGATCACTGCATTGCATGCACAGCAAGTGACCACACGGCATTGTGGCATTAATCAGGGGCGGATCCAGGATTGTTTGAAGGGGGGTTCTGACATTTATTTTCGTACATTTGCCCAAAAAGTTGACCCCACCCACCACCTAGTTCTGTGTAAAGCTTAAGTTCCATTTTTTTAATAAAAGGAAGGATGCAAAGATACGCCCATTAGATTTATTTATAATTATGTTACTTTTTAAAGTAAAAATTAGTCTTTTTCACATCTGCGAAACTTCTTTGACGCGAGATGGCGCCCTTCGGATATTCGAAAATGCTGTCTATCAACAAGACTGCATGAGGGCTTCCCAAACAAAATATCCAGTCAGCTGTCAGTCATGATCAACTGAGTAAACCGATACTGAAGCTGTTTCACAGATGGCACAATTTGTGAAGATCGATATCGAGGTATACATTTTGTTTACTGACACTGTGAAATAACACGATGGCTTTTCGATGGCTAAAATTCCCGTTATTTGTAAACTAAAGAACCGATCTTAGTTCCAAATTTCGATTTTAGAACCACCAAGAAAAAAATATATATTTACTTTGCTCACATCACGAAGACAATGCAAAGGTTACATGGGAATTCATAAAACATTACTGATCAATGAATCCTCGGACGCATCAGGATCAATCCTAATAAAAGTTTGATCCGGTCAGTTTGTCCGTAAGATTTAACCAAATGTTCGCATTATATCTTCCAACAGTCGAAAATGACTGCCATGCCAAAACCAGCCCACGAATTTAGTTGGGTCGATACAAAAACAAACCAGAACAAAAATGAGTACACGGGAATCCAATTTATAAAACTAATCAATTAATACAATACAGTAGAATCAATAACAATGAAAGTTTAATCTGGTCAGTTTGCTCATCAGATGTATTCAATTTTCCACAGTTTTTTTTTCTCCAAATACCGGTAGATGACTGACATGCCAACACCAGACCACCAATTGAATTTTAGTCGATATGAATATCGAAAAACGTATAAATATGAGTGTAGATTGTTCGCATCTCATCTCTCTGCCTAACATAACTCCAGTTTTGAAAGCCCGGGTGTTTGTGATAACCTGAAGTCTCGAGATGAATGTAACGGCATCAAGCCTGGTCCTTGTGGCCCTCGTATCGACAGTCCTTGCCGGCTGCGGTCCGTCTTGCCCCGACGGTTATCTGAACTGGGAGGATGACTGCTACAAGCTCTATGATGTAGCCAAGACCTGGAACGCCGCTGAGCAACGCTGTGTGTAAGGACAACTTGCTTCTTAAAAGTATACAATTTAGAATTCGGATCATAACACAAAAACGAAAAAAGCTTGGGAAGGGCATTGCCTTGGATGCGACAAATTGGGCTACAAATAGCGCCCGTTCTAAATGGTTGAAAGATCACTGAAAAGTAGAATATAATATCTCTTGAAAATGCACCGTTTGTCTGAAAATCATTGACAAAAAGACTTCCTGGGACAAAAGTTTGATTCGGAAAAAGTCGGACCGTTTGTAATCGGTACGCGTAGTTTTTCGTCAATAACTTTCAGACAAACGGCGCATTTTCAAGGGACGGTCGTTATTAGGGCCTGTGTTCTACTTTTTACTGTTCTTTCAAACCACCCAAACATATACAAGAAAAACGCTTTTTCCGCATTCAAGGCAATGTTCCTTTTTTAAGTCTGTCTTTTCCTTGGTTCCATTGCATTTGAATACTGAGAAATCTGCAGAACTTGTTTGTTATTTCGATGATTATTATTTTTTTTTAGGTTTAGTGTTAATTAGGTCTCGAGATTTTACTTGCCTCGGTCTTGACATCCTGCATTGTTAAAGAAAATCCGTACAAATTACGGTAGTTCAAGTGTAAATGCGCACGGGATGAGACTGTTCTATAACAACAGTAGCATACGTACCGTAAAGTGTGCAATATTCTGAACCGTATGGCTTCATGTTTACTTCATGTATGGCTTCATGTTATGCGCTTTGCGTGCATAAATAATCAAGTTGAACGCATGCGCACGTAAACGCAACACGCGCCCACTCGGACTACATATAAATATTATTTTACGGTAAAATGCTAGCATCTTATGCCTTTTTCTTTTTCATTAAAGCTAAAAGGTTATATATTTTCCTCCAAAACAGTAAATCCTGAAGGTATTAGACAGTCTTTTTAAGTGACTGGTTTTATTATTTATTTATTTTTTAAATCAAAGGCACACGTAACATCTTTTAACACATAATTTTAATTTCCGTTGCTCTAGTTCTTATTATGTAATTTATTCAAAAGGTCTCGAAGTCTTGATCTGGTCTCGGTCTGGTCTCGAACATCCTGGTCTCGAACATCAATGACCTCGGTCTCGGCTTTGGCCTGCTCGGTTGAAGGTTCAAATACAACACCAAACGTTTGGTGGGCAGGACCTTTCTCAAAGACTGGGTATACACACATGTTTATGGTAGCGACTGAAGCCACTTTCCATAGACTCGTGTGTAATTTCAAGCCGTAGCCGAGTAATTCGGACATGGCCTAAGATCCTGCCAGAATCGAAACGTCAGCTGACTTTTACAAGTTTTCAGTTCATTCCACAAGCAGTTTGTAGCAGTATTTGTTTTATGTCATTTGATGATTTTTCCCCTTTGACTTAACAGAGCTGACGGAGCCCACTTGGCCTCCGTGCACTCTTCCGCCGAGGACCACTTCCTGAACATCTTGTCTCAGGAGGGCACAGCTGGCAACAAGCACACCTGGATTGGCCTCAACGACCGGCAGACTGAAGGCGACTTCGTCTGGTCGGACGGATCTCCCGTGGAGTACTGTAACTGGCACAGCGGCGAGCCCAACAACTATAATCCCTCAGAGCAGTGCGTGGAGATCAACTTCTTCGCCTTGGACGGCACCTGGAACGACCACTTCTGCAATCAGCAACACCGCTTCATCTGCAAGATGCCACCAACGTATTAGACATTGGGCCCAGACATTTCAAATCTCATTAATTCACAAAAAGTCAAGATTGAAAAAAGGAAAAGTGATTTATCGTAAAGCTGGTATGTCCGTGCATGCTCCGACTTAACATTTAAAATTTACTGGATTATTTTCCTCCTATATACTAAACAAAATCTGTATTTTTGAAGGGAATAAGAAAAACACTACCCACTGCGAAAGCTATTTGGTATAAAAATGTATGTGGTTTTATTATGTAAGACGATCAATACCTACAATAATAATGTATAGGAGCGTCCCGCCTCTAATTCGGTCGGTCGATTTTTGTCGGTCAATTCTTGTTTGTGGAGTATCTCATTGGAAAGGTAACAACGTATTTTAACACTAACAAATTATCAATTCAATTTTAACGAATTCTTTTTCGGGTTGATACACCCCCCAAAAACACAGACATGGCAGCTCTAATAGATCCCTTATATCATTTTATCTATCAACAATTTAGAATAATCCATGGTGTCAGATATCAGCCGAAATTAACGACAAACTAAAAAATATAACGTATTTGAAAGGAAATTCTCGCATTAAAGGAAGGTTACCTTCCTGTAATTGTTTTCCTTTCATGTGGGTATTTCTTTCAAAAATCTAATTTGATTCTCGAAACAAAAGTTTTACCTTCAAATCCAACTGTTCTTGAAATGACAAGCAATCGGGTGTTTTGATGTTCCTGCAATGAACCAGTTATGACGTATAGTCTGATTAAACCGCCATGAATTATAAACAGTTGTATGACGTCAACTTATTTTCATGATAACGAAGAGAAGCAACAGTAAATTGACTGAAGAAGATGCCAGCACATTATGAGGTTGCTCTCGTGACGAGTTTGTATGCGGTGCAGGACGAATTACGAATGCGCAACTGCAGATGAATACAATTTTGTCATGAGAACAAACTGAGCACATTGCTCGAACGCGGGTCCGCCCATTACGCACAGGATGCAGTTCCAAGCCCCTCCCCCGGAAAATACGTTTGTATTTCCCCCAGTATTTTCAATTCTGGCCATTTGCACAATTGGGATTGAAAGAGAGGATTAAAAAAACAAGTCAATGTAGCCCTGGCGGCCTATGTGAGAATAATATAATGCTAAACTCGCGCACTTTAAGACGTCGATTCCATTAAGACATGAAATATTGAAATGCACTTAATAAATAGGTGTGATTCCAGGGTCCTGTCTGTTTCAGTCATAGAGCTATATAAAAATCAAAACAGCTCTTTAGCTTCAGTACAAAATGCAAAGAGAAGATACCCAACCGTGCTTTCAGGTAAAGCCAGGGTTATATACTGCCGGATGCCAAACCGTAGTCTGCTGCATGTTTCATATCAGTCTTCAGCCACCCCATGTCTGTGTTTGTAACCGTAAAGAGGTGCATGTGGGTTTCCAGCCAGGTAATAAGTCTGTGCTTTAGCCAAGCCCACAAACCGATTCATCTTTACTGGAAAAGGGGCGAGAGGATACAAATCTCCCACGCAGGGCATCCGCGTTTCTTTAATCCTATATTTGCCTTTTCCACTTGAAGCGGGGTAGCCCGGTCTAAAAAAAATGTGCATGCGTTTTGCTGTTGTACGTTTAACTGCGCTTGTATACATGTTTGCTTAGTTTCGTTGTCTTATACACATGGAATTAGACGTCTTTTCACCACATTTTTGGGAGAGTGGACCAATTACTGCCTGATTTTCGTCTCCCCCTCTTTATACCTCTTATGCTTTGTTTCTGTTTTTGTGGAGGTCTTCTACAGGCCTATACAGGTCGGCGGCGAAAAAAAGGCTTTCTTGGAGCAAACAAAATATATACAAATTCGGTGGGGTGACTCCATTTTCTTTTATTGAATTCCAAACCACAATGATTTAAGAGTCAAATCAATCTCATCCCTCTCATAAAAAGTCGTTTCAGCGCCGACACATTTGGTATATAAAGCACTGCCAGATATCAAAATGTACAAGCAATAAAATTCAGCTATAGATGCAAAAGGTATCTAGGCCTACAGCAAGTTGCATTATAGATATCCCTCAAATTCCCCGGAGGCTGGCAAATTGAAAATTTCATCTGATCTTGTTCAATTATTAACCATGGCTTCTAAAAGATTCTACGATAAGACTGATTGATGAAGGAATCACGATGTTTCTTTTGCGATCCCATTACTGAAAGAAGAAAGAAAAATTGCTTTCCCGACCAACAGAGATATTTACACCCATCAGCCGTCTGCTCCTCCCCCACCCACCTCCGGCTTTCCTATCTCGGGCTCGACGAGCCAGCGCCGCGCGCACCTTTCTGATTGATCACGAGCAAATGTTTTGCATCCCGTTTTTCCCGAAGGACGCGTTTGCGGTATATTTCAGCATTGCTCATTCTATACGAGAAAACAACGGCAGCAGCAGCAGCGGCGGCGGCGGCGACATCAACGACTGAACGAACGGGCGCCCTGCCACAAGAAGAGCGTCCTGTTGTCCGTGCAGAGTAGCCTGGGACACTTACAAGGTGAGCCGGAGGACTAAACTTATTGATTTTCTTGTTTGGGGGAAATGAAATTTTGAACCGAGTGGGTGGAGGAGGGGGGGGGGGGGGAATCTAGGTCGCGTACAACCACGATTTGTCGTTTTTTTGTACAAAGAATAATCGTGAAACAAAGCAACGAAATATATTCCTTGTGCTTTCAAGGCTATTTTGAGAATTTTCCGAGCTGCGGGCATATTTATAAAAAGGAAATTCATTACCGGTTGTTGTTAACGTCAGAAAAGAAAATAGCGGGAAAAGTCAACCAGCCTGACTAATCCGAGTCACACATTATAATTACTGTAATACTGATTGCAAGATGCATGCGTTCCTTACGGTACCGTAGTGATTAATACACCGTAACGGAATAAACTGCTTCGTGACGCAGACAGGAGTACAATTCCCGGAAATTAAAAGCACTTTGTGATAATTTTTTTTTTCACGTGGCACGACATGCCGTAATAATATGATTTAGACATGGGCCCGAATCCTGACGATAATTATTTCAAACAAGGACGAGAGAGCACAGTTTAAACCATTTTAAACGAATAAATTTGACAACAAACTGAGATTAGCACGACGTCTATGCGAATAGAAAATTACGTCAGTGGCCGTCCATGGCATTTTCTGAGTAACTTTCTCCAAATCATGTACAAAATATAAAAACTGGCCACGATCATTTTTTTGCGGAAATTCCCCATGTCTACTTTTAAATGAAATCAGAGGAATTCTTTTATCAATCTGACTTATACATGTCATGCATAAAAAATATCCATTTATGGCTATCGTGCAGAACACACAGTCAATTGCTTCCATTTACATGAAATTTACCTCCTTCAAATAGGCCTACGTATATAACAACAGATGGGACATTTGGGAGACATTCCCATATACTTGTGCACAACCTTTTTCCCGACTTTAATGTAACCTTACCCAAATATCCTCTATCCTACCCCCACGAATTTTGGTATAATGTTTTTGACATTCTCTATCGATATAACTCACTTCCGACGGTAAAATTCTCACTCCTTGAGGGGGCTGGGTACTTAGGGAGACATGAACCCCCTGTCTCCCTAAGTGATGATTATAAACCATGTCTCCCTAATATCCTATTTAGACTAATTAATACTACTACATGTACTACTAATAATAATAGGGCCTAAAGAATTTTGTAAATCGCCAGTATATATCCGCCTCGAAGAAAGGCACTCGCGGAACTTGCGGAAGAAGACAAATTAGGACTGTGAATTGTGTGAGTAGACTTAGGCCTTGCAATGTATTACAATGAGGACCCAAGGATAAAGAAACAATGGAATCATTGTTGCCATTGGAGTCTATAGCGATTTGCCAGTATGAAGTTCCGCACTCGGGCTGCTATAAGGATCTGACGCGTCGCCATAGTGGTGTGTATTTACGGGTAGTACGGGAATCGGGTACCCGATTGACAAAAAGCATGGGTACTTGGTATAACTCGTTAAAGAAAGCCAATTTTAAAAATTAAATCTCGGAAATTGCTGTTCATATTGTTCGTAAAAGTCAGCACCTTAATACTACCACATCGGTGCATCAATGCAGCAAGATGCAAATACACATGTAGGCCTAGTGAGCTTTATAGCTTTACGATGTAAATAGCATTTTCACAAGCGTCATAAAACGTGAATCTGTTTTGTGTTTCCATGTAGGCCTACCCTGGTTTTCATTTTGAACATTCCCCACAAATGAAACACTTACTTTTTTATTGTCTGAGAAATTACTAAGTGATATGTTAATTTGGCGGGTACCCGATCTGGGGAAGGTTCCTGACAATAGCGGTCGGGTATTCGGGTCGCCATTAAAAGTCTTGTTCTCGAGAAAATAACAGCATTTTGAGATTTAATACGTCTTAAATTACGTTGTATTGCCTCTTTAAAATTCTCATCCGAAGTGACTTGAAGTCACATCGTACATACACCATCGATGGGCTAGTTTTAATTAGAGTTCATAAAACCGATAAGTCATTGCATTTTTTTCAGGCGACAGCGAATTCTTTGGAATAAGGGCACTTGTTAAACGATAGACAATCGTGGAGTGGATGTCCACAAAAGCACGGAGGAGTTGAATTATTTACGCAGTCACTCAGTATATTGAATTCAATTCCGCACTACAACTTACAAGACACCAGTTTTACAATGTACACTTGAACAGTCGGATATGGGGACAGATGCTGCCATTTAGAAAAGCCATACCTGCCAAAAACCTTTTAAGTTGGGCATCCATAATTTTTCAGTAGGAAATTAAATATACAATTAAAATTCACATAGAACGAATATAATAACTTTGCAGGCAGGCGTTTCAAATACGAATACGAATACGAATGCAAGTACAGACCGTATCGAATACCAACCAACGGCGGAGGAACAGGGGGGATGGGGGGATGGGGGCATCCCCCCCCCCCGACTTTTTCCACTTAGGGGAAATGGCCCCAACTTTTGGCAGTTCCGCATCAAGAAAAACCATAAAAAAGGGCAACAGCTGGCCGGCACCGCTGCTTTTGCCCCCCCCCCCCCACCACTTTCAAAAGTGTTTTGGCGCTGTTGATACCAACGTCGCCATAGTAATACTATCGTCGTGTGTTGTTAAACGGGTGTGTCTCACAACATGGCTGCCATGACGTCATATTCGATACGGCGTGCAATACTTCGCCTGCAGTTTCGGCTAAAATATATAACCTATAAAACAACCATATCGGTATACTCTAACAACTAATAAAATATGTATAGTACCATCTGTATAAACAGGACAACCGTAAATAAACTTGCCGAAAATTCTAACGGTCGAACGGAGGTTCAGATCTCAACCCAACCCAACCCAACCCAACCCAACCCAACCCAATACAAACCCAAACAAAACCCGTACAGCGTAAGAATTGCGTGCACGGTAGATATTGCTGACGTATTAAACAATGTAACGAGAGCGATTGATGTCTGACTTGGTTTCTACGCGGCGCATCTGAATCACGTTCACGTTTTTGTACAATGGACGCTGCATTTACAAAATTAATGAACCCGAGCCAATGAACTGGCATCGTGTTCTGAAATAATACATATATAAATTATGGACATGTGGGAGTAATTTCATTGAGCAGCGATAAACATAAATTCACTGAGCGTGTCATTAATAGCGGGCACCAGACCAGACCAGACCAGGCGGCCATGTCGTGACGTCACGTGCGTGGAGGCACAGGTGTAAAAAACGACTCTTCATTACACCAAAGTAGCAGGTGATTTAGGCTGGAGTGCTGTTTGACGATGTACATGTAGTTTCTAGACGGATATCTGCATGTGGGAGGGTCGTTATAATGACACATTCACCAACATTAAAGTACCTGGCATTGTATTATTCTGTCTCATCAGTTTATTTATTTCTGATCTTTTATCAGGGTAGCCCGTTCACATAGATGTGGTCTTCCACGGGGCCCTGGACATAGAATTACAAAGAAGATAAGAAATAAAACAAAACTAGTAATTTAAAAGGATTAAAAGTGTATAAAAATGTCTAAACATATAGAAAATACGATCAAATGAAATCATAACCAAATAATCATTAAAAAGAACGAGACCTCAACGGTATACAACAAAAAACAATGTGTATATGAAAAAGACAATAGACAAAAGTGCTGATTAAGAAGTTAAATTTAAGGATAAAATCACAAAAAGTCCTACTTGCATATACATAAACGAAGAAAAACGAAAATAAACATGTACATTATAAAAACAGTAAAAAAGGGTACACTTAACATGCTAAAAGGTGTAAATGATAAAGACAGTAAAAAAAGGTACACTTCACATGCTAAAAAGGTGTAAGTGATAAAGACAATATATATATAACGCCCTTTTCCGCATTAGGGCGACCGGTCTATGGGCATTGTGCATATAAAAAAATGTAACCTAACCCTATCTCTTCCTATTGCTTTTACCTTAAGGCGACCGGTAATCGGTCGCCCTAAGCCGGTCGGTCGCCCCATGCCCATAGAAATACGGTGACCGGTCGCCCTATGCTGGAAAAGGTGAGTATAAATGAGTACACTTAACATGCTAAAATGTATATAATTAAAACAATAATTTAGAAGCAACTTATAAGGTAAAAATGTTAAGTTTCAACATTGACTTAAAAGATTCAATTGAGGCTGCTGATCTGGTTTCTTTATTTAAGCTATTCCAGACAGTAGCCCCAGCAACAAAAGGACTATGCTTTAAGCATTCTGATTTATATTTAGGAATGAACAGGGTGTCCTCAGTTGCTTGTCTGGTGGAGTGATGATGCATGTCAGATATTTTAATGATATCTTCTGTTAGATAGGTGGGGGCAAGATTGTTGATACATTTGTACATAAGTACTGCTCGTAGGTAGCAAAATCGTTCTGGTAACGGCATCCAGCCTAATGTATTAAATAATGCACTTGAAGGAGTATCATACCCTTTACCGGTATCATTATATCCGACTCCATGAATATCCGACTCATCTTCCCTATTATTGGTTAAACCCTCTCACGTGACCGGTCACTCTCCCAATAATCGATTCATCGATCACTTAAGACATGTCCAATACTACAATATTTCATGGTGACAACATTTCACGCTACACCGGCGCTATGGTGGTATTAACGTATCTTGACAGGCAACGAGGAAAGAGTGATGTTTGTTGGAGGGCTTGAGGAAGTGTCAACGTATGAGACCCCAACGTAATTTAACCTCACTCAATTCAATCCAAACAAACGCAGTCAATTCAGACAAGTGTGAATTTTCAACTTATGGATGTGGGCAAAAGTTTGAGACAAGATCAATGTTGTACCACTTTGAGCCTATAAAGTTGATGTACAAGTTTATGTATCGACCATGCATGAGAGTGCTATGGTTATTGTCTGGCCTGAAACAATTCCATATATACCTGGGGAAACAATAACAAGTCTTGATTACAGACAGATTCAAATTGTTTGCGCAATTGACTGTACTTCCCGCCCCAACCATCATCGCCGCTTTTTAATACGTCAACACTGTAACCATGGTTTTAATAGGTTGTGCGTCACTAATTACACAATTCTTCGATGCTCGTTTTCGGAACATCTTAATGGCTTTCATTGGTGTATGTACATGGAAGAGATTAACGGACGGCTTCCATCGACTCTGTACATGATCCAAAGATGTCTTCACTCACGGTGGAAGAAGCCTATTTGCCGTAATTAGGATCCTTTAGAGAGCATCAGAAACCTTTCCTCCGTGGGAGGTCGGAGTACCTCTGTCATGGGTCAAGAAAACCTAGGGATGAGGGCGACCTTCGCGGGAAAAATGTCAACATGACGGGTTTACGTAATAGAGATCGGAGGCTGCATGCCTTTTTTTTCCAATCCGCCATATTGATCCACAGAGCACGCCGTCCTGTTTGGGTTTTCCAGACCCTTGAGCGAGGCTAATGACCGTCCCCTTGCCCACCAATCGAATAAACTCACCACAGCCTTCTTCACTTCTTTACAAACTGCCCATCGGACAAATCTTTCAGCCACCCTGAGGTTCTAGAAAATCCTGCAGCTTCTCGATAACATGAAGTAAACTCATGCATTGGAGTCACCAACGTGCTTTTAATACCCGCGTCATTCCCTTAAGTTTCTTATTACGGTATTGTAAATCAAGGACGCAGGCGCAGAATATTATGTGAAAAGGATTCGAACCCGCCATCCCAAAGTTACAAAACAAAACGTAGCACTGAAGCTCGAGGGGAACCTTGTAACTTCGCAAGATTACATTCCGATTGGTCAAAAAATGAAGATTGGTTGTGGTCATAAACGAGCGCTGAACACCTGCGCCAATGCATACCGTGAAAGGGCTCATAGCATTTGCTTTTGTAAACCGCTTCATGCTAGATTGCTTGTATTATCATACATGTGCCAATTTGATATGGGGGTTACAACGAACTACTTACAAACCACCCTTAATTATCGCACTCTGATTTATGGTTCTCTTAAATTTAGAACAAATACATGTGGGAACTAACAGCGAAGACCCACGAATATGACTTTGTGATGTTTTGCAATCATGAAATTGCCTCCAGTCCAGTTAATTTAGCGAAGTCAAGCAATAATTGAACTACTGTTTTAGGGATTTGTACTTGTCAGCACCACGAATGATCATTACATTTCACTGCTATGGACATTTACCACGATCTCCTCAATGATCTTGGAATCACTGTTTAACATTTTAAGCCTGCGTCGTCGCAGACGGCCATTAGAAGAGAGTAAAATTTTATGCACGGATAATGTCAAGTGTATGCCCGGCCGGCTAAAGTAAACCTGGCGGCTGTTCCATGAAGGAAAGTGCTGGTCCGAAGGACCAAAACCGAAGGACCCGTGTCATTGCCGTGGCAACCAACGCCCGAACCATCTAGTCTGAACGCACGATCGTGACAGTGGAGCCGGAAGAGAGAGTCGAAAGATACGAGCGCACTCACGGTTCGCCCAGAACCGTCATCCCTGATGTAAAATGCTGACTTTTGAGCCGTAAATGATTAACGAGAGTCAACAAATTAGGGTGTCTCTTGTGGGGCAAAAACAGCCGCGCCTTGGGCACGCATTTTATTGGTGAGTGCTTTGGTTTGTCTAGCACGGAACGCTACGTAAAGAGAACATAACGTTAGCGGGTTACATCTTCGGTATAGGGGAGGAGGTGAGGGTATGGGGGAGGGGGAGAGGGTATGGGGGAGGAGGAGAGGGGAGGGGGCACTTGTGCCTCGGTGGATATTCACGAACGTGCTTGAGCCGAATTGGTCGCGATCAAAGTCTACACTCGTGATTATTTGGCGAGTCCGCGCAACAAATAAATTGTACTTTACTGTATACGGTGCTTGCTGTCAACAATTAATGTTCCAGGACTATTTACGGTCCATGCGTCGTTTAAGAGAGGAGAGTGTCTTTGCTGTGTTATATGACTCCTTTTTTGATGCATGTGCATTTGTATTCACCAACTGACAACAAAACATTGGTACATCATTTTCACACATAGGCCTATGATATTCTGATCTGAAACAGATGCGGACACAGGCCGTAGTATTTAGGTCCGTGGGCAGACAAGACATCAACAGAAGAGAGAGTGACAGGTTTATCACAGACTGACAAACACGCCCAGGGCAAAACCGATCTCGAACGTCTCCAAAGATCCTCGGCTGTTTTCTGCAACACGCTTGCGTCATCTTCAGGCGTTTCTATTTAGTTGTTTGTGTTTCTGTTACGGGTTTGGTTTCGTAGTCTGTTGACCCGTATTCGGGGGTAAACCTGACCTACCAGGAAATGACATCACGCTTTGTTTACATGCGTGCTTCAGATAGCCAGGTGGGAACGTTAAATTAGTAACCCACCCTATTCCTATCGAAAGCTGCATGTAGACAAAGCGCGGAGTTTATTTATTTTATTTTATTTTTATTTAATTTTATTTTATTTCATTCAGCATCCAACAGCGAACGCGCCAAAATGGATTATAGATTAATTTAGAAATACACACAATCAATTAAAACACACATAAACAGTACAATAAATAAAACATAGCAAAATAAAAGCATTGATCATTAAAACAATAAAACAAAATCAGATAAAACAAGCACACTCTGGACCTCACTCTTCAATCCCAGAAGACCCACATTACTGAGGAGAGTTGGACCTCAGTAAATTTTGAGGGCTTAAAAGTTCAAACTAAGAAAGGACTGGCTAAAAATATCAATATTGAGACTGTCGTGAGCAATGGAATTTTATAATGAAGTCAACCGGTGAATGAACCCATTTTTTGTAGCATTAACCCTGTTACAAGGAACCTGGAACACCTCAGGGTTTCGGAGATTGGAACGAGGAATTTTCAAAGGAAAGCAAGAGATTGAATTACAAGTATAAGAGTATTATAAGAGATAATAAGTTAAATCTTCTGAAGAACAAAGAAAATAATACAAAATTCAGCCCCAATCATGAAACTGTTGGTCTAAATCCATTATTTACACTCTTTGATGTTTCGTCATTTTTCGCAGGATGATAAAAACACTTCTTCATCACGATCGCGCAACGATAGACACGGCAGACCGCACTCAGTCCAACAGCGCCGTCAACGCAGCCAACACGCACAGCGTGGCCTATCGAAGGAGCACCTCGTCCTCCATGTCTCCCCAGACATCTTTCAGCATCGTCCAGCCGGTTGCAGCAGCTCCCGCAAGCGTGGTAGCCGCGACTGGGAAGACGCCCAGCGGGTACGCATCGTCTTGCCCGGACCTCCTGTTTGTTAAGACTGAGGCGTGCGCCGTCGGTGGAGAGACGCACCGCAAACTCCACCTGTCCTCGTCGCTGAGCGAAGGTCGGCGCAGCCCCCGAGCGGACGGCTACTCACGACACCAGCTGTCACAGAGCACCAAGACCTCCCCGTGCCAGGTGAGGATGGAGCTCACCAGGAAAACCTCCTCAATTTCTTCCTGCCGGTCGTCCTCCGAAATGTCATGCGACGAGGAGCTGGACATTTGCAAGGTCATCCCGGAGATCAAGATCGACGGGCTGCCGCAGAGTTCCACTCCCTTCCGGGACAAGAACATCTCCGAGATCCTCAGCTTCCTCTTCGTCGGGGATGCCGAGGCTGCCTTCCGCGAGCCTCTCCTGTGCCGTCTGAATATTGAGTGTGTGGTGGACTTGAGCAACCTCTCCCCCGACGAGATCTCCAAGTCCATCCGGCTGAAAGACTGCCCCTGCGTCTGCCCGTCGCAGATGAAGCACACGCGCATCCGGCTCAACCTCCTCGTGGATGACAGCATCAACGAGGAGATCATCCACTACTTCCAAGAGATCAACGCTTTCATCGAGGGAGCCCGGAAAATGGACCGCAAATGCCTCGTCTACTGTTTCGGTGGGCGGTCCCTCTCTCCTACCATCGTCACCCAGTATCTGATGCAGCACAATGGAATGACACTAAAACAGGCCTACAGTCTAATGAAGAAGAGGCGGCCCGAGACCACCATATCGGCAGGCTTCCGCAGCGCTCTGGTGCGGCTGGAAAGGCAGCTGCACCCAAACACCAATCCAGCCATCATGTTCGAGAATGAGTTTCAGACGGAAACAGTCGGACTCTCGTGCACCCAGCAAGCATGGACCTAGGAGGTGCCGGCATTATCAGATGTCGCTCTGTGATCTGATCACTTGAGGAAACTTAGGATTGACCAGTCCACAGTCCAGCCCACGTGGTCTACATCCACCCTTCAGACTAGATAAGTGCCGCCATGTTGTTTCCCTCAGATCCCACTGCCTTCCATCTGATTACCTTTACGGAATCACTCATGGCCAGTTCAAAGCCACAGTCAAAATCAAAGGGCCGGCTACGGCTATGGCCGGCTATGGCCGGCTATGGCCGATAACTCGGATCTCTCAGCTCTACTTACTACACATACAGAAAGTGGGGAATGTACCGCCAAGTTGTTGCAAACATCCATGTTGCGCACTATACCGGTATTAATTCTGAAGAAGACTGGGGACAAAGGTGTCATCCGAAAAATGAAGAGATATACATTGACATTATATCTAAATGCCTTGTCAGACGAGGCAATTTTTACAAGTAACTTGGAGGCAACTAACAACACTGCAGGCTAAAGGAATGCTTGAGTGACACGGGATACATTCTTCTGACAGTGTATTGCCATTCCTAAGAAAATGAGGTGAAAACTGAAATGTGAATGTTTGTCTTCTCGGTGATTGCCTGTGAATTGCCTCGTGCGACATGGCCCTAAATCTCGTGTGTAACTATTTAATCTGTGAGAATATTACTGTATAAAGAAGGCCAGTATGCTGGGGGTGTCAAGGGTTCGAACGAACCCCCCCCCCCCCTCCCCCCACCCCCCTGCTCGGTGACAAGTTCCCTCAGAAATTACACAAACAAATCCAAACAAATCCGGTAAGTCACTATAATTCACGCTAGCCCACTACAAGCCGTAAAATCCATTTTGGGTTTGATGAGCTCAATTAACGACACAATATAAACAAAACTATACAGTAAATATCATGCAGCTTAAACTTGCCCAGACAAAAACCCATGATGTATTGTGGTTATAAAGCAATCACCATGGTCGCCTACTCGAATGTTATATATATAACTTTTTGTATATAGTATATAAGCATGTAGAATATTCCATTCTGTACAATTAATAATATTATCGTCAGCGCCCTACGCTACTATGAATATATCAGTGGAGATCGTATGTTTCTTTCTATGATACAGCAATGTTTTTGCGAGTCGGCAAGATTTAGAGTTTTTGTCAAGAGTCTGTATTACTATCAGGCCTATAATTATTATACATGAACGTACTCTGTTAATGTAAAAGAGTGAAAAACTCACTCTTCAAAAGAGTGAATCGCTTCTCAAACCACTCCAAAAGAGTGAATCTCTTATAAAAACCACTCGAAAAGAGTGAAATTTTCACTCTTTCGCGGAGCCATATAATGCCTCAGTCACATATCCACCGATTCGGGATAAGGCGCCCGTACGGGCCCAAATTTCGTGGAAAATTGGCAAAATCTCACGGCGTCCGCAAGGGTGCCGTGGCTATCCTGCGGGCGCCTTGGCGTTCTTTCCTCGCTGTAGGGCGCATCGGGAGCTTTTAGCGCGGAGTTAAAAGTTCCCGATGTGTCGTAGTAATTTTTACTGGCCGTAAGCCCGTAGACGCGTCGTAGACAGCATCGCACGGGCACCGCACGGGCCCAGTACGGCCCCCGCAGCATTCGTACGGATGCCGTACGATTTTGGGACGGAATTTCGGGCCCCTCAAATCGTACGGCACCCGTACTATTTCCAAGATTATCGTACGAGTATCTTACGATGTCCGTGCGAGTCCCTCACGAACCCCGTACGATGTATACAAATCGTACGGGTATCTCACGGCTCCCGTCCGACTCCCGTCCGTCTGCCGCGCGGCGTCCACGATTTCCTTGCGGACCTGGCGCGGCGCCCTCGCGGCTTACATACACGGGCACCTTGCGATTGGAGTCGAGAAAACTTCAAAGGGCACCGCGCGGGCCCCGCCAAATATGTGACTGCTACACACGGATGCCGCAGACCCCTGCAATACCCCCGATTTCCAAAAATCTTAGAAATCTGCAGTAGGTAGAACAATTCGTACGGGGCCCGGTGGATATGTGACTGAGGCATAGGGGCAACTCTAAAAAAGAGTTATCCCTTATGGCTCCGCGAAAGAGTGGAAATTTCACTCTTTTGGAGTGGTTTTCACTCTTTTCCAGTGGTTTTTATAAGAGATTCACTCTTTTGGAGTGGTTTGAGAAGGGATTCACTCTTTTGGAGAGTGAGTTTTTCACTATAGGCTTTTACATTAAGAGAGTATAGTTTACACCGTCGTACACGAGGAACTACGGATAATCTAGTCTGTTTTGCAGGCTATTCTGCATAGCGGCCGATTCTTTAATAGACCTTGGCTCCGCCAGCTTATATTTTATCCATTCTGGTTACAAATTCTCCTTTGTTGTACTTGTGTGTAGACGGCCCTGCGTAGCAACCGAGTAAAGTGGTAATTACGGATGTGTTGCCTTGGCGACGGGTATGATTACAGGTAAATTATGCATCAATGCGGCAGAGAAAATGGTAAGCGCATATTAAAACACACGAAAATGCAAAGCCGGATGACGTGTGTGTTAGTTATTAATTTCAACTCGGAGGACGAGTGTGTTATTTCGAGTGCATATTATAATACATTGTATCTACAAAGTATTTGAGTAAGTGACAGTGCCGGAGTCGGAAACTCCAAGAATCTCCAAGTCCGAAAATTATCATGCAGATTTATTCATTTATGTTTACATGGCCATAAGTGAACTGTAAAGCTTTGATAATTGTACTGTTGTCTTTGCTTTGGCGAATTTTAATTTGAAAAATTGATTTATTCCGTTTGTCTCTCGTGTTTGCATTTCTTTTGTAATCTCCTTTAGAGACTTGGCCTGGGTCGACAGACGTTCACACGGTAATGTCTGCTATAAATAGGTACACTTTAGGCAATGCTCTTTCAAACGGTACCAAACGTCACGAACTGGCATTAATCGAACGGAATGAAAACATGTTCGGAACATGGCAATTTTCCGTCGTCTAACCGATACATACCTTTAATTTCAGCCAAAAAGGATACAAGCTCACTTCAAAAATTCATCTTTTTGTATCATGTTTATTGAGCTTTCTTACAAAAGTAACGCTGTGATCACGTGCCTATATAAACTAACCAAATTCAGCGTATTTTAGCGGCTTTCTACTGCTGAGTGCTGACATTAGGGCATTTCACCAAAATCGAAAAATAATCATGACATGTGGTAACCGTATACATCATGATTAGATTACCAAAAAAGGTGAATAAATAAATTGACTTTTTGTATTTAAAATCAGGCGATAAACAAGTGCACATAATTTGACATTAAAAGACTGTAAAAATAGAGATATACCGAATAAATGAAATGAAATGAAATGAAATGAAATGAAATGAAATGAAATGAAATGAAATGAAATGAAATGAAATGAAATGAAATGAAATGAAATGAAATGAAATGAAATGAAATGAAATGAAATGAAATGAAATGAAATGAAATGAAATGAAATGAAATGAAATGAAATGAAATGAAATGAAATGAAATGAAATGAAATGAAATGAACACGGATGAGAAGGAGGTACAAACTGGTCGATTTTCTGTTGTTTGTTATATTGGCAAGAGAGATTTGACACACTACAGATGTGAAATCAAGGGCATAGATTCCAAGGGGGAAGGACAGTGTGGTGGGCCACGGATCATTCCCCAGATTTTAGTAAAAACAAAATAAAAAAATTAATAAATTCCCAGTAGAATTGTCGGAAAGAGGGTCGAAATGCGGGTTTGCACGTGTTGGACAATAATTAATACAGAACGTGTCATAAACAGCGATGCCGCCCCCACTCGTTTATATTCTTAGTTTGTGTTATTTTGGCTGGCCAGAATTAAGGAACAAGGTGTCTTGTGCTTAAAAGCGTTTGCCCCAATGATGATGGTGGTGATGGTGTAAATGACTGTATTCGTTTGTTTGTTGAGGGTATCTATTTGTTCGTTTCTATTTAGTAAAAAACTCACTCTCCAAAAGAGTTAATCCCTTATCAAACCACTCTTTTACATTAAGAGAGTGATAATAATACCGCTTTATCAACTTTATATATATCTTCGTCAGCCTTACACGCCTTATCACAATCAATATTAGACCTATAAAAATGGCATGTCCGATGTACGTTACAGGTCGTTGTGTGATCATCAAAATAGAAGTTGCCCGTCATATTATGTTGCCTGTCAGTTAGGCCACAGATAGATTCCATTTCGAGAACATAATAAGAAGGTACTTATAGTTGTCGAATCTGAACATCAATATCATGGATGAACGCTTGTATTTATCTAGTTTCATTATCTCAGACAACAATACCGGATCAACTTTCTTTAGTACATAGGTCGTTTGCGTCTAGAAGAAATGGGTTAATTTGCCAGAAGTGAACAGTCGCGCTGTATATTTGTGTTCCCGATCGCGGAACCATGACTCACGATCTCTTCCTGGTTACCGAATGTCGGGGCTGGCCCTGGGTGGGCTGTACTCAGCAATCATAGAGTAACACGTTTGGCTACTGAGGGCGCGCTCAGCGAATTCGCCTGTGACATGAAGGGTTCCAAACGTTAGACCAAACATGGCGGATTATGCATCAGTGCACATGGACAATTGGTAAACAAGCTCCACTGTACACATAATGAGCGGCCATCTTTGGTCCAAAGTGAGACGTTGCCGCGACTCTATTCCACGTTCCATATAAAGTTCCATAGACTTCTATAAAAATAGGGGAAATACTTTGAACTCTCTAAGGTGGCAAAACTATACCCAAAACATAGCTTGCTTTATAATCAAGAAGACCGCCCTAAAAGGTAGTGCATAATCCTGACTAGCATCAATGTTCAAAAAGATCCCTTCACTCCCTGGCCAGATAGGGCCCATTTTTGTGGCCAATTTATCCAAAATGTTGTTTTAAAATTATAAGCAATGACATCCAGACATTTAGACTGGAGTCGCACATAGTACACAGCCTACACAGCCTACGCAGCCAAAGCAATTGACCAAGGGCACAGGCTCGGAATTTTCCCATTTTTCAATCTGAACCATCCCCGAAATGGTTTTTGTCAATGATTTTCAGATAAACGGTGCATTTTCAAGCCAAGATCGTGTACATTTCTATATTATACTTTTGAATGATCTTTTCAACGAAGCAATTTTAGGACGAATGTGTTTTGCAGCCCATTTTGGCGACCTATACAGCAACGTGTCTCTTTAAGTTGTCTACCTAAGCGTACAACAGAGCTCTGAATCGTGTTATTAATCCCGATCAGTAAAACGCGAACGCGATTGAAGGTTTAAAATCACTGGTAATCGAGCGGGATTTTTTTCAGCTTATCAGTCAGTTCGTGAGAGTGTCCATGTCTATAAGAGATAATATAGATTATGTAGGCCCTAATGACCGCGTAGAAGATTCTTTAAAACGAAATACCAACTATAGAGCTATGTCTGTTCGGTGAACAGAACAAATAGGCCTTTTCCGGACCATGATTTGTTGTATGAATTGATGCATCTTCGTCCAAGATAAATGGTAGATTTTATGTACGAACAAAGCTCCATGCATGTATTTGGTGTTTTGGTGTCTTATAGTTGTCAAGGTAAGGGACTTTAAAATATGCGCAATGTCACATGTCCCGCATGGCATAATTTCCTGCATAACACGTCCACATGTAGATATAATTTATACTGAATTACAACCCAATCGGAATTGTAGTTTTGTAGATATAGGTCCCCATAGTCAACATAACGTCCTGACGACGTCACCTCAATTTTTGACCAGTAACACATTCTGGTATACCAACATGCACAGTTGAAACCTTTTCGAGTTTGGAGTCGACTTTTCGATATTTCAATTGACTTTTCATTTTTCGACTTTCAAATTTGATTTAGGCCTTATCGCACGAAGATGAATATTTTTTCCCATGTCATATTTTATAAGTAACAATATGAACACCGATGAGTTCTTTTACGCAACTGTGCGGAAAAGCCAAATATTTTTAACAGGAATGCATGTAAACAGCAAATTGAGCAGACTATAAAGTACCGTACCGGTACAGTTGCGGCCACAAGTTTACATGCAGTTGGAAATTGTTCATTACAGTTCCTGGAACTGTTCTGTTACTCGCAATATTCTATTGCAAAATCAATAAAATAATTTTTCAAAAGTCCAATGTTTCGTGCACGTTCAATCAGATCATTTGGACTTAATTCACAGCATTAGGGTGAATGTGGAGGGCTACGATGCGGCGTATAGGTTCATGTTTTCAGTGGTCATGCTTGATCTTTGAATGTCATCGCCTCGGTGTACTTTCTATATACCACCTCCCTGGTCCAAACTTAACCTTTTACCCCATTACCCCCAGCGAGTTGACTCGACGCCTCGACATGCAACACATATTGATGATATCTAATTGTTGTAATGTCGTTCCTGAACCTGTCTGGAAGGTCTGTTCTCATGGGGGGAGAGACGGTCGAATGCTGGGGGGGGGGGGGGGGGGGGGGGGGGGGGGGGGGGCGCTGCCGAGCTTGGAGCAAACGGAACCGGGTACAGGTCGCGGCATTCAGGGCTGACATTTGGCAAGAGGCTACCACATATCTTCTGGGGTGCGCCCCCCCCCCCCCTCCCCCTCGCCAACAATTCCGCTGTAGGCCTAAACTGTATGGCTGCTCACTTGAAGCCTTCAAAACCGAAAATCATTGCAATTAATGTTAACGAATTACTAATGTTCATTTTATGTAAGAATACAAGGAAACAGGCTGCGTCAGTAACTGCGAGAGTCACCTTTTTTCCTCAATATGTCTATACAGGTATACCATGTTTAACCTGAATACGTGAAAATCCTGTTTGTCCCCCACAATTTCTTGTGTAACCCCTCCCCCTCAAAGACAGTTGTACCATACATGTATCAGGGGACAATACTTCGTCTGCTCTAGTATCCCTAATGCCCATTAATTGCTTAACCATTCCTCAATAGACTCAGTATACTTATTTGTACTTCCGAAGATCGTTGACAACAAAAGATCCACCCCGAGGACAACAATAGTATTATTAAGAAAAATACTGTGAGCGCCCCCCCCCCCCCCCTAACGTCCACTTCCACTCCTCCCCCTATGGAGAGAGTTCTGGCTACGCCGCTGGTTCCACCTATTATGACGTCACATCCACAATGCATGCTCATACTACAGTCCCGGCTCTATAACAGCTTTTCCGCTGCAGGAAAAGTTACCACACAGGATGGTATTGGCATTTCCGCTTCCTGGTATCGTTGAATACATATTTTCGATTGTTTCACTCTTACAATGGTTAAGCACATGGTAGGCTTGGCCCGGTATCTTGGTCTGAGAGGCTGACGTGGTAATTGCAACTGTGTGGCTTGACGGTTCTAACAGCGGGATTCACCACGCCGGTCCTATGAAAATCAGACTCCTTTTCCCTATTTATTGGTTAAACCCTCTCACGCGACCGGCCACTCTCTCCTACTTGTCTTCACTTAGGCATGTGCAATACTACCAATGAGCCAGTATTTCATAGTGACTACACCGGCACGCCACCGTAAAAACTAAAAACGGACCGATTCGTCATTGGATTAAAGTCTTATCGCAGAGAGGCGTGTAGGATTTGGAAGTCATCTCAGAGGTCTGTGAAAGGGCTTGACATATTCTTCACTTGTTCTTTTGCGAGGCCACCACGCGTGCTCAGGCTTTTGTCGTGCTGCCCGTACCGTACAGAGTGACTGCGAAGATTCCCACCAAGGATTTCACTGGGAAATTCATCAACGCACGTAAGTGACATTTAACGCTTTGTCTACACAGGAAATGCTAGTTTGCTAGGTTTATCTGTTGTTAAGCAGGCATTAAACGTGCGGTGCTGAAAAACAAGATGGGCCTATGATAGGTCGAACAACAGTTTGAGTGAATAATGCGGCTGCGGAGTCGCTACACTTTTTCACGGTTGGTACAATATTTAATTTAAAAACTTGTGGTTGTTTATCATTGCCATAATATATTGCAGGTTCTTCCTATCTTTCAATAATTTCAAGTCACCCTATGCATTTTCATGACTAGATTCTAAAACTTAAACAATGTGCAAGCACATCTGGCTGGTAATTGGCCTATTCAGACACAATGCAAATTCATGCAGTGTAAAGTTGGACTTTTTGTGTCTTTCCCTTCAGAAAGACACACTGCAAAAACAGTCATATTTCCGGAGGGTTACTATGGTAATGGAGGCACTTGGGACGATTCATATGAGCAGATTTCCTCATTTGTATGTATCGTCTGAAGTTTCTCGGGACAAGATGTAAAACAGTTTAGATGCAGCGCGAATTTCAGTCACTATGAAATACAGGCTCATTATGAAATACATATAAGTTAAGATAATTAGGAGAGTTGCCGGTCACGTGAGAGGGATTAACCAATAATAAGGAAAAGGAGTCCGATTTTCACAGGAGTCTGATTTTCATATGACATAGCAGTCCTGCAAACAAAATTCCAGTCATCACAAAGCAGTGGATTAAATGCAAACGATAATAGTGTGCGCAACCGGCGGATCTGCGCGATCGCTTGATCGCGCTGCGCTTTCATGCTTCCCATCGTTCGCGCAAGAATCGGTCGCCCAAAAATCGGTCGATCGAGCCAGCATAGGCTGATCGCGCAGCGCAGACTTTCCGCGATCTGTCGTCAGATCGCGCTTGGCAAAGGTTGCGCGATCGGTTGATTAATATTATTGGTATATTGAGAATTTACAATATAGAAAAAATGCAAGAAGAACATCAACATCTCTACAGGAACGATTTATTGTTCTGAATTTGTTTGTCCAAAAATGTCGACCGGAGATGTACCTCTTGCGAATAGAATAGATTGAACAATCAATTTTTTTTCTAACTGCATTGGTTTGTGAATCATACGCGTATATATTTGATAAACCGTTCGTAATTTGCAGGGGTGAGATTGGCCAAAAATGAAAAATCCACGAAATCCACGAGGACCCCAGATCAACATATAGTTTGTATTTACCTAAAGGCACCCCCTTAAAATATCCCCTTAAAAAAAAATTATTGGTCCATATCCACTTTTACAGGTAAAAACACCTTTTAAGAGACAACACCTCCGGAATTCCAGATTGCAAAAGAGATTCTTTAAAAATTCTGAAATCCTGACAAAAAATCCTGACATCAGGAAAAATCCTGACAAATCGCACCTCTGAATTTCTTTATCAGTGGTGGCAATAAAATTGTTGATGAAAGCCACGTTTTGATAGTCTAATTCAAGGGGACGTTTTATCCGGACGTCCTGCTCATAAATGCTACGGCCTCTGCTTTCGGCTATTTATGCACCTTGCAAGGCCAGCTGAATTTTGAAAATCCAATTATATACTGTTAAACCCCTCAAAGCCATTTTGATATATATAGCGCGAATAAACTGCGCTTCAAGATTCTCTCCCCCAAGGAATGTTGACTAGATAAGAACCTCATACTCTGATGTCGATTACTTCGCCAGAAAAAACTGAAACCAAAATACGGTTATTTTTCAAGTGAAGTGTAGTTAAATTTACGTGTGCGATGCCGGGGTATCAGATAATGATTGAGTTAAGTCAATTGAAATGCCATTGCCCGAACATTATCAACATGGGAAATATGCAAAATGATAAAGAGCTTTATAAAAAAATAATTCTATTTTTTTTTTTTGTATCGCATATTTGATTCTTAAAAAAAAAAAAAAATATCGATTAAGCAGCTAAAAATCGCAATACCCATAGTATACATGATAATAGATCTAACGATTAGCCTATATGCAAAATTTTGCATGGGGAAATTATACATAGGAGGCTAAATAATATAACTTTGCATCTAGGTTTGTACAGAGTACATTGAGTAGTTAAATAACCACTTAACTCAGTGTTGTCCCTATGCGCAGCTGGTCTGAAAGCGAGGATATGCAGGTAAGGTTAGCCCACTTTAATTAATACATAAAAGCTCAATCTCTTACGCCATAACTTTAGTAACCGGCATAGTTACGACGCGAAAGAGCCTTTATTTTCCATGATGGGTAGCCTCACTTTTATGGCGAAACCGCTCAAATAACGTGGGCTGGGCTGCATTCATTATGGCAAAAGCCTCGAAGTTGAGGTAAAGCGTTTATTTTGCTTCCAACGAAGGGCTACAACACTGCACCTCTTGCATCAAAGAAAGAGGGGAGAAAATTACACAATGAATACCCTTGGCCCTGGATGCACGGTCTTAATTCCTTTTAGGCGTGATCGAGGTATACTCGGGCCCAGTCCCTGGTTCAAGTTTATGCACCAGATATGTACAGTCATCTGTCTCGTCCTTCCCTCAAATTGAAAGCTCTGAGGCGGCGCAACCGGCTGCATATGCACAGTTTCATTTTCTCGCGCATAAAATTACTCGACTTGTGGCAGTATGCCGAAATCAAACGCGTCCATCCGCTTTCTCTACAGGAACTGTACAAATTGACGTGGCGACGGAATCAGCCCGGACATAAACCCATCCACGACTAGGACCAGTCTAGACTTTTTTGCCATAAGGCCAATGTTAATATGCTTGTCTGGATTTCCTATGCGCTTTGATGCCTGCCTGTAAGCGCGTAACATCTGTGTGATATCATAAGCGGGTGACAGTCGGCTTGGACGATAATGGTGGATCGGACTGCCGTGTGGAGGCGAGCGGGCGCAGCCGGGGGCGGTTGCATCCGAGACGGAAGATTCACTGATGTAAAGAGGATGGCCGTCTTCTCCACAGTACTCAAGGTAAGTCAGACGGTTTTGGCCCAGCAAAGCCAAATCATGCGTTTAGGCTTTGGTTAATTAAGGAGTCCTGCCCGGCTATATGTGTCATTGCACACCTTACAAAACAACCTGACATTACCACTTGATTCACGAGTTCTTTTAAAAGATGCGCCATGTATAGCAGCTCCTGCACCACAAAAATCCCAAATTCCTTGTGAATATTTATGTTATACAATGGAGTAAAATAGATTCGACACATCACCACAACTCAATTTTCATTTAAAAAAACAAACGCTGCATAAAAAAGGACAATAAAATATCCTTTCGGAAAGGGAACGATGAAAGTAATTTTTTGTCGAAGTCTGTGCCCAATTGGGTTGTGCTTGAAAGTTCAAGCTCTATACGCATTTGATTTCAACTGCATAATCCTTCCATTTAGCCTACATTAGGATCGGTCGTGCATTATTTTACATATGCACGGGACCCAAATATCCTTGTTTGTTTTAAGACCCATCCTGAAATTCTTGAGAAACATGTTTATCTTTTTATTACACATAAAAACACAATGTGATTATACTTTTTATAAAAATCACAAATCAGCTTTATCCCCCCCCCCCAATTTGACCCCCAAAATGACAATTTATGATCCGTCTTTCCCTGCTTTGTTTCATCTTATTACTCGTGTGTGTGTATGTGTGTGTGAGTGTGTAAATACTGGCAATCGTGGACTAGGGACAAAAGGGTTAGGGCGTAGAAAGAGGGTCCACGATTGACCGAACGTCAACGATTGAAAATCGTGTACAAAACATATAGGAGGCCTTCCGAAAAAGTACAAACAAAAGAGGGACAATAGGAGGTCCGCGATTGCCGGTATTTACACACTTGCGTACATACATGTATATACGCCCGAGGACAAGAGGAGAAAGAAAATAAGAAAGGAACATTTCAGTCCTCGCAAGTCAGTCTTTTGTTGGAATCGGTCCTCGGAAGTAACAAATACGTGCTTAGTCTATGGGTTTGGGTTATATTAAAGGAACAATAGGAAACACAAACCATTGTCCTCGGAAGTATTGGGAAAGTAAGTACGGCTCTCTGTGTTTGCACACTGTGTGCGTTTTTAACCAAGTTGTGCCCAGGGGTCATGGACCTAGGGCGCCCCCTGTAGGGACAGAGCTGGGGTGCGTACCACTCACGCGAACAATGCAAACGTTCGCCAACGTTCGCCAAATTTGTGCGCACATCAATTGGAAAATTGTTCGCGTATAGTTGGCAAACGTTCGCGTTGTTCGCGTTAGTGGAACGCAGCCCTGGTCCCTCAGCAATGGTGAAGAGGCCGCGGCTATAGTCCCAGGCTCAATTATCCCGTGAGAAGTTTTCCCCTTGCACGGAACGCGCATGCCCGATCCTTTGGTAGAAAGCGTTTTCCCGTTTCCATGCGCAGCTAGACGGGTAAGATCGTTACCGGCGCTGGCATGACTGAGCAGCATTTTGAACTTGAAATGTCATGTTGTTCCGCTCATTGGAGTTTCAGTAGACCGAAGGCAACGCCTCATGATTGGCGTGACGCGTGAGAGGCTTGTTGTCAAGGGCGCTATATAAACCATGGGGTTCAAGAAGCGCCACTTGAAGTGTGTGTCATTGTTCTCCCCTCGGGGGAGGGGGGAACCCAGTGGGGAAAGAATTTCGTACCGGTACGTACATACCCTGGTAAAAATAATAGTGCGCGTTACTTACAACCCACCGAGAGCAGGAAAACGGGTCGTGGCATACAGACTCGTACGTCTGGGCATGGTACGGGATTTGTATGACAACTGCATAGAAGGAAAACGCCGTCAACATCAATAACCTTGTTCCCACTCAAGTGAAAAGACACCCCTCCGTTTTTCCCTCGTTTTTTGGTGGATGGGGGGGGGGGGGGGGGGGGGTAAATTTGGAGCATGCAATAGAGTACCGAAGTGATGACGTCAATGCAATGTTTGGAACCAGAATACTTTTGTTATTTTGTGTCAATGTGTTTGCATGACTGGTGTTAACAAAGGAACAGTCGAAATCTCCATTTATTTGGAGCCAATTGTCGTGCCAACTGACGTCAGACTTCGGTACTCTATAAAGCCTGCATAAAAAGCAAGTCCTCACTATAGGATATGTATGCAATTACCCGGCCGGATTGGGGGGGGGGGGGGGGGGGACACACCTCCCCTCCCCTGTTAATGCTTTTTATTTGTCTATAACTTCTCAGACGTATAGGTTTACGGATGCATTTTTTTTTTAATCTCATGGGTCTGAACGCTGCAATAAAACTGAAATTTCATTTCGTCTTCTCTCAGTTTAAACACACAGATCAGGCAACCCTGATTATTAAGAAATAAATCACGCAATTATCTATTGTGCTGATTACGGGGGCGAATTAATAAAAGTGGCATTAAAAGTGTCATAAAATGGCATCCATCTGTATAGTGATGTTTGTGATACCTCGACGGATGACGAATTTGTAATGATGCGTCGATTTAAGCATGGGGAAAATTACGCGGTTTCACAGCTCGCCACGGGGATCAAACTGTATTTCTGTCTTACACATTTCACGTTTCCCATTAGATACGATATAATACCACTGAGTTGCATGCATGTCCCTCAATTGATTTCAAATCTCGGGTTTCGTGCATAAAGCGAAACCCGACACAAGGTGAAATTGTAAACGGATTTATACAGAACACTGTTTGGCAAGGGGGAGATGGTGGCTTGTGTATACGTGATCCAGCGTCCACAGTCTTACGAAGAATCATGTGATTATGGCTTGCAGGGAAGATATTAATGACACAGAGTGACGAAGCTAGGTCACTTGTCATGCAAGACACTGTCGGTCATAACAAGCAAAGATTTGACAACAGTGTTGAGCTTTTAGGGCGGGGCACATTAGTTTTTTTAATTTCTTGAATATAGGTTGGCATGATCACGGGGACACTTAGTCTGGTTCCCTGACATGTAGATTCCCTGACGTCTATATCTTACGTCAGGTAGCTATACCACGGTTTAAAATATATAGATCATGACGTGCAGTGTTAGTTTGAGTGACGTCAGTGGCATCATTCAAATTCTTGGAGTATTCTTGCAAAATCCAGTCGGCAAAATACTGCAAGAGTGTGGCATTGATTTTTCAGTTTTTATATATAATTAAGAATTCAAAGTCCAGGATCTGTAACGGGCCTGACAGACATTTTGTTATTGCGAACATCAACGTTAACAGTCGAATTTTATCGAAAACAAGTTCGGAAAACTTCGGATATTTTCGTCACGTGACATTGGCGGCTACCGGACCTAATATTCATCAGAAAGAGTCAGAATATTTTGGTATGGGAACCAGACTATGGGACACTATGTTTTACAAAGGAAAATGGATAGCAAAATCAATCAGGCAAACAGTTTAGTTCGGAAAAATCGGACCGTTGGAAAATTACAAAATTTAGAATGTTTTTTTCCTTGGTAGGTAACGCTTTGGTTGCGTACACACTGTAAAAACGTTGGGTGAAACATAATTGGGCAACTGTTATTTGCCCAACATTACATTGGTATTAATTTACCACATTGTTGGTTAATTCATGTACAAATTTACCAATTATTGGGAAGAATTTTCCCAAGATTGTGGGCAGTTGATATGTTGCCCAACATTGGGCAAAATATCAACCCATTTTAGAGTGTATATGCCTATATGTGCGGCCCCAATCTAAATGTCCGTATTAAAGTCAATGCCTCATTTTCCCCCACATTTCTGGGTAAATCTTACACATTATGGCATAATTTTTTTACACCCAGACCTTTGGAAATTACTTATCTAATACTGACAAACAATTAAATTAAAAAAAATATTTTTCAGGATGTAGTACATCCACTAAAAAACATCTTGAACAGAGCAGCCTTAACGGGAATCACAGATAAATCGATGAGCAAAAAACAACACAAACGGACAGTAAATAACTTAAGCAAGCCAGTGGCTGAAACTAATGTCGGAAAGTTTGATGTGATGAAAAGTAAAAACTAATGCTATTCGGGCTGAGCATACTGATCGATAAAATACCAGTTTGGTAAATTTACATTTTATTTTGCAATCATGCACGCTCCGTATCAGTTTACCATATATACGTTGCGCATTACACGAAAAGCTTCCCCGAAATACGCAGTGAGTCGGCAATCACACAACTAATGCCATCATTTCACTGAAGGAAATAGTACTTAGTCAATAGAGTTATTATTGTCTAGATCATATCCTTTTTTAACTTTAAAAGCAGATGGCATGCCTTCCTTTTCTGTCATGACGTTTAACCCAGCCCGAAAGTGATCCTTAGAACTTCGGGATTCGGATTGCAGGATCCGAGTAGAAATTGCTGAATTAGTTTATTTATATAAAAAGCTTTCCTGAGAATTGTTCAGCCCCATCCATCTAGCCTAGCTTTACTTTTAATGGTATTGGACTCATGAATTTTGGCTGCTTTTGATTTCTCAATGTTTGTGCGCAAAAGCTTAGGACCGGGTCATTAATATATCCGACTTCCATGAATAGCAGACTCTTTACCCATGATGCATTGCAACAAAATTGTGATTCTGAAATGAATACAAAAGTACATTACCAGCAATTTTGTAATGGCATAACTCTAAACCTCATCCTAAACCCCGTCGTTGAAACCATAACCGCAACCCTATTCTAGGCCCTAACCCTCGCCCCAATCCTATAAGCTTTACATGCTTTAAGACAAATCAATTAGTAGCCTATGTTTCATTTACGCGACAAAGTCGAGTGACAAGACGTGCATTGTGATGACGTGCATTTGGAAAAACGTAAATGTAAATTAGCCTTTACCCTATGTTTCTGGTTTATGTCCATGGAGGCTGCCATCTTTATTTTAATGAGAGGTCACGTGCGAAATTGTTTTGCTCTAATCGGCTAAAGAGGTATTTACGTCACATGAGCCGTCGGTGGCGCAATGTATCATGGGAGTAAAAAATGTATGAAAAAATGCCGCGTACTTTAAACATTTTAATCGAAATTAGCTAATTAACTGCAGGAATTGGAAACCTCCAACAACCATATTTGGATTCAGCGTGTAAAAATCTATCGAAATTGGGAATTTTCTTTTTAGTTCTAAGAGGGGTGCCACTCAAATACAAGATAATCGGGGACATATCCTCGCCTACTGGGGCGGCGCACTGATTCAGCTTTTAACGAAGTCTGATTTTCAAAGAAAACAAATAGGCTTATGAGTGGAGAAAACAAATAGGCTTATGAGTGGAGAAAACAAATTTAGGTTACATTTTAATTTGTTGTACAATTCATCAAAATTGTCAGTGGCAATACCCGATGATCTCGACCCTGCAGCGGAAATTGGACCATATAAGAAGATCGATTACTGTAATGAATTAGGAGTATAATAACATAACGACGAAGAGCAATGGTAATTTCCTTTGGTCATCAACCGTCTTATCGTTTTGTTTCTGTGTTCTGTACTGTGTAAATGTTCAGAGCTTAATTAGTTTTCTCTTTACCCCGTCCTCCCCCCCCCCCCCCGACTTGAGGCTACTTCTTCCCACGACTGAGTTTGGGAATATATATAGACGGATGCATGTACGGAACACATTTTGTAACTATAGAGACCGATTATTTTTCGTAATTTTCTAGGTATATTGTCTAAATAAGGTCTTCCGTAATCACCACATCTCATTCGGGAATAACAAGTGGCGGGGTTGAGCAGCCAGCTAATTTTTCATTAAGTTTCCAAGATTTGTTGCTGTCCAGGGGACCAAACGAGTCATGCTGGGCATGCATATCGAGCGCAGATTGTTGCCATCTTCATGCAACATTTCTCAACGAGGGGACAAAATGCACCCGAAAAGTAGGCTTTTGCTTTTGGCTTTAGCGCAAATTTGCCAGGACCCTTTTGGAAAGGTGTGTCATGACTTCGAAGTCATGATTTGTTCAAGTTGAACCGCGCTCGCTGCGTGCGTTTTCCGGAAGTGCTTATCACCGGGACTCGCGGGCCGGTGTCTCCGGGGCTCACCTGTTTATCAGACTAGGCACACTGTGGTTAAGCTTTCCCGGTCACTGGTCAGCCTAGTTCTGAGGAACCCCGCCGTGTGACCGCACCGGTACTTCCAGTATCACCGGAATTTGCTCCGGAAAATAAGAAGCTTCCTCCCCAGTGTATTTTTAACTGACCTATCGGAAACACCATGAGAGTCTTGATACAACACTCTAAAAACGGATTGGTAAAAAAAAAAAAATCAATATATTGGTTAAAACAACCAATTATTGGTTGATTATTACTATCCAATTAAATGGTTGGACACATATCTACCAATACCAATATATTAGTTGTTTTCAACCAATCTGTTTTTAGAGTGCAGACCGTAACTTCTAACCGATTCCAGGTGCTAAAGTTCACATAAACGTCATCCGTGGTATACTAAACTGACAAATGGGCTTTTAGGCGCAAACTACGAAACTGTTTCAGAAAATCCAGGCCATGCCGGTCACAAGCATATACCGGTAGTTCACCATCTTTTAACCGATTCGACTTACGGTCCAGAGTCAAGACTTTATAACACACTCGGTGACACAAGTGAAAAAATGCTGGCGGTCAACCAAATTGTCAGTGTCTTTGTTCGGGCGGGGGGGGGGGGGGGGGGGTTGTTAAACTAGCGTGTCTATGACGGAAATATTTTGAACACGGGGAAGGCGCGCAAGTTTAGCTTAGAAACAAAATGTTAAGCGTCCCCGCCCGCTCTATTTTTAGCGGCCACGTGATTTGTTGACATGTCTTCCTAAAACGCCAGAAAGGAAGAGAGGAAATGGTCCTGCGAAATGACGTCACGTTTTGTTTACATGCGTGCTTTAGGTAGAAGCAATGTGGGGACCGTTGTCACACGCGTGCTCCTGCACTCCACCATCTTGAAAAGAATAGGGCGGGCATCTTGGAAAATAATCTATAAACATTAAAGGGACACATTGCCTTCAAATGTCATGAAATTTTGCTGTTCAGAAATGTTCCCGTTACCTTTGATAAGAGTTGTTCATGCAAAAAAACACGTATAATGTGTTGTAATTAGTGAGTAGTGATTACAAAACAACAAATTGGCCGCTTACCCCTGACATCTGACCCGCGAAACATAGACTTATTTCCAGTACTAAATACCACCGTCTAAATAATGCGCAAAATACGCTGTAAGAGTCTTTAGGCTGGCGCCGCAGCCAGTGGCCTTGTGAACCTATCAGATGATCGGCAGGTACAGTTCTCTACCTCGCGACATATCGCCAGTGCTGCGCGCCGTGCATGCCACAGTACATCAAAATAGATCAACAGAACGTACTTCAACCAGATGCGACTGGAAATACGACTGGTGAACACGGTCCGCCATTTTGTGGAGTCAAAAATTTGGTTCTACAAAATGGCGGACCGTTATTTGTCACGAAATTAAACAAAAACCACGCAATTTGAAGGGATAGTTATGTGAATCTTTATATTCTACTTAAAAAAAAGCTTCCCAACTATATCCATTTCAGTTTTATAGCCCAAATCGCAAAATCCAAAGCAATGTGTCCCTTTAAAATTAAGGGATTTTTTTTTTTTTTTTAACGCCATGACGCTGAACATATTTGTTGTACCTTATTCAAGCCAAAGTTTGTCTTCCTCCCCAATGTCTAACCTTTTGGTATCTTGAGGAATTTGAGCCCAAGGTTTAGTTCTTGTATCTTCAGTGCTTTGGTGATACTTTAAATCCCGTTTTGTTTACTCAAACATGTGACTATAGCAACATAAAATTCATTATCTTCTTTAATTAAATTCTCCTTTTCTGCAGATATTATTCGCTGCGAGTATCACTAATTTATCGGGTAAGTATTATTCCATAATTGGACTACTTCATGCCGGTTCAGGGGAATATTTTAAATGCTGACCTCTACTGAAAAGTGCGATTTCGAATTTCAGCCATGATAACATGTTATGAAAGTTTATATGCATGTAAATGGAATGTTTTAAATTTACGGTATTGGGGTAGTTTTTCATCTCAATATTTCAATTTGATAGCGATTAAAAGAAAGATAATGGGATTTTTTGTGCAGTTGCAGTGCATAAGCATTGGACATGCAAAAAGGGGCACGAAAAAGGTACAATAATCATTGAAAAAAAAATTACATTGCGTTACGCATGACAAGTGGCATAGCTGGGGGGGGGGGGGGGTGGTCTCACCCAGTCCCCCTCCCCCAGATTACCCGTAAGGACTCTACACATAATCGTACAAGAACTTCTATAAAAAGGCAACGCGTCGCCTTTGGAAACCGGGCCTCTCTGCAACCCTCATTGCACCACTGGTGCCCCCAAATTTTTGAGCTTCTCTTGAGCTCTTTTGGGATGGTACGGAGGTGATGAGGTCAACTTGCGCTTTCACGGAAACTTGACCAGAAATTCAACATGCAAACGAGGGTCTAGGGAACGGTACCGGGTGGCATGATTTGAAGAAAATCTACAGAGTACAGGAAACGGTTGCAATGGGCTGCATGCTCGAGAGGCCGGCTAGAGAGGCTAATCTGCTCGTCGTATCTTCAGAATTTTCCCTCATTATCTTTACTCTTTCCCTTCAATTTTCAGTAACTGCGGGCTCGAATTCAACGTCATCACCGACAGATTCCATCCCCAGGGTGCCAAAAACGAACACTGCGACCACCGCAGTTGTTGAGGCCGTGCCCCCCGAAACAGCCCCCTCTGTCGTCACGGACCCCACTACCAAACTTTTGACGGAACTCGGCATAACTTCCGAGGCCACCACTCAAATTATTCCCAAAAGTCCGGCAATATTTGGGACCTCAGTAGCTGACGGGTGGCCGAGATTCTTCCCCGAAACGTCCACGGAAAGCAATGTACAGACGACAGGTCAAGGCGAGAATGCGGCGGGCACGGCACCCAGCACATCCGACAAAATGCCCGGCATCGATTTGCCGGAATCCGCAACCGGGATGGCAGGCGGTTTCAGAACGGCATACCGTAAATTTTGGCCAGATTTCCTCACTAAATTTAACCCCTTGACCCCGGGTTTTAGATGGGAGGCGCCGGGGCACCAGGTCGGGTTATGCAGCCAAGCAAAACGGAAACAAGACGCTTGTGCAGCCAAGCATAACGTACACAATATCCCAATAATGGATTGAAAGTGCAGAGATTGACACAAACAGAAGTCAACCGGCCTGGTGACAATTTTCAATCTGCACGTATTTGTGTCAACCGTACGCAAGGGGTTAACGTTAACTTATTTTCGTGTCGAATTTGTAAACAGTTACGAAGAAACATAGTTAAGAGTGTGGGTTTGTTCCTGCAAACAATATTTATTTCAAGCCTTCGAAATACAATAATGACCGGCCCATTTTTTTTCGGCACGATCGGCCCCCAGTCATGAGGCCTGCAATTTTGTTTCTTAATTAATGGTTACTGAAAACGGGACTTTTTAAAATACTCACCTAATAATGAGCATTTTTCTTGAATTCGTCATTAATTTTGGATGACATTTGAGCAAAATTCTGCGCTTTGTAATGCCTGATGACCACCTTTCGTTGGCAAGTTTGATACCTGTTTGCCTCCTGTTTATCTTTGAATAGCCCCTTACGTTTTTTTTACGGGAGACGTCGGGGTGTCGCGGCTGCTCTGGCAGCCAAGCGAACCGCTACAATGTGTTTGTGCAGTCAAGCGTAACATAAACAATAATCCAACAATGGATTGAAACTGCACAAACGGCGGCCAATGGCGTCATCATCCGGCCTGGTGGCATTTTTTTTGACGCCATATGGCGTCATCCATACGCAAGGAGTTTGAATTACAATCCTGATCCCAGGGATGAGTGGTACAAATTCCTGAAGACACGGTCATGGCAAGGTGGGGGTGGGGGGGGGGGGGGGGGGGGTGCACATATGGGTGTGCTGATATTTTTCGAGGGGGGGGGGGACAATGCAGTGGGCTTAACTATTGTCTGAACAATACATTCTGGGTATGGATGACAAGCAAACCATGTAATTTATACACAAACCTATGGCACTGTGAAGCAGTCCAAATATTAATTTATTTTATTCTAATTATCTGTCACAAGTTGAGTGATTCAAATTTCAAATATCTTTGCATAAAAAACACATAAGGAAAATAATAACCAGAACATTTTTAATGGCAATAAAAAGGAAATAATTGGGGAATTCCTCTCAGGGTACCAGTTACTGATGAATACAACACCTCTGAAATTAGAACAGCTCATAATGTCATATTAGCCAATCAGAAGAGGATTTTACAACTGTGACAATATTATGACCAATCACATCCATTTTAATGTGCTTGCTCTTCTAATGATAGTATTGTTGACACTGTTTGTCATCCATACCCATGATAATGTCAAAAAGGTGAATTTGAATTAGTTCTAAAACCACCCAAAAATTCAGATTAATTTCAGAAGCTTATTCTTAATTTCATTCAATTTATTGCAGTTTGTATTTGTATTTATTTTCATAGTTTCAAGGTTTAAAAAGTAGGTCTTTTTGATCAATTAGCAAGGTGTTTACTTTTCCACGTTTTGTACCCCATCAACAGCTCTCCCTACCCCAATCATCAACGACACGAGTATTCAAGTCACACCACAGGCAATCAGCATGTGCCTTGTAGAACCCGTGGGGCCCGAGGGCTCCATTATCTATTTCCTCGTCACCGAGTCCTACTTGGACAGGACAGCTTCGTGGAACCTAAGCTACGACCTGATCAACGGGGCCACGGTGTGTGTCAGAAAGCAGGATCTCACTGCCGGGGTGCCGTACAGCGTTTACATAGTTGCACGAGATGACGATCTGGGGCGGTCCCAGAGTGTACCTCTCAACATCACAACAGGTATAAACAAACTGATCAGACCGACCACTGTGCATTGACTCAGTTATCCCTGGGGAGGGGGTTGGCCCAGGGAATAACATCCCCCCAGCCTGTGAACTGGCCCTGGTTCCCCCCCCATTGGTGATCAATTGCAGTTATGCACAAACAGAGAAGGGTGTTGGGCATGACCAAGAGTGTGAACAACCCCTTCTCCCCCCCACCCAGGCCTGCATACAGGTTCCCTACTCCATACACTGGAGATTGCAAGTATGCCCCCCCCCCCAAAAAAAAAAATAGAGGGGGTTAGGATGGGGAACAAGGCAGTGGACGTTGACCCCCATGGTGCCCCTCCCCCGAGGTGCCCCTGTTTCAGAGGCTTACCAACAATAATTCTGCATTTTGTGCCTCAGCTCACTGCCTCGCAGCATACTTTTTAATTTTAGCATTATATTAATTACATTTGATTGCTTGATAGATTGATCAATTACTACATACATGTATTGACTCCTATTCAAGAAGTGATTATTTTACAATCAACTTCACTAAACATTTGATGCCTTCAGTGAGCTTGAGAGCTGTGCTCTGTTTCTTTATTACAGTACTGCCTCAGATTAACGTGGTGCTGGATCCAGTCCTGGAACTTCTAGAGGGCAATCGGACATTGGTGACCATTGACTGGTCCTTCCAGAATCTCACGTATGTCGAGAAATTCATCTTTTCTTACAACCAGACTGATGAATACCCAGGTGGGTTCCGGCAGTATGGGTCTGAAACTCTAAGCGGCACGACACGTAAGATCACACTGACAGGAATCTTCCCAGGTGCTAAGTACGACCTGAAATTACGAGGCTTCAGCGGGCCCCAATCCACAACTGTCCTCAGACGATGGATCCCAGGTGAGTAGGCAAGCCACAGGCGCTGTTCTATCCTTAAAGTTCAATTGATTTGGGGGCTTTTTATAATGAGGGACACATTTAGGGGACCAAAGAGGCTCAAACTCTTAAATGTCAACACAAAGCAGGTTTATAGTCTCTTTTCTCGCATTCCAGTTTGCCCTGATGGATTTAAGTTTGTCCCGGGCAATCAGGCAACTGATAATTTCGCAGCATGAGTCCATGCATAAGTACAGGTCCAGTAAAATATACTAGAAAATGAGTATGTGTCCAAGTACGAGTACTACAGTACTGTGTGATTGTGTTGGTTTCCCAGGACTAATTTTTCTTTGGGGTTTTCTCGGCAGGAATACTTCTAAAACCGAAATATCCTTCGTCTTTTATCATTTCAAAAGCTGTACCTGTAAGGCTATACCTGTAAGAAATAAATGAGTTGATAAATAAAGACAGAAAGGACGTATTTTAAGGCTGAAAACTACAAGGGCTACAGCCCTCTCCTCCCTGTAGAACTGTGCTTGACAAGGAATCTTACATTCGTCAGTGTGCTTCAAAGTTTCCTTCTTGGTACTTCACAGAGACGGAGCCGCCCTCCCATCTCACGCCAGTGACTGCCACAGCAAGTACCATGGAGCTGACCTGGATCTTTCCGCCCCACACGCCCCCGCAGCTGGTCAGACACTTCATGGTCAGCTACAGGATCATCAATAACCCACGGAGGCATGTGGGATACATCTTCAAGTGGACCAATGACACCAGGATTGTCCTGGATGGTCTGGTGCCAGATGCTACGTACGAGGTGAACGTGTGCACCATCAGCATTAGTGGGCGTCCCAGCTATGCCAGAGGGGTCATCCAAGAAACAGGTAGATAATGCAGCCATCTCAAAGAAGGAGGTGAAACTTTACAAGTTTGTGGCCAGGAATGCAACAGTGTGGGGGTTTAATTTGATTTTTTGGGGGGTGGGGCCTAGAGGGCTGGCTTCACTGTAGAACCATCCCAGTTCCCATCAAAGTACTACTCGTTATCGATTCATCTGTATCACCTACTTATCGCTATACATTCCAACAGCTCTTCCAACAGACATGCTTTGCCAGGTTGGGTGTGCATACAGTCTAGATTGCTTCCAATATGTAGTATTTCCATGCCAATTTCCCCCACCCGCCCCTTGTTTCCAGGGATTGCACCGCCAACGATCATCATGTCCCAAGCCACCAGTACCAGCTTCACCTTGGACTGGGATCCCCCACTGGGCAGCTACCACCACATCGTCACCTGCTCCCACTGCCCACGAGAGGTGCAGACTTATGAACCTGGGGTGACCAGAGCCACGTTTGAGGGGCTGAGGCCGGGTAATATGTACAACGGCACTGTGGTGGCGGTGAAAGGGCAAATCGCAAGAAGTGATCCAACTGCATACAGGAGGCTAGTTTGTAAGTCAGACAAGCTCATAGGATTAGACTACTTTAGTTTAAACTTGTTTATCGTGGAAAGGTACATTAGTGCATTATAGCACTGGTCTTCCTGGTTCCTGCTTTGGAAAGACTTTTCAGTTTTAGTACCTCCAAGAACATTCTATATATGATCTGACAAAACCGTCATTCCAAACGAGAGCCTATAATTTACGAATTGCTATACTACTAAAAACATTGAAATGGAAACAGTTTTGGTTTACTTTGATGCCAACTGAGGGGTGATAGTCAGGGGTGAGATTTGTCAGGATTTTTCCTGATTTCAGGATTTTTTGTCAGGATTTCAAAATTTTTATAGAATCTCTTTTGCAATCTGGAATTCCTGAGGTGTTTCCCCAAAGGTGTTTTTACCCTGTAAAAGTGGATATAGACCAATAAAAACGGATATTTTAAGGGGGTGCCTTCAGGCAAATACAAACTTTCTAGACGTTGATCTGGGGTCCTCGTGGATTTTTCATTTTTGGCCAATCTCACCCCTGAATAGTTGATATTATGAGGTAGGGTATCCCAATTAACTTTGCTGGTGTATGTTGAAAGATTTGGGTTCTATTTTTCCCCCCTCTTCAGTCCCACAGGGCCCATCGTCGGTCGAAGTTCGTTTACTGGACGTGTACGGGACGCGGCTAGAGGTGTCCTGGCAAGTGGAAATCTGTGCCGGCTGCCTTGTGGACTCCTATACGACCTCCTTGATGATCTCCAAGACCTCTAAGCGAGTGGATTGGAAGAACTCAGACTGCATGTCCGGGGAGTGCCGGGTGGTGTACGACTCTCTTAGGACGGGACAGGAGTATCGGGCAGACGTCAATGCCATCAGGATAGATCTATACAGCCAGCCTCCCACATCATCTAGGCCTATACGAATACGTGAGTCTGATAATAGAGTGACTCAAGAAACACAGTATACAATACATGTACAACTACGATGTGATTGCGTATACTGGTACTGTTCATTGTTGTACGATAGATCTACGTTCGCTTTGGAAACATTCTCGTTGGAAAAATAAATCGAGCACTTCGTAAAAATAAAGCAGAAGGCGACGTCCGAAAAATTTTGCAAAGTTTATTGTACAATGTACATGTACACGCATATGTAGCGTGGCCCAGATTCCGGACACGCAATTTTTTTCCGGCCCTGCAGCCAAGACCTACTGGCATCCCTGTTTTGTAACATTTCACACTTTCTGGCCACTTCTGCACACACAGATTTCTCATTGCTAGGTCAGCCAGTACCCTCAACCTTGAGAAGCTGACTTTAATTTCAGTTGGTCCTATATCTGCTTTGAGCAGGGATGTAGTCAAGTCCATCACAAGTCCCTGCAAGTCCATCACAAGCCCTCAGTCTTAATTCCAATCACAAGCTATTCAAATGAGCGTTGACAGAGGCATTCCTTTGTCATTGTTTATCCAGTTACTTGTGACCGGCTTTATGAAAGGACTTCTGACTGGACTTGCAAAAGGACTTGTGAAAGGACTTGCAGGGACTCTGGCTTTGAGCTGGCCAAGCATAACTGATGTATGTAAAGGCTTTGCTAGTGACATACATGTAGGGTCCGTGGCTCCTCCGCAAGAAAAACTAAACCAAGAAAGGCAGTGTTGGGCAGATGTTGTCAAAATACACTGTTATTTCTCTTGTCTTAAACTTTTGGACAACAGCAAAATTTTGATTACCACTGAACTGACAGTCTGGATGGGTTTTCTGTCATTGACCACAGCCCCTGCGGTACCAGGCCCCATCACCTTCTCCAAAGTCACCCACAACCAGATCAAAATCTCCTGGGAACGGTCCTATGGAGTGGTGGACACATATGTCATTGGGCTGTGCAAGGCAGGCAGCGGGGCCCCAACGGCCGACTGCAACTTGTACAAGATCGAGGTCAACTCTTCCATAACTGTCTTCAAGTGCCTGGAGTTAGAGCCGAGCACGAGGTACAACGTCACCCTGAGTGCCAAGTCTGGGGGACTCAGCAGTGCCACCCAATGGGCAATCCAGGCGACAACTTCACACTGTGAGAAAAACATGTTTTTCAGAATGAGAGTAAAATATCCAAGTTTTTTGTGCAAATTGCAACTTAATCGCTTTCAGTTCCGTACCTGGAGCATCTTGAGACACACCTTCAGATCCCGCACCAGGGATATAGCGTGTTATGTGGATATGTACTCAAATACGTGGGATCGGGAGGGCACCCGTTCATGAAGTGTATGGTACTTCAAATGTTCAGTGTTATTTAATTTCATGGTTGACAAATTTATTAATCTAATCATTTTTTGCCATTTTGGTTTGAGAGTGTCGGAAAGAGTTCAGTTAGCTATATTTCAGTGGATGGAGCTCACAAAAACCATTTGGTGCAAAATGTGAAAAGTTACATCGTACAGAGAGACATTGGAACTTTGGAAGACATTTTGACATTTGGGACTTCATTTCGTATTTCTTGGCAGAATTTACGTATACGGTAAATGGCATTATTATATGATTCATCTTGGTCTTAAACCTTTATCTAGAAAATTTAGTCAGGTACATGTACATGTTAGTTAAAGGTAGTGTACATTGTTGCAATTTTCAGAAATGGGCGGATTTTGGGGTTAGTATTTTATAGAAAATATCGTTCCACTGACCTGTTCAAAGTTTTGCGTTCTTGGATGGTGAAAAAACGAGAGAAAAACGGCGTTCGTTTTCAACCGTCGTGCGGCAGTTAACTGTATTTGTTATACTAGCCCAATTTGTTAAATAAGCCCAATTTTTTTAAACGGGATCGTTTTCAATTGGTCAGATAACTACGCGAGCTGTCTAGTTACAACCCGTCGCTTCGGTACACTACGCGACACACACTTGTGCTATAATTGCAACCTTGCATCCGTTTTCGGATTGTTAACCCATTTTAGATGCAACGCTGACATTAGGTCAATAGAGGGCAGTATTTTAAAAATCTGTTACAAGGAACAATCGTTTGAAAATGATATAAAGTTCAACTTTTCTTGAAAACGACAGCACACCAGGTGCCATCATTTCACAGGATGATTGAGATTGCTATTAACTTACAGTCTAGTAAGGTATTTCGTAAAAAAAAAATTGAGGATTACTAATCGTGTACACTACATTTAAGGTACATGTACCACTTACATGTACCATTCAACATGAAATTATTAACTTATGGACTGAAGAAAACAAGCAAATTCATTCTTCATAATAAAACAAAATGATTAATTAACATCTATCCTTGAATTACTAACTTAATTGAAATTTCCCGCCTGCAGACCCAGAAGTTGACAGCCGGCCACCGAAGGCCCCTAGTGTCAATGACGTCACCCCGTACACATTTCCCGTGACCTTTGACACCAGCTACTTTGACAACTCGAACGGAGCCATTCTGTACTATGCTGTTCTGGTGGCAGAAGCCAGCGGTGAGTAAGAATAAGTCACTTCCTTTGTGTAAGATTCTTCTCGAAATTTGTTTTCCCAAAGGAAGCAACATTCTAACTAGGGTTTCTGCAGTCTGCAGAAGAATTCTTCACAGCTGCGGTCGAAAGTTTACATATACTTGGAAACCGTTGCTTCAATTGTCACTGGAGCTGTTCTCTTTCTTGCAATTTTCTATTGTAAATCCTCAGCACATCAATAAAACATGGAAAAGTTATATAGCACTTGAATGACTAACTGGGGTAAAACTTTGCATTTATAAGATTTCGTAGCAAGAACTACTTTATCAGATGCAACTGCTTCATCAATACAAATCATTTTCACAAGTCCTTCGTCGTGCACGTATAAGTAACCATTTGGACTTGGTTCATGGTATAACAACTGACATGTAATTCGTAGAGCATTTAAAGTGAATACACAAAAGGCCACTCGTACATTTTGTACAAGAGAGTGTCCACATGCACATGTGCAAAATGCTGTAGGTAAGCTGCAGAGTGGGGAAAACTTTTGCAATTTAATCGATCAGTTGCATAGCCAGTTATGTTCTGGGTGCAGAAATGTTTTGTATTTTGGCAGAGGTCATTACTTGTATGTAAATGTTACATACTTCTCCCCCTCCCCCTCCTCCCCCTCCCCCCCCTCTCCTCCCCCCCCTCCTCCCCCCCCCCCCTCCTCCCCCTCCCCCAGACAGCATAGTTTTGGGAAGCATGTTCGGAGACTATCCTCAACCTCCATTTCCATTTTCCTGTCTAGCCGTCAGCCACACTGATCTGCCAAGACAAGGCAACTTATCTGCCGGGCTACGGACTCGCACATGGGCCAAGGCTATCGGCAAGGAAACGATACAGCGATACCAGATTGCAGAGCGCTACTCCTACGAAGAGCTTATTTCAGGTTTATTAAAAAAAAATTCTTTCTCTGATGACGTACAAAAATACAGCACGAAGCATTTTTTGATGTGCATAAAAATATACGAAACCCAATTTAAAAAAATAAATCATCCAATCTGAGAAAAGAAATACTAAAGTTATTTATAAGCTAAAGTGGTGAAGTTACATTACGAGCAGGACCTGCACACGATCTGCATCATAGAAATTAGTAGGAAGTGTCAAAGTTCTCACAATTCTGTAATAATGTATTCATTTGCCAGAACTACAACAAGTGACTATTTTATAATTTAAAATTAAATTTAAATATAATATAATTTAATAATTTAAATTTAAAGTTTATTGGTCTATTTGTACAGTATCCGTCAGGCAGGTTTAAGTAGGATTTTGATGTTAATTTGATTGAATTTTATTTCAATCTCAGAATCTGGTAAAAGGGAAGCCTATGCCAAGAAGACTATCGTCATTGGGGAAGATGAGTGCTCGGAAGAAGAACAAGAAGTCTACTGTAACGGACCCTTGAAGCATGACAAGATATATGTGTAAGTCATTTGACCTTAATTGTGGTACACCAAAACTTGCTTCAACAATCACTGCTCTGCTAAACAATTAGCTGTACGGTAACAGCTCTTCGGTTCCAAAGCTGTTGTTTTATGCAGATTTCTACCATAGTAATTAATGGGACCAAAATTGTTGTACAGTCGACTCCCGTTAGTACGAAATTCTTTGGACCGCGTGAAATTGTTCGTTGTATCCGAATTTCGTATTATCCGACGAAGTGATTTCCAGCCCATTGTTCACTTTGTATAGGACCTAAACCCCATTGTACATGTATGTGAACGTGCGTGATGTCCAAAGAAAAAAAAATTATAATGTTCCTGAACGACTTGTTTATCCAATAAAATAATAAATTATATTGTGTTAAAAACAAATGTAAAATGCAATTGTGAAATACAAAAATGAAATAAAATTACGAAGATCTTGACGGTCATCCGATAAAGACGAAGCTAACATAACAGAAGTCAACATAACAGACGGCAGCAATTTGAAGAGTAAATCAACATGGATCCCTTTGTTACACAATGTAAGTACATGTATATAGTTTTCAGGTATGTACAGTAAATGATTGGTTTGTCAATTGTTTCAATTCCAATTCACAGCTACCAGTTCCGAGCCTTTACAGCCACCGGCTACTCTGACACCCCATTCTCAAGACATGTGGTATTACGTAAGTAAATTATTCTGACCCTTGTTACATATAAAGGCTTTTATTGTGGCCTTTGAAAAACAAAATTCTCATGAAATTTCAATTTAAAGGCAGAGACACAAGTGGAACAAAACTTATCACTGGTTCCCTGCTCTCGCACTCATTACTTTACTGGCACTTCTCATTTGGGGTGATAAACATCATGGTGTACCACCTATAGTTTACCCCAGAGAGACCATTCTCGATATATCATGGGAAAATGCCGACATGAGTTCAAAGATGATCATTTTGCACTATAGAAGAAAAACACTAGCAGTTTTATGGTATGTGGGTGTTTGAATTTCTTTTTCTGGATGGGTTAACTTTGTTTATATTTGCAAATGCTTTTGGAATAGTTTAACTGGCATATCCCCACAGGGCTTGCGCTAACTGCAGATTGTACTAGCCTGTTTTCTCTAGCCCATACTTTGGGTTTTATTAACTTTTTATGTATTTATTTTTTCTTTTAGACTAAGTTCTATTTGGCGCACCAGTCATGAGGTTGATATTTAGGAAAATAAATAGCTGGGGGTCTTGTAGAAGGCATTATGTACTGTCTAGATATAATGCTGTCACACAGGAAAAAGAATCAAACCACTTGGATGATATGGGGGACTTCTTGACCGTGAAGTTGGAAAAAAAGTGTCCCCGTTGAAACTGGTGGGTGGTGTATTGTGTTGTGAATTTCCCAAATTATGTTGTTTGCCGTGTGTTTTTTTTTTACCAGCCGAGGATAATTCTGGTGTTGTGGCTGGCATCAGTGTGGTCCTTATACTCCTGTTTATCATCGTGTTAGTCCTGATCGGCATGATCATGAGCCGAAAATTCAGGTATGGCCCAAGTCCGAACAGTTTACCAGAAAATCAAAGCAAACAAGTGTGGCGCAACAGTTTGCTGTGATACAAAGATAGACTTATTTAACTTTTTCATAACGTAACAACAAATTTAAACCTGAACCCTAAAGTTACAAAATTGCAAGAAACACACCCTCTAATAAAGCCCTTCCCTACAATCAAGATATTTGAAGATAGGTCTCTTTTTTTATCATTCCTGCATCAACTATGTTATATGTGCCATTTTTCATACCTTACACTGAAATGGAGAGACAGGTAATTTTTATTACTCAAATTTACTCGACTTTTGCCAGTTAGGACAGAAGTGCACAAATATCTGGCTGTTTTGGGATGGAAGTTCATAACTTACTGGTGCAGTAAAACTTCGGGTATGGACACCATTATTATTGGCTATCCTAACTTGTTGCATTCAGTAGGTACTATGCGCACAGTTAGAGAGATGACTACATTTAGTTCCCGTGACCTCATTAGTTTTTTGCGCTTGTTTGACGTTTTCCTCACTCATCCTAAACGTAATCACCTTGTTTATACAGATAGCGGTCGCACTACATGTAAGTAAGAAACGGATAAATCCAACAATAAATTTTTACCAATTTTCGTCGAGTACCATTTAGAGGTAATTGTGGGCGTACGTGCTAACCGTGCGCTAGCGAAACCTCTTTATTGTTTATTGTACCAAACAACCACTGTACCAAGTATTTTGTGAATTCCACGATATTTGTTATAATGGGGCTCTACACGTACTTCATGCACTGCTGCTTAAATGCTGTTTTAACCCTGCGCTGCACTAGCGGCGTCACTTGGTGACGCCGTTTTTGTTGTTTTCCTTATAAAACATTTTTAAAACGCCCCCATACATTGATACTTTAGATATGCCTAGCCTGGTCCTTGCCGAAAAGCACTGTATAGTCACTTTGTGGCCTGGGTTGGAGGGCAAGCCAGGGTAAGCCATAGAAATGCATGAGTCAGGGAAAGTCCCATAGGGTTGTGCACAAATCTGCTTACTGTTGTTCACAATGGGTTTTACCACAGGCATGTAAATGATATGTCAATAGCCCAGCTCCAGATGGCCAGGCCTTTGTAGTCTGCCGACCCAGTCGAGGCCAAAGGTCTTTAGGAGGGCATGTGGTTTTCTGTTGTTTTTTGTTGTTGTTTTTTGCTACAAGCACATGCTTCCCCAAAGGAAGCAGGCAGTGTCACCGCGTCAGTAGAAGTTGGAAGTGCAGCGCAGGGTTAAGAGAGAAAATTCCAACATTTTTATCGCCATTTCCCCTACCTCTCGCGTCAGGGGGAATTACGGCAAGTACATGGCAGCACGGTCCATGGAGCCCATGCCTGTTGGTGTGATGACCCGAGCCTCCACCAGCCGGCACTACTCCCGGCCGGTCCGGCTGACTGATTTCTGCCACGACTTCCAGGTCATGAATGCCCACTGCCACTACGGCTTCTCCCGGGAGTACGAATCCATCATGAAGATGGGCCGCAAGCTGACCAGCCACGCTGCCGTACTGGCAGCCAACGTCAGCAAGAACCGCTACACCAACATTCTGCCATGTGAGTCCAGAGACGGAGGGAGGGTAGGGGGAGGGGAGAGTAAAGCAATTGACCTGTCACGGTCGAATCGCGTCAATGCAGCTTGTGAATTATTGTCCAATCACATCAATTATAATTCCACGTGGAACGCGCAAAATCTGAGACAAACAAAAATTACCACACAAAATTCCCATAGGGTTGTCTAAGGGGCGTGGTTAACTCGTAAACAACGATTGCACAGCTCTCACATCTTTGCTTCACACAAGAAAATGTTGCTGCGTGAACAAACATTTTGGGGTTTTGTAGCTAAAATGTTATCTGCTAACCTGGCAGATTAAAGAGGGGCCTCCCCACCAGGCCTACCGTGTGTGCCTCTTCTGCAAATGTGGCCTTATTTTTTAGTCGAGCAGCTGCCATTGTACGCCTGAAATGTTCTTCGAAATTGGCACTGGCAGAATAAAAAGAGAGCCCTTCTCCAATAAATGCTAGACCCACTGATGTCCTTTTTGCTTGCTTTTACCTAGGATTAGCTTCCCCTAACCACTTATTAGCAGAAATATGAAATGTTAAGAATCATCTGTTTGTAAAATTTTCCAAGAAATGAATTTAAAAATAGACTGCAGTGATTATGAAAACATTGTGAGGTTATTGGTCAAATCCTGATCTCTCGTTGTGTCTACAGTTGACCGCACCCGAGTCATGCTGAGTCCCGTTGATGATGTAGAAGGTTCGGACTACATCAATGCCAACTATATCGCGGTGAGTATGCATATGGAAAAGCATGTGCCCACTTTGTACAATGTGGTCCAAACGGGAAGGGGCGTTACAGAGGGGTGGTTATAGGGAAGGAGTGGAGAGGACATATTTGAAGGACACAGGGTGTTTTGGTAATTACTTAAGCTCTTGAATACGGATGACGGCCATGGCCTCAATTTGAGAAAGACTACCTGGATGGTTGTCATCTATATGCACATTCCTGTGCATACTCAACCCATTGTTTGCTTATTGTTTGCATTACGCTTGGCTGCACAAGCCCGCATTGGCATACCAGGACCCAATAAGCCAGTTTGGTATCTCAAAGGTCATTCAGGATAAAATTGCTGACGTAATGTCAGGCCATGTTACGCGAATGCCCATTCTGATTGAATTTAACTCGTGCGCGTTGTGCGACCACCTCTTGCATTCACACGCGCGCGTCAGGTCACGCGGGTCATTCGGGATAAAATGTCATTGTCCACATGCGCAGTTGAAAAACCGAACTGGCTTATTAACAACGGGGTTAATACACATATAAATATAAATATAAACAGTACCCATCCATACATCCCGGGAGTCATTTTTAACAATTTGTATTTTGGTTTTCAGTATTTATCATCGCCTGCAAGCTGTATAATATATTCTTGAAAATTCTATTCACAGGGCTATGACTCTCCGCGCGAGTATATTGCCTGCCAGGGCCCATTGCCTGGGACAGTGGACGACATGTGGCGATTGATATGGGAGCAGGATGTAGCAACTATCGTCATGCTGACGCAACTCATAGAAAAAGCAACGGTAAATTATCTCTGCGTGTATCATCGGATATTTTGGGCCATTAAGGTTGCTTCTGGGCACTGTGTCCCAGAAAATCTTTAGGGATTATTTAAGAATGTAACCAGACTATTGGAAGAAGTACAAACAAATGTAATTGCGGAATTTACTTGAGCAATTTGCAACCAAAACTAACAGACTTTGTCAGGCAACTGGTGACATGATAGACTACAATGTACTTCTACAGGATGACTGATGAGACTATACATGGCTATACTGCACTATTACAAAAGTTATATGGTAATAAACATTTCTAGTGAATTCTTTTCAACGTGATTTCTATACATTGGATGTCGTCAGGCAATTCCACACAGTAGTTGGCTTATTCAACTTAAAATTATTTTCCACTTACTCAATTCAAATTACGTGGGTGGATGACCGACTGTTGTGAATCACATCTCTCTTCAAAAAAAGTATTAAAGATGTGACTCGCCTGAAATAATTTAGTTTGTTTAGTGAACAAGGAAATAAGCAAGATATGAACTTGCGTCATTTGGAACACCATACCAGCGCCCTCCAAACCGAGTCTTTTTCTATATTGATGGTTTCTGAATATTTTTTAATATCTCTGTTTGGATTCTGAAGGTTGTGGGTCCATTGTTTTTCCATTTGGTCAAAATTTTGAAGCCATTTTGTATTGGATTGTATTTGAATGTCAGACTCATGCAATATATTGAAAACTCTCGTTATTTGCAGGTAAAATGCGACCAGTACTGGGAGGAGGATAACACACCATACCTACACGGAGACATTCAAGTCACATTGACAAACACCTCCGAGCTGGACGATTGGAATATACGGGAATTCACCCTTGAAAAGGTTAGACGGCTTAACACCAATTGCATGAAGCTGTCAAGCTCAAAAATTCTGCTCGGCAAAAAAAAAAAAAAGAGTTGCTTGGTAAAAACTGGTTATTTTATCGGCTAAAAATGCTGTGTATCAGTGACGTAGTCGAGACCATCACAAGACCAGCTTGTAACAGGCACAAGTTACAGGCATAAACCATGACAAAATGAATGCTTTTAATTACAGTTCATTTGAATAGCTTGAGACTTGAATTAAGACTGAAGGTCTTGTGATGGTCTTGTGTTGGTCTTGCATGGTCTTGTGATGGTCTCGACTACATCACTGCCGTCTATTGTTTATTGCTTGCATTACGTATTGTTCTCGACTAACTTTTGCTTAGGATGAAAACTTGCTTAGCTGGTTGGTCAAAGGTGAGGGGCTACTATTGAGATAGGCTCTTTGTTGATCAAGGGAGGAGGGTTGTGGGTAAAAAAAAAGGGAGGAGCCAGCAAATAAAAGGGAAAGCCAGCAAATAAAAGGGAAAAGCCAGCAAATAAAAGGGAGGAGCCAGCAAATAAAAGGGAGTAGCCAACAAATAAAGGGGAGGAGCCAACAAATAAAAGGGCGGAGCCAGCAAATAAAGGGGGAAGAGCCAGCAAATAAAGGGGGAAGAGCCAGCAAATAAAGGGGGAAGAGCCAGCAAATAAAGGGGGAAGAGCCAGCAAATAAAGGGGGAAGAGCCAGCAAATAAAGGGGGAAGAGCCAGCAAATAAAGGGGGAAGAGCCAGCAAATAAAAGGTACATTGTAGGAGGGATTAGTTTTTCAAGGAGGAGGGCTATGTAAAAGGAGGGGCTCATATCAGATGAAAAGGACCGATAACGCTTAAATGGTCAAGTGGTGGTGCCACAAGCAATAAACTATCAAGACGAGAGGTCTTGTCAAGCAAAGGAAAGTGGCGAATTAAATTAAGAGACAGAGGAAAATTAATCAGGCAAACAAATTGGCAGGGTTGACGGCACAAAGCTTATATTGCCTTCTCAGAATGACTCCACCAGGAAAGTGCGGCAGTTCCACTATCTGGCCTGGCCAGACCACGGGGTACCAGACTCCAGCACAGCATTGCTGAATTTCATCTGGACGGTGCGGGAGCAGATTCCTAAGAAAAAGACGCCAACTCTCGTCCATTGCAGGTTGGTTTTAAATGTTATTCCCCAGTAAACCTGGTAACCAACTATAAATAAGTTGTACAATAATCTCTTGGAGGAAATGACTTAATAAATAACAATGTGCTTTTATAGCACTTAGCCTTGGTTTTAAAAAAGACAACCTGTCTGGTTGTTATCTATATGCACATTCCTGTGCATACTCAATCCATTCAGGTTTCAACTATATTGTTCTTGAATGGGAGTGTAATGAGTAGATAGAGCTTTTCCGAACAAAACTTTCATTCACACAAGGGGGGGGGGATCCAAGTGCAATGAATAGGACCACTATTCAGTGTGGTGCCTATTGTTTGCATTTACACTTAGCTGCACAGCCCACTCTTGACGTACTAGCCCCCCATTAATAACAGCCGGACACAAGGGGTCTCAAAGATCTTCAAGATTATTATACTACTGGTCATCAGGCCATATCAATTTCTATGCATCAGTTTCAGATCAGTGCAGTCTGTTCTCTACCCTCACGGGTAACCACTTATACTCCTGGGTGGAGAGAGGCAATTGTAGTTAAGTGTCATGTCCAAGAACACGAGGACCGATCCTTGGTAGGGTTCGAACCCACACCACTCCACACGAGCCAGACACAATAACCATTGGACTATAGCAATCTGTTAGGATGTAAGCTCGTTTAAATTTCCTGTCATTTACACATTTGCGTGGTACAATGTATGACATAAATGACACTCTAAACAAGGCAGGTTGTACCTCACAGCATGTATGTATGGTACTTTCTCTTGTAGTGCTGGGGTAGGGCGCACTGGGACCTTTATTTGTCTGGACCGTCTGATGAAGCACATGGAGGAATACAACTTAGTGGATATCTTGAGTGTTGTGTGTGACCTACGACTGCACCGAACTTACATGGTGCAAACAGAGGTAATTAGGGCGGGTGATGATGTAAATATGGAGTGACTCGAACAGGTGTTTTCTGTAAAGGTTTTGTTCTGATATCTGATCAAAATTTTGATTTAATACACAGTCCTCTGTTTTTTCAAAGAACCCCACACTTCCCTTTTTAGAGTTACTTGTAGTCACTTGACACAATGCATCTGCAAACTCTGTCTCAATTTGAACAGTACTCCATGCAAATTTGAACAATTTTTAGTGGGACAGAATTTTCACTGTGATTAATAATTCAGCGGACTTCACACTCGGTGAGACCTCTATATTCCATCTCTGTTTTTCTGGTTCCGTCTGCAGCAACAATACGTCTTCATCCACAAGTGTGTCCTGGACATTCTGACGGAGAAGGGCATCGCTCCCAAGCGCCTCCCCAGCATCTCCTCCATCGACACCAACGACATGGCTTCCACCCGCCAAGGCAGCAACGCCTCGGTGATCAAGTGTCTCTCCGAGGCTGATGATGACAGTCACAAGGATGTGGTTTTGTTCCACCGGCAATCCCCCGAGGGTGACGAGGACGATCCTTACAAGAGGTTCTCCATGTACAGCATGGGCTCAGCCAAGAGGTCACTGATTGAGGATGGAAACGAAGGCCATCCGTCGTCCTCCCCAAAGAGGGGCAGCAGCAACGGCTCTTCTGCTAAGAAGCTTTCTAATCCCTTCAAGCCCAACATGAAAGAGGAATGTGTCTGATTTCTGCATGAACACTAAACACAACCACCCTAAGATCCTACAGTCTACGTACATTTAGGATCAACCTGGAAATGACACCACACCAATCTTGGTTCGTGTAGCTCCTCATTCCATCCATGGACATGAAAAAAAAAAGTTTGTCTGGTTGTTGAAAATTTTCGTGAAATTTATTTCTGATTTTCTGATACAGGGACAGATCAATGAACTTCCTATTTCCAACGAAATTCCTACACTAGTATTTGAATAATTGTAGGCACAATATGATCATGCGTACACCTTTTTTTGGTGTCCCAGTCATGAACATCTTGATAAGTAGTGATAACGTGCTGAATTATTTTGAAATTACACATGAATCAGCCATAAAGCTCCCTATCAACCAAGAATAAAATATGCTTCAAGTTTGTGAAATATGTACAAAGAATGAGTTGGTGTTGCTCTGTTGTACATAATGGTGTCCTAACGAAAAGTGTATGATCCATGACTGCAACTGTTCACGATATCCTATACTCCGTGAAAATAAATGTTATATTTTTGTTGGCCGTGTCAGTTTTGGAAAAATTGCACTTGTGAAACGATGTCCAATTGCATCATTTCCAATTCAAGAAGGAACATACAAGATTTAGGACAAGCAAAAAATGACCACAAAAATTCTGTTGAAGTTGTCTTCGCGACATGGCTTTGCGCCGATGAGTTTACACAGTTGTGGTCGAAAGTTTCCATACACTTAGAAATGGTTCCTTAGGTTATTTCCAGAGCTGGTCAGTTGCTTGGAATTTTTTTATTGTAAATTCTCAGTATATCAATCAAACCACATTTCAAAAATCCTTTCTTATGCTTGTGTTATCGTTTGGATTCGTTTCATAGCTTTGTGAATTCGTTTGCAGGACTGCCGTGTGTAAACTTTCAACCGCAACTATAGGCCAACATTATCAAGTGTACAAGTCACAGGAGGAAAGAAAAAAGTAGAAGGTTGATTTGAAACGATTGGTCTCGATTTTCATAATTGGTCTGAATGACTTTCACCTTTTTAATCTTTCGCTCGTTTGGTCTTTCTGATTCAAGTCTTTCTGTTTAGATGCACAATGCAATTCTCATTAGAAACTGAAGTGAACTTTATTTGAGGAAGTTGATTGTGAAGATAGTTATGATTATAATAACGATGAATATTTATGTAAATTTACATAGTGCTTTAACACAAACATATGTGGGTTTTTTTCCAGTAAAAAATGTGCATGATTGATTTATTGGAAGTTGGGGCTCCAATGTTTTGCTAAGTTATAATTTTGCAATATTTTCATATTCGCAAAACCACTACATTTTAGCTTTGTGTAGTCAGGAAACAAATTATTTTTCAAAAATGAGGGCGTCGCACATCATGTAACTTGTATACGATGTGCCTCCATGTCCCGCCTTCTCATGAACTTCCACTGGATTTGTAGGTCCTTACGCACAGGCTTTGTAATGTGTACACGTGTGGTAAATGTGCAAAGAATTCTTGCCCAAAATACAGGCTTTTGCATGTAGTTCTGGACTCTTAGCTTAAAAGCATTCTTGGTTCTATTTTATTTTATTTATTTAAATTTAAATTTAAAAAAAGAAAGCATTTCCATTTTCCAGAATGCATTTTATTTTATTCAGGGCAGCGCAAAATAAAGCAATAAAATGTTAACTGATTTGTTTTTGCTTTTTTTTTTTCTTCTGCGGGAGGGACATGGGTCTTATTAGGTACGTTTCTTTGTTCAAAGTGTCAACACTAATCTATTTTTTTTTCTAGAAGGGAAAGGAAGGGCAAATATATATTTGGGGAGGAGGGTTACATTGTACAGTAATGTATTCAGGTCCAACATTCCAAACTTGGGTGCCAAAAAGCCTTGCATGATGACCCTACTCGTTTAAAAACAGGTGGCAGTGCTTGAAGTCCATGTATACTGCGCTTATTCTTGTGATTGTTGTAACTTGTATATATACATGTATAAACAAGGCAGAATGTAAAATTTATATTTTAATGCTATGGAAATATTTTGTATCCAGATGTATTTTAAATTATAAGATGCGTTTAAATATTTTATCAGTGGTTGCCCTCACAGCTCTCGCATTTTGAGAACCTAATGGAGTGCGGATCAGTAAAAACTAACGATTTAGATTGGGGGGAACTTTCTAATTCAGTACCTATTCTATGGTCTGAGTTTGGAAAGTGCATAACTATCACAGACAAACAAAAAAGGGACTTCCTTCTTGGGGTACTTATTGGGAAAATTAACAGGGAGTGGCAGAGTATCCAATATTGCAAAATTTAAAACAAAAACCATTCAGCCAATAGGAAAACTCCTTACGTGCTTTCTGACAAATGCTGACCAAGCAAAGTAGGTGTTGTATAAATTGTATAGCCGGCCACAATCAGACACAGATCTGGAGCCAAATGACAAGGGTTGAGACAAAGCACCCTTGTTCGATATAAGTATATATCGTGGGGTCGGCAGATTTATAATGAGCGGAACCAGTGGCAATACGAAAATAATGCGGGGCTGGCCACCCTGAAAAATTACCCTCATGAAGAATCCCGTTTTAGTTTTGGAAATGCAGTATAATCGAAAAGGTGCTTATAAGGGTAAGCACTTCAGCTTCTTTCAGAAACTCAAAAGATTTATGGAAATGAATAATGACTTACATGTACAAATCAATAATGGGGAATACACAAATTCAATTATCTGGATAAAAGCTGGAATTGTAACTTAATGAAACTGTCTTTGCCACTTTGGGCTGCCTTGGGTAATTAATGTCTAGGACTGATCAGATGACCATATGTAAGTGCATGAACAATACAAGGGCTGCACAAAGCTTTTAAAAAAATGTATATTTATCGGTTACGTTTTAATTGTTTGTATACATGTATGCTGCTTACAACCTGCAGCACAAAATAGAAATTTAACAGAGGCAATGTACATGTATCTGCTGTATAAACTTACATCATTAGCGATATAATGTCTTGTTTTAATTTCAAATGTAAAGTATGTTAACATTAATTAGTCGGCTCTCGAATCCTTTTTTGTGTGTACATGTATGTACTCCTGTATTCTATTATAACAAGGCTTAATTTTCGGTGCTCACTGTGTGAAAATCTCACCGAGCATGCCCACCAAAAACTTTTGACTATTAAAATAACCTTTGATTAAATAATGAACTTTTAACTCATGATTATCTTCGTCATGTCCAAGCTTGCCAAAATAAACCGCGGCATTACCTTTACACGTAAAAAATTATGTTTTGACGGCCTCTTTCTTCTGATGTTGTTAAAATTAAATTGTTCAACCCTTGGGGGGAAAAATCCACAAAATGCTAACTTCAGTTGAGAATCAAAACGAAATTATCATGATTATGACTTTTATTTTTATATTTTACTATAAGTTACTAAAAATTAGTGCTCAACTTTGGGGGGAAAATTACCAAATCCTCCAAACCTATTATCAAAATTTCAGTTATGATTCGATAACAAATATTCATAATTATATATTTTTTTTAGAATACTCAATGAGAGGCCTGAAGTTTTTTTAGACTTACTTTTTTCTGTATCATTTTATACAAAAATTCACTTAGCTCAAATTAAAAAAATTGGGATGTGCGATATTTGTTCTATTTTTTATCCCGTGAATACATTAATATTTGAAATCCACGCACAAAATCCTTCACACATCGCAGAAGGATGTTCACAGCGAACTAAAAGGTAGTCTTTCCCATGCAAGAATTTCCCCAGAATTTTTCCAGAAGAGTACTCATGCACTGTACCCCGACGTCCCTCGTCACTGGAACAATTGTACTTGAAAAGCACCTCTGTGTATCACACGCTTATCTTCGCAAATACTGGCATTTTACTATCGATCCTTGCCTTAGAAAACAACAGCCCCAAAATGGGTCAAGCGGTGGGCAAATCAAGATACAATCTTACAGTCTCTTCTAAGTACACCACCAATCGAGGGGGCAAGTTCACAACCTAGTCTTCGTATTGCAGATCTGAATCACTCAATTTTGGTTCGCTTCCCACAAATATCACGTCATCTGAGGAGAAAATAACCAACCGAAAAAAAGGAGCATACTTGTAATCTTTATATCTCAAGCTGTAGTCAATGATTCACTTTAGAGAAATTATTTACGTACGTACCTGCAACTATGCTGGTTGTCATAATCTTTTGGTCGCTTTCGTTGAAATACTCACTGTAGTTAATCCTTCCAGTTACCAGAACTCTGGAGCTGAAAAACAGAAGAACAAAACAATTTGCTAAATGTAGGAACTAAATCAATAAGATTTAATTTCTGAACCCCTTGTGTCCAGCTGTTATTGATGGGGTGCCGGTATGCCAAGATCAGGGCTGTGCAGCCAAGCGTAAATGTATTCAAACAATAGGCCCCACACTGAATAGAGTGGTCCTGTTCGTCGCACTCCGAGCCCCCCCCCTCCCCCCGCCCCCAACCCCCGTTCATGTGCATTTGAAGCAAGATATGGAACAGAGGGAATCGCCCTCTTTTGTGTTGGTCATTGTGTTTCCGGAATCTCAGGAATTATTTTAAGATATCCAGGGGGATGTGTTGGGTAACAATAGTCTGGAGTGTGTATAGGGTATAGGGTATAGGGACGGGGGGGGGGGGGGGGGGGGGGGGGGGGGGGGGGGGGGTACCCCTTGGTCCCATATCTTGCTGGGTATATTCGTGTGAATGAAAGCTTTGTTTGAAAAAGCTCCATCTATTCATTACACTCCCATTCAAGAACAATATAGTTGAAACATAAATGGATTGAGTATATGCAGAAATGCACATATAGACAACAACCGGCCAGGTGGTCTTTTTCAAACCACGGCTATGGCTGTCATCCGTATTCAAGATGTTAAGCAGATCTGCATCGGCCTACATTTGACTTTCCCTGCATTCGCAAATGGTGACATTTAGTATTGCGAGGTCAAACCCTGGGTTAAGAAATCCTCCTGAACGTACCCTTTTTTGCAGTATGTGAAGACAGCGTCTCGCAGACCAGGCTTAAACACATTTATCCTATGCCAACTGGTTCTTTGCTTCAATTCTACAAGAAAATCAGAAAGCATTTATAAGAACAGACATTCGATACACAAACAGCATAGTGTTGAAGTGGTTTAGGTGTTGTTCACTAATTTAGATACATGTGTATTTCTCAATTAATCGTAAACGATTAAAAAAAAAAAAGGATGGAAATGTTTTAGCTTAAAGCTTTCCGGGCTAGGTTTTAGAGAAAAAAAAATTCTATTGTTGAGGCCTCCGAATTTTAAGCCACATTGCACAAATACTGTACGTTTAACCAGTTTTACACTAACCATCCAATTTTTCAGAACTGAAGACAATTTACTTTTGTTCTTGGCATGTTACTCTTCAAGTACTTGTTTACAGATCCTTCGCAATGGATGACAGAATATGGTCAATGGGGAGAAGGTGGGTTACCAAATTTGTTTGCAAGCAGGCACGCACTCACAGACCCAAGTGTATAAACGCCTGCAATCGGGGACCTCCTATTGTCCTCCTATTGTTCATCCTTTAACTTTTTGGCAAGGGCCCTCATTGGTTTTGTACACAATTTCCAAACAGGGACCTTTTTCAATCGGGGACCCTATTGTCCTCTATTGTTAAAGGTCCCCTATTGAATGCAAAAAACAAACTCGCGCACACACGCAGCTCTGTTTCACATACGCAGTGTGGACATTCCTTTGTATTTGTGTAGTCAAGAATTCTCGGCCAAAATCCTCATTTTTCTCACATCCAGAAAATTTGTTCAACCCCAATTTTGGATAGTGGCCCCTGAAGTAATTATCTATATTCTCCCACAGATAACCCTAACCCCATTTTGCCTCTGAAGCCCTTTTCCAGAGAGAGCGAAACACTATGTGGACCTAACCCAGGTCCACATAGTGTCTCTCATCTATTGTTCACGCCGAAATCTTTTATTCACAGGTCCACACAGTGTATGCACCGCTAACACACCCACGCACGCACAATTTGGATTCAAGAATACCACAGAGTTGTGGCTCTGTTGTGGGAGGGCAGCACCCACAATGAAGGGCCACCATATTCATCTACCCGAAGAAGCAACAGGCAGACAGACAGGATCTATGTGTAAATATTCAGTTTTAACTAATAATATGCAGGGCCCCAATGGAAACCAGTTTTAAACTGTTTGGGCACACCCTGGGTAAAGAAATGTAATAAATAAATAAATAAATAAATAAATCTAGCCTTACCATGTGCCTCGCCCTCTCTCTTGATTCGGAATGTTTCGCTGGTTGCTAGGGGAAACAACGCCACAGGATTGGAATCTGACCCTCTGATCTCTGCATCCCGACCTGCCCTGCCAAGTAGCGTCACTTTATTCATACCTGTGAGGAAATAAAGATCCCAAAATGCAATTTGCTATTTTCTAGGATGACCAAGTATTGTTGTTAAAATTTTAACCTACTTTCCAAAAATTCACTGGAATTCTTTATTTTATTTTGGACCTAAAGTGGTTTTACAGACCATATTTATTCAAAACAATGGTGCACAAGTTCTTAATCTAAAACAAAAATCAAAACCATTTCCATTTATTATTGTTTTTTTTTTTTTTTTTTTTTTTTTGGGGGGGATTGTTGGGGGGAGTGGGGGTGGTTGGGGGGAGTGGGGGTGGTTGGGGGGAGTGGGGGTGGTTGGGGGGAGTGGGGGTGGTTGGGGGGAGTGGGGGTGGTTGGGGGGAGTGGGGGTGGTTGGGGGGAGTGGGGGTGGTTGGGGGAGGGTGGTTGGGGGAGGGTGGTTGGGGGAGGGTGGTTGGGGAGGGTGATTGGAGGGATAAATTAGACGACAATATGATGGCTATTGTAGTTACTATAAGAGAACAAAACCCACTTTTAAGTTATTTGATTTACCAAACTACATGTAGCTTGCGACATTAAAAACCAACAGATTAGGTACATGTATGTTGTAGATAGAGGGCAGGGTTTTGATTTTTTTTAGTGGGAAATTTTGGGCTGAAACGACGACGAAGACAAATAAATGGAACACGACAACAAAGATGGCGATCACCGCGACGCACAGTGAACATGCAAAAGCGCACTGATTCACAAGACACCAACTGCAAAACACGTAGAAAAATCGCATTTTCTACCACAAAAAATGATCTCATTAGAATTGAGAGAAGTGCATACTTTAGGTCGATAAAGTCATTTTGGAAAGATAAAAATACCCTATTTTTTTTGGGGGGGGGGGGGACGGGATGAAACGAGATGAAATGTACTGAACACAAAAGTTCTAGTGACATATGCCTGTCACGCCTGTGAAAAGAAGCAAATTAATTTGTCTGGTACCTCTTCTGTGACTCATCTCAAACAGACTTACTTCGTTCTACAACGCTTGTTTCTACTGTCTTCACTGTTGTGTTGTATCTTCTCCCAAGATACCTTGACATCTATAAAACAAGAGAGAGTTTTTTAATTATTTTTTATTATTTTTTGTATTATTTGTATTAAGACACACCGCATATAACACGCCATTGTTGTAGGACAGCTTGGCACGGTCATGCTATTTAGCATCAACAAGCGTCAACAAGCATCAACAAACAAGCGTCAACAAACCCGATCAGCGTCAACAAAGCTTCACAAAAGCTATACTTGTACTCAACAAACTCTCGCATCTCGTATTATGCAAGAAATTGGGCGAATTCTCGTTCACAATCCCAGATAAAAACGAAATTTTATGAAGACAAAATTATGATGAATGGGCGCAGCCATCTTTGTTTTCTCTTTTGCGCATGCGCGATTGCACCATGTCCCAAAAAAAAACAAGATGGCTGCCGGGAAAAAGCACTGTTGATGTCGTACTTTTTTGCTTAAATTAAAAATCACACATTTTAAGATACTTTTAAATACTAGGCCTAATGATACTTTTAAATAATCATAGGAGCTCACTAAATATTGTGAATAACATGTTTAAGTGCTTTTATAAGTTGTTGACGCTTTGTTGCCGCTTGTTGACGCTAATTAGCATGATCCCCCCCCCCCCCCCTTCCTTGGCATGCTAGGTACATCTTCCTCCATGATCTGAGGACGGCTTCCTCCATCCACCATCTGACATATATTTCTTCACCGGTACTCGGTAGGCTATATTATAATAATAAGCATGAAGTAAAATGGCAAGTGATTTAGATTTTAAATACAGCAACAACATACCTGAGATAATGATGATCTATACATCTTGACTGATGACAAAACTTCTGAAAGGAAGAATGCAACGGGAACCAATGCTGAAACTAACGTACTTCTGGGCGCATGTGGTACTGCATGTACTGCAGTGAAACTTGAAAGGTTACCAAAAAATGCGCCGCGCGCTACTACCAAGAGGTCAAAATTTTGGGATAAACCATTTTACATGAAGGGGACTTTACCTTAATTTACATTCCTAATCGCAATGAAATGGACATCTGTCGTATATGGTAAAATAATTTAGATACAGAGTTCATCTCAATTAATAAATTATAAATTTATAATTACATTTTTTGCGATAAAGTGGTATTTTTTTCAATTAGCATTTTAGAAAAGCTCTGTATTTTTGTACATTGTCCACATGGTCGTACGAAGTAGTCTCAACCATCATGGCGGCTTTCACTCAGTGACAGATATAGATGTCAGTCACCTTGACATGAACTTAAACATGTTATAAAAGTAAAATAACAAGATTTCACATTGAATTGGAGAAACTATGTATAGGTAACAGTTAGTTGGACATTTTTGTTTTAATTGTTTGAAACGTTTGAATTAGTGTAACGTTAGGGCCTATCTTTCTTGCTGGTTATGCTTTTTTTTGGTCGCAGGTTCGCCATTTGGATTGACTAGTAATAGTATAAGCATTAGTGTCAAAACGCAGTGCAGTGGCTATTTTTACGGCAGCCGTAACGCGACTTTCAAACGCTATTGTTACTGCATGCATAGAGCAAGGAATGCTGCATGGGATGCGAAAGTATATCAGATTTACAACTGCCCATCCTGCCAGAGTGCTTCGGTAGCTCGATTGTACGGCGTTGGTTTTGATACCTGGGGAATCCTGGATCGAATCGATGCCGCGCTGTCCGAATATTTTGTATTTATTTTTTTTCGAAAAGATTTCTTAAGTTTTACTAGGTTTATAAAATTTTAATCAACATTTTCACTCCCCAGGTTGTATTGTAAAGTTGGGCGTGATCCCTGGCTAACGTTAGCCGGCATTATGGGCTTACGGTTACTTACTAGCGCCCCTCAAACAAAGACACTGACAATTTGGGAGACCACCAACATAGGGCAAGATGGCTCAGTTGGTAGAGCACTGGTGCGGTATTCCAGAGGTCGCAGATTCAAATCCCGCTCCTGCCAGTTTTGTTTGTTCCCTTTGAAAATTTATTCAAAATTACCTGGTCAGTTTCCCTTGTGTTTTGTTTAATTAATGATATATTCTAAATGTCGTAATAGACTTATCTTATTTGTTTTGGCAAATTTTTTTCCAATGAAACAGGACTTCAAGTTAAAATCTTCAAGATGATGAGTGACTCGCTAGCAGCTATCAATGTTGATCAGCTCAGCAATGCTGTGAGTGCTGTAGTGAATGGCACTCCAGGTCAGTCGCACAATGCCGGATTGGTATCACAGGTAAAATACTTAAAATACCAGAATGTGAAAATGGAAAGTTTACAGGACTTTTCTTGCAGTCACGCTGTAGCATGTGCGTACGTCCCAAGACTATTTTGGGTGTTGCATGTGACTGCGTATTGTGCGTAGTGTGTGCTCATCTCTCGCCAACAGCAATAAATGTTGCATTAGACATTTTTCTGTACATTCATTTGGAAATCAATTTTATGTATGTACATGTTTTATTGTTGGTCAACTTTAAACATGGTCAGTGGACTGTAGGTACTGCCTAGAGCTGTTAAGCAGAAAAACATTGCTTAACCCTATCCCCCTATGCATTTTTACTAGGAGGCTTCCTCAACCTGTCAAAATCCAACACTGTGCAGCAATAAAAAACCTACACTGTATGGCACATTCTTCGGACTTGGACAAATTGGGGCATATGTAGCTCCATGTAAAGTGATGGTGCCAAGGCCCTGCAGTACTGAACCCATCAAAACTTGACAAACCTGCTGTTGGGAGTTTGCAAGGCTTGGGGTAGTTAATTAGGGTTAATAAATTAACATACTAATTAAGCACAAATATGCCGTGAACCAGTCACAAGCAATACACGTAACACAGCATTTTGGCTGGTGGCCTGTTTTTGCTGAACAACTTAGCAAAAATGTTCTTAGTTAGTAGGTCCGTGCAATTTGCCCCTGATCAGCTGATAGTCAACAAAGCCTCAGGACAGCCCTTATTCATTTGCTTCCAGGGTGCCATGGGTCTGCCAATGTCAGCCATCCCTGCGACGGTCCCAAATACTGTGATGGTCATAGACAGGCAGCTGTTGAGTCAGCTGGCGTTCCCCCCTGCCGCGTCAACCAGTGACATACCTGCGATTGATAGCACGCTGTTACAGAACACAGGTAGGCATATTGTCATTTTCCCAGCTTGTTTCGGGTTTGAAGTACTTGCCCCTTATACACCATTTAAACTCGGCACTTGGTAAATGTCAGAGCTACCATGTATTAACCTATTGTAATGTACAGATGACGGCCATAGCCATGGTTTGAAAAAGACCACCTGGCCGGTTGACATATGTAGGCGCATTCCTGCGCTTACTCAATCCATCCATTTTTTAACTCATGTTATTGAATGGGAGTGTAATGAATAGATGGAGCTTTTTCAAACAGGTTTCATTCACACGAAAGGGGGCTCCGAGTGCGATGAATAGGACCACTCTATTCAGTGTGGTGCCTATTGTTTGCATTTACGTTTGGCTGAGCAGCCCCGATCTTGGCATCCCAGCATCTCATCAGTAACAGCCGGATGCAAAGGGTTGGAGACGCATCAGCAGCAACTTGAACACACAGAAATAAATGTCTACCAACTGTGCATGGGGAAGGTCAAACTTAATGAACGGAATGTCTCAAAAGTGGTAACACGGGTTGGAATGTTCCTCCAGGAACATCACCTGTTCCAATCGGGAATACCCACTGTTCCAGCAGAACAGCCTAGGGAATACAAGGTGATCCCTCATGGAGTTTTGGTCCATATGCAAATATATGGACCTATACTCCATCAGGGATCACCTTGTATTCCCAGGCTGTTCTGCTGGAACAGAGCTTGCTTAGTTGGAAAAGGCTTGTTCCAGTGTTCCCAAAGGAGCGTGTCAAGTGGACTGGGAACGTTCCGACATTTAAAACACTCCCCAATCTACATTCAGTGGCTCTGACGTAAGATTGTTGCAAGCATGAACATGGAAACATACAGCGTAGATGTCCATTAAAAGCTGACATTTTTTTGGGGTGTAACCATGTTATAAATAAGTGAGAAATGAGAACTCCAAATTGAGTGGGAATGAAGTTTTGGTAATAACTAGGTTGGTATTCCTATTAAGTATTATTTACTTTACTCTCTCAACAGTGAACTTTTCTGGAGGTTTTCAAACAAACAACTCACAGCAACAGAACAGATCTGCGCAGTCAGTCCCTGTGACTGCTGCACTGCCTACCGCACTTCAGAACACTCCACTGACCATGCAAATGATGGGTCACTCCGCCGTGGCCAACAGACAACCTTCCTCCATGGCCCAAAACATCACCCTGATGAATGCCGTACAGATGCTGAGTGGCCCCTCCAACATCAACGGAGCCCCTGCTGCCACCCAGAGCACGCCCCTGAACCACATCCTGGGGTCGCAGATGATGGTCCCCTCCCTGATCACCAGCGTGGTGCCGGCCATCACGACCCAGAGCCAACCCCAGAACACCTTTATGGGCTCCCCGCTGGTTCTGTCCCGGGATGGGGCCGGGACAATGGGAATCGCAAATGCTTTCATGACGAAGCAGGCCGGAGAACAGATGATATTCAACATTCAGCCGGATGTGGCCAGAGGGAGTAACAGCTGTAACAGCAACAACAGTGTGCTTCAGTTGGTACCTATCAGCAACAGCAGTAGGTGAGCATATCACATTGATTTAATTTTTCTTCAGATATTTGACTTTCTGAAAATGTCAATCAAAGGGCTCTTTAGCTCAGTTGCTGTAGTGCTGGAATGGGAGTCAAGATATCTTGGAGTGAGTCTGTGCTACAATACAGTAAGCTTTTTCACAATTGAACAATCAGAAAGAAAACTACTGTGCAAGAAAATAAACAACGTTATCAACCCCTTCTGCCCAGCTATAATGGGGCCCCGGTAAGCCATATGGGCTTGTGCGGCCAAGCGTAATGCACACAATATGCTTGTGTAGCCAAGCCTAACGTCCACAATAACCAAACAATGGATTGAATATGCAGAAAATGCGGGTATAGATGTCAACCGCCCAGGTGGTCTTTTTCTAACCGCGGTTACAGCCGTTATCCGTATTCAATCGGTTAAAATCTAATTAGATGCAAAGCTTTTTCCCTGTGATCTATATGCAGTTTCGAGACTTTTTGATGTGTAACCCTAAATTCCGAATCCTCCAATTTCAATACAATTTTTCACACCACCTAGGGAGTTAATGAAGTGTACTTCTTGGATCAGAATAAACATCCTTTCATTGAATTCATTAATTGAGCCAGTTTAATATTTCAATCGTTAATTTCACTTTTCAAATAGTCCCTTCCAGTTCTCAAAACTCAATCCTTTACTACAACTGTTTCCTACAAGTAATTAATTTATTACCGTAGAATTGCATGAAAAATGTCCGATCACATAAACTATAATGCAGTGTGGAAAACACAAAAAACAAGACAAGCAAAATGTCCACAGGAGTTGTCTGTTAGAGCTGTGGCAACTCATGAGCTATTGGGCAATAGACAAATTACTAAACTGTGCTTTCTTCAACTTCTTTTTCTCACCAGTGTTCAGCCAAACCACCAGCCAGCCAACCAAAACCCCATGATCAACATGAGCATCGCCATCCATCTCCCATCCCAGGGTAACCCAGCCACAGACCCTAGTAACACCCAGAAAGAGGCTAGAACGACCCCCTTGTCCCAGCTGATAACCGGCCAGCCAATCCCAGTCTCCCAAATCACTGGCCCCATCCAGATGGCCCTGGAACATGGACATGATCGGGGGCCTCTCTCATCCAGCACTCTGCTACCAGCTTCCCAGTTTATCAACAACACTCAAGGAGTGTCTGCACAACAGATGACCACCCAACTCACCGCAGACCATGAACAGGCCTCGAGGAGTGTCCTCCAGTCACAGATGCCGATTCCTCTGTCCCAGCTTACCATGGCTCAAGCCATACCGGTCTGCCAAATGACCACTAATCTTTCGGACAGTGTCGCCCACCATCAGAGTAACTCAGTGCCGCAGCAGATTCAAATACCGCAATCTGTCTTTCCGTCGTTCCCGACTGGTTCTGTCGGTGTCCCCTCCAGTGTGTTCAGCGCCACCACGACCACGCCAACCATCACCACAGTGTCACAAGTCACGTCGTCAGTTTCAACGCCGGCCCAAGCTCCGGTTGTCATTATGGGTCAGGAGATGCATGGGAAATCGTACTGGAACATCCAGTCCTTGGATCACGGGTCACAGCTGGAAGCGGATTTGAATGCGCACCTCGCCCCGTCCTTGTCCTCGCACAACCTAGATGTCCCATCCACTACACCGATCTCGAATGCAAAGGCTCCAAGGCAGAGCGGGGTGGATCTAGGAATGGTATCCATATCGCCAGATGGACTTGTCTCGGGCATGAGTGTGGATGACATAACAACTTTAGATCTGGGAGCAACTGAGTCCATTGATGAGAACCTTGCCATGCCGTTTGAGGAGGAACCATCCAACATTTGTGAGTCTCTCCTTTTCTTTTTGCTTTTCTGTTGATAGAGAGCATGTAAAAAAGTTGGAACATTCTTTTCCCCTTTTGAACGCTTCTTTTGGGAACACTTTGATCCTGTTCGAAAGTGCCGGATGTCTTGCATGCTCCCAACGGGAACAGGCTGTACCGGAGTAAGCATGCACATGCATAGAGTCCAGAGTTGTCATCACAAGTCATCACAAGTCATCACAAGTCATCACAAGTCACTTCACAATTCTGGTCTTAAGCCATGTAACAAGCTATTCAAACACACTATATAACAAAAGCATTCCTTTGTCATTGTTCATCCCATGTAGCATGTGAGTTGACTTGTGATTGACTTGTGATTTGCCTTTGGATCTGACTTGTGATTGACTTGTGATTGACTTGTGATTGACTTGATTACAACTCTGGCATAGACCAACATTCCTATGTATACCCAATCACCTGTTCATCGCCTACCTACTTTGTGCAACTCTTAGCCATTGAGATTTGTTGTTCCACATATACGTCAGCAGCTTTTGTGTTGAATAAAAGTGCAGTGGGGATAGTCTGGGTAGGTTGACCCCCATACACAGTTTCCTTGTACAATAACTAATGTTGGTTATTCGTAGTATTGTAAAATTATTGCAAATTTGTACTCTGTTTCACTTAGGTTTTGTACATGGTCTGACTTTCGAACTGCTTCCTAACCATGATTCTTGTGTTGCTTTCCCCCTCTCCGATCCTTCTCTCAGCTCTCAGTAAATGTTTCAAATGTTTTCTTATCAGGGTGCTTTGACTGCAGTCATTACAACCCCACCACCTGCACCACTCATGGCCCACCGACGCTCATCCCAGACACCGAGATACCCTGCAGGGCAAAACTGACACTGCCACACATGCTGAAGTTGTCTGAGTCACTGACCAGCAGTAAAAATATCAGATGCGGTATGAACCTCTGCATAACCTGCTATTGTAAAACAAAAAAATAGAGTAAATAGACTTGAGAAAATTAAATAGATCTTAATTAGCTCGATGAATTTTAAACAAAACATAAAAATAGACAGTAATTCCATTAGCTGACAAAGAATGGGATTGAACATTTCGATTGAGAAAGAATGTCCAGATGACAAGACATCAACTTGTGTGATTCATTCTTTAATGCAGGCGTGATTGCAGTTGAGAACATCCAACCACGCAGCCAGTTTGGTCCTTTGGTTGGCAGAGTTGTCGGCAAGAATGATGACGTTCCAGAAGCGGACTCAAATAGGATTTGGAAGGTGAGATCTACGTGACTGAAATCTACCAAACTCACAAGTTTTCGATGTGTGACAAAAAAATTGTTTGTCACACAGAAGCCCGTCTTTAGTTAAGTCTCATTAAATCCCACCAGTCCAAATATGATGTGTATGGTGGGAATAAATAGGATTCATAAAATCTTTCAAGCAAGTAATGTCAGGGTATGCGCTGGGGGCCAACTATATGGGCATGCGAAATGGTTAATAGCAGAAAAGTTGTGCCGAGAAATGTTGCTAGCATTAGCGGTACATGGCCTTGTTGTGTTAATGCTTGCATGTGCAGTAGGACTGCTATTGTCGCATCACACTTTTAAGCAAATTGTGCTTCTGAAGTTATGGTTGCTGTGAAATAGACAAGGGTTCTGTGAGAAGAAAATTGTGTGCTTAATTAGCCAGGCCATAAAATTGGACCCGGATGAGAATTCTTTCCATCAACATGAAATACAACATATACTTTGACCAATACATTCAGAAAAATTCCACAATCCAAAAATGAAGTACTCATTTGGTAAGTGCAAGACAAGTTTTGTTTTTACATGTTTAAAAATCTTTTTTATTTTTGGTGTAGATCTTCCGCAACGGAATCTTTAGCCATGTCATTGACGTTTCCGATGAAAACCAGTCCAACTGGATGAGGTACGTCAGGCTAGCCAGCAGGACACAAGAGCAGAATGTAGTGGCCCACCAGAGCTCAGGAAGCATTTACTTCATCACCATCAAACCGATTGGAATAGGGGAGGAGCTTAGGGTGTGGTATAACCAAGACTACGCTCATTGGAATGGTAAGGATCCAGTTCAGATTGTTTTTTTTCTTTTATTTTGACACATTATGAGTTTGTTCTTGTAGTATGTGCTGTACGTGGGCTGTAAATTTTCCTTTGTCAGTTCTCATGATGAAATCTAAATGGTTCTTTAATTAACCCTCCCAGATCTCTCAAAATCCACCATGAACTTTTGCAGGATTGGCCAGAATTTGGCATAGGATACATGAATCACGTGCCCAGATTCATATAGCTATTCCATCACATCTAGGAAGGCATCCAAACCGGGTACCCGAGTACCCGACTGCTAATATTATGGAATCGAGTACCCGTAACCAAATTAATGTATTAGTAATTTGTCAGTCAATGAAAAGGAAAGTTTTTGAATGTCATGTGTGGGAAATTTTCAAACTGTAAACCAGGGTACATGGAAAAACAAATCAGATTAATGTTTATGACATTTGCGAAAATGCAATTTACCCCGTAAAGCTATAGAGCTCACTCTACACACTTGCATCTTGGTGCATTGATGCACTGATGTGGTAGTATTCACGTGCAGACCTTTATGAACAATATGAACAGCACTTTCCAAAATTACATTTTGGGGATTGGCTTTCTTTAACTGGTACCCGGGTACCCGTGCTTTTTTTCAATCGGGTACCCGATTCCCGTACTACCCGTAAATGCACACCCCTACCCTTTAACCCAAGATGCCTATTTTGTCACCACAGGTGTACCAGAGAAGCCGGGTTCCTCGTTCCACTGCACCCAGTGCCCCATGCAGTTCATGCAGCGCAAGCAGCTGGTGCACCACCTGGGCTTCAAGCACCCAGACATGGCCTCCCGCCGCTACAAGTGCACCATCTGCCCCCGCGCCTTCGTCTCCAGCACAAAGCTGCAGCTGCACATGCTGACCCACATGGGGCTGAAGCCCTACAAGTGCGACCACTGCGGCAAGCAGTTCTCGGACCCCAGCAACCTGCGCATCCACACCAGGATCCACACGGGTGAGATGCGTGGATCTCTCATGGCACTTGTGCATGCATGTTGCTTTTCAGGCAAACTTGTGTTGGTTTTGTTTCTCTGTTTGATACCACATAGTCTAAAAATGAAAGATCTAGTACTTTGTTGCGAAACAAATTTTGAGATGATATTTACTATTAATGGTTATTTGATTTGGTAAAAAGTGAATCACGTGTTATCTTACGGAAAGCTTCTTCAGCTGTGAAATCAAAGTGTTGTAGTCAGGGTCAAATGATAGTTCTTTTGTGGCCGATTGCCTTTTATGAGAAGTGCAGAATGTGTTTGGGCATGCATGTTAGATCTAGTGGCATCCAGAATTTGGAGGGGGAAATAAAGTACCCCCAATTTGTTTGTACTGATATTTTATATGGGTTGTAAAAGTGAGGCACTTTTAGTTCCCCCCCCCACACACCTTCCCCCAGGGACTGTGTTAAGCAAATATTCATACTGTGTACATGTGTTAACTTGTAATTGTAGATATAATTTTGGCAAGAGTTCTCTACATTAATGATCACATTGTGACCAATGATATTAGCATTGTGGTCTCTTTTCAGGTTTGTTTTTAGTAGCAAAAATCAATGGCCCAAAATGCATAAAGGTCAAGTGGTTTACCCCATTCCAAATTGCAGAAGAGAAGAAATTCATATGCGACATTTGCCACAAGTCCTTCCGTCAGAAGATACACCTGATCTCCCACATGACTACTCACACGGGCGAGAAACACCTGAAGTGTCCATACTGCGAGCTGACGTTCTCCACCCACTCCACACTCACCCAGCACAGACACTCACACGAGACTGATGACAGAGAGGTATGCAAGCAACCCTTTCACTGATCATCAGAGCCAGTGATTTGTAATCTCGGAATTTCATTTTGTATGCACAAGAACAGCTGAATAAAATTTTATTGGGGTGATTAACGATACAGGAAGGTTGCTGCTGGCGACACAAATCCTCCAGTTCTGGAGTCATCTAACATGGCACACTCTGACACATTCTAACATGGCACAGCCTTCCTCACTTTTCTCATATCTGCCTTCCACTGTAGCTATTTTTTCCCCCACATAGTGCAGCTGCACTTGTATTACATCAATTTCTTTCGTTCATTTTTACATTTACTGCTTTTTTTGTGGTCATCCATCCAGTTGCAGTGTAAGAAATGCGACCGCAAGTTTAAGACTTACCGGATACTCCAGAAGCATATCAAGACCCACACATCACAGCGTGACTTCAAATGTCAGTCCTGCAGTAAGGCTTTCTACACTCGCTACCATGCCAAACGGCATCACCAGAAATGCCGGGGCATGGGAGAGGAACGGGAAGAGAAGAGAGACGATAGGAGACAGGAATTAAGCAGAGATGGCGAGAACAAACTTAGGAGGCGGCGGGGCCGACCTTCCAGGCATCTGAGGAAGACATCAGAGGACACAAGCCTCAACGAGACTCATGGTGTTGGCAGAAGCACCGAGCGTCACTCTCGTAGGGGACGAAGTGCAGAGCATTATGAAGTACCCCAACTCTCCGGTCAGCAGCAGAGTTCTTCCAGTACTAGGGAAGTGTCTGGTTTTGGGAATTACGATGGAGAACACTCGAGGGGTGGGACAAGGGGATCAAAGAGCCAGAGCGGAGGGGCTGTTATGGAGGCCTTGAGTGATAGGCCTGTAGATTATTTTGGTGGCAGTGATGTCTTGGTCTCGTGCAGTACCGAATCGGGTGTTTCTTCGGGAGAGCTAGATACCTCATCAGGACAGTGGAAATATCACAGACAGGGTTCATCAAAGAGAAATCTAGCTACAGAGGTTGCTTCTAGCCAGGGTAAGCGGCACGATGGCCGGCCTGTCCGCCAGAGAAAAAAGCCCAAGAGATACAGCCCCGAGGATGACAAGACCACAGACAGAAACAGGCAGTCCGGAGACGGCACAGGTAGCAGCCGTGGAATCTACAACTTCAACATCGTTGATGCTGGCATCGGAATGTCCATGGCCGCTGAAGGAAGCAACAGTTCCAATTCCCAGGCAGCCACTTTCTTCAACACCAGCCATACTCTGGATTCACACATTCTTGAAGACAGCAGAGGCAGTCCTTCAGCCACTTTCTCTATGCTGATGGGCAATGCTGTCCTTCCGAATGACACCACTGGCTGGCACACCTCCGTGGGAGTAGATGGCCTCGACAATCCAGAGAGGACACTCGGGCAGAGAACGTCAGAATCGGTCGGGATGCTGCCCATGGCTATCGGGTCGACATCATCCGAAACAACAGCTTCCCAAGCATCAATGGCCATTTCACAAACAATTCAGACAGACCCTTCATTGATCCCCAGTTCACTGTATGCAGCTGGCTTATCGGCCATGGCAACAAGGTCAGTGTCAATGCAAATGAGACGGCCAACCAGTGACATGGAGGCAAATGACCAATGCGATGATGAAGAAAGAGCAGGGACAGTGAATGATAATGTTGAAGAATAGTCAGCTTACGACTGTCGTGTACATTTATCTGTATTACCAGCATGCATTATATAACATGGCCTGTGAGACTGGCAAAACAGATTTTGTGGAAAAATAAAATTCTTGTGTCTCTGGGATTAGCAATAGGTTTTTCGGAGCAGTCTCTTGGATTGAACACAGTGAATGTGTGACCCGCTCTGCAAAAAGGGCACTTATGTTGCAAAATTTGAAAATAGTGTTTTATATATAGCTGGAAAGGCCATTTCATATGGTATATGTCTGAGGTCTGTAGCATTTTGCAATCACAAGATATTTGGAAATGTTCATGTTTGTTTTCAGGAATTTCTTGAAATGACTTGAAGAGAAATAAGCCATTTAAAAAAACAAAAAGCAAAGCACTCGACAAAAACATTCTTTTTCTAACTTTATTTACTGAAATCAAAGATTTTGGTTATGAAAGATGCAAAAAATTCCCTCCCTTCAAAATCACTTGTTTGAAGAATTGTTCACCCTCTTCACATTGAACGGCCCATAACTCGTAAAAGCATACAGCGACTTATGTGGCCTTTTTGCAGAGCGGGTATATATGTATTTGTCTTAGTTTAGGATGTGTATTTTGGCTGGTAGCACCAATTATGAGTTTAACATTTAAAACCAGTGCTGTGCCAAGTTCATTAGAGTTGAACACGGAAGTAGCCCCACATTTGAAATGGGCCATATTCTATGAAGTAACTTGCGAATTCCAGAGGACCATGTAGCCAGGAACTAAAAATACACAAAAAACACATTGCACATGTACATAACAGAAATTAAAGGACTTCAAGTCATTCATTCACAAATGTTTTAATTGAATAAAATCTATATACAATATACCCTCACAACATGCCATCTTGTATTAATTCAATTCTATTTTCAATTAACAAACTCACACGGGCTGAACATTAGCACCCGGCAAAATGTTTTCTCAAAGCCTAACCATCTTGCCAAACAGTAGGGCACTTTTAGAGAAAATATGTAAAATCATTAGGGGAAAAAAACTTTGTTTTGACAGTTGTGTACATGTATAACTTAAAAGCTGGAAACCCACATGGTTGGAGAATATAAAGTTAAATTCAACATACTTTTTAAATACAATGCATTATGTATTCGCATATCACTTATTACAGTGTAATAAAGACTATGCTCATACTGTAGGTTGTGGTTTGACTTTGTCGGCATAAGCCTCAACAAACATGGTATCCACACAAGAATTTCCAGTATAGCAGTTGTTTGTGTAGTGAATAATATAATTGAATCCAAAGATCTAGAGGATGTTCATTATTAAAGGTTTGGTGAAGTGGTGTATGTTAGACTAATCCAACAAGCAAAATTAGAAGCCATCTTTGGGTACCCAATCGGGCGGTACTGCGCCATACGTGTTCTTACTTTGGCAATCCTATTGGTCAATGGCGCAATGAGTGCGCGTGTATGGTACCGCTCGATTGGGTACCCAAAGATGGCTTCTAATTTTGCTCGTCTGATTAGTCTATAGCAAAGCTCCACTGTGTCTATCTTGGGTTAAAATTGCCATCCGTTTTCCACAAAGCTATCACAGCTTATACATTCCATGAACTGTCTAGTTCCTTATAGCTGGTAGAGGATGACTCAGTCTGTTGGGGAATGAGCTTGGGTTTCTACCTGCGGAACAATGAAAGGATTGCTTAAAGATGTTAAATGTGATCCAACAAGCAGACAAATTTAGAGTACATTTGTATCTGTGACGCCCCATGCCCAAACCAGACATTTTCCTGCCAAAAAACAGAATATGGCTTTTTGGCCCATCACTTAAAGGGCTTTAAAATTAGCCCTCACCGGGGTCTACGGGTGAAGGTCATTCATTAACTGCGGGAACAGCCTGGTTTTGGGGTTGGTCGTCACATGTACATGTATTCACTTTCCAAAAGCTACATCATTTCTAAGCATGCACCCTCTGGCTTTTCCCATTAAAATATTTTCAAATAAGTCTCGTAACCGGGTTAATGGGACCACCCAAATTGCTCATTATAATACAATGTAAGGCTTTATTATAAATTTGATTGTAAATCCAAAGAAACAAACTTGGGACTTTAGGATTTTATTGTAGGAGTGATCTTTGTATCAACAGTTCATTGTAATAGTATTCTGACATTGGGGGAAAATGTAAACATTCAAAATTGAGTCTCCCAGAAACTCAATAATAATGAACATTCTAAAACTTTATTTGACCACTTAATAGCTCATGTGAATTTTTTAAATGTCTTACCTAATCCCTGTCCTGTGTTAATCTTCGTCATCGGGTGGGATACCTAGTTCCTCATTTGTCCACTTAGATGCATCAGGCCATGGGTTGTGACCCTGCAAAGGAAACCAACAGAAATTCCAACAATAAAAGTATGTGAACCAAAAGAGTCCATTATAGCTGTTCTGCAATAACCCGTAGCAGACAAACCATAACAAAGTACAGACAGCAAACACTGTATACACCAGTTTAAAAGCACAAAACACCTTTTCTGGTAAAATTTTAACTGAAAAATGTATGTTGTAGTCTGATGGTACAGTGTAAAAGTCATTTGTAGACACAATAGAGTACCGAAGTGATGACGTCAATCAATGCAATGTTTGGAACCAGAATACATTCTAAACTGCATGTGTTTGGAACCAGTTGCCGTGGCAACTGACGTCAGACTTCGGTACTCTATAAATCCTTAAATTTGTATTAACCCTCTCCTCATTACGGGTACTCCTATCACGTGTACAAAAATAGTTTTCTCCACAAAACCTACAAGTAGTTGCTGACGCTCAAAGGTCAAAAGTGCTAGATTTGTTTGAAAATGGTTTTTGTAAGCACACGAGATGCCAGAAACGCAGTCAAAACTCTGTCAAAAATGGTGCATTTGGAAACTACTACAATCTTACAGCAACGTTTGAAGAACTGGAAATACTTTTATGAATATTGTAAATACCAGAGGGCACCAATAATGGATCATGCTAATTAGCGTCAACAAAGCGTCAACAATTTATAAAAGCACTGTTAAGCTTAAACATGTTATTCACAATATTTAGTGGGCTCCTTTGATTATTTAAAAGTATCATTAGTATTTAAAAGTATCTCAAAATGTGTGATTTTTAAGCGAAAAAGTACGACATCAACGGTGCTTTTTCCCGGCAGCCATCTTGTTTTTCTGGGACATGGTGCAATCGCGCATGCGCAAAAGAGAAAACAAAGATAGCGGCGCCCATTCATCGTAATTTTGTCGTCATAAAATTTCGTTTTTATGTGGGATTGTGAACGGGAATTCGCCCAATTTCTTACATAATACGAGATGCGAGAGTTTGTTGAATACAAGTATAGCTTTTGTGAAGCTTAAATTTGCATTTTGCGCTTGTTGACGATAAATAGCATGACCGCCAATAATTAATGCTGAGGCTGGAAATGATGTATTTTTAGGAATGTTACTCACCAAAACATCTTCTGGTTCGTGGTAAAACCTCCATAAAATCCAAAACCACATGGCTCCAGTGATGATCTCCCCCTTCCAGTATTGCTTTTTGCTGGGCTTTATGGCACCACGATACACCACACTGGCACTGTTAGTAAAAAGGATGGCCATTCAAGGATACACGGTCAGTTTTAATGCCAAGGGTGGAAAAAGTTTCTGCAAAATTATGAAAATATTGCGATGTCATTACAGATGTGAGAGACACTACATATATTTGTAGTTTGTATACAAGCACCTCGATGGGCTGCAGCGCTCATGAACTTTGAACATCATGTGCAATGTGGACCATGCACAATGGCACCGGAATTAAATGATTTAACTTTCAACGGCACACAAAATAATTACGCCCTCTTAAAAGTTAAAGTGCCATAGGGCCTACTCTGAAATGCAAGTACCCATCGAGCTAATTTTTATACCATTCAATTTGTCTTGCAATTCCCTATCCATTGATATAAAATTTGTGACAAATAACGTTAGCTTAAAAAACCGCAAAACGCCGGACTCCCTGCGGTCATGCTTGTCCGGAAACTAGGCAAATCAAACTGTTCAATGGATGCAACGTCTTTTTAAAGCACTTACTGCCTCCTGGGTGCTCCACACAATACACCTCTGAGCGGTGCAAATGATGCTCGTAATCTGGAAAGACCATACATCATTTCTTTATGATGAGAACAGCCCCCATAAGCATGATAAATCAAGAAAAAGTGGTAACTTTTCAGAGCAGTTTTCCTAATGTGACCTTCGACCCCTTAGTGACGTACCCACTGATACCGCCTAAGCTTGTTGCTTTTAGTTCATTGTCACACCAAAAACCAGATGGTTTCAGTTTAAGCTCTCATGGAAAACAAGCAGATAAATTTTCATTAAATATCTTATTGTGGTTTTATTGAAGTTAAAAGCACATTTCTTTCCGATTTTGGTATGTTTGTAAAAGCTTCAATTCAATTTATTAAGCAACTTGAGGGAATTCAATTAGTGCGTTACCAGTCTGGTATCACGCTTTTCGATTATTATTCAGTCCATAAGGAGGTGGGCACCAGACAGACAATCAACCTGTTTTCTCGTACACTGTCTGAACATAATGGGGGAGTCTTGACAACGTATCAAAACATTTGTGGCTTGATTAAGCTTTCAGCACACATGTTCGAAGTGCACCGCGTTATTTTATTAGGTTAACTGTACTATGTACAGTGTGTACAACCATGGAGAAAGAATTCTTCCTCCATGGTACAACGTATTGATTAATCTAAAATGACCACTAATCAAATGCAATTGATTTGTTGTGGTTCTTTCTTTTTTTGTGGGAAAACTTTCAAAAAGCTGGCATTTTTATGACAGACAAAAGTTTAAATGCAGCAATCAGTTTGTTTTGTTTTTTAACTGAGCATGCTGTGATAAAATTTAAATTGAAGTTATGAACTCTTGAAATTTACAAGCGTGCGAGAAAGAGGATTTGTTGAAAAGGAATAACCCTGAAAGCAGCATCATGGCAGATGTTGCTGTTCTTCGGCCTGAGGGCATTCCAACAATATTTGGGGATCTGGATGAGAAGAATATCACGTTTCTTGTCGACACTTCAGGAAGCATGTACCCATATCTGGAGGTTGTCAAGGAACACTTAATAGAGGTCCTACTAGCCCGTTCATTTAAGCGAAACGATACCATGTTCAATGTGATGGAGTTTTCCTCGGAGGTGATCCCGTGGGCGGACCGCATGGTGAAATGTACCCCGCAGACTGTCACTGTCGCCGGCGAATGGGTGAAAAACCTGGGATGCAAGACGGGAACAAACACACTGGATGCACTTTTAGCAGGATTCGCTGACCCGGCGTGTGAGGCTGTGTATCTAGTGACCGACGGACTTCCCGACCAAATGCCAGAGGAGATTTTACAGCACGTGGCGGTGGCTAGCAAGGGACGTCCGGTGCATGCAGTTTACCTCTCTGGAAGCACTGCAGATGTGCCAGCATGCGACTTTCTCACGAGTCTTGCGATGGATACGGCCGGGACCTTCCATTCGATCAGTCTGTCCAATAAGGGCTCAATAGAAGAAGTCAAAGCACTGGTCCGTTCAGACCACGCTGTGAAACGAATCCCGCATTCTGCACCGACAACTATCGACAACCCTCCGATGAAGAACGTGAAATTGTATGACACAAGCAACGGTGTTCCAGCGACTAGCATCAAGACAACTCTACAAAATCTTCCAAAATCAAACACCATAATCTACATCAATGAATCAGATGAGACGGCCACAAAAACATGCAGCGTGACAACTTCACTTGATCATGATCCCATCGAGATCGAGCGGAGACTTATTTCCATCGATGACATTCCAACACGGGTGATTCGGACAGAAAATGTCCAGCTACGCTATCCTGATCTCACCTGGGAGATGTATCGACCCACAACGACACTCGTGCGGAGGCTACTTGCGAATGCTGACCAGTCATCAGTGACCGGTGGTGTGCTCTTGCAAGGGATGAGAGTCCTGGCAAGACGAGATAAGGATGGCTTCTACTGCTTGGGAGTTGTTAAGCAGCAGGTGCCTAATTATATAAGATGCCAATATTTTTTACTTTTTTGAATGGGAGTCCTTTGGCCTTGGGCTGATCGGTTGTAGAAGACAACCTGGATCTTCTCCATCTAGTAGTTCAGAAGTCTCCCATATTAAATTAAAAAAATTATATCATTGTTGTTAGAGTCATTCTGCCTAAAACAAAATTAGGTTTTGGGGATTTTAAAATATTTAATTATTACTGGAAATTGAAAAACACATGTAACCCTATTGCCATTCAAAAATGTGAGGTACATGTAGTTTGTTTTCTTTTCATTTGGGAAGGTGCAGATCTTGGATTTTCAGAATGGGGCACAACCTTTAAAGGCATAGCCCAAATTAGTGACCTCCAAAGGAGTTAAAGTTTTTCGTCGTGTGTAATCCTTAAGTTGAGAAAAAATATTTGAGAAAAAATAAATGTGGGGGCAAGCATCCCCCTCTCTAAATCCGCCCTGTAACTTATAGTTGAGGGCAATCTAGTTTTAGGCTTGCTTGATTTATTTTTCACTAAACACATATGCAAGAAATAATCTCTTGAGGATAAGGTCATGGACTAACCCTGTTGATTGGCTTCTACTTGGCTCATTTATAGGTCACAACCAACCACACCTTCCTTATTGAGTTTGACAAGGAGCCGGGTTCCAAGGCACAGCCACAGCTTCAAGAAACAGCAATTTATGACATCATTTCCTTCAACGACGCCTCAAGGCATTCCATTGCTGCTGGCGATAAGATCTTGGCCCCTCAGGGAAAGTTGCAGCACCGGTACGCCCCAGGGACAGTACGAGAAGGACTTGAAGGAAGATCATCTGGCTGTAAGTTCAAATTGTTACCAGATCACTCTCTAATTTTCCTAACTGCTTTTTGAAAAGAAAATAGAACTAACAGATTCTTAATAGTTTATGAACTATTGAAAATTAATTATGGAGATGGTATTCCATAATTTATTAACTTTCTAGTAGTTCATAATGTTGAAGAATCCACATGTACTAGTGTGAACACATGTATGTAAATCTGCATAAATATCAACTTTATATAAACAAAATCTAAATATCCCAAATTGTTTTGATGTAAAAACGATATCCTTTTTTAAAAGGGATATCATTAACTTTTCTGAAAAATAAATCTATTTAAAGTTCTTTTGTTCTGGGAAAAAGGAGAAAATGGCTTCAAGAAATTCAAATTTTCCAAAGTCTGCCAGTAGATTTTTTGAAATAAGAAATATTCAGTTAAAAATTGCCTGTAAAGTGAAGGGAAAGGACTGATAAAGAATTCACCAAAGCTAAGGTATTTTCATGATGTTTATTCAATGTTTCTGCTCTTCATTTAATTAAATGTTTTGTTTTAATAAATCTTAAAAATAAATGTTTTTATTTGAATGAAATAAATACTTTTTCTATTTTGGGTGTCTGCAGCCCTTTGAAAAAAAACCGCTTTGAAAAGGCTTTGAAAAAAAGATTTTGTAAAATGTTCTGAAATCGCCCTACCCTCTCCCTTAACTCCTTGAGACTGGATTTTGATTCATCTGACTAATACTATTTCTGTTGAACGGACAACTTCAATCAATATTGTCAATGAAAATTACAACAAAAGGCAGCCTGCCATTTCCACACACAGTAATTGGCACAACTGTAAGCTATCGTTGACACTTGCATACAACGTCAAGGTCGCCTTGAGCTAAAAATATCAACTTCGTTAATGGGATGCCTGTTGCTAGGTTGGAAGCAGTCACCATAGTAACAAACACACTGGTGATGATGCATATTTGTTGCTGTTGCATATTTGCAGTGGCTTGGTTGTAGGAACGTTAACGCTGTTGTTTGAATGATGGGTGTCTGTTCTCCAATGTTAAGAGAGAAAAAATTGCCTTGCAAGCGTGCTTGTTCATGGTGGACAACATGTTCATTTTAGAAAGGTATTTATCATTCATCAGATATTTAGTTGGATGCTTTCTTACATATAGGATGGCCGTTCATTTTACATATTGAGCCTGGTAAACTTTGGTAGCATTTTAAGGATTTTCAGGGTTTAAGAGGAGCAGCGTCATACTTGGAAATTATATGCCAGAAGTGATACATTTGCATTGGTGGTAAAAAGGTTACTGTTAATTAATTAATTAAGCAAAATTGGTCAGTGCATTGATTCAGTGCTGTATTAGATAAAGTGTATCTCGCTCCATCTATTTTAACATGAGCAATTCTGAAAAACTATTTTTGCTTTTAAAAATGATTTGAAATTAAATCTGTATAAAATAAATGTACATTGGTACCATTTAAGGCAGCACATTACATGTTAGTCTGCCCTAACTGCATTTAATTTTTATTTTATTAGTTGACAAGATGCATTTCCTAAGAATTTTTAAATCATGTTTTGGGGGTTTTTTCTATAGGTGCTGCCGATACTGAAAATCTGGTTGTCAGTTTCTTTGACGGAAAAACAGAGAAAATCTTGAAGCAGGCGTCCGTCTGGATTGCGCACCAGCTTTACGAGAGGATCAAACTGGAAATACAGATGCCCATCACGGCGAGACAGTACCTCATCAACAACCCCCATTACCCTGTCATGCTACCCCCAGGATACAACTCCAGGAGAGGGATGGGTGGGGCAGCTCAGGATGCAGGCTACCTGGTGGGCGGTTACGATGCCAGATTTGAGACGGGGGGGAAGTATCCCGTCTATGTTCCCGTTTATCCTGAGAATGCGGCCACTTTTGGATTCAGGATGCCATCAATCAGAGACAGCGCTGTCAAGAGTGAGGAGGTGCACCGACTCATCCCTGGGACCAGCCTGACCAAAGAGGACCTGAACCGTAAGGTGATGCAGCAGCTGATGGACCACAAGATGATCCCAACGATGCCGGCGGTCCCCAAGGCCTCCCTGGAGACAGAGAAGAGGACTTCCCCGCCACAGTCGGGAATCTTGCGGAAGAGTGTTTCTTTCCGGAAAGAGGATGGGGACATGGATTCGGGAATTGAGTCTTGTACCGCAGCATCGTGCATGGCTGGAGAATCGCAGTCCGAGCCAGAATCGGATGAAGATGATGAAGAAGATGATGAAGAAGATGATAGACTACTAGGGGCTAGCACCCAAACATTATCACTCAAAGACTCGGGGGTCGGCACTGACTATAGCCTACTTTACAACTACCGCCCTGATAGTTCTCTGGATGAACGCCCACCTTGGCAGTACTGGAATCCAAATTTCAAATCCTCACGCCCCTCCTCATCAAGGAAAAGTTCCAATGCCAAGCCATTTCGTGAGACAGTTCTCAGTGCACCAGCAGAAGCGAAAATACAGCCAATCTTAGCTGAACCAATCACGGCTGTTTCGCTGTCCCAGCGACAGGCCTTATTGGACGCAATCGACCAGGACATCAAGACCGACCGGGCCCAGCTGGAGTGGATTCAGAGGCATCCGCATCCACCCATACGACCTCCTCATGACCCGGAAGTAGACATGGGTCCGGTCAACCGCAGCGGCAACTTCAACACGGTCAATCATCAGATTAAGAGTGACCGGGCTCATTTGGAGTGGATCTTGAAACATCCTCATCCTCCAAATGGTGCCTTCAAGCAGCCAGGAGTGCCAGCTCATCGGAAGGTCGGCAGTCGGGATATGGTTCGCGAGGCGAAGGAAAGGGCCTACATGGAGTACAGGTAAAAATATATAGAGTAATTTTTGTATTATGCAAAAAGACTTGAAAAAGGTAGCGTAGCACTGTCTCTCAAACAGAGGCAAACATAACCACTGTATCAGCTTAGAACTTGGGCATACAGTCCAGAAATTTCTTACAATTCAGAAACTTTCGTGTATAGATGCAAGACACCAAAACTTTGATAGGATGTGAACTAAAAACCAAGTGTCCTTAAATACCTAAATTGTGAATATGTCAGTCCATGAAGTGATATTCTAGTCCCATAGAGAAAAATGTACAAATATTTTGAAAAGAAACCATTTAAAGTTGGTAACTTTTTATAACCAACTAATTTTCAGTGGAATGTAAACATATTTCTATTTTGGTTTTCTTTCTCGAAATTTAGTTACTAAATTGTACAAGCTGTTCCATTTTAAGTCTTTTCAGTTGTATTAATTAATGAGTAATTAAGTTCAAAAGATGCACAGATTTTATGTGAACAGTACGATTTTCAATTTCACAAAGTAACGCGCACAAAAACATCTTATTCTTTTGTCAAGAGCCGGCAGAAAGCATTTTCACAAAGTAACTATCAAATTAAGTATAACTGAAGTGATACTTAATCCAATTAGTCAATTAATTGCCAACCCTTATTTTATAACTTTGTAAATTATCGGCAAAAATAGAAAATACAAATTAAATTTACATTAACACAGAGTGTTACTTCGGTGTGTGACAAAATACATGGGTCATTCCATAAACTTGGGGTCCAAAAGTGTGACATTTGTTAGTGTCCCTGTTACACCTGACCTGCGTAATTTCCCATCATGTATCATTTAAATTGACTTCACACTATTTTTTACTTGTTTGGCAGGTACTTTACTTTACATAATCACTCTTGGAGATAGAAGGCATTAACCCTCCCTCTCTCAGTGCCAAATTGGAGCCAACTACCCTATCTATCAAAACCTATCGAGTGACAGGTTGAGACACACAAGCTGTGGGAGAGGAGAGGATTTGGGTTTTCGATAAGTTGTGATAGTTATAATAGTAGGAGGGTTAAAATAATGTGTTCTGAATTGCAAAATCTTAAGCCGTGTCCGCACTGGACTTTTTTGGGGGAAGGTTTTACTGAGACGATGGTAAAATGAAAAATGGTCAAATGTGACCACTGTCCGCACTTGGACTTTCGAGACGGGAACATTTTACCGAGACCGTGGGAGAAGTAACCGAGCTGTCAATATAACGACTCATGAGGGCACTTTGCGTGACCTTTCTACATTGACGCAATTGACCCAAATCCCCGGCCCAAATCACGCGTGCCTTTTCATTTTTCCGGCCGATGTGTACACGCAGGCCTACGTCTTTAGCACCAATCAAACTTCTGACTTTATCAATAATATAATCTACCATGATTGCGACCAAAAGAGGAACAACGCACTGGAATTTGGAAACTTGCCACGTGCACTGCACCGCGGTGAAACAATGCAAAGCGCATGCGTGGTGTCCCTATGTAGCATGACCTTTCGCTCGGGCCGGATGTACGCTTTCCTGAGCCGCTTTTACCGACTCGCACTGTCCGCACTGGACTTATCGTCTCGGGAAAAGTTACCTGGTCAGTTTTCCTGGGCAGCAGTTGCCCGGTAGAAGTAACCGCTGGACTCAGGAAAAGTAACTGAGAGGAAAACGTCCTAGGCTGTCCGCACTGGACTTAAAATGGGAAAAGTTCCCATCGTCTCGGTAAGTTTTACCAAAATAAGTCCAGTGCGGACAGGGCTTTATACAATGTAACAGGGAGACCAAAAATGTCACACTTTTGGACCCCAAATTTATGGAATGGCCCACATGTATTACAGGTAAATAGATGTGACAATTTCCAATTTCCAATTTCCAATTTCCAATGTCTTGATTTTTACAATTTTCTCTTGCATTCTGCAGACGAAACCAGGTGATGCAGATGGAGGCACACTTTTCCCAGATGGAGATGGGTGCCAGAAAGATGGAGGAAGCCAAGGCAGAGAGATGCAGGTTGGTTGATATTTCCTTCGTGAGCTGTAGCAATAAAGGGCACTAAATCAAGATCTTGGCTTCAAGTTTATTTAATTTTCTCAGATGGGCGGGGGGAAGTTGAACGGGTGCAGTTGCAGAACATGCAGAAACCCAGAAACCCTGTATGGTTGTTCTTCCTGTATGAACGAAACCAGGAGGATAGGGCCACTAACACCGAGCACCTGCCCCCCTCACACCCCTCACACCCCCCCTTCCCCGCTGCATGTAAAATTGTGTCTGCAGGCAGAAGATTTTGTGATCAAGTTTTTGGGCAATTAATAAAAATTCCCCTTTTCAAAAGAAATCCTAGAGCCGCCCCTGAGCTCAGTCGTAATTCATTGCAGAATAAAGTCTGAGTTTCACTTCATCCATGCCTCATTAGAAGAGGAATGTTGGCTGGGAAAATAGGCTTTCTCTTTCAAAAGAAAGTAGTGTTTTGAATAACATATTCATATTTATATTGAAGTCTGATCACTATCGCTTTCAATAATAAGTTTTTCATTTAATAGATTTATTTTAAATTAATTTTGCACACGTTTAACCAAAGGCATCCCAGCTTCATCTATGCAGTGTGCTAAAATGTGTGGATTACCATGCTTGTCTGCTGTGAAAGAAAATACATCATCATGCCACCCGAGCAGGCCGAATAAACATAATATTACAGCAGTAATGCCTGCAGTACTGAGTTCAGAAATTGATTTCAATGAATTTAAAGCTCCTGTAGTTGTAATATTGATCAGCAAGGGTTGATGGAGGGAAAGATTCATTTACATGAACTGAGAATAATTTTCCTGAACAGATGCTTTCATTGATTGATCATCATGCATGGTAGTAGGAATAAAGTCATGACGTCAGCTCATCCATAAACCTAAAATTGCTTCTTTTTTTTAATCCTCCTCAATCTTACTTACCCACCCTTTCTTAATTGTGACATTACCATAGAATTCTTGTGCAGGTGCATTCAAATTAAGTGCAAGGTTGATGGTGTTAGGGTTGGAGAGTTGGGTTATACCCCATGGTTGTGATGAGTGGCTACGCACAAAAACACTTCAGTTTTATCTCTGTTACAATTTTCATGAAAAAAAAGCTTACAAAACGCCTTACGTTTAACAATTTTCTCACATCCCCTGACTGATTTTGATCTTTTCTCTGTATTCTTTTCCCCTCTTTATTGTTTGAACCCCCAAATCTTTTGAAATCAGTGCTACATTATCTGTGGAGGAAACCCTTACAATGCAGTATGACAACTCACACCTCACACTAACCAAAGACACTCTTACTGACCAGATACACGTACCTGTGTCAGCAGTAGTATATCCGGACAGTGCAAAGATAACGTACACACAGCCCACATCTCAGTCCTACATCACTGATGATAATCAACCACGAACACGAGAAAAACTCACTGTTCAAGACGTGGTTTTTGGTGAGAGAAAGACCTTAACACCCCCTCCAGCTCCCAAACAAGACGATGTTTACAAAACCTCTGGAAAAAGTGATTCTCCTAGGGGTCAAATTTTAGTCAATCCTTACATCTTGAAGCATTCTTATTCCATCATACCGAAGACAACTTCACAAGGTACCGATATGGGCTCATCAAAAGATGGGAAATTGGCAGCAGTTGGGAATGTTAAAGCTCAACATCCTAAAACCTCGGGAGCGAATTCCCTCCAAGCAATGTATGAGCTTCAGAAGTGCTCAAAGAGAGGAGAGAAAAAAGTCGTCCGGGTGACCAACACACAGATGAATAAAAAGATAACCCAGGATTTTGAGAATTCCCTCATTACATTTCTTGAAGAAAATTCTCTCCCAGGAACCAGTACTGAAGAGATGGTGCACAGCATGCAGCAGATGCTAAATTCATCCTATGCCCCCAAATCCGTTCCTCCAGCAAGAATGTTACAATCCCGCGAAAATGTCCATGATAAATTCCTCAACAAAACAGCCTCCAGATTAGCACATACTTCAAAGGAAGTTTCAAGCTCATCAACTGTACAAAAGCAGGTTACCACCAAAACAGTCACTGCCGAAAACAAGTCGCGTCCGCAACCATTTTTTGCTGAAAAATCTCTTATTCACCCTAACATCATAAACCGGCAAACCTCAAAGATTATTCAAAACTCAGCGACTCAGAACTCAACCACTGCTCAGCATAACTCATCAGTAACTCAAAAGCATTCAGTAAGTGAGCAGTCAGTCACTCAAAACTCTTTCAGTAACAGCTCAGGGCAAGCTAAAACTCACACTGTCAGAGCAGTGGAAAATTCACAGGTGTGTACGGAAGTCAAATTAGCCGTGCAGATGACAACGGAAACTATACCCAAAATGGCCGTGGCCACGATCCCCAAACCACTAGCTCATCAGTAAGTGTGGCCCTCGCAACATCAGCATTGTTTAGCTGCATCATTACATAGACTAGTGCATGCATGATAATTGTCCATGTCATTGCTTTTTGGTTGCTTTTTTTTTTGGCATGATGTCTGTGTTGTGAACCTCATCAGTCTCCCATTTGTGAAATTTCTGCATGCATCATCATTTTTTTTACATGTGTACATTTTTAACACAGCCCATGTGATTTTCATTTGTCATTCTAACCCAAGGTGTCTGCGAAAGTGAGTTTGTTTTTGCATTCAATAGAGGACCTTTAACAATAGAGGACAATAGGGTCCCCAATTGAGAAAGGTCCCCGGTTGAAAATCGTGTACAAAACCAATGAGGGTCCTTGCCAAAAAGTTAAAGTATGAACAATAGGATGACAATAGGAGGTCCCTGATTGAAGGTGTTTGCACAATTGTGTGGTTTTGTGGAACATAGTACAACTTTAGCTGCATTACATACACAAGTAGTGCTGGTTTTTGTGTGTAAAGTATTGTCGTTCTTCGTGTTTCAGAGTATTCTTTTGGCATACATTGTCATTGAAGATCAAACAGTTATACCTCATCAACATTTTCAGTAGGAGCTCTTCTTTGTTTTACTTTTCAGTCAAGATGCTTATTTTTTGTTATTTTACATAGCGTCTACAAGATAGTGAATAATGAATCTCTTACGTCGCAAATTATGTCAGTGCAAACAAGATTTGGGGGTTGGAAAAGCTTAGATGAGTTTTTAAATTTGAATTGACATTATATCACCACAAACAGATCAGTCATAATTTTTGAAGAAAAAAAATAGGACCTTACGTGTAGCGGCCATCTTCAAGGGATATTTTAGTCGTTAAAATTCTGTAACAGTGTTAAGCTCAAAAGCTTACCCATGCCTATCCAAGGGTAACAAAGACTCTAGCCTCGAAGATGGCCGCTACGTAAAAGGACCATCCTGGTGCTCCAGGATTGCTTCACCTTCAAAACATTAAACAATTTCATAATATCTATTGGACAGACGGTGGCTTTTCCCACTGCATATTTAATGCATTTGAACTAATGCAGGAAACTCTTTGTGCTTCCCGTAATATTGCCCTCTTTGTCCCTTTTTCGCATTCTAGTTTTGATAATTTTATGAAGCTTGTAGGAAAGAAACTTTTTGTTGCAGTTATCATACACTGGAGGTTAAGCTGGTATAAAGAAACATGCCAGTAGTAAATACATGTACATGTAGGTCTTCTTAGCTCAGTGTTTTGGTAATGAGCAGTGTTGTAGTCAATCACTTTTCTTGAGTACTAATACGAATACTAGTACAGGAAAATGAACTCGTGAGCATGAGTACAAGCTTGCTTAATGCAACCTTGGGTTATAGTCAAGTATATTTTCATGAGTATAATTCAAGCACAGAAAACATGTTCTCAAGTCTGAGTGCATTATGACTACAACATGTTTCATAAGTCATTCTGTAATATTATGTATGGTACAACATGCTTCCATGCAACAGTAATTTAGTTTGCATTTGTTGTCCCTGACTTGCATAATATTGTGCTGTTGTTTTTGTTGTTGTTTTAAGCAGTTCTTTTTTGTGTCCGTCCTTTGATTAAGCCCCTATACTTGCATATATACCCCCCTCTTTCATTCACTCTGTTTTAATTTATTGCTCCTACCTGCCCTTCTCACATTGTCTATTATACAAATATTGAATGTTTATGAGTGCGATGGTAAGAATAATTTCATGAGGTGACAGATTGAATGTTCCATTCCACGAGGCGAAGCCGAGTGGAATGGGACATTCCATCTGTCACCGAATGAAACTATTCTCACCATTGCACGAATGTGAAACATTCATTATTTGTTTTATACAACGCCTGAATAAATCCGACAGATTGCATGCATGGATTTCTTGGTTACAACGTGCCGTTTACCTTCTCAGTCCCGCATAAAACCGCGACAAAAAATTGTCGAGTTCCGAATCAGTTGAAGCTTCAATTGTTGTTCCTACGTGTCTTGCAAATTTATCTAATCGTTTCACTGCATATTTGATTTGTCTCTTTGTATCTTTGTATTTGGAGCGTCAGCATCGCCTTCGAGTTCCAATATTTCGTCGCCATGTTGTGTGAATGACAGCCTTGTTGTAGCGCCACCATAGTGACCGTGAAATTAGGGAAGTTCTTTTGGTTCTATCAATGCGCGCGCACCGTTTGATAGAACCATGTGATAGAACGTTTTGGGCGGTGTGGGTTCGCGTCGTGTGATGGGTCGAATAATTCAATGCACGTGATCGACGATCCACCAATCGGATGGCTGGGATTTATTCAGGTGTTGTATAATATTCTCTATTGCATTTTGTTTGTATTTTTTTTGGCTCAAATTTTTGTTAATGGTTTTGTTTTGTATTTCTACTATCTCAGGAAATTCACAGCTGAAGTGATCAGACGCGACATCCAGAGACAGCGTGACAGCGAAGCGAAACTGAGAAACATCCAAGATGTCAAGCGTTCAGTCAGCAGCAGCATCGCCATGCAGCAGCAGGAGAGGTCCAACCGAGAGGCCGAGCGAGAAGCTGTGAGGGTAGAGACACTCAGGGGAAGGACCCAGCGACGGGAGGAGATATCGGCCCAGAGAGAGAAGGAGATCCAAGATGCCGTCACTCGTAGACAGGTGAGGAGGTTGTTCTTTTACAGAAGGGCTTGAAATAGCCACTTGACCAACGGTTCGTCAACTCTGGCATTCTTGCCAGGAACATTTCAAATCCAACACTAAGCACTAATGCAGTGGCACACTCTTTGCACTTTTAGTTTCAAGGGAATAGGAATCTAAGCCCCATGTAAAGTAATAATGACTGGGCTCTACCCTTGTCATTCCTGAATAAACCTCCAAAATCTGGTGGATTTTGTAGGATCCGTTATGTGAATTCCATGACCTAATAGCCTTGTGACTTGTTTGCACGATAATCTTGTTTTAAAATTGAAATCACCAAATACAAGGCTAAAAGCCACTCTAGGTATTACGATCAGAGGTGGTAGGCTTGGCGACATCTTAAATTGCCTTAAGGTTTTCCTGGGCCCAGATCTAAATAGAGGACAATTCTTCAACAGATTCTAGAGAAATTATCCCAATTTTCAGACCTATAGACTCATATAGTTTATTCACTATTCAGTAATTATGTAAGTAAATCTGAAGTCTTGAATCTTGCAAAAAATGTTTTTATGCAAATCGCCCATCACAAGGCCAAAGGCCACTCGAGGTGTGGGCTACAGAGGAAAGTGTGGAAGAACCAGCCCCTCACACTGAAACAAGACAAGATAATCGGATCTCTTCACAGTATGAATAGAGTCGGGATGGGTAACTAGTCCACTGCAAGGCATTAATTAAGCGTAGAAGTGCTATAGCCCAGGACTGGGCTCGAACCCACAACTTGCAGAATTACCTGCGGACCACGAATTCAATGCTCCTAACCACTAGGCCACGGCACTGAAATCCTGAGTCCGCAGTCTTGAGTCTGAAATCCACAAACTGAAATTTCATGTTTGGACTCTTCTAGTGCGGTCTGCTTGTTGCTGAGTGACACTTTTGAAATCAAGTTGGGTATTTGCTGTAAAACTAGATAATTTGAATTCCAACCTTGCAAGGAATGTGTCTATTAAATTTTGATTGCCACTGGTATTGTAAAATTATTTTGGTCAGGTGAACTTCTTGTGTTACTCGCCAATGATCGTGTGGAAGTATATATGAAATTTGTGCTCTATTCAGGATTCTTAACAATACTGAACTTGGAAATTGTCTCTCAATCTACCAAACAGGAGATCAAACAACAGAGACAAGATGACCTGACCAGGCAACATGCCCAGAACCTCGCGGAGCAAAATGTGCAAGAGGCTGCCCGGGATGGTCAGCGACGGAACAACGAGATCCGGCGGCGGGAGTTCTTCTACAACAAGGAGCAGAAGAACCAAGAGATGAAGGACCTGCGGCTGGCTGTGAGGGAGCAGAAGCAACAGGACTTGCGCTCGCAGGTGCTGCCGTAGGTCTAGCACTCAAGCAGCAGTGTATAACTGAGGTCCAATTTGCAGGGGGACACCCGAGGGGCACCAGTTTTTTTCAGGGGCACTTGATTATTAAGCTCTTGAGTACGGAGGACGGCCATAGCCGCAGTTTGAAAAAGACCACCTGGCCGGTTGTCATCTATGCATGCATGCGCATACTCAATCCATTCATGTTTCAACTATATTGTTCTTGAATGGGAGTTTAATGAATAGATGGAGCTTTTTCAAGCTTTCATTGACATGAAAGGGGGCTCCAAGTGTGATGAATAGGACCACTCTATCTATGGCCACCTATCCATGTTCCACTTAATCTTTGCCAGAATGGCCTGCATGGTTCTACCAGATAAAGGTCTTGGCTGAACATTTCAGAGGGTTAAAAAAAATTAGTTTCAATATTTTTAAAAATTCTTGAGAAACATATTTTCCTCTTTTTATTTACAAGAGAAATTCAGACAGTCTGGACAAAAAAATTATTGAAACATTTTTTTTGCCCTCTGTCGTATACTTCTATCAAATGTTGCTTTTGTACTTTTCCTGATACTTTTGTCAAGAATTGACGGTGGACCCAAGATGTTTAGTTTGTTTTTTGTTAGCATAAACGAATATTCTTGTCCATGTATGCATGTCACACTTTGGGCATCATGGAGCAATTCGGTTGGGCGACTAGAGTGACTAGACTTAACCATAGTCGATCTAGATGTCACCCGAACGCTGCACGGTTTGACTAGCTAGTGCAACTGGATCAACCTAGCTCCGGACCATGGTTTCTCTAGTCACTCGCGAGTTACGTCACGTTTCAAGATGGAGGATCGGTAAACTGGGCAAGTTTTGCAAACGTTTACGATAATTTGTTGGTTTTGTCCAATGATAATAACTCTTTGCAATAAGATAATGAATTATTTATTGCACCAAAGTTAAGTAGAGAAAATAATAGAAATAAATAATAGAAAATAGAAATGACATGCAAACATTTGCTTCGTTAACAACTAGCAGACGACATTCTTTGCAGTTTGTTGTTGCTGCACACTAACTAGATTTGACGTCGTCGATCGACTGGATGCGTTCGAGTGAAGGACAGACCACGCATGCGTTTTTTAAATAGCAAATTGACAAAAAGGACTAAGTCAGCAGCACCCGAACTTGCTTATGCTTGTTGGAATGGTTAGAAAACTACTTGATAACCATTTTAAGCAAAAAAGAAAACAAGTTATTGTGTGCTGTATTGTCTACTTAGTTTATCAGACACAGCACCAAAGATTAAAATCCCTGCTTTAGAAGAACCACTCCAGCTTTTATGCTTTAAGAAAATAATTGTGTCTTCTTTCACGGCTGCTACCGGACATACATAAAATGTGTTTCTGTTAAACCTGTTTAACAAGTTTAATTTTAGATTTAGTTGTCGTAAATTTGGACACTCGGGAAGTATTGATTTTTGTTCTTTCTGAAATAAACATATATTCGTGCTTATTAGTGGCGTATTCAGCTGGGAGGGGGGCAGGGGTGGGGCAACTTCCCCCCCCCCCCCCCCGGGGCAACTTTCCCCCCCCCCCCCCACCCCCCGGCAGCATTTGAGGCATCATAAAAAAACAAAAAAAAATAGTGGTTTTTCGAGACAATTTTAAGACGATTCAGACGTTGTTTGCCCTCCCTGGCACAAAAAGCTGGATACGTTACTGTTCGTGCTCTACATAGAAAAATGCTGCCTCAAAAAAAAGGTGATACAAATCCAAAATACGCATTCAGGTTGAAAAATGTTCAACCTTTTTTAGCTTCTAATTTAAAGGTCACTGAAAAATTGCAGATTTGTCAGTAAATATTTCATGTAAATTGTATAGCTCATCAATAATTTTATTGACAGAATTATTTTAGATAATGAAATGAAAGTATATTATATATTTCAAGTACATAATAGGATACAAACTACATTAATGAGTTTTAAATGTTTTTCTGGATGTAATAGGGTAGTAAACGTGTAAACAAAAATCATAAACAACTAGTTGTTTTTGTTTTAAAAATTTCATTTACATTATGAATTATTAATTCAGATACATGTACAAGGTAAAGAGCTTCGAGACTATATCCCCACGCCAAAAATAGTTTCAGAATGGGTACCGTGACAAACTTGCAAAGTAAAGAATTTTGTAAAGATTTGTTTTGATTTTGGAAGACAAAACGTTGGAGAAATAGAAAGTACCATATCTTATAATGTGATTCAAAAAAGATGTAATCGTCTGTTTATTATAATTATGGATTTTGTCAAAAACCTCTTATTAATACATGTGTTCCCTCAGTGGAGTTGTAAATAAAAAGACGCAAAAGTATCGATACAATTGTTGTGATTTTCATTACTTTTATTCATTTTGAAAAGTGAAATTCTTTTTTCTAGAAATTTCTTGCTAAAAAAGCGGGGTGGAAAGAAAGTGACGGAGAGATTGCACGTGCTCTACGTTGTTGAAAGAAAACAAATTTTAAATTCTTTTCAAGTTGGAAGCACCTGTATTCTCACGAGGGATTTTACAAATATTATTCGGCTACTGTTTTTGAAATGTGAACTTTCAAGAGACCTGAAAATTACTTTCTGGGTGTAAAAAGAAATGATAGACCTCGAAATCCAATGCTGCCAATAAATGAATTTCTGAGCAAAGTATCAATTTTCAGGTTTTTGTTTCTTTTACATTTGAAATTGACTTTAAAGATGCTTTAAGATCATGGACACAAGTATTTCAACAGAGGACGCACCGATGAAACTCCTTTAAAGACGTTTTGCGTTGCAGATTCCCCCCCCCCCCCACCCCATCACGCAAGCTGCAAGCTTTCCCTTCCAAATTCAACTTGTGACTCTCGTTTGAAACGTTTACAGCGGAATAAATAAGTGAATGAATAGACGAATAAATAAATAAATACATATTTGAATAAACGATAAATAAATGACGAAGGAAAAATAAATAGGAAGAACAATCAATCAATCATTATTAATTAAACGAAATTGAAATGCTTAAACTTATCTACTGCATTCAATGCCATGCCGGGGTTTTGCTTTTAATTTACGGCTATACTAAAATTTAATATTTGACTGGCCCAGAAGCTTAGTAGAAATCGAAAATAATTGTCACTGCCACAACCGCATATAAACAGCGAGGTGACATTCCGCTTTTTATAACCAGGAACTTGGACGGCCTTAGTGATAAAGCCCGGGGGCATACGGAGCGACCCTTGAAGATAAAAGTGCTTTCAGAGTCACTCACCATCACAGCTGGCAAATGTCAAAGGAGACGGGACAGCAATAGAAACTCTCCAGTTGATGGGGACTCTCACGCCGACGCCATTGAGCAATCAACTACAGTCTTACATTTCGTTCAACCAATGCATAGTACAACCAACGTATGACTACAAAACGCGGGATATACTGTGACCATTTTGTGGTTCCCAACTGCCTGGACATTTTTGACCAAGTATAGTAGCGCAAAACGATGTATTCGCACGCGCAGCGCAGACGACAACGACAGAAACTTACGATGACGTCATCACAAGCTGTCAAAAGTGAAAGTTTTTTCGCGCCTATTTCTGGGAGACTCCACTTAGTGCATGCAGCGAGCTAGCTATGTATGTTCGTGTGCAACACACACGCACGGTGGGACGGTAAACGCATCACTCTCCAAACATCTTGAGGGAAACTGCCGCCATCCACGTGCCAACTTCACAGCTATGTGATACAGCTTCACTCGGATCGGGGAAAGGGTGAATTAATTTCATGGCACAGAATATATTAATTTTAGGGCCGGTGGTAATCTGTCTGTTAATCAGTTGGATCGTTGATAGGAGTGTGGATGGTACGGGCTGGGAATGGGATGTGGAGAACGTTTGTCAAGGCACTGAACTCCGTCATCTGGACTCTCGCTGTTGGAAATTATTGCTCCCAGCCCACTGCCGGTAATCTTGACACATTTCAAACATCACTGAAGAATTTCCTGATTGCATTTGAGCCCTGGCATACCGCTCGTAAATAGTGCCAGAAGTGGTCTGCGTGTATCTTGTTCTGTATGGCGTGGACCGACATTTAGAATACTACACGCCCTGTGCTTGAATGAAACACTTACCTATCGAACACTCTGCCCAAAGTTATTAACTCAGATTTGGATTATGATATGACAAATAAAGGCATCATTAACCATGCAGTGACAGCAGACGACGCTATATGTGCTGGCTGGACTCGGTGATGAGGCGAGTGGAGGAATGTTGTTGCGATGACTCGGAGTTTTTATCAATGACTGATGTGCCTTTCCATGGTCCATTTCGCACCTGACTACGACGTGTTGTCGCGCCGTATGTTGCCGATGTGCTGCCGATGTGCTGCCAGCGCTGGGTAGGCTGACGTACGTCACATTGTTATGATTTCGGCTCGTGTCACTTGGTACAAGAATAACAACCGCAGCAGATGCTCTGCAATTTAATAATAAAAAAAAAGAATGGCGTGGCTGTTGTTAAGTTAGACATTTTCTTCACGATGTGTGGACTGTGGACCAACATAGAGTTCGAAAGGGACCAAGGACGCTGCTAGTTGCCACACACAACTACGTAATGGCATGCCTTTCACGGACCCGTGTAAACATGAATAACATCCGACTCAGCGTGTGCTGCTGCTGACAAGTTGTTGCTGTATCTCTCGCCAATTTACGCTCGCTGACGTTGCTGTCAGTCTATTGACCACGGTGTGACTCTTTGGTGACATCGTCATCTTTGAATAGGGTAACTTTTCTGTTTCTTTTATCAGTTTATTAGAAGTTCTTGGTTACCAGTTTCTGTTGGAAAAGTGTTATCTATGAATATTAACTTACTTTAAATTCACTATATCGCAATTTTCCCATCGAAAATTATATCGAATGTGCCAGTGTCAGTAACAGTTTTAGCAAGAACTGCTATAATTAAGTCATACGTTCAGGAAATAGTCTTTTCTGAAAGTCTTATACAATAATGTACATGTATAGCCATAGCTATACCTGTTTATGATTATTCTTGGACGTCTGTCTGTCAATGTCCGTAGGCCTTTGTCTGTGCTAAAAATGGCATTAAAATTTTTCAGGCACGGATGTCAGTTTATTATGGGACATTTTTTCAGTTTCAATTACTATTTATTTTTCTGTTCCACATCAGCTCATGACTATAGGCTATTTATTATGAATCATAGCCCAACACAAATAAGACACTTTCATTTGTTATTTATATCCTCATCCATTCATTCGTTCATTGTAGCGAAGTTGCTGTGGGGTGAGTGGGAGGACAGTCATCTGTGGGGGCGTTGGAGCTCGCACGCAAAGTAACGAGGGATGCCGAGCTAAGGGTTGCCGCCCATGTGAGAGTCCACAGGGTGCCAACATGGGCCAGCGAGCGGCCAAACAGCAGATAGAGAAGGGGCTTAAGCTGTACAACAACACCCATCAGGAACAGGCCGTGCGCAAGTGGAAAGCCGCCCTGGTCAAAGTCGGGGACAAGAAACGCCTCAAGTTCATCCTCCTGGGACACCTGGCATTGGCCTACGGCGACTGGGGCGACTACCGGGAGATGCTGGGCTACTCCATCCAGCAGATCGACATCGCCAACGAGCTAGATGAGTCGGAACTCCGGGCCGAGGCCTACCTGAACCTCGCCCGGTCCAACGAGAAGCTGTGTGAGTACCACAAGGCCTTGTCGTATGCCAGACACAGCATGAACAACACCGTGTCACAGGAGGACCCTTTGGTGGGGCCGATTCACCTGTGCCTAGGTAATGCCAATCTCGGCTTTGGACACTTCCAGCAGGCTCTGGAGAACTTTGACAAAGCCCTCAAGATGGCTGTCAAAACGGGGGACAGGGGGTTGGAGTGCAACACGTACGGGGATCTAGCGGAGGTGTACATCAGTCTGAAGGACTATGACAAGGCTTTGAGGTACACGGTGAAGGCGAGTGAACTAGTAAGGTGTAGGGGGCAGGAGTGGAGCCCTAAGCTACGGACGATCGTGCAGCTAAACCTGGCCACGCCTTATCGGAAGCTGGGGAAGATGGATCTAGCTATGGATTACTGTGAGGCAAGTTAATGTTTGAATTTATGAAACTCAGTCATACCCCATTTTTCTTTCTTAGGCATTTAGACTCTACCAGACTCTATACCAGCGCACCATTTCCGTTATAATCACATGCATGGGCAGGTTTAACAGGAAAATTGGAAGCGGCGTTCAAAATGGTACGAAGCTCTATGCACACAGGTACTAGGTATTCGCACCGAACTCAAAAAATATTCACATGTAGGCCAAGTACATGTTCTGTTGCATGTGTTTTAGTTTGCAAATACTCTTACATTCACGGTAGGCCTACATTGGAAAATCTGGGGAATTTTTTTCTATGAACCATCTTCTTGGCCAAAATGAGACATATCCTTCCCACCTCACTGTTCCGGGATTTTTGTATCTATACGCCCAAGTGAATTTACTCACAGCCATCATAATTATCTTTGCCAACAATCTTTAACACCACCCTCCTCGATTGCGTTATCACCTTCCTCAGCCACCGCCATTGCTGGGCGTCATAATGATGATAATGCAGCAGCAAATAAAAAGAAAACGCTTTGTGTGATCGAAAGACATTTACCATCTGTCAGAATAATGGAAATTTCTCGGTCATTGATCGGACCTTTGTCCTTTAATTCACAAGTATGGGTATCAAAGGCACCGATAGCGAGTATAAAGGCACCTCCTAAAAAAACGCCTCTCTATCAAAAATGCTAGGTATTTAATAACGGGCCGTTTTGAGGTCAGAAAGATATGACAAGATTTTAGTTTGTCTTTTTGAACAAAATAATTGTCCACTTAACTGTACAACAATGATCGGACTCTGTGGACGAAGTATGTACGAGTTTTGCATTCCAATCTTGGTTGATTGGTTGTGTCTTTTGTGAACGAAATATTGTCCACTAACCGGACAGACTGTGGACCGTGCACAAGGTTCAATCCTCGCATTCCAATCACGTTTGATTGGTTTACGTTTCTCGTCACGCGTTCCGTAAATACAAAAACATTTTCTTTGGCGCGGAATTCTGCTCTGAATGTAAATTGCATTCCATTCACAATTTTCCCCCCAGCGTAGTTAATTATCCATCCAATCATTTTTGATTGTGTGTAAAGGTTTTATTATAATCAGCTCCTGGTATCGTATAAGGCTTTTTGGGAATGGACCATTGCTGGTATAGTCTATACAGACACAGTACAGTAGTACAATATTTTATTATATGTTAATCTTGTTATTAATGTGCTTTGCTTATCAAGTTCATTCCTCAGGGATCAGGTCCTTATTTGGCTGTCTTTGACCACGATAGAGCAAAGACGTCGAACCCCGTAGAACTTGTTGTCATGGCCTTTGCCCAGAATGCATACCTTTATCAAAATGTGTTTCTGTCTATTATTGTCACTTTAGATTGTGCTTCCTTGTTTGAGCTTGTTTATGTAGATAATAGGGTTCAAGACTCTGAGTTTGAAGACCACCACTTTCCTTGATATACTCAACTCCATCCGTATCAAAACCAGAGGAACAATTTTTAGAAGCACCCTAAGTCTGTGGCGCCCCGCTAGAGGGGGAGGGGGGGGGGGGGGCGTGGATGGTTCACACCTCCGCTTTGTTCCTTAGATAATGGTCGGCGAATGCCCTTTTGTTGGCTGTCTGGAAGTAGGCCTATGGGGGACACTGCAACACTACTACTGTACAGTGAATTGTGACCTGATTTTGGGGGTAGAAATACTTTCTTTGGCAGACCGAACTGCATGAATTTGGAACCAAAACGCACTGGCCCGAAGCGTTGCAGCACTGCATACAGTTTCTTTTTTGGCTTTCTTTCTTTTCTTTCTTTTTTTAAGAAGCCCACATTGCGTAAAACTTAATAGAACCATGCAATCGAATTCAGCTTGTTTTTAAACAACACAAGCGTGGTAATGAATGCTTGTTTTCATTTGAAGTAAAAAGAAGATGGAGGTTTTCAGTTCCTCTATTTCCAATTAAGTCATGCAAGCGGTCGATTTTTTCCATTGGCACTTGAAGGATGTGCTGGTCTGAAATGGTGCAAACGAGCTATTTTAACAAGCAACTTAAAACTTGGAACCTTCTCCAAAAATGTAAAGAAAGTGTTTGATTCTTTATGCACAATGCTATATAAAGAGACACGGCTGTTGTGTCTGGTGACGTCTGCTTTGGCTCATGAATATGTAAACCTACATTGACATCAAACCAAAAGTTTGCAGTTACTTCCGTACGTAGGCTATACAAAATATCATGAATTTAACAATAACATGGAACTCTGTCTTTTGTCTTTATTCCAATACAAATCCTATTGCATAGTGTCCCTTTAAACCTCCATTCGTAACTTGTTTTCCTCAATATCAAAGTTTGTTCCACTATTACAGTAATATTTCATTCACCAATGATGTTTCTCATGCAGTCACTCACTGTGTATCCATATTTCATTTCTTTATGTCAATATATCGAAATTCTTGATATTTGGTGGCATCAACAAAAGATTTACTCATAGTGCCGGAATCCTTGGCAGTGCATGGGAGGCTCGGCAAGGACCGGTGAATGTCTCGTTTGATATATTATGCGATTTTTGCGTCAATTTGTGATTTATCTCACCGCGCCGTTTGGTTGAAGTGTACACACCAGCCAATAAATTGTTCGGAGATAAGGTACAAGGAAGCCCTAATAATTCAAAACTTAAATGTCAGGAGATTTCCGGGCAAAATTAACAATTCTGTATAAAGGTTTTCCACGGGCTTGGGAAGGAAGTATGAGAACCATCTCAACTTGCTTGCTCTATGGTTCAAGAAATTCTATGATTCAAGAAATTACTCAGATTCATTACTGTTTTCATAAAATATATATTTTTTGGGGTTTTGATTTGTTTTGTTTTGCTTTGTTTGTTTAAATTGGTTGTTTTGGTTTTTTTTTCCTTCAAATGAAGCAGCAGCATCCGTGCGTGTGTAAATACCGGCAATCGTGGACTAGGGACAAAAGAGTTTGGGCATAGACAAAGGGTCCACGATTGACCGAACGTCCACGATTGAAAATCGTGTACAAAACATATGGGACAAACAAAAGAGGGACACACTAAGTGCACACATTCTAATGTTTACATCCCTGTGGAGACATGGCATTGTTCTCCCCTTTGTCCCTGTACTTAAGCAAACCCCCATAGACTTTGTACACAAAATTCCTTGTGGAGACATCCTAACCCATAATTACCTAGTGGAGACCTATTCAGTCTCTTTGTTCCTATTGTGTTCATAGCTCCACAGGGTACGGTATATCTGTCCATGGGAGCAAGGACTCACCGTAAGTCGCGATTGTTGCGTGCGGTTACTAAAGTGGATGCCATGAGAAATTATAATTTGTTTTTACCCAATGTTGATTTTAATATGGGAAGTACTGGGAGGATGAGATGCACATGGCAATGATAAACAGCGTGGGTGAGAGGGGGTGGCTTACGGTTTGAACAACCAAGGAACGACACCATTATTCAGGAAGTAATGTAGGATGTACACCAATGAAATGCCATCTGGGGGAAAAAAAATACCATTCAGGGAGCCTAAAATCGTTCCAGTACATCCGGCGTCTTCCCAAAACTGCGCCTATGATAGGCCTATGCTGTAAGTTACTCTGCCTGCTAACACCCTGACGTGCGCATGCGTCCTTCTGCATACCCATACTTATTGGCACTATATGCATATGTTATTTAAAGCGTAAAGAGTATATGAACCGGATAAGCGAATCAATCAATCAATCAATCAATCAATCAATCAATCAATCAATCAAGAAGCCAGTCGCGAAACTCTTCTGAACTAACTTAGAAACGTTTGTTATACAGCGAACCCGTTTTTGTAGACATCCCAAATATGTTTTATTCTATACTCTACTGTACAAACGCCCCTACTGAATGGTAGTCATAGGGGGAGGTGAGTTGGTCTCACCAACTGTGGAAGTTACCCCGCCTGGGTCTATAGGTCTGAACATTGGGATAATATATTTGGTATCTCATGGATCTGGACCCAGGAAAACCGTAAGGGTGGTAGGGCTGGCAACCTAAAATGTGGCCAACCCCATCACCTATGCGTGTAGCCCTTTACCCTTGGCCTTGTATTAGGCGACTTCCATTTGAAGAAAAAAAGCTCAATGCCGCACACGCGAGGCTTGTACGAGAACCGAAGATTAACTTCAGGTCAAAAGGTACTCCGTGGCAACTAATTTGAAACCAACTCGTTTTCCGCACCGTTTAAATCCGTGCCCCAAAAGCAATGAACACAGTGTAAGAATCCTTGCTTCAATTAAGAAAACTTTCTTGTGAACTTTGGGGTGGTTTTTCCTTGAGCTATGATTTAAAGCAAATCCCAGGCAGCCCCAGGAGTTGTTAGGGTAGGTCAGGCGATTTAGGTTCGTGTTATTCATATCAAGAGTGCAATATATTTAAGTGGGAGACTTTTGAGACGCTGGTGGCAGCAGACATGCCGGTTCTTTCAGTTACTAGTTCTGAGCATGCGCGCGTAATTCTGAGCTGGTCTGGTGAGAACTGATGAGAACAATGCAAAAGGACATGTACATTGTACATGTACATGTACATTGTATGTCTGCTGCCACGCGTGCACGATCATCTCAAAAGTCTCCCAGTGGTATGGGCTGTACTCAAGATTCTTGTCTGGCTGTTTATTGTTCGCCCATAGGGCCTATAGCTATATCTGGCAGCATGTTTTTTTTTCAGTCACGTGTAGCTCTAACTGCACGCCAAAAGTTCAGTGAAAATATACAGTGGCGCACCCAAGATTGGGGTAGGGTGTTGGGGGGGGGGGGGGGGGGTCAGAGGGCTTGAGTCTACCCTCCAAGATCTTGGTTGTGAGAAGTATGGACAGATAACATCTCCTCCACTTTTCAAATTATTTTCTTGTTGGAAATTCGGTCACTTTGGGCGGGGGGGGGGGGGGGGGGAATCTTTGAAAAAAATGTGTTGGCCATCCCGCCCCCATTATCCTGGGTACCCCTTTCACTGTTCGTGTCATTTTTATTCCTGATAGAGTGATTCGTTTTCATGCCACAAAATCCCTCACTGTTAATTAACGTGCCGAAACCATAAACACACAATCGCATTTGTCCGCGCCACTCAGGAAACCCATAAACTTGGGATTCCTGAGTATCGTGCCCATTCGAGCTCGGTGATTTTTTACTCAGAAAAAAGAATCGCCAATGTAGGCCTAATATTTTTTGTATGGACGAAGCGATTACTTCCAATCCCCTCAAGTGTTTTCCTGATGTCCCGGACGTAGGGGTAAAGTAACACCAGGCTGTCGCCCCTCATAATTTGGAGTGGGTCCAAGACCGGGTCGATGTCTGCCCCGCTTAGCTCCCCGGGTCCCGTTCCCACGAGCTGTGTTACATCAGGCCATCAGACCAAGGTTGCCTGCCGCCTCGGCGCGGCTCGTGATCAAGGAGAATATGGAATTGCTAAGTAATTGTTTCTCCCCTTTACTCAATTCCGGTGATGAAAACAATGAAGTACATTTGGTTGATTATTAATTGTCAAATGCAATCTGGAGCAGCTGTTCAAATACTGGGAAATAGAGCGTTGTCATCAGTGTAACTGCATGCAGTTCCATACACGAAATAATTTTTTGTAGGCCTATAATTTATCACGCAAGAAAGCAGTGTGTATCTGGAATAATTAACCGATCAAGCAGTAATTACTTTAATATCAATCGGTCGACCTTTTGGGTCAATTAAAGCCAACTGTTAATCAATCAAACAGTCTTAACACGATCAATATTACATCCCATCAATTATCATGTCTGAATATTCGTTCTTTTCCAATACCACCCTCCATCATCTTTTTTCTTTATTTATTAATATTACGCATTTTAGCCTGGAGACTTTGGCAAAAGATAATCATAGATACTTCTTCAGATTCAGAAAATAGTCCTTCCAAAATGTATTAAAAGTGACATTTTATCCAACTTAAAAAAAAACACCCAAACTAAACTTCATTATCAGGTCGTAATCAAATCGCCGATACCAATTCAAGGTTGAAGCACTTTTACCAATTTCCCCAAAGGTTTCCACGGCAACGATAAAACGCCTCAGGAAAATGAGGTGGAATTTGAGCAGAGATTATTATAATTTTCCCCTCATACGGCGACTTCATCCCTCACTCACCTTTTAGCGGGGACAAAAGGGCAGAGCCTCGGGCAGTATTCTTGTAGGAAGAAGCCGAAACGCCAAAATCGATTACAGTCCGCACATTCTCTGTTTAGGGGAAAAAAGTTTTAAAAGGGAGAATTTGACCCTGGAAGACCCATAAGAGGGAGGAAGAAAAGTCCTTAAAATATAATTGAGAAGCCTTTAAAGAATCTTGAAGGGGTTTTGTCTGATAGGCAACAGGCTATAGGGGAAATCCCCCCCCCCCCCTCTCGAAAACCTTTCCCTCGGCACTTAACTCAGTCATTGAAATTGTCATAAGAATATAACCTTTTTAATAAAAGGGTCTGTACAAAAAGGCTTCAGTCATTTTTATGTGACTCGTGTGGGAAAGCTTTATAAACGGATTAGGCCTAATTCCTCGTGGAATCATCAACAAGTGGGCCTAGATGTGGACAAATTAGATGTAGAAATATCTCAAATCGAAGTGCCTGAATTTTGATCTCATAGGTTATCTTTTTTATGTATAGAAGAGTTGAAACATGTTTCTGAAAATCCTTGTTCGGGCTTTAATATCTTCTATATGATGAACCGTATTTTCCTGCTGGCAAAATAATCAAAATTCAGCACGATGTTTTTGCGCCTACATGCTCTCTGGGACAGCTGGAGACTCACTAATTCCATCTAAAAGGGGTCGTGACTCTGATGGCACAGCTAAAGTGCGTAGAAGTACGAGGTGACGAATTGCTGGAGTCGTGGTTCGTGTTATATCACGGACCCTCTGCAAGTACATGTACAGTGTGGCGAAACCCCTTTACAATACTTGATTGCAATATTTTGCCCTGCCCTATATTTCGTCCATGGGATAAGCATAATATTTTGCACACTGTTCCCATGCGTGCACCCCAACAACAATTATCATAGGGCCTATAACAAAATAATTGCAAGTATACCTTTCATTGATCTAATTTCATGACAGTGTAGGCCTATATTTAGAGGATTAGACCTATCCTATTTACTTGTTTGCGTCATGACGACGTCATAAATCTGTAAACGGACGCAAATAGCCGTGGGTGCAGAATTCCACCTTTGCTCATCGTCGGCACAAGGACCAAAACTTAAACTCCCTCGACACCGAATACAAATCAACAACTCCTCTTTCCCCCCACAATCGTTTCTGGTTTGCCCAAATTACTTCGTAACCCTGGGGATCGGCGAGCCTCAAGCGATCTGTCAGTAAGATGGAACGGCTCCACTTGAGCGGGTCGAAGGTCAGCTCTTGAACTTGACCCTCTGCGCTTGACTCCCACGTGGGTTCCATTAGGGTAGGGGATATTAACCCGCAATTAATGTTGTTTTTCACTTTCCGTCGAGCTTTAAAAGCCAAAGGTACCGGTAACTGCCTGATAACAGGTTGTTCATGTTTTTATGTACTCCAAATTTCGCAAAACTAGCAGGATCATATTTACTGGGGTTACAACTCGCAAGCACTATTAGGGTTGCACTAATTTTTCAGAACCTCGCTCTGACAAAATAGTTATTTTGAATCAGCAGCAATCTAAGTTGGAAGATGATGTTATAGATCAGCGCGAATCTTTAACCCCTCGAGTACGGTTTTACGGGAGACGTCGAGGTGTCGCGGTGGTTCTGGCAGCCAAGCGAACCGCTACAATGTGTTTGTGCAGTCAAGCGTAACATAAACAATAATCCAACAATGCATTGAAACTGCAAAAACGGCGGCAAATGGCGTCATCCGGCCTGGTGCCAATTTTTTTTTGACGCCATATGGCGTCATCCGTACGCAAGGGGTTTTAAAGAAGAGCGAATTTGGATGTAGGCCTAGTATTAAATTATTTGTTTCGTGTGTTGCTGTAATTTATATTGAACCAGAGGAGGGAGAGATTAATTGCTTTCGGTTTGAACCACACACAGCAATAGATTCTCCAGTTTCAGGTAAATTGCGGCAAATTGGCATTAGTGAAGAAAATTGTGCATGTCCATGTGCACTCACGGTCATAAAATGTATAATGGTGGACTTCAATGCCCAGAAAATCGAGGGTTGCTCGACTATACTCAGAATCTGAGAATTACATGCTCTATGCATGTACACATGTGCTCGATTCTGAGTGATGGAGTTGGTGCCAATGCCGGTTAGTTTTTGCAAAAGTTCGTGGTTTCGACGTGGTCTCACTAACCAACAATAACAAATAGGTCATGACCGCCATTCCGCCTTTGATAGTCGCGCATATCTGCAATGGGGAAACCTGTAGTTCGGCCAGGAAACCCAATACAATATATTCCGTGTTTACACTGTGGTTTCCCATTGTGGTTATTGCGGCGCGGCAATTGGAAAAGTAGACCACCAGAGGCGAACCGCTGGGTTTGCAGCGTACAGTCTGCCGGCTCACGCGGCTCCCGCTTGGGTCGTAAGAGAACACATGGGTCGTCCATCGCATCATCCAAAATGTCAGAGATCATACAGTCAAGATATTCATTCGTCCATAACATTTTGATAAGTATGATAACAAAAATTGCCATAGGACATTTTAGGCTGGGCCTGAGGCTGATCAATTTTTGTCTCGGTGCACTGGCTCGTACTTACTACTTGGGTCCAAATTGCAGGGGGGAACTATTAGGGGTGGCCCTATTTGGGGTGGCCCTATTTTTTCGGGGGGGGGGGGGGGGGGGGACGCCACTGGCATAATTTGAATCGCAAATCAGCGTCTGTAACCTGATATTATTTATGACATCGATGCGATTTCATCGTTTGTGACCCGTGTGAAACGGCCTTTTGAGTGCGACATGTCGATTATTACATTTACTCATGAAGGCTGTATGCTTGATGTCAAGAATGGTGTTTTTTAATGTATGCACATTTTATATTAAGCCCCCTTTCTCCACCTTGACCCCAGGAAGCAATGAAGATGGCCCTGCAGCTGAATGACCGCACCATCCAGGCCAGGTGCCTCTGTATTTTTGCCGATATTCATCGGAAAAGAGGCGACTGCGAGGTAAGACACGGAAGAAGCGTTCGTTCACGCACTCATAGAGTACCGAAGTCTGACGTCAGTTGCCGCGGCAATGGTTCCAAACACATGCAGTTTAGAATGTATTCTGGTTCCAAACATTGCATTGATTGACGTCATCACTTCGGTACTCTATTGCATGTGCTGGGTCTATCGATGTTGGGTTCGATTTTAGGTGGGCAAACTATAGCTTTTGTACCCACAACGTGCAATAGTCGCTTTGGACAATTCTGCCCGTTTTATGCTCATATGCAATTGATCAGCTTTTACAGGAAAGTTTTATAGATCAAATGATTTCTTTAAATTGGTTTTCGTCTACAATCCCATCCATAGTAAATTTGTGTTTGTATCCCCAGTTTGGAAGCTGGTTGTGGTATGTCTTGTGGTTTATAATTCAAATGGAACATGATCCAGATTTTCGAAGGCTTTGCCGAAATCTTGGTAGGTCCATATCTCAAAAATAATGGTAATGTTATAGAGAAGGGAAAACAGCGCTTTTTTATACGTCAAAAGAAAATTACGGATTTGGTTGATTACAGAGTCATGTTTGACTTTGAACTACGTAGAATCGGCACGCAACATGTAAAATTTCACAACTACTGCGGACACAATAATAGGAGAGCGCTATTTGATTTGGGTAGGCAGGGGAAAATTGAGGTGAAAAATCACACCGAACACACCGGCCCGGAGCGCGCGTAGGAATCCAACATTTCATATGCTGCTGCCCGGTGGGCCTTTGATAAATCTAGCAAGCTACATGTACATATCAAGTTATTTTCGGGGTAGCTGAGTAATTCACCCGAAGGATTCTAGATCGTCTTATCATTCCCGAATTCCAGATAAAATAAACAGACCGCTGTGCCGACGACGCGTAATATTCCCGGCCTCACTTCTTTCATGGGGTAGTTCTGTAAATGTCTGACCATAGGGGGCGCTGTTCATGTAAAATGTTTTACTCGTTCGTTGAAGCGAACGATTTTGCTTATTTTAATTATTTAGGTTTTGTTTATAAAAGCTTTTTGACTTTGGAGTTTATGCTTCTTGAAGGCGTGAGATTATACTTGCGCCCTCTAGTTTTTTATTCCCACAATGTAGCGGGGTTTATAGGCGGCATTGACAAAAACGTTTGCTAAATTCTAGTGTCTTTAGCAATTGTCAATAAGGATATAGGGGCATTAATTGCCTTTCAGTATTTGAAACATATGCAACTAAAATGTTTGAAAAGTTGTTTTTGCAGCTTAGAGACGCGATGGCGATTTTGCCTGCTATCCACTGTAACCGTGTCTTGTTGCAGTTCCAGAAATCCAGATATTAACTCGGATCTGATTACCTTCGTCGTCCTAGGAAAAGAAATCACGACATATGTTTTTGTGTCTAGGAGTGTTAATTAAAAGCCCTTGCGTACGGGTGACACGTATAATTATGTGCAGATTGAAAATTGCCACCTGGCCGGTTGACGTCTATACACGCCAATCTCTGCATTTTCAATCCATTATTGTAATATTGTGTACGTTATGCTTGGCTGCACAAGCCTCTTGTTTCCGTTTCGCTTGGCTGTACAATCCGGCATGGCGCCCCCATTATAATACCCGTACGCAAGAGGTTCTCGCCCTAACCCTCCTAGGAAAAAAAATACAGGGTAACATATTTTTTTCAGTAGGGTTAAGGTGTTCCGCCCTAAAGCCTAAAGTGAATCCTTGGAGTTATCTGTATGGAACATATGGTAAGGTATTTATCATGTAGGCCTACTCCTTTTTCCCCATCCAACAAATCTTTTACGACGGAGTGTCAGACTGTAATTTTCTTTCTCTTCTGGTTCAGCTTTTGACAAATCATTCATTTCTGTTTCCATTTCATTTTTTTTCACGTCCTTCATCTCCCATCGACTGTCGAAAAACAGAGGGCGTATCCGCGCTACGAATCGTCGCTGAGCATTGCAGTGGAAGTGGGTGACAGACTAGGGCAACTTCAGGTTTTGTCGGGAATGGCCAAGACGCTCGTCATGATGAAGCAATTTCAGAGGGTAAAATCACAGAAAAGGAAAACATATTTCCAAGAATGACATGTAGATAAGCCAGTTTGTTGTGTAATTTCAGATAGGCCAATGGTGCCTGTTTAACTGTTTGAAAACATGTTTTCTTGTGAACTCGACCAGTTATGATAGCGTTTAATCTTTAAACTTCATTTCTTTGTGAATTTTGGCCATTTGAACAAATTCCTGCAATCATACCAGTAGTGTCTTTGGACCCCGCCTTTTCTATATTTTTAAACCGGAAGATTATAGGCCGTATTGGTTTAATCCTTTTTTAGGCTGTGGACGTCAACAACCAGGCGTTGGACCTCGCAACCACAATTGGAAACAAAGTGAGTAAACCCAGAAGTATTTATACCCATGACTTACCATGAGGGAATATTCGAGTATCCAAACATATTCGATATTCAAACATATTCGAATAAATATTCACCAATTATCAAGACAGAGCCCCCGTTGGTTGTTTTACCACTTTAAATGGTTCCCCCATTCTGAATAGTCTTGATCACCCCCCCCCCCCCCTCCCCGCTCAATTGTCAAGTGAGCCACTGCCTCCTCGTGATGCCGTCTGGAATGTTCAAACGGAACGGTTTGTCGCTTTCTGTTGACCACGAAGCTCTGAGAGTTGTACATGAACAAGTCCAGCTCTTTCAACAGTCAACCATAAGCTCACAAGTCGTAGAGCACGCCATTTTCCTAATGCAAACTCGATTGATTTGTACCTACCGGTATTACCGGTATTTTGATATCTTTCTAGAGTAGGATTTCCTTGGCAACCTATTTCACCCAGATGAATATATTTACAGACTTACAGCTCACTCCAAACTTGTATGTACAGGTCTTCATAAGGAAACAAATTGAAGTGAGACTAACCCCGAGCATGATTAACACGTGGCAGATACTTACTAGAAAATTACTACTCCATCAAACTAGTTCATTTAATGTTGACTGTGCCCAGGCTGCATTAGACGTGAACTTTAGTCACATTTGAACCCGTGTATGTGAGAGTCGGCGCACTAGTATGCGTATAACAAATATCTCAAAATCCCTGCTTTGGTTCACTATTCAAGACCTCTAAAATAAAGACTTGAGTTAGGGTTTGAATCTACATGTCTTTCACAACCCATCAAACGGCGGCAATTATAAGGGAGCATTTCATGTTGTCCAGATACGGTATTGATTGCGGTCCCGCATTCCGTATCTCCGACCTAGTTGATGAATGGAAAGCTGGGCGGCTTATAGAACGAACTCATTATATCAATCAGCTGGGCGTTTATGCTGGTACCTGAAAAACCATTGGTACCGCTATTGATACCGATTTTAGACAATATGAAGTGATCCCTAATGAGCATCGCCCCTCCCCACCTCCTGCCACAGATGTGCATGCTTCGTTCCCACTGGCTGATGCACCAACTCCATCGAGCCCTGGGTAATCCCAAAGCGTCCCAACAGCACGCCTCGTCCTTCGACTGCTACTTGAGGGATCTCTCCCTCTATTGCGGGGTGTGTCATGAGGTCATCGGTAGCCGACAGGACAACCTACATGTCATGGCCTGCTGTCACATCTTCCACGCCAGGTAAGGAGGAAAAGCAAAATAAGACAGGCATTCCATTTGAATGTAACGCCACCACCACTTAGGGTACAAACAGAATTGAATTAACAGGTGAAGTCAGTGGAGTACTTGTATTAACTAAAAAAACATCTTTATGCAATATGTAATTTGTAAATTGAAGTCAGGTTACGGAATATTAGAATGGTCTCAAATGTGACGTCGCTACGGTGCTCCCATTTGCTTTAAAAATATCGCCTATTGGCACAAAATAAAAAACTGTAGGATTATCATAATTCAATCTGGATAAGATGTCACCGGTAAAAGTGTCTGAACAACTTTTTCAAATTTATATTTTGAAAACATAGAGTTAATAGGTCTATATATAGTTTACAAATCTCAACGTAAACATAGATTACAACTAACTTCTTTAAATATTCAAATTTCAGAAATCCGAAAAAATGTACGACAATGCCCTATTGCGATTCTGTATACATAATTAACTACTTTGCGTTTTGTGGTATGTGCCTCCTTAAGCCATGTAGAACTATGTTTTAGAAACTACCTTATGTCTGGTAGAAGGGATAGAATTGTTAGAAAATTGTTACGGCTAGCACCACAGCCTACCGCTAATTTCCTTGCCCCTGATTGGAACCTAAAACACATGATTAGTTCTCTTCTAGACTTGGGAAACTTCTAAACAAACGCGCAAGAGAAACAGCTTACTAGGTATTTGTAATCAATTCTTAGAGTAGGTAAAGCAAAACTATAATGGCTCCCGAATACCGTAACGGCGCCCTATGCCTTCTGACTAAGATGACAAAATTGGTTGAGCGCAGTTGTTCTGGAGGTCGCATTTTAAGCGCCGCTCCTGTCATTTCCTTTTTGTAACTTGAAAAATAAAAATTTCTCAACGGTAGGCCTACCTTCGCATCCTTTCACTCAGGCCTAACTAGTCTTACAAGAATCCAGAACACAGTAACAGGCGAACTCAATTTCCTCCTCCCCGCCCATCATCATCCCATTCAGGTGTGCAGAGACCAGCACCTTCAAAGCTAGAGGGTGTCCCAACTGCAAGAAGATGTTAACTATACCAATATTCGTCTGAGGACGTTGCGTCTGCACTAAGAATTTTTTTATGGAACTTTCTTAAAGTGAGGAACGTAGGAGTCTCCGTGTGTAGACGTAGACTCATCTGATGAAGCAGCTGGATTAATGTTGAATGTTCTACCGTGCCGTTGGCCCTCTAGTGGTGAAAATGCGCTGTCACCTCGGTTTTCGTTGAGACCGAACTGCAAAATGGGCACATCCACGGTTTATTTTGCAAGGCATCATTCTCTCCGCAAGTGTGACGTCATTTTAGATACGGCCGGAAGTGCAGCGCCAACGACTGGATTACGCACACGTGTAGCTTCACGAGCTGTCTGTAGGGCCCTCTTACGAGCCCCGATTAAGTCTTCAAAAAGTGTGCTGATTAAATTGGCTGGTGATTTCATCGGCCGCTGTTACCATCTTACTAAAGCCTTACGTCAGCATCTCCCCAGCAACCAGCTAAAGTTTGACACCCACAAATCAACGTTTTCCCAAAGTGTGGAGGATGTGACGACCGTGGGAGTAAAATTATCCAATACCGTGATACGAAACGCTCGCCGGTTGAAAGTCACCTTCGAAGAATAAGCGTTCTCTCCATTGGTTGGATTTCTGTGTCCGGAATCAGGCTTTCAACCCCAACGCATATGCATGATTTTTTTTACACGTAATTTACAAATACCACGATTTCTGACCAAATTTCTATTTAAAATTTGTATATGTAGAACAGCTTATATGACAATAATGTTGCTAAATTATTTACAAATACTGTATAATGTTGCTCAGCACTGCAAACAAATAGTAGTTAAATTAGAAGAATGCATGAATTGCTATATTATTTCGCATTCGTTGTTGTGCATTAAATGACACGAAGACCAAAGAAAAATAGTCTTGTCACCGACAGTCCTATTTTAGAATCGTCTGTTTGTTTATTACAGATTTTATTACAGGCCAATATATTTTTGGATGCGTATTCCAGTCATGCTTAAAATGTTTTTGTTTTTACTTAGACCATTGCTATGGCATATAAATGGCGGTTGTTTTCACAAAGATACACTAATCTTTTTTTTCTCAAGAAAACCTTGGTGCCCGTGGCGCGTAAGTATCTTTCATAATGATCCATAGTGTGTCGTTAGGGAACCCATCAAGGATGGTGGCCCTTATAATGACAGTTTCCGATAGCAGCTTTGCAAAAACAACAGCAAACATGGATTTTCAAAGCGAACAAAGAAACTCATAAGCGGCGCTTTACCAACTGAGATATCTTGTCATGTGCTGGCGGTCTCTCGGTATTTTTCTTGACGAGATAGCTCATGGTAGAGCGCCAGTACGGTAATCCATGGATCGCTGGATCAAACTATGGAGGTCCTCAATGATCAAACCACTTTTAAGTTTTTCCCCTGTTCGCTTTGAAAATGGATTACTATTATACCTAGTCAATTTCCCTTGTGGCTTTGATGACATAAAACATGAATGTAATTCCGGAAAGTTCCCGCCTAAAACAAGTTGGTCTGCAGCATGACTTGAAAGAACTCTTCTTTACTGATGAGGTCATCTCCGTTGGTGTCTGCCTCGTCCATCATGTCCCTGATCGTGGCCTCTCTGAACTTTAATCCCGCCGTTCGGGAGGCCTTCTTGAGGTCATCAAAGGTCAGGTGACCTTTCTCACCTGCCGAGGCCAAAGGACAAGTGTCATGATACCTGATTACAGTCCGGGGTTGCGTTGTTGAAAGAGAGGGTATAGGGCCTATACCGGTACACTGGCAAGTTCCAGCTTCTTGAATTTGCATAGTCAAGATTCTTCAATTCGAGCCAGGAGGGTTTTAACTACATATTAAATAAAAAAGTGGTCTCAATGCTTCGTTTGTTGCTGTTGCTGCTGCTGTTGTTGTTGTGCCAAACAAGTGACACGTTCACTTTTGCGATTGTAAAATGCAAAAACTTACTTACCTACGTCCATCATTTTGAACCCCTGGAGGTAAACAAAAAAGCAACATTATTCGGGAAAAAAGTAAGACGTCAACTTGTACTTTATTTGGAATAAAACAATGATGAATCTGCTTGTCGATGGATGTTTTTTATTTTTCGTTGAAAAACGTACCCCCCCCCCCCCCCCCACACAAAAAACCGACAAAAACCCAAAAACCCGCAGGCGACGAAAACAGTGTGAGTACGGCCTAGTACGACCATAATAGCTATAATAAAACACAAAACAAACATTTTCTAAACTCCTTTCCCATGAAATTCATCGTTTTGACCGAAATTAGGGACATACAGTCGTCGTGAATAATTTTTTTGCTCAGGATTGAATATCAAATCAACCAAATATCGCGCATTTTATTCTGAATATGAACTTGTATCTTACGTGTCGTCATAGTGTAGTAAGACTAATGAAGTGTTCATTGAAATAAAACCAGTCAAGCATGCCGCGTGCGGGTACCACGATCGCTCCATACATGGCGGTCCACGCGTGGCGGTTTTGTTTACATTTCATGCTGGTCACGTGGGTAGAAAAGGTTTATACAAAATGGTCGATGCATAATTATATATAGAGGGTCTGCATGGCTGTTTTTCGAACAATAACACGAAACATTTCAAATATCCCATTGGGTGTAAGAAGTAGTATTCGCAGTAAGCCCTTTTAGGGTATCAATTTGTGATTGAACATCTACGGGTATTTCTATACACAAACGATTGCCAGCTCCAGAAACGTCGTTGTTTTTTCCCAAACTGTTCAGTGTTAACGCGCATTTTGTCTGTGATATGGAAGGGACTATGATGCTGTTATTCAGTGATGACGGAAGAGTTTCATGGAATTACTCGCACGAACGGGGAAGTTGTCATTTGGATTACCGGAATACTGAAGTTTGCAACAGATTGCACACCACAGGTAAGGGTTAAAACTAAAACTCAAGCAGGTTTCTTTTCTTGAAGCTTTTGCATATAACTCCATGCATGGCATGTCTTAGTTGTGTGATAACAACATTGCCAGGATTTTGCAGCCAAAGAATGTTCTTCACGACCTGATTCACTTCAAGGGTGCATGTTTTCCGTGTGTAATCTTTCAGAATGGGCAGGACATAAAATACACGTCATAACAGTTGGTGAAAATGGTTGTAAATATTTTGCATGCTGCCCTTACTCGTGATGCATCTTTAGCCACCCATGTAACGGAATTATATCAGCCCCAATGCCTAAGCATTTGCAAATAACGCCCTAGATTTGTTTTTAAGAACTGCTCACTTGCCCAACCTCAATATACATCGATGATATTATTGTGTGTCTGCATCATCTTATTGGCCAATAGAAATGTTCATGAAGTTAAGTTATTTTGCTTTGATAAGTACGTTGGCCTACTTGCTCTAATTCGCCGTATATGTCCCTTGCATCTGCCTTCTTGTAGACCACAAGTTCTAGAAACTCCTCAAACGTTACTTCCCTGTTGGGGTAAAACAAAACAGTGTTGAACTATACAGCTTGCCGTCTGTATTGAAAACTTCATTGTGTTCTGCCACACGCGATTGTCCAAGTTGCTTATTTTGTTGAATTACCATCTGTATATACATTGCGTTCTTTCATTGTGCTTTAATGCTCAGAAGTGGTTGCGAATGTCCAACAGAACATTCAACATGTGACATTTTAGCGCTCCACACGTCTTAAAAGTTAGTTTGTTGTAGCTATACCGCGCCTCTTGTTATTGTTTCCAATACAATTTTACTAACCAAGTCTGGTGTTAGCGAAGCATCTTATATTTCCTTCCTTCTATATATCTTGAGCGTATAGGGCCTATAGTGAGTTTATACTCGATATCATAAGTACTAGGGCCTACAATAATATACACTATAGCCTAATAATAAAGGGGCCTGTTTTTACTTAAAATGCTTGCCACATTATTGTATAGCCATATAGGCCTATTATCTTGCTATATACAGTTGACAAATATAATAAGATAACGTAGGCCCTAATTATAAAAAAAAGAATATTAAACTGGTGTGTGTAGGTTGGAATAAATCATATGTTCTTACCGTCGAAGCACCGTTTCATCATGCACGTCGGCTGCGAGACAGAAAAGGAAAGAGGGAAACTTGAATAAATTGCCTTTTGGTTTTTCTGTTAATTGGGGACCATTAATTCGCAGTTGTGTATTGATTGTCTACTCTGTTTATCAGCCAATTGATTGATTGCCGGTATTGGTTGGTGTATCGATTGAATATACATTGTCCACCTATGCAGGGGGCAATATGACAAGAATGCAACGGCAGTAGCAGTAACCGTATTCATAATCTACCCGCCCACCGTTAACTATATCCAGTTTAAAGTCGTTAAAATGTAGAATATGATAATGTACACAACCATTCCTTGAAATTGCGGCGTTTATCTAAAACAAAATTGGCGAAAAACCATGGCTATATGGGGTTTCCAACGGTCCGACTTTTCCGAACCAAACTGGCGTTCCCGAAATGATTTTCCTCAATGATTTTCAGACAAACGGCCCATTTTCAAGGGATGGTCGTGATGTCTACGTTTTAATGATCTTTCCAACCATAGCAATTTTAAAACGAACGCTTTTTGTAGCCCAAACGGGCGCCTCTGGGGCAACATGTTCAAATTGGTATTCTTTCATGAATGAAAAACATAAAAAATCGGGAAATATCTCACTGACCCATTATATCGGTCAAGTCGTCGTGGGTCACTTTGAAGCCCATCACCCTCAGTGCTCGACGCAAGTCGTCTGCATCGATAAACCTGCAGTTGAAATTATCCCAAGTTTGTTTTTAAGTCGGTCTTAGAATTTCTCGTAAATCCCGTTTGGGTCTAGGGCTCATCCACTTGGGGCGGTTAAGGAGAGCGAGTGCCGGTAGAGAGTTTTAAGTGCATTGGTCTCCACGTGATGGTAGAGTGTGGCAACCTGGCCCGGCCAGTATCAGTATCTTGTGATCAAATTTGTTGCTCAAACGAAAGCTGTTTGTATTTATTTTATTTTACAATAAAAAATTTAAGCAAACGTCAGTAAACCGGCTTGGTTTTTATCGGTATGTTGATGTAAAATATATTCATACGGGCTACTAAAATTGCCAACATTTTGTCACTTAGGCCCTATAGTTTAAATGCCTTATTTTAAAAGAGGACAGCCCACCAACGCATGTATACCCCCCCCCCCCCCCCTCCCCCTCCCCAGTGCCTCTCCTAAAAGTGTGACTTCTTCACTTTTGAGAACTTTGAGAAAAAATATGCATAGGCCTAACATAACGTGTGTGTGAACTCTGAGACCCGGCCCGTATTCTTTGGCTGAATACTTTTTAAATGAATATCTGTGTAGCTACTCACCCGCGATGTTCATTATCAAATGTATCGAACACATACTTCAAGTCCCGTACTTCCTGCGGCGTGAACTCCCCCTGAATCTTGGCATCCACTTCATTTATTTTCTCTTCATTTGCAATGCCACCGAGCGTCCGTTTTGCCACCTGAGACCGAAGGGCGTCACCTCTATCGACAGGCGGGGGTGAATCCCCGCTTTCTCCGGGCTGCCTGTTTCGCCTCCTGTGCATGGTATCAGTCGGCGTGTTCGTCGTTGGTTCACCTGAACTGGAGGAGGATGCTTTCGAATGTTTTCGGCTCCTGTTCTTTTTGAACTTCATTTTTGTGGTATGTTTCTGGTCCATGTTGAGTTCGGTGGTATTTTCTGTTTGTGAAGATGATTAGGGTGCAGTTTCGAAAGTAAAATTCTTTAAAGTTATTTTGCCAATGTCATCGAGTCGCGGCAATAAATACAACGATCAATAGTTATTTCCACCTTTTTGTACCTATTCAAGTGTTCTTGTCGTTATCTTTATTCAGAGGACAACACTGGCAGACAGAAAAAGACAGTATTTTGTTAAGATTAACATGAAGGTACGAAACTATGGAAAATGGCTCCTTGTGTATAAAGGCCAGTCTTCTTGGACCTATATATATACATTGATTGAAAGTGCAACGCTGGCAGACAGTATTTTAAGTATATATACGAAAATCTTGGAAAAAATGTGTCACCTTTAAGTACATGACAGGTTTTAAGGTCAGGTTATATCGTAACATTGGCAGCTGTCTGCTGACCAAATTGAAAAGCCTTTTTTTTAAGAATACGAGGAGGCCTAAATGTATCAATACTCATTTGAAATTACTTTGTCTGACATTTAGCCATTTTGAAGAAAACAATGTCAGTATAATCTGTCTAAGAAGACAAGTCATTTTTAGAAATTTCAATGAATCCGCATATCCTGATAAGCCGGTTTTGTGTTTTTTGTTAGTTGTTTCTATTTTTTACTGCCTTTCAGTGAGTTGAGAAGTGAGAACCCATTTCGCTGAAACCTCCACACTGTAAAAACCAACGGCTAACACTTTTTGAACAATTCAACGCGTTATTATTAATACTTTACACGTATGTACCGGGAGGCGTTGTACGCGATTAACACTAAAACATGTTTAAATAGGCGTTGGTGTTAAATGATTATTAAAGTGTTAATATCTAAATTAACACCTCAAGCGTTGATAATCATCAAAACCAACGCCTATTTAAACGTGTTTTAGTGTTAATCGCGTGCAACGCCTCCTATACCTTTACGTGTAAAGTATTAATATTAACGCGTTGGAGTGTAAAAAAAGTGTTAGCCGTTGGTTTTTACAGTGCACATGTTGCTCGATAAAATCCTCTTTAAGAAAAAACAATGTGACAAGCAACATAGATTTAACAAAAATAACCCAAGAGAACAGTAGCAACAGAATAGGCGTGTTGCATGGCAGCAAATTATCTGAACGATTATACCAAAATGTCGAACCTACCTGTGAAACAGACTTCATTCCCCTTGTAAATAACTACATGGTGTTGCAACGTATGCTTCAGTTACAGCATGGAGGAAGGACTGGTTACAGAGCTCTGGTTTATCCGTATCAGGTCGCCTCATATTCGCGACAAATTATTCATGCAGATTCTTTGATGACAAAAATAAGCGTCGCCCTAGTGAAATACGATCTGGTGAAGGTAACAGATTTTTAATGACTATACTGAGTGGGCAATAGAGCCTGTACTCACTGTGTAAATATTCCTCGTAACAGTGTGCATATAACAAAGCATTTCTATAGAGAGGTAACTATGGATGCTATCGTATTGTGGGCGTATTCCAAGACTCTTTATCAGAAGGCATTACGTAGTTTCCAGCGTTCCGGATGACGTCGTGTATTATGTAGGCCTACAGAGGGATGTTTGCTCGTGTTAGCCGAAACCGACGGCTGACTGAAAGGCTACCAGCAATCACGCTCTTTCTCAAGTGTGTGGTTTGGCGTAATAATATTTGCACAATGATCGATCGATGGATCTGTACGACGAGCACACTCTGGCCGTTAAAGGGAATCGGTTTTGGATCAGGTGCAGCGTGAAATTAAGTCACTATATATGAAATACGGTAGTATTGCACATGCTAATGATCGATGATATCAATAATTGGGAGAGTGGCCGGTCACGTGAGAGGGTTTTACTAATAATAGGGAAAATGAGTCGGATATTCATGGAGTCGGATATTCATATGACACCGGGTTGTGAGGAGAAAAATAAATAGGCCTATAGCCCCATTTTTACTCGCCCACTTACTTCAAGAGGTGGTATAACTCAGCTTAAGTTGCTTTCAATAACCTTCACAAGTAATTACAAATATACTGCATCTATTATACACAACACAAACATGACGTTCTTTCGTTTTAATTCTTTTACAAAGTGAACAAATAAAACTGGTAGGAGCGGGATTCGAACCCGCGACCTCCGGAATACCGTACCGGCGCTTTGAAAATGTATTCAAGTTTGTACATGTCAGTTGCCCTTGTTTGTTTGACGTTTGAATTCTTTCTTTGGTTTTACTAAAGCGATCCATGGGGCGGCCTTTTTGCGTTCCCGGTCAATATAAAAGATCTCACTTAAAAGACGGATCTTGATCCACTTTTTAGCCGCGTCGCATCGCAGACGGTGCTCTAAAGCGCTAGCGTTGTTCTTCTTCTTGTGCCAAATTCGTTTTCGCGACACGGCTCAACAGAAGAGGGCGCTACAACATTTACTATGCTTTACTGATCATCATAGGTGGCGACGCGGCTCCTGCACGAATTCGTGCTTATTTTCACAGATCACGGACCAAACCCATGCAGATCAATGCGATCGGGAAGACCGTCTACATCAATCTGTACTGTCGGAACTTGGAAACAAAGGGAGTGCTGACCAGTCATGAATACCCGTAGTATTCTTAGCATTTATAACGTCAAAGGAGTGTCCCAGATTGCAGGTTATAAGAATAGCTTCCATTGCCCGATGAACCGTCTCGATAAAACCTTGTATTAATGCCGTGTGCAAAAAGCGGACCTTAGTCCCGCCCACTGCATAATAATTACAAAAATCAGTGTTTTCATTGGTTAATCGCCTCGAGCCGCCGTGTGTTTGATTGGTTCTTTCATTGTGCACGAAACCATCAGGGCCGATGGTTTTGTGCAAAGGCCCCCTATAGACTTCTTGCGAGGTTTATCTGGGGTCGTTCGGGTAATGTCTGCGTGTTATGTATAAAGACACCGACAAGTTCGACTGTCGGCACACCCATACAAATCTTGTCGGTTTGCCAGCAACTGCTTGCATTGCTGATCAGTTTCAGAGACAAGGCTGTTCAGAGTGGTTTGCAAGCGTGTATAACCATCACCTCCATTGGGAGAATAACGTATCCAGCCTGGGTCGTATCCTCGTAGCGAGACAACGCCCACTGCCACAGATCCTCTAGATACGCCTCCCGCTCAGACTCCGGTATTCTCTCTGATATCCCGAGCGAGGTCATCAAGAATACTGGAGAGAAAAATGGGAAAATCCCATTATATTTTCTGTCTGAAAACGATTACTAGATTAAACAAAAACCAAAGGCCCATTCTCATGATTCGTCCGTCATGGTTTATAAACAAGGGGACTGTTGTGGCTATGTGGACCAGTGCACGGAACTCAAGATCTTCAGTGGTGACACTACAGATTGTGGCTTCGAGTCCAGTGTGGGTCATGGTGCTTGTGTCCTTGAGCAAGACACTTTTTCACAAGTTGCTTCTATCCATCCAGGAGTATATTGGTGTGCCTGTCGGGGCATGACAGTATACAAATAATGAATGTTTATGAGTGCGATGGCATGGTAAGAATAATTTCATGAGGTGACAGATGGAATGCCCCATTCCACTCGGCGAACAACACCTGAATAAATCCTCGTCGGATTGCAAGCATGGATTTCTTTGTGTACAACGTGCCGTTTTTCCTTCTCAGTCCCGCATAAAACCGTGACAAAACGTTGGCAAGTTCCGAATCAGTTAGAGCTTTAATTATTATTCCTGCGTGTCTTGCAAATTCCTCTAATCGTTTGACTGCATATTTGATTTGTCTCTTTGTGTTAGCAGCGTCAGCATCGCCTAAAGCCCGGTTCATACTTCATGCGAATGCGAAGCGAATTTGACGTCATGAAACATTCGCAGCGAAGATTCGCACAAGTTGAAATGTGTTCAACTTTTGCGAATTCGCAGCGCGAATATTTGGCTTTAACGTCATAAATTCGCTTCGCATTCGCATGAACCGGGCTTCAGAGTTCCAATATTTCGTCGTCTGTTAGCCGCGGTTCGGGAACATCGTCCGCCATTTTGTATGAATGACAGCCGTGTTGTAGCGCCACCTATAATGACCGTGAAATTCGCGAAGTTACATCACACGCATACCGTGTGATGTAACTTCTCGCGGCGTGCGATGGAACAAATAATTTAATGCACGTGATCGATGATCCACCAATCAGATAGAGGGGATTTATTCAGGCGTTGTATAATTGTGGTTATGTGTTTGATTAGCCCATGTACGCTTACTTTGCAGCCGCGAGGTTTCAGGAATTATTTTTTGGCCAGATGAGCCAGGGGTAAATAATTCTATACGCTGTAATTTAGTTTCACTAAAAAGTGCGTTCTAAATGCCGGTTATTGTTATTACTATTTTTTCTAAACCTACATTTTGTTGGCAGTTCTGTGGATGGCGGGAAGTGCTGTATCTCACATTGCGCGTCTATCCAACCACACGCCGTCAATAGTTCTTCTGTCTCAGTGACAGATCGGTTCCAGAAGCTATACGAAGTCCTGAAGCCCTGGAAAAATAATTTATATATGTTCATATTTTTTTTCTCTCAGGCGCCATCAAAATGTTTTAATGCACTTCTGGCACCGTGCATATCTGTGTAACTTTTGGAGGACAAGAAATTGATGTTTACGCTAACATTGCTGAATCCATCAATTTCAATACGAATACTTAACTAACTATTAACCCTAATAGAACAGTTTTTTGTGGGGCAACTCACAGCCAGTTGGAGGATTGCGCCCCTTTAGATCTTGCTCAAAATAACGATTTTTATGAAATTAAGTATGCAAATTAGGATACATTGTGATAATTACCTGCGCAAAATTGCGTTGCAATTAAACAAAGGGGTTTGTGCACCGCACCATATCTGGTAGATTCAAAGTTCCTATGCACAAGGTCATTGAAGAAATCCCGGCAGTTTTCGCCCACCGTTGAGAAAAAGTCGCATAGCAAGAGAACGGTACCCATTTTTGGCAAATCTGACGTCTGAATGTGCCCAAGACGATAGCCGAAAAAGTCAGAAAGGCTCAGCGCCAACAAATAAATTTGAAAACCCTGTGAATTTTGGTTCACGCTTGGCAATATTCCGTAAACAATGGGACGTCATAGGCGCATGATGACCAATCAGATGCCGATATGCAAATAAGCGGACACTAATTCGCACTGGACACTTTTTGGCACACCGTATAATATATCGACGCCCTAATCTTGGAATCAGTGAAGTGTATAGCCTATAGTGACATTTATAGGAGAACCCGGTAAATGTTTTGGATCAAACCTCAACCCTCACTAAAACACTAACAGAAACTTCACCTTTATGTAATTACCCCATCTGTCGTGACTTTCTAGGAATAAATTCGCCTCAGGTAATGCCGGAGCGTGATTGACCGTGATGAAAAGCCCCTGACCTCCTGGCCGGAGACAGGCCTGGATGCTGCGGAGAGCCTTGGCGTGGTCCGGGCACCAGTGAAGAACGAAGAAGCTCACAGCTATGTCGTATCGCTCCTGGTGCTCCGAGTTGTCACCGATAGTCTGTGCGTCACCCAAACTATACGTCACGTTGGGTGCTGTGTTGTTCTCACGAGCGAAGGCCAGCATCTTCTCTGAAGTGTCAATGCCTAAAATACAGCACGAGGATACATCGTTTAAAGCTGATGCCATTTCCAAACATGGCTTCGGCTTTGGCTTCCCCTAAATGTTGTTCCTACTATATACGTGGCTAGATTCGGGCACTTTTTTTGTAGTGTACATCAAAGTCGTTTTATAGGCCTATTTGAACACGGATGGAACCTGTTTATTCCATTCAAATATTCAAGGCTTCAGAATTGTAATGGGGCTGGGGAATAGCTGGATATGAAGGCGAAGCCGAAGCTGAAGCCATTTTGATAAATGGCAGCAGGCCGTGTCCGAATTACTTAGCTACGGCTGGATGTTACACACATGTCTATGGTAGCGGCTGCAGCCACTTCCCATAGACTCGTGTGTAATTTTAAGCCGTAGCCAAGTAATTCGGACACGGCCTTAGAACAGAGCAATCGATGAAACAAGAAGTGACCTTTGACCAGTCAGAGCAATGATTACAAAGCCGAATGTGAGGTAGCCGTGTCAGATTTATTGACTTCGACTACGGCTACGGCTGCTGCCAAGGGGTTTCTAATAAAAGCCGTCAAAATGGCTGCCCCTAACATAAAACAACCCCTTAGCAACAGCCGTAGCCGTATATAGCCGTAGCCGCTATGAAATTATGAAACCAAAGTCTTGTGTTTGCTGCAGTGGTCTGAGTTTCGGGTTAAGACTGAAATCGAGCTAGCCTGACATCAACGCCTACAAAATTTTAATAATCAAAAGGGGCTTAGTTCTGGTCGTATGAGCTTTCCACAGATAACTAAAATTAAAATGAATAGTGAAATCATCTTTTTAAATTTGGTATTTCCTCATTCTAATGTCATTTCATGTTAATTATTCCTCTGTCTGTGACCTGTTTAACCGTGTCGTCATTCAATGTTTGTCCTAGTTTTTGTTGTTGTTTCTTTTTTTGGTTTGTTCTGTGTGTGTATACATTACGAGTGGGACAATAGGGGATTAGTGATAACATTAAATGAGGACCTGAGCCCAAGTCCTCGGTGGAAGTCATGTACAAATCTTATGGGCATGTTGAGAAAAAGTTAAAGTATAAACAAAGGGAACAATGGAAGGAAACACCACAAGTCCTCAGTAGTATAGTAAAATGTGTGTGTGTGTGTTTTGTTTTTCCACTTGATCGTCCTCGTACTCAAGTTGTCTGTACATGCTGCTCTTACAACCACCGGCTTATATGAACATCGCTATTTACGTCAATTATCCTTTAAGATATATCTTATTGGGCTTTACCTCGTCAAATTGTATATTACATTATTTTCATCCTCACTAACTGTGCATACTGAATTCAGAAAGTGGAAATAAGGGTCGAATAGAATTGCATAACATCGCATTCAACATAATCCGCATCGCATCAAATCGGTCACACGCTATACTTCTGTTGTATATTACTATTTGTACAACACCTGAATAAATCTCAGCCATCCGATTGGTGGAGAGTCGATCACGTGCATTGAATTATTCGACCCATCACACGACGCGAACCCGCACCGCCCAAAACGTTATATTACATGGTTCTATCAAACGGTGCGCGCGCATTGATAGAACCAAAAGAACTTCCCTAATTTCACGGTCACTATGGTGGCGCTACAACAGGGCTGTCATTCACACAACATGGCGGCCGAGTTTCCCGAACTGCCGCGGTTTGTTCTCCTAACAGACGACGAAATATTGGAACTCGTAGGCGATGCTGACGCTCCAAATACAAAGAGACAAATCAAATATGCAGTGCAACGATTAGATGAATTTGCAAGACACGCAGGAACAACATTATTGAAGCTTTAACTGACTCAAAAAAAATTTGTCGCCGTTTTATGCGGGACTGAGAAGGTAAACGGCACGTTGTAACGTTACACCAAGAAATCCATGCATGCAATCTGTCGGATTTATTCAGGCGTTGTATAAAACAAATAATGAATGTTTCACATTCGTGCAATGGTAAGAATAATTTCATTCGGTGACAGATGGAATGTCCCATTCAACTCGGCTTCGCCTCGTGGAATGGAACATTCAATCTGTCACCTCATGAAATTATTCTTACCATCGCACTCATAAACATTCATTATTTGTATATCGTCATACGGCATTCTGGGTTTATGACTTTTGACTAGCGCCCACCCGAACAAAGAACTGACAATTTGGGAGACCACCAACATAGGGCAAGATAGCTCAGTTGGTAGAGCGCCGGTACGGTAACCCGGAGGTCGCAGGTTCGAATCCCGCTCCTGCCAGTTTCTTTGTTCACTTTGAGAAAGTATATTACTATTATAAAAAGAACCGCACATATTAAGTCCTAAAATTGTCGTTTAGTTCTTCGTCCTACCTGTCATACGTCTGACTCTCGTGGCGACCGATTTCGTCCCTTCACCTGCACCACAACCAACGTCCAACACAGTGTCCTCTAGCCGAAGACTAAGCTTGTGGATATTCAGCGTTATCATGGAATCTTGAAAGTATCTACTCTCACCACGATAATAACCGCTCGCTGATAAACTTAGTTGAGTTTTGGTCCAATATTGAATCTAGAAAAAAAAAGAAAAAAAAAAGAACATTATAGGAGTACCTTTACGACTAATGTTAATAATTTTGAACAAGAGACGTGCCGCTGTAAATACTCCTCATCTGAGGACGGGTCCGGGTATGTAGGCTTGTCACGTATACCGGTAGCACTTGTCCGGTTATGTGCGGGGTTTACACAGGCACGGGCATTGTTGTATACGGCGCCGTACATGTACGTTGACAAAGCACTTAGAAAACTGTTCTGCTGTACAAAATTCTTATTATACGTCCATGAAATCATGGTTTCATGAGGAACAACATGCCTGTTCATGACCTGGGCTTGACCACATATGCCCTAGCACTCGACCCATCCCCTACCACCCCCCGTATTTGATTTTGATGATACGCTAACGTACGTAGGCCTGCATGTACATGTACTTACAAAATCGACTTCCATAGGCCTATCATCACTGGCACTGGCCATCCTGAACGACTGTGTTTAGTCCAGTGCTATAGCTAGAGCGCAATGTACCATATGAATTTAACATCATATGCCAACTGGCATAAATGCGGGTACATATTTATCATTCTCAAAATGACCGCGGTAGACTGGTTCCCGGTCCCACCATTATCGCTGTCACTTCGAATAATGGGACGGATAGCAGGTGATACTTATAATAGGGGTTTCACACTACTCTGAACTTACCCGGGTAATTAATCACCCGGGTAGCAGTCCACTACCCAGGTAGAAACTAGCCCGGAGAATCGGTTTCACACTACAAATTTAAGCTTATCCACTTCAGTGCGCACCCGTGTAATTTGCTTGAAACCGCATTCACACTATGCGAACGGCACAAGTCTAACCCCACTGCATGCAGCTCATCAAGAGCCACTTTTTACACAGCCCTATACTATCCTCGCGAGTATTTCTTTTGTCCGGAAGGCGTCCTCACATAGACAACTTCGCAAATACCGCCTGGTTGAGACGTCCCAATGGTAAAAGGGCAATGTGGGAAGGAACAAGTAGTCTCATTCCTTCCCACAATCCCTTTTAACCATTGTGACGTACGTCCAACCAGGCGGTACATGTATTTATATTTGCGAAGAAGTCTATTATGTAAACGTGTGCTTAGTCTATATAGGGATGGGTGAGTGTGTAGGAACATGGAGGAAGTAGGAACAATAGAAAGTTTTGACCAGGATGGTGGGGAGAGTACTAATGTAGGCATCGTGTGGGACAAGTCGCTAAAGCCATGGATGCTAAAGGTGGCTGTGTATGGGCTATTCGGAAACTCAAAGAATCGATACTACAAATACAAGAATCGCTGTAGCGATAGTAGGGAATTTATGGGTGGGGCCGGGGGCGACAAACAAGTTGATTTCGCAGGTCCGCACCACCAACTTTTATCGTGGTCCCCTAGTTTTAATAAGGCAAAAAACCGTGTAAATTAGAACAGAGATTTTTCTCTTTTTGCCCTAGCCCGACGTAATGTATGAAGCACTGTATATACTCAGTGCTTTCCGAGAGCCTGTGTGAAAAAAATAACAGGCTTACTCGGGCGAGATTCGAACCCACGACTTCTTGCTTACTAGTGCAGACGTCTTAACCACTCGACCACCGATATTGCTGGCCGATTCGAATCCAATGCAGCAGCGGGTACCGCGTAATCAATGTGAAGATTGTCGAGTGGTTAAGACGTCTGCACTAGTAAGCAGGAAGTCGTGGGTTCGAATCCCGCCCGAGTAAGCCTGTGATTTTTTTTCACACAGGGTCTCGGAAAGCACCGAGTATACAGTGCTTCATACATTACGTCGGGATAGGGCAAAAAGAGAAAAATCTCTGTTCTAATTTACATCATCATCCCCGACGCAAAAAATTCACACAAAAAAACTTCTGTTGCCCTTAATTTGGAAAAATCGGGAGGGAGGGTCGGTCGGTCGGTTCATTTTTAAAAAAACATCCATGCATGAAAACAATACTAACTCGGAAGTCGGGAGGCAAAAAGTAAGCTTAAAAGTGAGATGGCGAAATTGAACATCGTAATGTTTTTAATAAAACGTGATCATTTTGTGCGGGAAAAGGTGAGATTTTAAAATTTTCTTTAAAGATGAAAAATAAAAACCGACCTGAAAGCGTTGGTCGCGGCATGGAGGAAGGATATAGTCGCAGAGGTAGGTCAACACGACCATTTTCTTTTGGGCCTATAATGCAAGTGCGGCCACATGTACAGCTTCGAGCTGTGCTGTACACGTACAAGTCCATGCGTAAAACACTGTAAGGTCACACATTCTGTAGTAATCTGTACATACAACAGTATCATGTTTCAGTGTGAGTGGAGGCTATGGTTGTAAGACCCCTGATTAAACCGTACTTTGCCGATTTGTTTAGATATCGTTAGTCTGAAGCAACATGAATTTTTCCGCCAGCAGTGACTACTGTGGAGATGGTCGATACTTGCAGCATGCTATGGTAATTGAAAATATCGACAAGCTAACATTTCGACCGGAAGACGATGTTTTAGACGTCGGTTGTGGTACGGGCGAAGAGACCAAATCAATCGCATCGAAGATTAGGCGTGTGAATGGTACGCTAGTGCATGTGCAGACTAGGAATTGTTGATATGTGGCCATAATTCCACCTGTAAGTCCGGTAGCCTTTCTATGCTGCAGCCACTTTTTGTTGCAGTCACCAAAAAGTGAACAGTGGATTTAAACAAGTTTAAAGTGGATTTTACCAAGTGTAAAATTGAGCAGTGCGGTCATACCGGCGGTCATGTCATGATCTGGGAAGATTTGTATTTTGTTGAATTCGTTCCTGAAATATTTGATCTGACCAATGAATACGGCAGTCGGTTAACTTGACTACATATTATGAATTCCATGTATCGGGAAATAATGTTAAACCATGGAGAAATAAAATGTGTTTTATTTCCCACTACTGCGCACCATAAACTATTTAAAAGCGTCTTACTGTGCCGAAAACAATACGTTTGACAACCTTGTTCTCATTAGATGCCTTGAACTTGTTTCAGTCGCACAGCTACGTCCATTTTACGGATAAATAGCCGTACCGGAATTGTGCAGTGGGGTATATTTTGCGCATGTCACTTTTTGTTGAATTTTGTAAACAAAATCCCCATAATAACGCGCAAAATACCTTCATTGCACTCAAAGTGGTATTAGCCCTTTTGAGAAATGAAGGAGGCGCTATTAAGTTTGGGTAAAATTCTCTTTTTGGTAAAATGTTTATATTATTGAATCCACAAAAACCAAATGGCGCCCTCCCATAATTGCGTCCTCATCAGTAATGGAAGCTACATGTAAGGTAGCTGGTTTAGTTTTTGGGAACATTTTTATCACCATGAGCACATGCAAGAATTATGCCTTTCACATTTAAAAAAGAAAGCAAAAAATGTTTAAAACTCCGGTCAGTCTCATCATTTACGGAGATGAACTTAGCTCCTAACATAACGTACTCCGTCGGCGACGCCCGTACGTGTGGTGACAACCCCGGAGTGGCGAGAATCATTCGACAAATTTAAAGTTGTCAGTTTACACGTGCTTCACTGGTTCCCGGAGCAGAGCTAGGCGCTTGCCAGCATTTTCGCCTGTCTCAAGCCAGGAGGGGAGGCTCTCATCATGGCGAACCACCGTACACCAGTCTTGTCCGAGGCAGCCGCGTTCCTTGGTGGCCACGCCAAATGGGCTGTTTATTTGAAGGCTTGAAGCAGACGTGTTCATTATCTGAACCGTCTCGATAAAACTTCGCAATAATAGAGTACCGAAGTGATGACGTCAATCAATGCAATGTTTGGAACCAGAATACATTTTAAACTGCATGTGTTTAGAACCAGTTGCCGCGGCAACTGACGTCAGACTTCGGTACTCTATGCCGTGTGTTAAAAGCGGACGTCAGTTCCGCCCACTGCATACTAATTACAAGCGTCCGTGTTTTCATTGGTTAATCGGCTCGAGTTAACGTGTTATTCTTGCTCTGATTGGTTCTTCCATTTTGTGCACAAAACCATCAGGGCCGATGGTTTTGTACATAAAGACTTATTGCGAGGTTTATCGGGGGTCGTTCGGGTATAATGCTTTACTTGGGTTAGTTTTTGGTTCGAGGTCACAAATGCTATAGGTCGATATAGCTTCATCCATAAAATAGAACGGCGTAAACAGTGTATAGCCGATACGCCGTTTTGGCTATTCTTCCAAAATCTCCCTTATTTTGCACCGCTTATTATATAGACCCGCTCAACTTTCTCAGTGTTGACCATGTGGTCGGGTAGAACTGGTCGTGAATTTTTCTACCATTTCTTCCCCCCACAGGATTACATTTCAGATGTCCATTATCTATGGAAGCATTTGCCGATTGAAACAGAAAAATCGTTGAGGGCGTGGGGCTGTACAAAATAATTGACATTGTGAGATCGAGCAAGTGACAAGCTCGTCTCGAGTGCAAACCAAGCGTATGTCTGGTTTTTTGTTCTAAATTGTTTTTCTAAACATTTCATCATATGAATTACTGTACTTTTTCATCGTTTTATAGAAAGTTTAGGCCAAAAATAGAAATGTTAAGCCCTGATGTTGATATACTGTGATAGATATCCCACTATAGGAACGAATTATGGAAGAAAATTGGTTTTAGCTCATCTTTTGTTATTCTTTACAGTATGGTTGAAGACTTGTCTGGGTCAAACGGCGCGAATACCGGAGGCGGATGTTGAGGAGGATCTGTGGCAGCGGGCGCTGTCTCAATACGAAGACGAGTCCAAAGCCGGACACGTTCGCTTTCCGTTGGATGAAATGGTTATCCATGCCTGCAAACCAGGCCCATCCTATGGCTAGCAATAGCTCAGGGTCCCGCAACGTGTCAGCCCAATATATCGATCTGGACCATTAAGCTCCGCCCCAATTGACGTATTTGCCAATCGCGGTCAGACTTGTGGTGCGCGCGGTTGTGATTGGTCAACACATCAAGGGGCGGTACTAATGGTTCGGTAATATCCAGAATCGGTATACCGATTCTGGATATTACCGAACCATTGGTATACATACCGGTACCATACAAAGTGAATAGGCATGTACTATGGACAGCCAAACCATACAGATTTTCAACTGGTTGGCTTGTACGTTTGAAACCTTTAAAATTTATATACGTGAGAGAATAATATAATGCTGCAATGCAGCTGATGCAAAAACTGTTTTACGTCCAAGTTTCTTTTCTTGTCGTGCTACAACACTAACTCTACCACTAGTATTACGGCGATATTCCAGATTTCAACTATAAATTTGTATAGAGATACATCCCTACATATTTTCCACTTCATAAAATATATAAGGGAAAAGCAGATATCTACTTAGGCTACAGAAATTATATTCAAAGTTCTACAAACTCATAATTTCAGTTATACCAACGTTTTTTTACTGCAGTTTATGGATACATTAAAGAAATATTGATCACTTATAGTTTGTGATTATCACTAGGCCTAATCCTGAAAATAAAGGCAAAGTCGTAAAAGGTAAAACTTTTTCGATTCCCATTGATTTACATCGTAGAAATCCTTTTTTAGCTTGTAAATGTAGAAAAGTTTGCGTCTTTCCTTCTGAAAGTGCAGGAGGTCGTGGTGAGTTATTAATTGTACCTGTGCTGTACACCAACCGACATTTAAAGAAAGGAAAGTTCGTTTTAAAGATTTGTATATTGCCTGCTTACCTGTCCGCCATCTTGAACCAATGTTAAACTAATCCAACCTCCGCTTCTCGTTTGGCCGAAGCAATGACGTCATTGACGAACAACGCCAAGTCAATGTCCAAAGCCGGGGCATTTTTCTGGTTCAGAGTCCATTTTCGCGATTCAGCTAATGTGACAAAATTCCGCGCTTACAATAACCAATAAGCATTGTGCTATCTCCGTAAATACAAAATCCTTAGGCCTATAGTTACGGGATGTAATTAAGCATGCGCAGAAGCCAAAATTCCTGCAGCAGATGCTAACGGAGACCTTTTTCTAACCCACGTGACAGATGCGAAATGTCAACCAAATCACCGTGCGTGGACCGCCTTGGAGTGATCACAGTAGCCTACACGTATCCTCGCTTAATTACAGTAACTGAACTTCCCTGCAAACGCGCCCGAAACGTTGAATCCATGTAGCCCGTGTGCGATTGGCTGGGAATTTCAACGGGTGCCGCGTGATGGCGCGCGCGCACGCGCGTTAAGCTGCTTGCCCATCAGGCAGTTCGATCATGAAGCACAGGTGAGAAACTATTTTGTTTGACTTTATTCCAACAAAGCACTCAAGCGTCAGTGCACTTTGTTAAAAGTGTTACATAGAACGGCAAATTGTCTACCTTTTAAGAAAGCCTTGCATCACAGGTAAATGTCAATATGAAAATAAATGCACACGGGTACATTACATGAGTAAACATCCCAAGAAAACTTTCATTTTATTCCATGTTATTAAAAACCAGCATACACTTGGTTGTAAGGAAGCTAGAAATGGACGGATTTATACGGTAGTCCACAAAACTTATTCTAAATAGCATACAAATACAAGTTGTTTATGAAACATTTTATTTAAAGGTGGTCAATATTCAGCTGTTCTACAAGGGTCGTTTTTGTTTATCTAATACTGGCACAGTGTATTAAGCGGCAAGTTTCTATGGCAACTGTTAAATCTGACCAATCATGACTATATCAAAGTTTGTAGAAATACACAGGGTCATTATCCGTGCACTTAGTACATCCCACAAAGGGCAATAGCTACATGAAACAGGGGCCCATTAGGGACAAACAAAATTATTATTCAGGGATGAGATTGTCAATTAAGAAAATAAGAAGTCTGAAAATTGATGAAATATCCGACAGATGCATATATCTTTCTATACTAATGTCTTTCTCTGAGATGAAAAAAGTCTGATTTCAGACAAAAGACGGACAATTTTATACCTTATGAATATCTTGACTCTCCTGACAAAGACTGTGCAGGCTCTGCAATATTTTACATTACAAAACCTGTGGTGTTAAAATAACACCAAGTGATATCTCTTATGAGACGAATGGTTCACCACTGCTTTTTTTATGTAGAAATATAGGCTATGGGGAAGGGGGGGAGACTACCTTTTTAAAAATAGATAATATAAAGATAACTTGGATCTGAATCTATGCAATAGGATGCAGGGGAATAGCATTAGCTACCTTCAAGATAAAATCTGAAGCACAAGGGGCTGATTTCATGGAGGTGCTCAGCACAAAATAAATCCTTAGCGCAGAAAAGTCTTGCTTAGTAAAAACAGGTTCCCAGCCAAAACTCCATGTGATGTTCACGCTAAGCAAACAACAGCTGAATACCAGTCACAAACAATATACATCACATACAAATTTGCCTGGTAATCCTGTTTTAAAAGGAATTTTTTTGTATAGTAAGCACATTTTTGCGCTTAGCAGCTTACGAAGCTGCTCAGCACAAAACTCAGCATTAAAACTCTTCCTTGATAAAACCGAGATTACCAACTAAATTTCCATGTGTTGTATATTGCTTGTGACTAGTATTATGCTGTTGCTTGCTTAGCATAAAAATCACATGGAGTTGTGGCTGGTAACCTATTTTTAGTAAGCAAGACATTTTTGGCGCTAAGCAAATTTTCGTGCTTAGCAGCTCCGTGAAATTGGTCCCTGGTAATCGTATGTAGGATTCTGATGAGCAGTGTACACACTTGGGCGAGATATTGTGAAATGTCTGTACTTCATACATATTACATATTTCTGTAAACGAGTGCTTTCGCTTTGTGCATTATAAACTACATAACAATGTGTCAAAAGTATGGGTAAAGTGCTCCCATGCAACAAATAGTGTAGTACACTGTATGGGACTAATATAATTATGAATCAAAAAGATTACAGATCTATATTACAAGATTACTAAACAATTAATAGAAAACAGATCCAGTCAATTCATGTTGAATTCATATGTGGCAAACTGGTGTTGTTGATCAGTCAACTCGGATCATCGGTGCTGTCCTATGCTGGTTCTTTGCTCATACGTAAACAGAATTTGGAACTCTGTAGTTTAATAAATGCATTAAACACTAAGGACTCGATACATTTATATACAAATTTGTCAAAAATATCTGTGATATTCATATGATCCATCCTTGAAGAATGGATCAGCCATTGTAGAAGACTGAAAAAGTGTTTCAAAATTATCTACAGATCGTTTTCAGATGTCGCGACATCTCCGATAATTCTTTGCAGACAGCCAACTTTGAGGCCTTTCTGGTCCGCACTCTCATCTACAAACAAACAAAACAATATGCACCAAGATTTCAGCATTCTTGTGTATGTATGCAGCAGTTGTATAGTACAGCGTCAATGGAAGGGTTTCATTTGTCAGGCAATTCCGCATATCCCTGTTGCTTGACTTTAAAGATGGTAGGCAAAGAGGTTTATGGGAAATATAGGACGTCAGTGCAACAATCTATAGGCACTCCTTTAAACAAATTATCCATTTTACACATCTCACTAAGCTTCTTGATCATGCACCTGGGCAACTTCATTCTGACGTCTAGCCTCTATCTTCCTGTAGTACTCCTTGACTGCCTCGCTGACTGAGGATTCACTCTCCTCCCCATCTTCATCCTCCTTGCTCACATCCTCATCGCCTGCCTCCCCGCGATCTTCCTCCTCCCAAATCGTCTTGATGATTGGCTGGTACACCCAATGGGGTGCATCCGTGCCCCAGATGAAATCCAGGTGGTCATACTGGGGGATGTAGACGCTTTTTTGGAGGTTCCTCAGCCGGGGGATGAGGAGCTCTACGTCTCGAGGGGCGGCCAGCCAGTCCTGGCCTCCCCAGTACAGCACGACGGGAGCGGAGATGTTCTCCGGGTAGTACAGCGGGGGAGTGGTCTGATGTTGTGCAAGCAACAAGAAAAACGGGAAGAAAATTTAAATAAAGTATCACAGGACTGTTATGTCCGATCCGCGGTGTAGTTACATTCAGTAAAATAAAGAAATGTCTATAACACTCTACACGTCAAGAAAGACAATATTTGGAGAGTTTAAGAAATGCGTACCCTACACAGATCCATTAAAGTACAACTCCAGTTAAAACCTGAGACATAGCAATTGCTAGAATATTAAGTTAAACCATTTTTCCATAATATACTAAAGTAAAAAAAATTATTGCACTATTTCCATTTAAAAATGATCAAAAGCGCATAACAGAAATAATACACCCTTAAATAAGCAGATATAGATACAACCAAGAAATTAATGACAAATCACTAATTTTTATTTTTTATTTTTTTTAAATAGCAGATGAGGGTCCCAAGCCAGCTGAGCAGCTTCTTCTCATGAATTGTGATCTTAACTTGAGGCCCACTTGAGTCATATTTTTAGCAACTCAGTTGCAGACTTGAGTTTCTGCATACAATGTTTATTCTCCATACTTTCTTGAAAATGAAGTTTGGATTTAAACTTGACAATGGACCCAGAATGAAGGGTAAAATACATAATTTATTTTTTTTTTTTTATACCAAGCCAAATGTAAGTTTTATTCCAAATCTCTGAATACTCCAACTTCAATCTGATATTTGTCTTCTCCAAATCAGTCCCTCATAAATCCTCATAATGCCAGTGCAAGGAACCAAAATTTGGAGTCCCTACAAATGCTTCTGTGAAGTATATTGGCCTAGCACTTGAATTTTAACATGCGCGACTTGTGACTCGGTATCGCAGCTTGACTGAGAGACTTTGTGAAACCACGCTAAATACCTGGTTGTATCTGGCCATGTTATTCCTCTTGGAGCCATAGTTGTACATTTGAAATTTCTCAGAGGATACCATCTAAAACAAAAAACAACCATGTGTTCTAAAATGAAATCAAACGTGTCACTTTTGGGAGATTAACAAAGATTATAGTTCATATACAACTCTTATTTTTCTTATTTCGGGGTTTGCTGTAAAACTCCAATTTGTGATGTCATGGCCCATTAGTGGGATGGTCACTAACAAAATTAATTCTTTTAATTCTTAGTCACCAAATCATTTTTTTCTATATTTTGTAATTCAGAGCAAAATAATTATAGCAGGACACTCTCTTTGAAATTTTATCTTTTGATGTTCATTAAATTTTTAACAATGATGTGTGAATTTGTGTTTCCATTCATGAAATGAATTTCAAATGTATAATTTGCATAGAACATTAATTTAAAAAAAATAACGAAATTTTCTTTTCATTTTTTAAACAATAGTATTCTTTTTGATTCCATCACTTCACTTTGTAGTAAATTCTTCCCGCGAAAGCAAAGATTATGAGGTCCAACATTAATTTTAAGGCCTACATGCTTCTTACTTTTTTTTATGGAAGTCGCCTAATACAAGACTAAAAGCCACTCTAGGTAAAGGGCTACAACAGAGGTGGTGGGGTTGGCCACATTTTAGGTTGCCAACCCCACCACCCGTATGGTTTTCCCGGATCCAGATTGACACAGAGGATAAATCTTCAATAGATACGAAACTGAGAAATTAACCCAATTTTCAGACCTGCAGACCCACTGCACACAAGGTGCAGTAATCATAGACAGGGTTATACAGCCATACATCTACCTACACCTTCTTGCAGTGATTCTGAAGGATCTGAAATTAGTTTTATTCCATGATGTATAGAGGAATCCCACAACGACGAGTTTAGCGCCGATCTGCGCACTTCCGCGTTTGAAAAACGAGGATCTCAATGTCACAGTAAACAAATTTATGCTGATCGTGCGCCTGTGCTTCCTTTTATGACCCGATTAATTCATGCATAAATGAATGTGCTGAAAAGCGTTGTTTTGTTTGCCACTGACACTCTCGCTTTCAACCCGGAAGTGCGCAGAAGGGGCTAATGTGAAATTCCTCTATAATGCTATCTTTCATAACCTTGCTTTTGTGTGAAAGGAAACGGAGGACTAACCTGAGCAAAGTGGACCATGTCTTTGACTGATGTACCAGCAGGGGAATGTGAGAAATACACCGGTAGTCTTGACTGGAGGAACGAGTTAAGTGTAAAAACACAAACAACATGTTTAATATGTGGCCCTAAACTTTCATGTACATGTATAAGGGCGTTTACACAATTTTAAACCAACAAAAACTGTAATAAAGTGAAAGACCCGGATATCTTTCAAACCCAAAACTTACTGATATAATATGCAGTGAGAAGCTCCACTTTTCCTTCATGGACAAAAGCCCGTAATCACAGATAAAGAGACAGACACTTAGACAAACAACCAGACAGATGATCGGCCAGGTAGAGCAACCAAACGAGTGGCAGAAGACACAAGTTGAGACACAAAGGAAAAAAAAATCGCCAAAAATCTTCCTGTACCTCATTGAGATTGGCTTTGTCAAATCCGCACAGAACGAAGACGATGTTTTCGCACCAGGCGTCCGCAGAGCTTGAGCAGAGGTCAGCAGCTAGCCATTCTGTGATCTTGGTGGAGGGCAGGAAATCCTTCACTCCCAGTATATTCATCATAAACTGTCAAATTCAATACCATCAAAATACTAACACGTATGGTAATAATCGAAACAAAAACACAAAGTTTAGCCCAAACAAACATTGATATAAATTTCACTGAAAATAAATAAATTATGTGGGATTACCCTGCCAAGAGTATAGCAAGCAACAATTAACATTAATTTACAGCAACACTAATATCCTACAGTGTTATCAAAACTGAATAGAAACTTTGATTTACTTTTTTCAAATACAATATTTGTCAAACAGCAAAACAATTTACATATGACAAATATAACATTTCTAATTGGTCTTCACTGAGAAAATTGCTCCGTGCCTGCAGCTTGTTACTCAAAGACAATCCATTTTCCTCTATCACAAGGAAAACCTCATTTGCTTGAGTACTTACCTGAAGCTCTGGAACAAAGGCTGAAAGATATCTCAAGGGGCTTGTCATGTGACCAACGGTGGTGACTGGACCGAGGGCAAAGAACATCTTGATCTGGAATAAAAATTTAAAAAAGCAAAAAATGAACTCGATCACACCAAAATAAAACACCCAGAATTCACAAACGTTGCCATTTCGTTATACACATATCCCTAACCCTGCTAAATCCAACAATTTTAATATGATTTTGCATGCACCCTAGGGGGTTAGGGTTTAATCAAATTCAGGAGAATCATTTCTTTCAATGATGTTGCCTTGTTCGTTACTTACAAATTGTCTCTTTGACTCTTTGAAATGACCATTTTTTAACACGCATCTCTTTCATTGGCAACTTTTGTTTGTTTCCATCAGCCCTTTTTTCCCTGAAATAATTCTCGGTTAGCCTCTCTTTTTTATCAATCAAAGTGTCCTGCATTTTTTACATCTAAAAAAATTGATATGCAAAGAGCAAACTCACTAATCCCTATCCAATTCTCAAAACCACATCTCTGTAGTCCCCTGTGGTGTTATTATACATTCCTCCAATGTTAATTATTTTCACTGAACAAAAGTTCAAATTGATTTCAATTGCTCATGACTGAGTTTTCTATCAAGACAACAATTTTTATGCTCCAATTAAATTAACCTTTTTTTCCAGTTCTTTGTTCTTGGACAGTCCAGCAAAAGCCATGAGTGACCCCTGCGAGTGTCCAACATAATATAGCTGGTCTTGACCGCTCACTGCAAGGACATGGTCAACCATGGCTGGTAGATCATACTCGGCCATCTCGTCCCAGCTACAAAATTCAAATAATAGCATTAAGTCTCACAAGAAATTATGTTTTTCAGAAAAGATTGTAGTACAGTTGCCATTCATTATGACCCTAAAACTTAGGGTCGGGGCCGTTAAAATAGCGTAGGTAGGTTAACCGGAAGCAGAACTATTTTCTTTTGGCCTAACCACCACTGCCCTCACAGGTACCCATTTACTCCTGGGTGGAGAGAAGCAACTTGTGACAAAGTGTCTTGCTCAAGGACACAAGCACCATGACCCCCTGCTGAATTCGAACCCAGTCTGTAGTATCACCAAGATCTTGAGTCCGGTACACTAGATCTAGACCATGAGGCCACAGCGCTCACAGCAACCTCATACTTGTAGGCATAATATGGTAGACATCCCAGATAACCAACCAATTAAGCCATTAATTAACCCTAAACCACCTCAATCCTCCAAAATCCTCCTTGCAGTTTTGGAGGATTTTAGAGGATTGAGGGTGAATGGTATTTCAACTAAAAAGAGGATTTTGGAGGATTGAGGATGAATGGTGTTTCAAGCGAGGAGGATTTTGGAGGATTGAGACTGAATGGTGTGTGAGAAACAGAAGGATCTTAGAGGATTGAGGGTAAATGCTGTTTGAAAAACAGGAGGATTTTGGAGGAACATGAATGCATTTTTTTAGGGCAGGGCAATCGGAGGATTTTGGAGGATTGAAGATGGTTCCTAGCAAAAAGGGTCTAGGGGATTAGGGTTAAATTTGGCCATCCACAAATTAATCAGCCAGAAGAGAGTGCCTGATAAGCAGGTCACCAATGATCCCACTGAAGCTTCTTACTCGGTATAAAAACAGCGAAGGCACATTACAGTGCACTGAATACTCTGTGAAATTATTCTGCCTGGCATGATTATTTTGAAGACGCTGTCTTTTATGTTCAACGCTTTTGATTCCTAAAATCTCAAGTGACACATATTTTTTAAAGATTCCCATGGAATAAGATAAATAATGCCATTAATTGACCATAACAAACAACATGTTTAAAAAGTGGCTTGGTGGACATGTTTAAAAGTAAACAGTTTTTTAGTGTCAGATAACATTCTCATATGTCTTCAGAATAGTGTTAATATTTTAATCGCAAAAAAATAAAATTGTATGAAAGACTATGTGGCCTAAAAGAAAATGAACATTTTTGCATTTTCTTAAAAATTGGGCATTCACCGAGCTCAAATTTCCACAGCGCAGTATATATAGTACATCTATCTCAATACTATTTGGTATACATTACATGGATAAACATTTTGGTCAGTTTGTTTACAAAAACTCCAATGGACATTTCAAGTAATATATGCCATAATTACAGTTCTCAAAAAAACTATTATTTTGGACATAGTACAATTATTTCAGATAATCCAGAAACAAACCTCCAATCCCAGAATGCATCCGAGTCGGGACTCAGGTGGGTGTTCCCCATAGAGTAGATGTTCCCCCTGACGTTGCCCAGCCACACGTCAAACCCCGCATCGGCCAGGATGTACGCAAAACTCTGATTGGCTAGATTGGTCAGCCAATTGGTGGAGGAGCACAGCAGACCGTGCTGTAGGAAGACAACAGGGCGCTTGATCTCTGCGTCGGCTGTGAGGTTAGCTGTATAGTTGGCGTGGTTGCCAGTCTCGAGGTCAGTCTCGTTGCGGCCATGAGGGATGCGTTGGAGACCCAGAATAAAGCCATCTGCTGTGGTCACGTAGTGCTCTTCACATGGATATCCTTTGCTGGTTATCAACTCGGTCTGTGAAAGAAAATTCAAAGTAATCATCAAGTAATTTTTTAATGTAAAGATGGATACTGCTGCTACATTGGATTTGAATCAGCAACCAACCCTAGCAAGTTTGGTGGTCGAGTGGTTTAACGTCTGCACTAGTAGGAGTTTGAGAGTTCAATTCCTGCCCGAATAGGCCTGTGTCGAAAGCACTGAGCACAACGTTGGGAATGGCAAAAATCTCTCCTTGTAATGACTTAGTTCAGTTTAAAATTAATGCACAAATCTGAAGATCATAGTCTCACCTAGCATCCTGTCCAATAGACAGGCAAAATGATTTTGGACAGTAGCTTTAAGCCCTACTTTTTTTAGCACTATAAAATGCAATATTGTTCACCTAAATTTTGTTAAAACAGTTAAATGGTATAAGATTGAGGCAAAGTCACCTGTGTGCAAAATTTGGCTGGAAGTGGACAAGCAGTTTTTCGGTACAGGCAGGATTTTGAGCCAAGGTGAAATCCTAAAAAAAATGTTTTTAACCGTTATCTTTAGCACACTTTTTAGCACAGGTTTTTCAATTTGTGTGATGAAATATTTATTGACAGTTCTCTCTTCTGTAAAACAGTGTTCACTCTTTGTTTACAATAGTCAACGGGCCACATTTGACTCCATTTATCTGCTAAAACGTCACTCAGCAAGCAATGTAGGATCATCATCAAGTTTCACTGTACCAAGCTCAAAATTAAAAGCAAAATCCCAACCTAAGGTAAAAAATACATTTTCAAAGTGAACAAAGAAAACTGGCAGGAGCGGGATTTGAACCTGCAACCTCCGGAATATGGTACCAGTACTCTACCATATGTTGGTGGTCTTCCAAATTGTCAGTGTCTCTTGCAGTCTGTTTGACGTCACAGTAAAAATACACGTTTAATGGTTTCAATGTTTAATTTGTTCAAATAGGCCTTGACTGAAATCAGCAGAGAATGCTCTGGATGTACACAAAAACACCCCCTCCACAAGAATTGATGTAGCAAGGGTGTGTCCATTTAGGTTGCATTCCACATCTCCAGGACTGCTGGGAATGGTCCGATCCCACCCTCACCAACCAGTAAAAGGCCATGGTTGGCCTGGTGACCCCCACTCTGTGGGGTCCTTTTTGTTTGTTGTTTTTACCAAGAACTCTTCAAGAAGTTTTCCCTCCTGTTTCTAGCTGCACCTGCCATACTCTGCACTTTTATTAAAGTTAACAGCCAACATGCTACACGAGGCTGTACAAATTTGAAGCAGTTCCCAGTCCCAGCACAGACCAAGAAACTTCTCACCAGGCTTGATCAAATCAATGCAAGTCGATCCTCACAATATGTTTGGCCTTGGAAGGAAATAGGTTAATATGCTCTCCTGATTTTACCTTACCCAATCCAAAAAATACAGAACCTTACTTTTCATTGCAATGTTATAATTCGGTCTCTTTCCTTCTCGGAAATTTGTGAAATCAGCGGATTCTTTTTATCTGCGGAATCAATTTCAACAGCTGGTCTCAGAATCAATTTGGCTTCTTCTGGATATTTAATGAACATAACGGGCCTTGAAAATATATTTACCAAGCTTCAAAACAGATTGCCTACTCTGAGAGCATAGAGATAGGGCTCGAAGTAAGATTGGCTCAATTTCTTGATGCAAACTAAATTTGTGTGTGTGCGAGTATGTAAATACCGGCAATCGTGGACTAGGGACAAACGAGTTAGGGCATAGACAAAGGGTCAACGATTGACCGAACGTCCATGATTAAAATCTGTGTACAAAACATATGGGAGGCCTTCCGAAAAAGTTAAAGTCCAAACAAAAGAGGGATAATAGGGAGTCCGCGATTGCCGGTATATACATTCACGCATACACCTCGTTATGGGGACAATTTCTTTTGTTCGAAAAAATCTGAGCGAGTTGTGGGGACATTTCCTGTCCCCATAACGTTTTGGGTGTCCAGTACAGAGGTCTAGAGGTAAATTTGGGTTAGGTTTATACGAAAGAAAATGGAGAGGAATACATATTAGGCTGATGTTGAAAATTTTGGGTCGAAAGAATTATCAGGGTTTGAGTATAGAGAGATTTTCCTTAAGCACACGAACCCTATGGGATGTCCCCATAACCCAATGTGGGAAAAGTATTTACACACTTGTGTGTGTGGGTTTGTTTTTGCATTTAATTGTGGACCTTTAACAATAGAGGACAATAGGGTCCCAGGTTGAGAAAGGTCCCCATTTGAAAAACGTGTACAAAACCAATGAGGGTCCTCGCCAAAAAGTTAAAGTATGAACAATAGGAGACAAATAGGAGGTCCCCAATTATAGGTGTTAACACAGTGCGTGTGTTTTAGGGTTTTTTCTTAAAAAAAAAAACCAGCTCATTTCACACACATTTTGGGTTTAGTGTAAAAAGGGCAGTTCACGGCAGTAGGCCACTTTCTCTTTATGTGATTGAAAAGTCAATGTTATGTTTTCAAATACCTTGAAAATTTGGCTTCATTTGGAATTGCACAAAATGTTTTCAGAGTGAAAACTGTTTGCCAAAACCCTTGAAGATTATGATTTCCAGTGATCATAAACACGTAATAGCGAAACCATGGAGGGATATACACAATATTCTGGACTAGGCTGATTTGTACTTTGTCAGAGTTTTAAATACAGCAATTTGATTTGCTTAGCATTTCTATTTGTCACTTTCTCCAGCAGAAAGGGTACAAGTGCTAAGTAGATCGAACAGAGGAATGCAGTCAAGTACTGTCATTTTATGATTACCATTTATCTACTCATGGAGGGGCATAGAGTATAGCACAGTTACCTTAAAATAAAAAATAAAAAATAAAAATCGGAGGCTATTCCTTGTTGGCTTATCCTGTTTCTACAGATTATGTTATTAGGTGGGGGTTACATGTACATGGCCCCTTTGATCCTTTGGCTGCTCAGATGGGAGTAAACTTTCAGCCAAATTCCTATCAATTGTTGGATTCCTTAAACCTAACAGGTGGTCTAGAAGGCAGGCCAGATCAGTGAATTCCAACAGGTGGCCATACCTATACTGATACTTTGCACCGTAATTACATGTATACAGATTAGGCATACCAGGCCTGTATTGTTCAACTTCAAAGTAATCAAAGGTGCAGTTCTTTGTAATGGCAAACATGGTATGTGGTGTTTCTGCCAATTTTAGCAGTCTCTCCCACTTCACTCTATTCCCAACCTCGGAAAGAAAAGAAAATCGCACTATTTACAACAACTACCAAACAGAATTTCTACCCCAACAAACCCCGAAGAACACTGACAGATATCAAAAATATAAAGCAAAGAAGATGCATCTAGGAAAGGTCATAAAAGTTCACTGTGTGGACCACAAATGATGAAGGGTGGTAATGTCACAGTGCAAATTCCAAATTATTAAACCTGGTGACAGTTCAAGGGTTCACTCAGTTAAAATAAACTATGGTAAAACACTCAGCGAGTTAAACCCCACAGGGTAGGAAAATAAAGGAGGGCACTTAATTGAACTTTCCCCCATACCCATAAACTTTCCCATGACTTTTTTTTTCACATTTGGGCATGGAGTTGAGCATTTTACAGCTCCCTGGTTTGAGCATGTTTTTTTTTAGCATGAAACGCCTCACAAAAATCCATTTTTTTTACTAAAGCGTTAGAAAGTTAAATCCATTGAAAGGTGTGTGCCGGCCGGAGGGGGGGGGGGGGGGGGGGGGGGGGGGAGGGGGGATGGAATCGAGAAGTCCTGACAACTTTCTCCACCCGTGTAACATCTCATTGGGAATGGAGATATAGAAGGCAGATGTGATTTTAAGTTCCATTCGAATTTGAAATCACGATCGACGAGCTTCTATTCAAAGTGTCTGTACTAAACTGCAGCTGGCGGGCGACTCGGATATTTCTGAATGAATAGAGAAAGGCCGATGCCAATTCTGATACAGGCAGACAATTCTCAAGAAGATCAAAATTCAAACACGTCGAATTGACTGACTGAGGAATGAGAAAGCGAAATACCCATTACGCTACCGCCATGATCTGGGGCCTGAGAAAAGCAAAGACAAAGGGAAAACTCCTCCAAAAGATATAAGTTGATGTCATTAGTAGTAGAGCTAAAGCACACAGGAAAATCTTACCGCGTTTCTCCTGACGTCTGGATCGGCTGCATCGCTTGATGAGTCGTTCCAGTTCCACAACCAATTCATCCACGCCTCACCACGGCAAGCCAGACCCAACAGGACGAAAACACCGAAGATAGACACTCCAGACATCTCGCTTTCTCAGAAGAAACACTTTTCAGCACTGAAGATGACGGAATATTTACCCTGCTCAGGTAAACGGGGTACGACAGTGACTAGTAGTAGTACCTCCGAATCTTGACCAGCAGTCGTGGACTTCAAACGTCGACTCAGAGAGCTAGAGAGGGGACCGTACCGCGCATACACGTGCAGGCCGCTAGCGCTAAGCGCTGATGATGGCCGAGCGATGACGAGTACTGATCGACTGCATGCACCGCGTATCTAGTGACAGCTAGCTAGCTGGATATTTACGAATGTAATCAGTGCATACATATGCACGTTACAAATACGTATTATGTAAAACCCTCTTTCTCGCGCCAACTTCAAATTGCGTCTTCAGAGGGAAGATTTTTACCCATACAAAATACAAGGTCCACATGCAGTCACACTCACGTGCAATCACCACGCACCCACCGGCGAGTGGACGTGAATCATCATCTAGCTCGCGTGCGCGCCGCGCCGTATACGTTTGTTTACAACTGGCGGAAAGCACGTGGCGTAGCTAATTTGCATAAGAAGTGGACACATTGCCATGCATGAGTGCTTCGGACGCGTGATGCTGTGTGTGGCTGGTGGGCTTTCACTGTGATCTATTAACAGCTCTCATTATTTTTTGAGTGGTTTTTTTTTATATGAAAATATACCTGGAAGTTGGAGAAACCACATCTTGCTATAATCACAGACCTGTAATCACATGTACTGTAATGGAAGTGCATCGTGTGTATTGAAGAAAGGTAGAAATGGCCATAATTATCCAATCGTGCTATAACAAATTCAAATGACATTTTATACGGACTTATAAGAAAAAAAAATCATTGCTTAAGTAAATCAGCTGAGGTATGATATCAGGTAAATGATAATGTTATCATTATTTGAAAAAGTCACTGTTTTATGTGCCACTGTAATTAGGTGCTGTGGGGTAATATTTCCGCGGCAGGAAACAAATAATTCCGATTTCGAAAAATACATCGAAAATAATTAACCCAAAAGCACGTTTCTGTCGTGTAATCTCGTTGTTGGACCTACTTGTGCATTTCCGACGACTGATTAAGAAAGTGATGATGTACAGTTTTCTGGGTACCAGTCATTTTTCACCAAGTTAAATTTCACCAAGTCAAACCAAGTAACAAGTTTTTTTTCCTGGTCAAAGTTGTCACAATTAATGATTTCTAACGCGCCTAATATTATAATCTTTGTCCCCCGGGGGGGGGGGGGGGGGGGGGGGGGAGGGGGGGTGCGTGGTAACATCAATGTCAAGGTTCAAGACTTTGTTCATAGAGTACCGAAGTCTGACGTCAGTTGCCGCGGCAATGGTTCCAAACACATGCAGTTTAGAATGTATTCTGGTTCCAAACATTGTATTGATTGACGTCATCACTTCGGTACTCTATTAAACAAGAACTTTGGAATTGTTCTCTAAATTTGTTCCCAATTTATTGATCCGATCTTATGTACTGTCGATCCGATTCTGTTTGTCAACTGTCTACACACATTACTAAGGAATTAAATCAAATATGATTAGCTTCTTTTCATTCGGAATTATCTTTAAAAGTTCATATTACCACATTCCAATTCACTATTTAAGTTGACAACTCAATTTACACTAGTACAACTTGCACAACTCGGTGTATAATTCCGTTCAGTTGACCATCTTTTATTTTATCGAAAGTGATATGTCATGAGAATTGAGTTTTTGTAAATTGGGCCTTTGACACTGGAGTGTAACAAAACGGCAACAACGGCATCAGTAACTTGTTTTTATACCTCCATGGTAGCAGCTGGATTTTTGATTGATAATTAGTTAACTTAAAGTGCTCTTTTCCTGTTGTCACCGTATAATTGTTGCCCGATCTTGTACACCCAGTTGATTTAATTCAAAACATAGATTAAAAGCTTAACTAAAAATATCCAATCTGATTTTCCATTTTTCATTCAGAATTTTCCTTGAAAGCTTATGATCTACCACCTACCACTATACCTGTACAGCACTAATTTTGATAAATGTGAGTAATCTAATTTACATCATCATAACAATAAACTGACGGGCGACTGGTGCGTGCTTCGCGTTAACGCATCCAAAATCAAATTTTCGTCTTTTGTGCAGCTTCAACGAAGACATTTTGGCATTTCAAAGCCAGATGAAAGTTAAATTTATATAAAGGGGTTCAAAACACTTTTAAAAGACCCTTTTTCATTAGATTTTTATAAGGAAATTGATGTAAACAATGGAGGTAAATATTTGCAGTTGGGGCGCTCCATACCTAATTTGCATATCCAGGGCGCCGCCATATTTGCTGGAGTGGCTCAGCGTATTCTCAATTGCAGCACCCCCTCATAGCGCTATTGCTATTTTCGGCATGTTCATTTATATGTCCTTTTTGTTACGGATTTCTTGGACCGCTTTTCCTTCACGCAGTTGAACTCTACGTGGGCTATTTTCCATCACCAAGTGTCTTCTGAATTTGAAATTGACCGGCCCGTCGGTGAGCGGAGGGACTGTCCTTTGATGCCTGCAGCAAAATTCGGAGGATATCGGCCAAAAAGGGGGAAAAATTGCGGGTTGAAAAAGGTCTATGCCAGCGGTTTAACAACAAGGAGGAACATTGAACCGTGCATGAGAAGTGGATTTTTTTTGTCAATGAGCGGAGCTCCTGTGGCCAAGATTGGTGTTGGAAATTTAAACTGATGCGCCACTTGGCATACAGGAAATTCATTAACAGATGACCTAAACAGAACTCTTTCTCGAAAAGGTGTACAAGTGGGAGAGTACATGGGGCAAAATCATGGCGAAATTCCTGGACAAAGATCCGTTCATTTACGAGCAGGAGCGTTCGGCGTTCGTCAACCAGCTTCGCCAGTTTCACGCATCGAAAGGGTAAATCCAGAAAAAAATAATATATTTTCCAACCCTCTCTCCCGTCCTCTAAATGTTCTATTCATTATTTCGGCAGAAACTTTTTTCAGTGCCATTGTTCTCCACAAGTTCACTCCCCTTCCATGTGCGTTGTTTTCCTCTCTTTTGTCTCTGCAGGACACCGTTCTTTCGTTTGCCGACAATCGCTGGCAGAGAATTGGATTTATATCTGCTGTACAGCAAAGTCGTGGCTTGGGGTGGTTTGACGAAGGTAAGAATTTTTAGCGGTCGGAATTTCCAAGCCTTCCCTTCCCCGGGTTTTCGCATTTTGCGTCCAAGTTGGCTGAAAATGGGGGGTAATTTCTATGACTGTGTGGTTCTATACATGTGCGCGGAGATTGCCACATGAATGCTGGACCGTGAAGGAGGAGATAAACTCGTCATTTGGGGCTGTATTTTGGCGGGTGTCTGCAGAATAAAAAATGCTTTCGGGTTGTGTTTCAATTTGGAATAAAAGGTGGAAAACCGTGGTTCAATATACACGTTATCTGCGTGTATATGTGTGTGATGTGTCTGGCGGTGGGCTATTCATTCAATGTGGTTGTTTTGTCTTCACAAAAACATGAAAACAGTGCGGGGATTCCTTGATGGATATTGATAATGTTTGTGTATGGGTGTGTGGGAATGCTTAGTGGTCAAAGTGGGGTGGAATGGGGTGGATGGAAAGGGGAACAAGGGGTGAATTTGGGGCAGTGTCTGGCGCTGTGCATTGCGTGTCTGCCAGACAGGGAGGGGTTTGGTAATGCAGGAATGCTTTGTCTGGTCCAACTTGTGTACACAATTCACTGTATTATTGGGTTCCCTCAAAATCACTTTTTATGTCATTGTTTACTTAGGCCTAACTCATGTTAACTCTCTCTGAACATGGAGGAAAAAGACACGCTCTGAATAAATTGAAACTGTGGAAAGAGTTCCATATCCATATCTTGGACCTCGTGCACAAAGTCTATGGGCCATGACAGAAAAAGTCAAAGTATTTTCAAAGAAAAAGTTGAAATTGTTTCCCTCCTAAATTCGTATTTCTTCATCAGATTTACACTTTTTTGTAGTTTTAAAGTCATATTAAGGGAAAATAAGTGATGGCCGTATATGGAACTCTTTCCGAAACTGTCATCATGATGTTCACTCCATAAATTTCATTCCAGTCATGACTTTGGTGTGTTTGGGTTTATTATGTGGAATGAATGATCCTGTTGGGGAAAAAATGTCACGATTAATATTTTTAGCGGACACTGATAAAATACTAGCTTTAGTCTTTGCAGTTGGTATATTTAATATTGACAATAAATTGAAATCAGATTATTGGCGTCTTTCACAAGTATAATTGTATCAAATTGGGGTCTTTGTAATACTTAAGTTTTTGTAAATTTATTTAGAAATTTTTCCTTATATCCATTTTGTGAGCTGCACAAAGTTTTTAGGGTTTTGTTTCTGTTTTTGCGTTTGCTTTTTTGTTTAATTACTATGCCTTGTACTCACAACAAGTATTCATTTTATTTGCGTTATTGGCAAGCAAAATAAGATACTACTGAAATAAAAATTGTAGACCCCAAGTAAACAACGTATGTACATTTTTTTCAGATCCCGAATTCTGACTTTCTGTCAATGCCATTAAAATGTAAAAATATGGGAGAAAGTATGCGCCCTGACTTGGGAGTTTCCTTTCCTTCCGTGACTTTAGTTCCTATTCATTGCACATCTGCCATCGATATCACAATTTTGACACTATGGCTTGTTTTACAGCAGTTGGCAATCCAGCAAAGCAATCCATTTCCTTTGATGCTTGAATCGTCCAAATGTTTTAAAAACAAGCCCTGCTACACATTCAGAACAACAGAACCTGTTTTTTTTTTTTATTTTTTTAACAGACATAAATTAAAGACTGCCAATGGTCCAAGCCAGCTTTTAGACATTGCTTTATTTTTTTTTAAATGTGAGTATGCTGCATTTATGTTTAGACCATAAAAAGCAATGTGGTTTTAATCGCTAGCTGGGACAGAGGCATTTTAAAAATGATAAACACAAGCTTTTAATATTAATTTTAACATTTATTTACGAGATTGAGCTGCCCACGAAAATTTGAGGCAGTGCGGCAATAGCTGTTGTAGCTACTGCATAAAATTGGGAGAAAAAAAAAGTTGACGCGCATGACCAGAGACCGAACATATATTTTATTTGGCCTCACTATGTACATGTAACAGGGACACCAAAAATGTCACACTTTTGGACCCCAAATTTATACACATGTACTATTTTCATGTTTTAGTACACACATGCTTGCATACATGTCTGTATAACCTTCATCACGAGTTTATGTTTAGTCAAACTTCCCTGCATCTGCCAAATTTTTAATTGGTCAAACAATCCACAAGGGAAACTGACTAGGTAAATTTGAATACATTTTCAAAGTGAACAAAGAAACTGGCAGGAGTAGGATTCGAACCTGCGACCTCCGGGTTACCGTACCGGTGCTCTACCAACTGAGCTATCTTGCCCTAGGTTGGCAGTCTCCCAAATTGTCAGTATCTTTGTTCGGGTGGCGCTAGTCAGAAGTCATAAACCAAGAATACGTATAACGAGGGATCACACCCAATTTTACGATACAACCTGGGCTCAGTTGGTAGAGCGCTGGTACGGTAAGCCCGGAGGTCGCAGGTTCGAATCCCGCTCCTGCCAGTTTCTTTGTTCACTTTGAAAATGTTTAATTGGGTAAATGATGTACTTGTAGCATGCATTCAAATGTTAAGTGCAAAAGGTTTTGTGTATCGGTAAAATATGAGACCGAAAGAATTGTTATTTAGAAGGTACAATGTACATGTGTGTGTAATGTACATTCAGTTTTCAATTTACACAAATTGTGCAAAACTGGACTCTCTAGAATTTCCCACATATGAAATGCAGGGTAAATGTTTTAAAACCCAAATATTTCAACACATTTTGTGTTGAAATCCGGCACATACCATTTTGGAAACTTGATGGCTTTTGTACTAAAAGGACATGGGTTATGATTTGGTGCCTTATATGCTTAAAAATCACGGCAAAAATGTCTGGGTTTTTTTTCTTTTCTTTTGTACTCATCATATTCACTGTACAGTGTGACTTTGGCACGTTTATATTATTGGTGCATTGCAAAGTTACATTTAATAAAATTTTGCTTTTCAACTTGGTAAAAAAGGTTTATTGCAATTGATCATGGTAGAATCGTAAAGTATAGCTTACATGCAGTATTGCCTAATTACTTTAGTTATAATATGGAATGCACAAAATAGGAGATAAACACAAATATTTTATGTATATATATGCATTTCATAGAGCTGTTTTGTAGGGGTGTGGCTACATGCCAGTGAGTTTCACATTAATCAGTTCATTAGCTACAGCTGGATTTCAGTCCCACTTTTGTTATTTTTACTCGGGGACAATAGATTGTCTATTTTCATGTGTTTGATATTTAAATGAAAAATTATCTACAACTTGTGTAAGTGAGATGTAAAATTGTTATTGAATAATTGCCTGTGGGTGCAGTGCTGGTGGTTGTTAGGATGTACATGTACATGTACCCGTATGCGTTTTTCTTCCCGTGTACCTGTAGAGCTTTAACAACGTACATCTTTGCATGTACAGAACATGTAATTTCAGTACCTTCTTGTAAAGTACAGTACATTTGTATTCACAACCATACCTGCAAGTATGCATACAAATTCAGGTTTCAAATGATTATGATGTCCAAAGTAAATCAAGTTATTGCAGTTGTTCAGTGGTACACATGTGTACACTTGACCTAGTGTGCAATTCAGGATCTTGTTTCATGACCATATTTGGCTGACTGGTATTCGTCCATCTCCCCCTACGAGGGTGATGTAAAACACCCTCTGGACTTCTAAAATTAATGGTTAAAGAAAACTGACCTTATTTATGAGATTTGTTTCTTCACTGCAATCAATTTCTTTTAACAGTACACGTACTTGTGTAGTAACAGTTTAAGCACACATACACCATGTACATTGTACAGTGTACACTTTGTACACAATGTACAAAAATGTATGTACATGTAAGTCCATCATGTTGGTAACTTGAACAAATTTGTTAGTTATTCATGTTTTATTTCTGCCTGCAATACATCATACAGAATTGAACTGAATAATAATAATCTGCCTGTTCAGCTATTAATTGCTGTCCCCACCTCCAACCCAGGTTGCCTGTGTCTTTTTGACAGTTTTGTGGTGTTTGGCGCCACTAGTAGTAATACAGAGTAATCACACTAGTTGTGGGGTACGTATAGATGCAATTGCAGATAGAGTAAGCTTCCAAGCATTGGGGGATGGCGTACCCTCAAGAAGTAACCCACACACAGTCATCTGAGGACTCGACCCTTGGCAGCTACAAGTACACATAGATGCTACTCATCAGTCCCCACCAGACTTGCAGTGGCCCCACCAGTTTTTGTACAAAAAACATAGATGTTTAGAGTTTTCAATAAAAAAGAAATCCAAATTTAAAGAATGTATGGGAATGCACTTGTCAACTTCACAGATTGTGCGTCAGTCTCACCATGGTACTTAAAAAGGGGGCCTTTGTTGGTATTTAGCCCATTATCCCCAACCCCCATTTCAAAATGCCAATTGTCAAAGGTCGGGCAGCCAATTGATGGCAGAAATCCTGTTAAACTCGGGAAGAAAAATTCAACATCCGTCAAAACATGTGTTTTTTGCACAAGGCAACAAAGTCAGCAATTGTACATGTACTTACTGTACATTGTACTTTTCGTGGATCTGTTAACTTTGAAGTTGGGAATTCTCTGGATGCCCGGTTAACAATCACTGTTATTCTAGAGGCTGCTGCACTTCCCAATGCTCCTCTCTGTATCCACATTAACCTTTTTATACATTGTGTAATTTCATGTCAAATCCATTTTGAGCTTGTCTTTGTCTAATCCAGGTCACTGATCAAGGAAAATGGGAGAGCCTGCAGGAGTACTTCAGAATCCCGACCACCTGTGGCCACGCTGCCTTTGCACTACGCCAATTCTATGTCAAGTAAGTCCGGAATTACCGTACATACATGTATGTATGTGCTTTCATGAAAAGCTTTTTCACGCTAGAGCTGAAACAGGGTCATACATGTACATGTATGCAAAGAAATGACATTCATGCAAAGTGGTAAATTTGAGTTGTGTGAAAGGTGTCTGCGTTAATAAAAAATTTCCAAGAACCGGTCTGAAAAGTCCCTGACCTCCAAAAAGTGCAACAATGTTAATATAATTACACAGACTGGTAGTGTGAAACAACGTGTGTACAGTTTGTACATCGTACATTTTTGTACATGTATACAGTACATGTACATGTACAAAAATGTATATCATACATTTGTACAGTACGTACAATGTACAAATGTATATCATACATGTGTACAGTACGTATCATACATGTACATGAGTTTGTATAGCTATTCAAACCGTGGACCTTTTAACAAAGAGGACAATAGGGTCCACGATTGAGTCAAGGTCCACGATTGAAAATCGTGTACAAAACATATGGGAGGCCTTCCGAAAAAGTATAAACAAAAGAGGAAAATTGGGAGATCCGCGATTGCCGGTATTTACACACTTGTGTGTACATGTGTACGTGCACTGTATATCTCTGAGGACAAGAGAAGAAAGGAAACACAAAGAAACCTTTCAGTCCTCGAACGTAGAGTCTTTTGTTGAAATCGGTCCTCGAACGTAAGGATACGTGCTTAGTCTATGGGGGTTGGTTATATTAAAGGAACAATAGGAAACACAAAGCATTGTCCTCGGACGTATTGGGGAAGTACGACTGTGTGTACAGTTTAGGTATACGGGAATTCGCCGAACAAAATTAGAAGCCATTTTTTCGCGGTGGTGCCATGCTAGCGTGTAGGTTGCCCGCGTTCATCAGTTTGATTCGCGTGCGCATTTCGGCAAGTTGTAAACACCCTGTTTGTCAAAGCTGCATTGAGCGCGTGCGTATGACACACATGCGAGCGTGGTGCCACCGTAGTAATTACAAATGCTTCTAATTTTGGTCGCCAGATTAGTCTATATATGTACATTGTACATGTAGCAAGGGGATCCATGTTTTCACACAGGTATATTGTACGTACATACAGTCGTACTTCCGTGCAAGGACAATGCTTTGTGTTTCCTATTGTTCCTTTAACCCTAACCCTGCTAGACGCAGCACAGTGCATCTGTGCTGACAGCTTCACTTTGCTGCACTCTGCACACAAGTCAATGTGACAAAGTACAATGTATGCAATCTGATGCGTCTGGCAGGGTTTCTAGCCAAAATACCCTGGAGGGTTAGGGTTTTAATATAACCCAACCCCGTAGACTAAGCATGTACTTCTACGTGTGGGGACCGATTTCAACAAAAGACTTGATGTGCGAGGACTGAAAGGTTTCTTTGTATTTCCTTTCTCCTCTTGTCCTCGGAGATACAGAACCTGTACATGTACATTGTACACTACACGTAGCATGCACAGAGGTTTACTGTGATCATACATGTGGTGTGTTTGGTGCACATGTGATGGCTAATTAGCCACACTCACTTGCACCATGGTGATTTTTCATTGATAAATTCCTTAGACTATTGGATTAAAAGACCATTTGATTTAAAAGACCATTTGATTAAGAGAGAATTTTGTTCTTGCAATAAGTTCGGGTATCTCGATGAAGTAGTCCAGGTCAAGAAACCAAACCCCAGCTCGCGTTTTTGCAGTAATTATTTTATATCAAGAGTTTTTAAGGACAGAAACAATAAACCTCCGTCCACAAAAAGTTACGCCTACAAAAATGTGGCACTTGACACTGCTATGCGGTGTAACTTTTCTAATAAAATAGCATCAGTCGTATCTGTACGTGTGATGTTCCAACTGGGCACGCTCCATCCTGACGGGATGAACGTGGAGTTTACCGCGTTTGTTCTACCAGCGGTTCATCACAACAAGCCATAATTCCCCTGAAGAAGGTGCATTGCACCGAAAGCTCGGGTAAAACTATCCGGTGAGCACTGTTTCACCTTTACCATATATATATTTTTCTATATATATATATATATTTGAAGCGGGAAAAAGGTAGTTGAATATTCAGTTGACGATCGATTATTTGAATATTCGGTACAGCCCAAATACAAATGTACATGTGTTCAGAATGAATACAAATGACGTATTTGTTTAAAGAAGAAAGTTGGAACTGGAAGGTGTTTGGAAGTCTGGCCCACTTGTAAGAAAACCTTGAAGGAAACCTACATGTAATGTGTATTCGTAGAAGTCGGTTAAACTCCAAAATAATAGATTTTCTTTCTTGAAATAGAATTAGCGTTAGGCACAGGCCATTAAAATCAGACCCACACAAAGAATCATATCATTGCAATTAAGCATTCAAAAATAATTTAATACTGTTGATAATTTGTGCATGACCAAATCAAGAGAGCTAATTTGTCAGACCAAAAATCTGTCTCTTATCCAGTGAACTCTAAATGTTTGGTAACAATATACATGTATATACCGGTACTGTACATATATACAGTTGAGATGTACATGTATGTGATAGAGATCCCTTGTGGAACAGTGTATGTTTAACATACAATGTACGTACAGATCTTGAATTCTTATCTTTGTGTCACCTTTCCTTGAAATTTTCTGTCATTCCTTTGGTGGTTTAGCTACATGTATGAATATGTGTTAAATCCACATTCTTGTTTACCTTAGCGTGAACAATCACTAGTTTTGTGTGTACATTACATGTACATTGTACCATGGAGGATTCCTTCCTCCATGATTGTACCTTCATGTACATTGTCTGGGTGTACACATGTACTCATGCAAGTGAAAAGGTCATTGTCCTCTTATGTCATGGTGCAAAACCTAGATGACAGTGATGAATCACAAGACAATGCTCATGTGTATGTACATTACACAACTTACAATGTATACATGCATGCCCAACGTATTATCAAACAGTATCATACAGTTGGTGGATATAAAAGTGTACATGTAATGTACAAATGGTAAATTATGAAGGTTAATTGTAAACTTGTTCAACTGTATTATACATGTACATGTAGCACAAAACACTGAAAGCACTAGAATTACATGTACGCAAGTGCCAGTGCAAGGCGACCAATAGTATACAGTACAGTGTACATGTACACCTCCAGTATATAATATGGCCATGTAAATATTAATAAGGTCAATGTTGTTGAGTTCAGGGAACATGTATGGCAAGCCAAAAAAAACAAAGGGTAGAATTCACATGTATTTGAAAATGTGCATATTTACTCAAGGCCATCGCTTCAAGTCTTACATGTATACATGTACATGTACATGTACATGGCAGCACTGGTAAAGATGTACATGTTGTACAATATACATGTACATAACATGTACATGTATGTGGTGGTATGTTCATGTATGAATGTCAGTTACATGTACATGTATGTTATTGTTTTGTCTTCATGGACTGCTTAAAAGCAGTAAACCACTTTGACATTTAGAAACAAATGACAAGTTCTTGTTAACCCTAATTCCCTAGGGTGTGTGAAAGTTCATATTAAAATTGGAGGATTTGGGACTGTTAGGGTTAATGAAATACTTCAAGAATATTTTTTTTAATATTTTGTTTTCATTTTCCTGCTTTTTCATTCAGTGCAGTAGTTGAACAGAATATGCAATTAAATTAATTGCATCTTCTGTTGTTTTTGTGAAGAAACATTAATTTATGAAAGACTAAATATTACATTTCCTAAGTTTGAATAGTTTTCGACATCAGTTGACAAATGGCAAACATATTTTTGTACATACATGTTTTTACTGTTTATGCACAATACGCTACACAAAGGAACAGTCTGTACACACAGATTTGCACAGGAAAACGTCCTGTGTGGTACTACTACTCATGTTTCCAGTTCACTTCTCCTTTACAAAACAAAACTCTGTTTCGGTGTTTCCGGAACAATTTAGATTGTGTGTAGGAAATGTCTGAATATAACGACCAGTTTTCCTTTGTGAAAAGGTTTATTAGTCTATACAAATTATTGTTACAATACATGTTTTTGAATTTCATTTTAAATTTTACATTTTTACATCTAATTTAACCACTTTAAGCCATGACGATACAACAAAGTTTTTGCTGATTCAATTTGACTCTCCTGCTACAATATATTTATACATGTCTAAAAGAGATTGAATTGGTTGTTTGTACACGTTGCACATAACATGTTCACATACATGTATGTATGCTGTCCTTTGTTAAGGGTTTTAGCTAGGCTACTCCTCAGCCCAAATGGAGCTTTGACGTGCGTGACGGATAGAAGTCGTCTTTGCTCACCCGTGTTTAGTCCTAAACATTGGACGAATCTCCTGGTTTAATTTTTTTTCCATGAAAATATGCATAAAGTAAAGAAAGTACATAAAATAAAATGTACAACCACTTTTTGAGACGGAGGCAGAGTTATGTTTAAAAAAAAAAAAAAATTTAATTAAAAAAAAAATAAATCTGTCAATTTTTACGGTCGGTCGGTCTGAGGGCAACACAACAATTTTTTGTTTGGCCTAACTACAATTTCCACTCTGCAAAATATTACTGAGTTCCCTATAATTCACATCTGTCATCTAAATCTAGAAAATGTTTGGCCGTTGATTGCAAGTTCTAACAATAAAAAGTCGTGCAGGATGTATAGTTCCCAGTTGAGAGAATTCATGCTCGTTTACAGATAACAGTACGCAGTTTGTCCTCGGTACACAAATGCACCAGTAGAGCGCCCCTTCCTACCCGGATAAAAGTGTTTTTTGTTATTATTCCGGGAGTCCTTTCTCAACCGACTGATAAAAAAGAGCCACGGATAATAGAGCAATATTTCACACAGTGGGATATATAGGGTTCCCATGTAGTAGGCTGTGGGTGCCCAAGGCTAGGCAGGATGGGCCTCCATTGTTGATGGGTATTCTCTAAAGCTCTGTGGTCTACCAAAGCAGTCTTTTGTTGTATTGTGTTTGGAAGTGTATCAGGAGTACCAGCAAGATCATGTTTTTTTGTGTTTTTTTGCTTGCTTGTTTGTTTGGGTTTTTTTTTTTTTGGGGGGGGGGATTTGTGGCATTCTGCAACATGGTCTTAGAGAAGTGTATGCTTTCACTATCTTATTTGTTAAGGAGTTTTATGGTGTTTTATTTTTTTTTTTATTTTTTTTTTTTATTGTAATTTTTTTTACATGACATACACGTACATTTTACTGTCTAAGCTTTAAAAAGTGATTTTTTTTGTCTTATTATTTTCTTCCAACATATTTTGTGTTAACAAAAATGCCTTTTTTTCCTTCTATTTTGGGCATCTGCAACCCTCCAAAAAGGCGGACATTCTTGGTTGCTTTCGTGCATTAAAACACAAAGATACATGTTATGTACACATGTACATGTACAATGTATGCCCAAATTGTTGTAGGGCCACAAATACTTTGACATTTGTAAAGCATATTACGTTTTTGTTTGTTTGATGTCTTAAAAGTGAATTACATTTGTATTGCTAAAAAAAATAACAATTTAAAAAACGAATTATTGTTCAGGTTGTACCTTATATACAATGTAATGTATAATGCACAAGCACATGTACATGTACATGTACAATGTACAAATTTGTACAATACAACACATGTACGTGAAACACTTCAAAAACTGCTCTACACATGTACATGTGTGTACTTCAAAGCTTCTGTTCCAGCAGATCACTTGTACACGTTTCCATTTCCTAAGAATTGGGCTCTCCTATGGTACTGACACATCACTTTTCAATCCCAGGCTTGGGGGGGGGGGGGGGGGGGGGTTAACTGTTAGCCTGTTTCTATTTAGTATTTATTTACACATTGTAGACTAAGAGCAATATTTCCTTTGTTGCAATGAGCTCCGTGCACAACTACCCCCTCAGCGGAAAGAAAAGGTGAGTTGGGGGGTCAATATCGACGCCATCTTACATGTACCTGACTTCAATTTAAGTGTCTGGTTCCCGCTGTGATATTCTTATTGAAAACGCAATTATCGAGAGTCGGCAAACAGACAAAGCAATCCCACTGGTATACGAGTATCAAATGAACGAGGAGCGCGGTGCGTAATACCAGAGACGTACTCCCCATGGAAGTGCGGTTGCTATGTGGACAGCGCCCTCATTCGCCGGCGCACGGAGCCCATAGTAGAGCCAATGATTTTCCTTTTCAGAAAAGTCAATTTTCCGTTTTGACAAATCTTCATTTCCTTTTCGCCCATTAGAACAGTGTACAGAAATCTGTTTCATTTCCATTTGACATTATTTCATACATGTAAATGAATGCACAATGAAAGAGGCCAATTCCGTTAATTCCGTTTGGTTTCCACTAAAACGGAAAATCTTTGGTTCTACAATAGTCACTCTTACTGTAGTTGTTCCTGTACATGTATTAAACGTAGTGTACACAATTGTAATCCTCCAAATTGTTTTTAACTGAATTATTACGAAATACATTACTAGACTGTAAGTTAATAGTAGTCTCAATCATCCTGTGAAATGATGGCACCAGGTGTGCTGTCGAAAAGTGGAAATATATATCGTTTTCCAGCTGGAAATCAGTGGAAAACTGCCCTGTAGCCGTTAGTCAAGGTGCGTGTGGCTACCTGGACGAGTATCGCGCCCCAGACATGTGGCGCCATGGCCTATCTAGGGCGCGTCACGCACCCAGATAGCCACGCGCGCCTTGACTAAAGGCTATCATCCGCCCGATGGTTGAAAACGAGCACTGTTTTTCTCTCATTTTTTCCGCCATCCAACAATGCAAAACTTTAAACAGGTCAGTGGAACGATATTTCCTATAAAATACTAACCCCCAAATCCGCCCATTTCTGAAAATTGCAACAATGACCAATCTGACTGCCTTTAACAATACACCATGTGCTGAACACGCCTGCTGTTTCCTTTTACCCAGATCACAATGTACAGTGGGTTATTGCTTGAATTACTGAATAGCAATAGGAAGATGTGTTGGTGCCAGCTGTTGGGATTAAAATTGAGGCAGACTGTTTTCTCTATGGTACACTACTGTACAATGTACATGTACACAATGTACATGTACATAGTTACTGTGTACAGTATACATGAACCTAATAGCCTTAGCTGGGCTGTTGATCTAGGTTTGCGGTGAATGCATCTATGATCTGTGTACACATGTACATGTACATGGGTCATTCCATAAATTTGGGGTCCAAAACTGACATTTTTAGTGTCCATGTTACATACAATGTATAATGAGATTTTGCAATTCCAGACACATTATTTAATGCCTTCTGTTTCCAACAGTGATTGTGTATTAAAGCAAAGTACCTGCCAAACAAGTAAAAAAATAGTGTGAAGTCAATTTTAATGATACACTCTACTTGATGGAAATTACACAGACAGGTCAGGTGTAACAGGGACACCAAAGAAATGTCACACTTTTGGACCCCAAATTTATAGAATGACCCAAATGTATAAAACCTGCATTTACAACATGTTCAGAATGCTAAATCAATCAGTTTTAATATGATTTTGCATACATCCTTTAGGGGGTTAGGGTTAATTGCACACTCAGGTACATACATGGGCATGTGTATTTGGGTCATTCCATGAAGTTGAGACACAATGTGTGACATATTGGTAACATTTTTAAATTGGTGTAAAATAAATTTGTTACACCACATGTGATTCTATACAATTATTTCATCATAGCTTAGATTCATTGTGACATAATATTTAGTTTAGGGTCCTCTCTCTTGAGTTTCACATGAACTCCCATAGACTTACTATGGATAAATCAACGATGTAACAAGGGACACAGTGTCCCTGTTACATCTTAGTTTATGTTGCTCATAATTCATAAATAATCATGTTAAAGCATCCAAATCTGTATGTGGTAGTTAGAAAATTTTACCCTTTTACATACCCATCAAATACAGTTGGCTAAAACATTTGATGTAATAATTGATTTGGCAAGCCTGCAAGGATGTAACATGGGACACCACTCCATCAAGGATGGACAACTAACACATGACACCAATTTAGGGGGTCTTTTTTATGTTTTTAAAAAGAGGTTCTCCAAGTCTTTGTTATCATGTTGCATGGACATTTCACATACTGCTTACAGATAAATTATGGAAGAAAGTTCCCAAAATTGTTAGGATGTAACGTGGGACACCACCGTTACATCCGAATCCATTTTGCCCCAATTTTGAAAAGGCAGTCCAATATATTGACTCTATAAGTTAATTTTCTTAAAACGGTAATCACACAAAAGAAAAGAAATTTAATTCAGACTTCATTTGATGAAAAGTAAGAAAGCTAGACATGCAGGCAGGATGTAACCAAATTTAACAGAGTGGGACACCATCCGTTACCTCCTTAACCACAGATTTGTTAGCCATATAACAGAAAAGATGTAAGAGATACTGAAAATATGATTTGTTGTTATTAAGTTAGATGCAGTTTTTGCTAACTTCTCATGTAAAAGAAAAAAAATAGTTGATTTTTTTAACCTCTGAACCCTATTTGTACTTTGTAAGTTTTTATGTCACAAAATTACCCAATAATTTAGCCCGGGACACCATCACACTTGGTGACAAAACATAGATATATATCATATATAATGCCCTCAAGTTTTGTATCATTCAAAAGCCTTTCCTTTACTCTTCAAGTTCATACCATAATCACCATTAAAGTCAGTTTAGTTTAAACAAGAAAAACAATTACATGATCAAAGAATGCCAAAATGTGTGTGTGTGTCTCAATTTCATGGAATAACCCATTTCTGTTTGTGTCATTTAAACAATGACCAGCACAATGTCAAAGACAAAACAGGGAGCCATTGCTTTGTATTAACCCTTCAGCTATGATACTGTACAAATAAACAGGTACATACATGTATATGCAGTTTGTATACTTAGTATGTTATTATTGGAAGGTATTTTCCTAAGCATTAATTCCTTTAGTCTTAATTAATGTATATTATGTTAAATCTACATGCGTCAAATATTGTATACATGTGTGCATGCACATCATGTCATGAAAAGGCATGAAGAAAATTGGTTGACCGCATTTAGTTGAGTGAGTTTTGAATATGAAATTCATTATTTGTATTGGATAGATTTTTATGAGACTTAAATTTATGCTTCAGCAATTTTACTTTTGTACATGCACTTACATGTATATGCACCTGTACGCATACGTGTTAGATAGAAAACAACTCTTTCCCTCCCCCTTGACATAAAGGTATTGCGGTAAAGAACCTGTTTATGAACCAGTAATATTTTATCATTGCTTTCACCCAGATTTTTGGAGTCCTACGAGCGGATACACCACCAGGGAGAGGATGCAGAAGAGGTGTTACGGTCGCGGTCGAGGCCAGCGACGCCATCCAGCCAGCCCCAGAAGAGAAACATAGACACGAGGAAAGGGCTGGAGATCCCAGGTGAGTTCATTATTTTGCCTGATAGCATACTGTTATTGACTGTTATGGCATGATTTAACCAGCCTTCAGAAAGGATTTCTGGAGTGTTTTATTTTCCAGAGGATGTCCTGTTGTAAATTAGAACAGATTTTTTTTCTTTTTTTTTCTTCTTCTTCTTTTTTTTTTGGCCCTATCCCGATGTAAAAAAGAAAAATCCATCTTCACATTGATTTCCTGTTGCTACATGTACATGTATACAATCCCCTCTCCCGAGACAGAATGCATGCCTTCAACGCATTGTGCCATTTGGAATGCTAAGCACAGCATTAACCCCTTTTATAATGGGGCGCCAAGCATAACGCACACTATTGGCGAACAATGAAATGAATATTGCAGTATAGACGTCAACTGGCCAGGTTTTTTTGTTTTCAAAACCGCGGCTATAGCCGTCATCCGTATTCAATAGGATAACAAAAACCAATGAGACATACCTGTATATGTATGCATTGTGTATAATTATTCCATGAATCTACCGGTACATGTATCCTCTTGGAGCATGTATCAACTTTCCATGAGATCTCCTGTTGCAGTGGATATTGTCCATGTTCAAGGTATTTTTTATATCCCCGTCTTGGATACTGTATTTTGATTGGCCTAGAACGATCACGTGTCCGGTCTATAAAAACGACTGGCACACTCCTACCAATTTTCACCTACATTTTTGTACACTGTTGACGGTAGTAAACTACATGTATAATGGGAGCAGCGAACTAGCAGACTATCAGTTGTTTTAATCGCGTGATTTGTTTGAGTTAATTCCCACCGAGCAAAGCAAGTTAAACTGGAAAAAACCTGGGTTTGGCGATATAACGTTTTTAACACCCTCGGCTTCGTCTTGGGTGCTATGCGTCCCCCGGGTGTTAAAAACATCATGTTAATTGGTACACTGTATACATTGGATGGTAAAGGTGCAACAAATTTCCAGTCAGTCATAGACACCTACAGATTGACATCAAGCTACAAATATGTTGGTGGTCCAATAATTTTTCCAGAGCTGTATACAATACATGTATGTTTAATCGTATGTAATGTGTGCATTACACAAACTTGAAACCAGAATTAAATCTCCAACCTGAAAAAGTGTCGTATAAAACTGTTTGACATGTACCAATTTATTGTAAACAGCAGTTTTCAAAGCATGTCCATTATGAGTAAGCACTGTTTTCTGTAATCAGTCAAGTACAATGGTTCTCTGCAGGGAAATCAGGTCATATTCTGGCTTGTTTAAATAACACATATAAAAAAAATACTTTTTCTCGATCCAACAGAGCAACTCCGCATCAGTGCAGGTCTGTCGACCCAGAAACCCCGTCTCTCCGACTACGACAAGATCATGTTCTCGCTGCAGAGCGGCCTGCCCAACGAGGTGGACTTTGCCATCAACGTCTGCACGCTGCTCTCCAACGAGGGACGGCACGTACTCCACCTGGAGCGAGCCGTGAAGCTGATTGATCTGCTGTTGGCTCACTGCGGCGTGTTTTATGAAGGTGAGAGTGAGTGGCGTGCTCTACATGTCCGTGTGTGTGTGTGTAGGGAATTGCTCAGGTGATTTAATTCCTGTCAGCGGATTGGTTTGGGGGGCTAATTCTTGGCTGGGGTGATCCATGCGAACAAATTGGGTCTTTTCCTGAAGTCAGGCAAATATTTTGAAAATGTGAGGGGGATGAGGGGCTATCGATGGCTTGTGTGCTAAAGCAATCTGTATCTAATGGAAAGGTTATTACAATATGTGTCCATACTGGCACTGAAGTGATGAATAAGTCGAGACAAGGAGGACCTCATAATGATTATTTCATCTCGTGCTGCCTGTGTTACAGCACAAAGGAGTTTAAAATAATCAGTCCTTCACTGTGACAAATTATTATAAGGTACTCTGTCTTTTGTTACACCTACACCTACCCAAATGGCACTGAAAGTTCCTTTCGCCAAAAAGGAATGCTACATGTACGTGACAAGTTTCGCTGTGAGTGGTGCCAGTATATGGAATAATCTGCCTGAACAAATGAGAACCATAAACTCCTTAAGTACATTTAAATCGGAGCTACGTAAAGCCATCTATCAGTGATATTTCTGTCATTTACGCTGATCTGCGGAGTTATAAACTTGGTTGCCAAAACACTTTCGAGCCGGATGGGAATTTCCCCTTGTTTTTTACCTTAAAATGTTTTTTTCGCGGGTTTTTCGCCCATCCCGTAAATCAGCAATAGGCTTCTGGAGAGTTGAAAAGTTAACCGAAAATTGATTTATTTGTGTAAACATTATTGTATTTGTTTAAATATTTTGTATGAATGTGTAAATATTCAGTTTTAACTAATAATATGCAGGGCCCCAATGAAAACCAGTTTTAAACTGTTTGGGCACACCCTGGGTAAAGAAATGTAATAAATAAATAAATAAACATTGTAGTACCTAAAATAACCATGAACTGTTAAGGTTGAATCTTTAAAATGTAGAATATTATGATATAACCCCTTGAAAATAGAGATTTTATAGAAAGACTTTTCAAGCATTTTGACACTCGTATGTCATGGTTAAATGTGTGTACTTCAGTGGCAAATTCAGCATGTGTTCGTTCAATTAAAATATTGAGTTGGCTCATTCGTAATTAACGCCGTTCCAAGAAATACAGGTGATTGAGTTTACATGAATAGTGTAAACCAGCCACTGAGATTGTACCATGCTGTTTGTCTGAATGGCAGTGATGGTAATCTGTAGCGTGCGGAGTGTACAGTATGCCTGTGCTTATCTCTGTGCAGTCTGTAGCTGAATTAACCCTAACAGTCCTGAATCCTCCAATTTTAATATGATTTTCCCACACACTCCAGGGAGTTAGGGTAAAGAGATAGTACTGTCTGCAATGTGCTGCCATCGAGACAGACTTGGTTTTTAATAATTTCCGGTCACATTAAGATGGCAATATACAATGTACGGTAGAACTTCACAATAACTATCACTGCTATACTGAACATTTGGCTATAACGAATATCCTCTTGGGCGCCCATATTGTTATATTGAATACTTAGGCAGAGTAAAAAAAAAATGTTTTACGTCCGGGTTTTCAAAAAAAGGAGGAAGAGGGGCTTTTTATTTAATTTTTTTTATTTTTAATATGGCCGTCATTCAAAAATAATTCTGGCAACCGTTGGTGTTTCCCTGTTCAAAGATGCATTTAAAAATGAAAGAGACATGTTGGACAAGAGAACTGAACATATTTAAAGTGTTTTTTAGTATGTTTGTAGCACGATCAGCAAAAAAAAATAAACAATTCCGGCTCGCAAGTATTTATTTTCTGATTGACTGGTTGACAGTTTTGTTTTTTTATACAAAATTTTTCTGTGGTAAAAATAAAAAAAATCCAGGCGGCCTCCAAAAAGGAAGCAGGCGGGATGCGAAACATGTTTATTATTTTATTTCGCCTTTCCATTATTCACAATAGCGAATGACCACTATCGTGAACATTTTTGGGGGATCCCATGATCTCTGTTATAATGGCATTCTACTGTATACTTCTGGAAATGTGTGACGCTATGAAAAAGGTCAAATTTTCAGGGTTTTCGGGACCTCCATGTAATTTCAGTTGTAACTTTAACCTCACTGATTGTAATACATTTGTATACAAGTAATCCAGCAGTTGTTATTTTGCAAGTGCATGACCTTTTGAAACTGACAAATACTGTACAATACATGAGTCAACTACATGAACTTTGCGCAGTATGTACAAAAACTTTCTGTTCACTTCCCAGGGCTCAGCACCACAGACAACTGTATCCAACAGCTTTTGTGATTGATTTTTTGTTGGAAATTGCATGGCAAAGAATTAATTGAATTATTGAAAATATTGCAAAGCTGATCAGTCAATGTTTTCTCGACAGGGCCAGCAGGCTTTCGGTCGTTGTACACGGAGGATTGGAAACCCACCACAAAGCGCGACTTTGTGACGTTTTGGTATGATACAGTAACGGACAACGATATACGGGAGATAATAGGCCCGGACACGTTAAGAACAAAAGGTGAGTTTTGAGTTTTATTTTTAGTGAAGACATTAGTAATAATATCCAGTTATTGCTAATGGTTTAATATGACAACTGGGTATGCCATACATTTATGTGTGGTCATATTAGGCCGAGTAAAAAAAAACCATGTTTCACGTCCGGGTTTTTCAAAAAAAAGGAGGAAGAGGGGCTTTTTATTTATTATTTTTTATTTTCAAGATGGCCGTCATTTAAAAGAAATTCTGGCAACCGTTGGTGTTTCCCTGTTCAAAGACGCATTAAAAATGAAGGAGACATGTTGGACAAGAGAACTGAACATATTTAAAGTGTTTTTTAGTATGTTTGTAGCACATGCATATACTGCAAGGTGTATGTCCGTATGTGGTGAAATCTAGCTGTTTGATGAGAATGCATTTTGTCAAGTTGCGCGTATTTCAGACTTGCGTCTATTCCTTAAAGTTACCAAATGTTACAGATTCTTTGTGTATTTAAATATTATTCCCGATTTTCCCCAACATTTTAAAGCACAAGTGTTGGCAGTGATCAGTCTCTTTTACCTGATAAGACTGTCATTTTGCAAGATGTTAAATATTATTTTTTGTTCAATCAAATGTAATATAATTGAAGGAAAAGCTTATATGAATGGCCATCTTTGCCTGCATTAATATATTTTTTTTACAGACCACTGTAAGCGCAAAGACGCTGAGCAATTTACTCTGAGGAAGCTGGGGCTGAACGACATCGAAGGACAGAGAATACTTCAGGTAACTGGTCAACCCTTACCGTTTGTCCTTAATTAGTTTTGTTACCAAAAATCTTACGCGTTGTATTGGCATGATATTCCTAAAGAGAAAGACTCTTTTTGGTGTGGGATCCGAGTCCTTATGGTCAGAAAACGAGCACATGCTGCACGCTTTTAGGCCTTGAAAGAAGCCGGCAAGATACTAGCAGAAAAGTCTTGAAGTGAATTATTTCAACTGGCATTCAGTGTAAAAAATGTTCATGTAGATTTTGTGTTTCATTCAGATCAGTGAGAAAGGCGATTGAAATTCTTTCAGATAGAACGTGTATTATTGTTGCTACTTGACAGATGTACATGCGCAATATAGTTGAAGCAGAGTTCTGAACTTGCCCTTTTAAGATTAAGAACATGTAGATCGTGGTTTATGATTCTGTTCAACAAATGTGACGCGTTCCTTAGAGTTAGAAACCCACCGCACATTTTCAAGCTTTACAGTTCGTTTTTCCCTCAGGTCTTCATAAATTTTCATGCTGATCCCATTTGAAATATGATCTGAAAGTCGATAAACTGATTGGACTTTACTGCAACCTAAACGTTGCCATACATGTATGCAGTTTGATGCAGATTCCTGAATGACCTAGATCACAAGGGAGTTGACAATGGTCAAATCATGGTTCTGTCGTTGGTCCTTTTTTTACGTGTCCTAGACTGCATACTGTAGTGATGCTAATGAAGTGCTACTTCAAGAAAACCTGTCGAGCCTGCTGCTTGTGCGCATGAGAGGTTTAACCTGTGCCTTATGATGCATATACTACGATCATTCCATGATGGTCCACATGTTGTGGTTTTGTTCACATTTCATGCTGGTCACATGTGGGAAAATGGTCTATACTATATACATGTATGTACATGTACAAATAAGTACGTATGAGGTGATTGAAATGTGCAAGCCTCTTAATTTATTTAATTAAAACAATTTTTTTTTTTAAGTGTGCTCCTTTCTTCAAAAATTTAAATGTATATTTCCAATGTTTTCATGCACATGGGTTGTTGTTCTTCAATATCGTGGTATCGCAGGTTGCAGTCATCTTGAGGAATCTATCCTTTGAGGAACACAACAGGAGAGTGATGGCAGCCCACAGGACCTTCTATAGGTTCCTCTTGCTGTGTATTCACAATAGCTGCTCTGCACTCCGGCAAATTGGCATGGACACATTGAGCAATGTTGCCGAGGAGGTATGCAATATTTGGGTCAAATGTGTTTTTGAACAAGTTGATGATCTTTGTGTAATTTTTTTGTTATTCTTTTGGGTGGAGGGGATGTGAAAATGCTTTGCTTTTAAGTTTAAGCTGCACCTGACAATTTGCAGTTAGCAGTTCCTGATTAAAACGAATTCATCGTCTTCGTTAAGTGTTTTCAGCACATCAAAATTACCCATTCCATTATATATGATTGATAAGCTATGTAATTTCCCTAGAGCTTTGGATAAACTGGAAGTTATTCAACAAAAATGCATGTAGTCTATGGCACTATTAGTAATCCCACGAGCACGAGTGGAACACGGAATAATGTAGTGCGTCCGTGTCCCATATGCACTAAATTTTCCGTGTTCGACGAGCGCGAGTAGGATAACGAATTTATCTTCAAGCAAACTTGATGCACAATATAGATGGAACGCGCAAGCTGTACACAAAACCGGAATGTACAACACACGCGCGCGTATTAATAACAGTTTCTGTGTTTGGCGTATAGCGCAATACGCAGAGCGTGATATAGACCGTGCAGTATGGGATATTATCACACTGTCAGTTGTCATGGATCGACCAATCAGGATCGAGGATTCAAGTTTAAAGATAAATTGTATTGTCGTTATTGGATCGTCTATCCTGTTCTGTTAATACACAGAATAAATGTGCCTGTTATTACATGTATGTTAAGTACACTTTACGGCAGGGTTGGCTGGTTTCAAATCTAGGTAATTTAAATCAGCTAACCCTGATTTATTTTGCTAAAATAAGATTTTTACAGAAAGGGAATTTAAGTCAGTTATTAAAATGAAATAATTTGATTTAATTCGCGATTTAAATCAGTGATATAAATCGGCCAATCCTGCTGTACAGTGACGCATTGATGCATATTGGAAACTTTCTGATAAAAGGTTCCCTCAAGGTAACTTTGTATGGTGTATTTGATTAGTAAAACTAGTAGTTACTGTCAAATTGGGAATTATGCCATGGGGAGCAGGCAGGTTATCTCACAAGTCTCGGTTGTTTTTTTTCTTGCAGTTTATACTGGACCCCATCGACTACCGGAGCACACAGCTGATGTTTCATACCATAGATAAGGCCATGAAGAACCATGACAAGTTTGTCATACTGAGAGGTATGTGCGTGTTACATGTACACTGACAGGGTTTTACTGATCGTTTAACTATTTTTTATGATTGTGAAGAGCATCGTGCTTGTCCCTGATCAAGACACTTTGCCTGGAAACATGTGAGGGTGGTAATCAGCCCTTTTGGGATATGGCGGACACAATGCGAGGGTGCTATTTGAATTGGGTAAACGTTTGTGCCATAAAAGGTTTCAAACTCAAATAGCGCCCTCCTATTGTGTCCGCCATATCCCCAAAAGGCTAATGGGAATGTGGGCTTGTGAAATTCCGGATTTCACCCTTTGAACGAATGAAGTCTTTCTTAGCTTGACAAAATTTTCAGACAACACTTTGGGGCACCGATTGTAAAATATATTCAACACCATCTGCACAGAATGTCCCAAGTGACTTTTAATAGATTGCTAGTCTTGACAAAGTTAAATACTCGTTTCTTTGGATCGAGTGAATATTTATATCGAATTCCGGCCCTGCCCATTTCTCTAACCCTTGTCTGCCTTTGTTTCTCACAGCTATGGAAGTAGTGGAGAAGCTCTCTCAAGTAGAGTCCAACATCGACATCATCCGCCAGTGCATGGAGGAGCGGGTGTACCGTTCCATCACCCGCCTCCTGACCATACACGACGTGCAGCTTCTCCTTGGGGCGCTGGAGGTCCTCCTGGCCCTGTCCGAAAGGGGGGAGGTGTTCTGTACCAGGATCGCGACTGTGGAGAGGAGTGTTGGTGAGTTGAGACCATGGGCCAATTTCATAGAGCTGCTTAAGCACAAAATTTGCTTAAGCACAAAAAACCTTGCTTAATAAAATCAGGTTACCAGCTAAAACTCCATGTGGTATATATTGCTTGTGACTGGTATTTAGCTGCTGTTTGCTTTGCATAAAAATCACATGGGAGTTTGGCTGGTAACCTGGTTTTTATACTAAGCAAAGTTTTGTTGTGCTTAAGCAGCTCTATGAAATTGGCCCCAAGTGGGAATAGAGCTTTTAGCGTAAACTCCTCCTTCCCTCACAAAGGTATGTTGAGCTGACCTTGGTTAGTATGAGGGATGTGTTTAGTTGGTGCATTTATCCATCCCAGCCTTGACCCTTTTAGAGATCAATCATGTTCTTTTATACATGATAATCAGTACACATGCAGATACACAAATAGCCATACCAAAACCATACTAAGTTTCATGTTTTCCATAGGTTCATGCATAAACATGGATAATGCCCAGAAGGCTTTCACCCCTCATGAAAAGTTTGCACTCAAGTAATATAATGTAGGTCTGTATATGGGATTTTTGGATCGGGTGTTTAGTGGCAGTATTTTATGGTCAATGGAAAGCACTTCAACTAAAGGACTCTCATTCATTCTATTTGGCTATGGGGGTTTTCAAAATCTTGGCTTCGCCTCCCGTCTTCAGCTTCGTCTCCGACTTCTGCATAACTGAGAAGCGAATCAAATGGAAATATTCTAAATTTGGGTGCATGTTCTGCCTCAGGAACTTTCATTCGGTTGACTATGAAAACAAAAGTTAGAATATTTCCATTTGGTTTGCTTCTCAGTTATTCAGAAGACGGAGACGAAGCCAGGGTTTTGGAAACCCCCTATGTCTGAAGCTGGAACTTGCAGAGGAATAAAATGATGGATGTAATTTAAACATAACTCTCGACGTCATTTTTCCTATATTCATGTAACCTGAATCCTCAAAAATCCTCCAATTTTTGTTCCTACGGACCACTGCATGAATGCTGCAGTGGGTTTTGAGTATAAACCCCATCCAACCTCAATCCTCCGAATTCATCCAGCACCAGATTTGGCCTGATGACCTGGATCTTCCATATTCCCCCAGATGCAAAATCCTCTTATGCCCTCAATCCTGCAAAATCCGCTGATGCTTGAACTTCCAAAGGCCCTCAATCCTCTAAATTCCTCCATTTGGCAAAGAGGATTTGATAAGATTAGGGTTTTAAAAAAATGGAACAACAAATTGAGAAAACGTCTGCAAGGGGAGGGTTAAGTACTGTCGTATTTCTTGTTCCCCTGCAGATGTCCTGGTTTGCCTTGTCACCATAGATGCTCAGTCCCTGGGTGCTGAGGCCTTCGTGGGCATCAAGATTGTTGACCATGCACCGGATGGGATACACCATCCTATCGTGACCATGGCCAGGTATCAGCCCACGTCTCAAGGAACACCGCTACCTCCTCCAAGTGCCGTGGCTACTGCCACTGCCACGCCCCTATCCAATAGTAAGTTCTTTAACCCTAACTCCCTACCCCTTTTTTCTTACACATAACCTGAATCCTGCAAAATCCTCTAATTCCATAGTGTTAAAACTCCATGTAACCTGAATCCTGCAAAATCCTCCAATATTCATTACTGGTGATCACTGCCTGAATCCTGCAAAATCCTCCAGTTGGTTTATGGCCAGTGTTATACCAAATCATGAAAACTTGAAAAATTGCTAAGTTTTACCTTCTAAAAAATGGATATGGCTTTCTAAAAAAAATTACCTTCAGAAGTGTACCCTTACACCATTATGCTAAGCACTCAGAAATCAGACACCCCCCAAATGCAATGCAGTATCCACACTGTAACCCAAGAACAGTATAGCCCTTTGATAAATTTATGTACATGGACACTCAATAAGCAGCCAAAAATAGAACCAACAGCTGCTAACTGCAAGGGACCAACACACTTTACACTTGGTATATCAAGTTTTCTATCCTTGACACATCACAAATGTACATAAACAGTGTACAACTTGACTGCACCCCTATGGAAAGTGTCCCCGTCTATCCACGGCGGCATCCACCAGCTCTTGCCCGCTGAGTCCAGTGGGGTCTCTTGTGGGCCTCACACGGCCTCTAAATGATTCGTTTTTGGGGGGTTCGGAAAACTTGACATTGACAACTTTTGCTTACTGGATATCATGTTCTCATTATTGCCTGAATTCTGCAAAATCCTACAGTGGGTTTCAGATTGCTAAAGAATAAGTTGTACATGTATAAACAATGCCTCATTGCTTTGACTGAACCTATATTCAGAATGTGCATAGGGCATGAACAGTGTGAAAGTAAGGTAAAAATAACCAGATTCCTAAAAAATCATCTTTTGGATAAACTCCATGATAACTTCAATCCTCCAAAATCATCTTTTTGATAAACCCTCGAAGTAACCCCAATCCTCCAAATCATCCTTCGATAAACCCCCAAGCATGTAACCTCAATCCTCCAAAATCCTCTTTTGCATAAAACCCCAAGTAACCTCAATCCTCCAAAATCAACCAGCATTAGATATAGCCTGATAACCTGGATCCTTCATATTCCTCCAGAGGCAAAAACCCCTTATGACCTCAATCCTGCAAAATCCTCCAATGCACTAACGTCCAAAGGCCCTCAATCCTCCAAATTCCTCCTTTTGGCAAAGAGGATTTTGGAGGATTTGGGATGGTTAGGGTTAAGAAGGTATATTTTTATTCTCCAGAAAAGTCCTGGATACTGATTTCCTTACTTCAGTGCCAGAAACTCTGATGAGGAAATGCAGCCTTTTTTGCAAATATTGCAATTTTGCTGTTGGATTAGAGCAATGGTATCTACGATATGTCCCAGATTGCAAACACTCAGACACAACTTTGTCAACTCGTTTTGTTGTAATTTGTGCAAAAAATAAGTTTGGTATGATTTAGTTTAAAGATCTGCGGTCTCTTTAGAGAATACCACAACCTTTTCAAAAATCTTTCTTTACAAATTCTACGTCGAGTAAACAGTGTGAATTTTTGTACATAGAATTTTTACATTCTCCAGGTCATGACATTGAAAATCATGAAAATTCTATGTTTGCCATTTTTAATTTGTACACGAACTTTTATGAATGTTTATTGTCTATCAAGTTTATAATCGAAGTATTCTATTGTTTTTTGTCTTTACTTTTTGTTTGCAAGTGTGGAAATTCCCTTGACAGAAACCCTTGACAGAAACCCTATTTTCTGTATTTCTTTTGGCACTGTATTTGCATAGCTGCCAACTGGTACGAATTTTTCGTAATTGTTACGAATTTAACTTGGAATTACGAAAATACGAATTGCCTTTTAAAAAGTTACGAATTTCAAATTGTTCGCCTAAGATAAAAAAAAAGTAGGATAATTTTCACAAAACGATACTATTAATTTTGAAATTGTTATGTTGTTGTCAAATTTGTGTAAAAAAGAGTCGATATCATACCTTTGGAAACGTAATCATTACACACAATACTGAAACACCGAAATATTGCCAACATCGATTTGTTCAGTATCGATACTGTGTGTCCGGGTACCAGTGTCAAATGTAGAAGTATTGAAAATGGTGTGGGAGCCAGTGACAAAACACACGTGCGGTATAGGCCTGCATGTATTTTCAAGATGGCTTCCTGCAGTCCTGAACTGTGAAACAAGACTGTGGAAGGGAATAGATGAAAGGACATTTTTACAGTAGATAAGCCGGTGAGAATTTTGCTGTTTCGCGGGAAGAAAAATAGCACTTGAAAAACGGCATGAACGTGAAGAAAATGCAGGAAAACATGTGCACGAACGCAGCACAGCACATCGTGAGTTTAATGTTATCCCAGGTATACATCGCGATTGTCAAGTTCAACTGTTACTGAGTGTTAGTTTGAAAACTTTACAGAATTTTTCGGGATTTCATCGTTTCTCATTGCTTTCAAAGGTAGACAGAAAGGACAAATTTATAGTAAGAAATACAGTGATGAATTTGACAGCTAGTTTTTAAAGGGAGACAAATCAGCTAGGCCTACCTACAAAGCACTGACATGACTGAGAGATGACAGCACAAGGATCTATATGTATGTTTTTTTTTTAATGATACAATGTACTTTACTCTGTGAGGGCCACACAAAAGAAAAACATTGAAATTTCATACAAATTATGTACATATATGTACATGTCAAAGGCTGTTCCGCACTGCGCCGCGATATTTTGTTACTAATTGGAATTGTTTAATGTTGGCAGCTATGTACATAAGCTGTGAGAAATAGATTTTTTGAAGTGAACAAAGAAAACTGGCAGGAGTGGGATTTGAACCTGTGATCTGGAACACCGTACCGGTGTTCTACCAACTGAGTTATCTTGCCCTATGTCTCCCAATTTGTCGTATAGCCATGATCACGCCCAATTTTACGATACAACCTGAGAAGCGACATTGTGGGGATCACTCAATGAGGATACAAATTTTGTACTTATAATTCGTCAAACAAACCTCAAGGGAAACTGACTAGGTAATTTTGAATGAATTTTCAAAGTGAACAAAGAAAACTGGTAGGAGTGGGATTTGCGACCTTCAGAACACCATACCGGCGCTCTACCAACTGAGCTGTCTTGCCCTAGAGTAACACGTGAAATAGAATGTTAACTTGAACCTCATTGTGTATGCATATTTTAGGACCCGTGCTGCAGCAGTCCACTCCAACACCTCCCCCAGCTCCCATCCAACCAGTCAACCAAGACATGGAGAATGAAAGGTTTACTTGTCAATGGTGAGTGTAGTACAATACACTAAGGTTCAACCGATGTTGGATTTGCCTGCCGATCCGATGGCCGATGTTTTTTTTGGAACATCGGCCGATGTCCGATCCGATCCGATGTTTTTAATCGACATAAACAATGCCATCAAAAACGTCAAAAAATCGTGCTGCGCTATCGGTAGATCGTGACGCTATGGACCGATCGCGCTGCCACCATGTACCAGTCTAACACATTTTCTTATTAATTCACGGCTCTAGAGGATTTTTTTGAAAGGTAAGTAAAGTCTAAGATATCCGTCAGAATCGACTGATAGCGCAGCACGATCGACTGATCGCGCACATCGACCGATTGCGCCCATCAACCAACAGTGACAATACACAAGACAAACCACGACTCCCTTAACACAGTAATAAATTGGGCCAAACAAAAAAATGCCTTCAGTTCGGGTCACCCTATTTTCGAAAGCCATAAAATGTTATTAGGTAGAGGAAGACAAATTAATTCTACGATACCGATTTCCTATCATAATAGTAGGAATTGCCGACCGGGCGTCCGGAATTCCCATTTAGTAGCGGTACTTGCCGACATGTGAAACTATGCGTAACTCAAAGATCGTGTACATCTTGTCGATGTTCGGCCGGGAGTACGTGCGCATGCGGCAAAATAAGTACAGGCTCGATCGATCATGGGGAAAAAACGTCTGCGCCTGCGCATTGCGCAGAGCGGGTCCGTTGTTGGGGGTGTTTATTCATGCAACACCATGCTTTGACGAAGATTCTAGAACTTCGTAAAAGCATGGAGGTAGGAAAAGGCCCACTCGACAAGATTTGTTCATAAAATCCCGGCGAAAACTAACAAAGAATCGGACCAACAAGGATAGTCAAAATCAGGATGTGTTTTAATCAAAACAAATTGCGACAAGAAGTGGACCAGTGGTTGAGTGATGTGCGTGATAAACGGCTGTGTGGATAATTTCACGTTTCGCCAACGTGTTACGGTGACGCACCGTGCATGGAGCTGTCAGTTGGCCGGTCACGCCCGCGCGTTGTACGGCATGGACTGCTTTCGTATCGCGGCACTCTGTGCGTGCAGTTTGTGATATGGTGATCGCAGTTTTATATTTATTTTGTTTAGTTTATTGCTTTTGCTGATTAATAGGCTATCAATCATGTATCTATCTTTGTTCTGAATAAAAAGGTTGATTATTCACAACACGAGAGTTTTGACTTAACCATACAAGTTTACAGTTTTAAAGAAATAGGAAGGAAGCTGATTATTTTTACAATACGTACATTTTATTTTCCACTTTGCAATGCTCGTATCACATAAAATTCATCAGGCATATGTCTCACAAAGCATCTCAAAATGTGTTTCGGGACCCCTCTAACACAGGTATTGCGTTAATTATTCTCACCTTTAGCATGGAGGTAGAAAATTAACATGTTATGCCTACCAACCGACCCTATTCAATTTTATTTAAACACTGCTGGTTGTTGGATAGAAGTTGAAATGGAGAACAAATTAGGACAATGGGCAAAACTAATCCAGGCATTTATTTACATGTACGTTGAAAAATCTGCGGTCGTAAAAATACGACGCCGAACTCGCAGTGATTTCAATTCAATTCAATCCAAGCTTCAGTCCAGCAAAATTGGCACACGTGAAGGGAATTCCCCATTAGGGCGTCTATGCTGGTCTTTTTTTCCAGGGTATTTTTGTATTCACGCTGTATATAACATTACACGGTGCAAACATATCGCCAATGCTGTGCATGCAAGAGACATGTGATCGGCTGAACTAAAGTCTACAACGCGTTGTGGCTTCAGACAGTGCAGTTCCCCGACTCCGTTCATGACGTTCAGTAGACCAGTACAGTCATGCACTGACTGCTAGCTTCGTTGTCTTCGGGCACTGAGTTTTCACGCATGCGGTGCAGATAGCGCGGCCCGCGGATCGCATAGACGCGGAGCTCGGAGTTATTTACACCGGTATGATAATACATCGCAGCATAAAACTGTTAATTTTTCACACACAAATAAAACATCGTTTTTACTCGAGCTCTAATAAAAAAACATGACATTTGTGTATGATTAAATTGAGTATAAAGTTTGCTAATTGACATTGCCGAACATCGGTTCGTCATCGGTTAAACCTTACAAATTTTGCCGATCCGATGTTTTGCCCATATTGCCAAACATCGGCCCGATCCGATGTCCGATCCGATCATCGGTTAAACCTTACAATACACATATGGACTCTTCATGAGGGATACAGTCAAACTAACCCAAATTAATTTACCGGAGTATTCTATTTTTCCCAGCCAAGGGAAACTAAAATCATATGGGAATTACCAAAGGAGGCTACTTTAATTGTGAAAACAGTCCATGTTTGTATATAAAACATTTATACATATCGATTAGGAAAGTAAATTAGACATTTACCTGCATGTATACTTTTGGAGAGAAACCCTGTGAGGACGGCACCCCCCCCCCCCCCCCCCCCCCCCCACACACACACAAAATTCAATTCAATTTCAGTCCATTAACCCTAACCCCCTAGACCCTTTTTGCTAGGAACCGTCCTCAATCCTCCAAAATCCTCCGATTACCCTGCCCCAAAAAATGCATTCATCCTCAATCCTCCAAAATCCTCTGCTTGAATCATCATTTATCCTCAATCCTCCAAAATCCTCTTAAAAAAAAAATACCATTCATCCTTAATCCTCCAAAATCCTCCTCACTTGAAACACCATTCATCCTCAATCCTCCAAAATCCTCTTTCTAAAAAAATACTGTTCATCCTTTAATCCTCCAAAATCCTCCTCGCTTGAAACACCATTCATCCTCAATCCTCCAAAATCCTCTTTTTTTTAAAATACCATTCATCCTCAATCTTCCAAAATCCTCCAAAACTGTGAGGATTTTGGAGGATTGAGGTGGGTTAGGGTTAAGACATTTATATTCAAAGAGCACCATATAAAAGAAAAATAAATACATAAATTAAATATTTCAACAAATAACGTTCAAGATTATTGAAAATCATTCGCCCCAGGCTTGTCCATGAAAAACAAATCAAGTTAAACAAAAGAACTGAAAATAAATAATTAACCCTAACCCACCTCAATCCTCCAAAATCCTCCTTGCAGTTTTGGAGGATTTTGGAGGATTGAGGATGAATGGTATATCAAGAAAAAGCGGGTCCCGACATGTATTTTTGTATGTGTAATCGTATTTTTATCATTGTGAAGTGACCCCTTCAGCTGTTGCTGCTGGTCATTTTCAGACCTTTTTTCTTCATTGTCAATCTCATCCCTGAGTATGCCAATAAATAATTAATCTATGCATGAGGTGTTATAAGACCACATACATGTGTCTCACAGCAGTCGGGCATCGAGACAAATGAAAAGAAATTGTTGAACAAATGTAAATTCTTGACCCATCCAGGTTGCTTGCATTCTACGAGGCCGATAGTGAAGGCTCGGTGTCGAGGCTAGACCTCTACAGCGACTACCTAGCTGCCTGCAGTAAAGCCTCCAGGGTTAACATGGTCACCTCCACAAACTTTGCAAAGTGTATCAAGTAGGTGTCAGTATTTTCCATTCTGATTGATTTCATTGAAAGGGGTAGGGTTGGGGGTGAAAAGGTGTCCTTTATCTTAAAGCAGACTCTAATTTTTCGGGGAGGGGAGGAGAGTCTGGTTTATTGATATTTGATTTGTGGCTCTTGATTAAATAGCGTTTGAAATTGTAAGAATACGTTAACCCCCCCCCCAAAAAAAAAAAAATAACACACACACACACAGTCATGTAAACGGGTGCAATCGTGGACCTCCCATTGTTCCTCTTTTGTTTATAACTTTTTCGGAAGGCCTCCCATTGGTTTTGTACACGATTTTCAATCGTGGACCTTGACACAATCGCGGACCCTATTGTCCTCTTTGTTAAAGGTCCACGGTCTGAATAGCTATACAAACACACACACACACACACACAAAAACCAAAACAGAAACAACCCCCAAAATTCCCGCTAACGCGTGAAATATGCTTGCCGTAACCACAGAATTTTCTGCTACAGTAAGCGGGGATTTTTCGCTGACGGTAAGCAGAGCCATGAAATTGGGCCCAGATGTGATGTTAAAATGTCTATTTTTCACCTTTTCAGGATGGTGTTTACAGCAGCCGGATCTCAGCGGGTGGATTCGGAGAGCGGTGCCCAGTATTTCATCACCAGTATTCGCAAGCGTGTCCTCCCACTTCCCTTCAACTGGCTGCTCTACCAGCACCCACTCAAGCCCTCATCCAACTACCAACCCCAGCTAGGAGGGTCCCAGTCCAACCTGGCCTCCAGCATCATGCAGCGGATGGCCCAGAGGTTGTCGCCGTTGACAGGGTCATCCTCTTCTAGCATTCCTCAGCAGCGGCTATTCTCCCAGGGGATGGGCAGCCCCGGCAGCGGCATGATGCCCCCTCAGATGTACCGTGCCGGGATGATACCCGGCCCTTCGGGAGGCAACACAGGAAGCACTACCCAGCTGCAGCAGTTGATTCTAGGGCACGGACTGCGACAGCAGAACCCTGCCATGCAGGGACAACCTGGCAGTCAAGTTGCTTTGGGAGTTCCTCCTGGCCATCTTGCAAGTCACCAGCAGCAAGTGGTGCAAGCTAAAGTTAGTGCATCACACGGGGCACAGCAACAGGTGCAAACTGCAAAATCGGTACCTTCAAACTGTTCACAAAGTGTTGATCAAGGTGCACAACAAAAACCCATTTCTGCTGATGACTCTGATATGCTGTCGCCCCAAGGCAATCTAGTCAACCAGGCTGGCATCCCGAGTGCTTTCCTTCAAAATCCCCTACCACAGCACAGCCAGACAATAGCTAATAATGACCCCAGCAAGAGCCCAGGTCGAAGTCCTACCTCCCCTGCTAGAGCACCGCCGCCGTACCGACCGCGCAGTCCAGGGGGCAGCGGAGCCAAGTCCACTGTACCTTCCTCCAATGTCCACATTTTCAGCATCCCCTCATCCCCCTCTTCTACAAGCTCCTCCACCAAAATGCCCAATGCCACAGAGACCATCCCTAAGGAGATGCTCCAAGAAGGAGAGGTTAAGATAGAAAAGATACCCAATATCCACGCTCAGCTGCCATTAGACACGAACCAAGTGACCAATGCATTCACACAAGAGGGAACGGAGAACTTTCCATCCAATTCTATTCCCTTGCTGCAAGCAAAGGCAGCACCAACAGAGTCCAACCCTGAAGCACACAATGTACAGCAGCAGTCACATGCACAGACACAGCTGCAGGAGGCTTGTATGGATGCCGGAGCGGCTGGCAGTCAACCAGCGAGAACAGTTGGCCAGCAGGTGGTCAACATTCCCAATCAGCAGGTGTACATCACGCAACAGCAGCTGCAGAATCCCAGCGGAATTGCCATGAATCCCCAGGGAATTCAGATCAGCACCCAAGGAATCCAGATCAACCCCCATGGACCTCAGAGCATGCAGGTGCAAATACCGGCAACTCAGGTTGGGGTCCAGCAGTGGATCCAGCCTCAACCCCAAAGAGGCCAACCTAACAATTCACAGGGGATTGTGAATGTCAACGGACAAGGCATCGTTGCAACGAACAGTTTTAAAGGTCAGCCTAACATGCAGATAGTGCAACAAGGAGTGATATCCGGCGCGCATGGAATTAAGGTCGGGGCTCTCCCCGTACAGACCAACTCCCTTTCCGTGCAGTCGGGTTTTCACATCAAGCAACCGGATGGTCAAGGAGTACAGCAGATCTTACCCAATACTGCTGCACAACAGCTTCTTGTCAGTGGCAGTCCTGGTACAACAAACAGTGGGAGCCAAATGTATTCAGCCTATGCTGTGGTGCAGAATGTCCAACGCAGTGTGCCGACTGTTCTTGGTCAAGTCACGTCAACTAATCCCGGTCAGACAGGGCAAGGTGGTGCTTCAGGTGGATCACAGCCTACTTCAAGCAGTTCTGGAACGTATATTCCAATACAGCCAAAATTGCCTGTACAACAGCAGCAGCAGCAGCAGCAGCAACAACCACATGCTATTGTTCAGCAACAGCAGATTATGCAGCAGCCTCAACAGCAGTTTATACTGACCAGCATTCAGGCGACCTTGCCTCAGCAGTCATTTGCAGTTACGACTTTGGCAAATGCTCAGCAACAGCAGCAACAACAAAGTTTTACAATGGGTGTTGGGACTCAAGTTGTATCCAATTCCTCTGCCCAGCCCGCAATGACTGTCTGTTCACAGAACCAATCAATGGGCACCGTTACCTTAAATCAGGTACCAACTCAAGGACAGCAGTTGGCCTCCGCACACATTGACTCTCCCTTGATCAAGCAACTCCTGCAGTCGGGCTCGTCGGTACATCCTCCCAGCCCAAACCATGTACCCCAGCCCCAGGTAGTGAACCAAAACATGCAAAGTACGGTCCAGTGGGTTGTCCCCCAGAACCCCAGCGGTGGTGGGGTGCAGGGATATGGGAATGTAGTACATGGACTGGTTAACATTCAGGGTCCTGTGCCACAGCAGGGGGTGCCACAATCGTACACAGTGAATCAAGGTATCGCTCAAGTTGGACATTCTACCACTCAGCAACCCACGATGCACTTCATTCCCCCCTTGTGTACGAGTCCAGGTCCTGCCCAAAGTCCAGCATTAAGCTGCAGCTCTTCCTCAAGCCCCAATTCAATTTCCAAATCATGTCCGCTTTCCCCATCCCCGTCCCCACAACACAAGTCCGAGAAAAAGTCAAAATCAAAATCACACAAATCAAAGAAATCCTCCAAAAAGAAAAAGTCCAAATCTGGGAGCAGAAGTCCCTCGATCAAATGCTCAAAGTTGGAGCACGGATTTGATGTGCTTAAAGAACAGAAGAAAGAGGTCAGCATCCGATTGGTAGAGAACACCAATCACACAGAAGAACGGTCTCAAGATTTCAATGAAACCTCCAAAACTTGCAATAACGCTGATTCATCAGAATCAAAGTCACCGTTAACGAACAATGTAAAAGAAACGGGGGATGTGCAAAGTACCCCCAATCCTACGTGTAATGGGTCAGCAACTAATGAAAGTGATGAAATTATAGAATCAAATGACATCCAAAAACTCAAATCCAAATTGGAGGAGGCATCTCTAAAGCAAGCCCTGCTGAATGGGTACGGAAACGGTGATGAGCTAGACAAAAAGCACCACGACGTCCTGATCCATCGGGCAGAACTTCTTTTGGAAAACTCAGGAAAGGACCTGGACAAGGTCCTTAAAAGCCCAAGAATGCGACGGAAAAGCGAAGAATTGGGCCTCAAGGATAGAACTAGAAGATTAAGCATGGAACTGGATGCGGACTCTGAACATGTGGAGAAACAGCACACAAATCACGTCATGAATGGCGATATCCCAGAGAAATGTGAAAACGAGGGTCTTGATAATATTGAGAAGGACACTGTAATAAATGTGAGTGATAAACACAACCTTGACCTGCAGACTGATCAGTGCGTACGCAAGGTTGACGTGAATTCATCCAGAGATTGTGAACGGAGTAAAACAGTATCAGTTAATGACACAAACAAGGAGGAACTGATGGACAAGGGTGATTTGAAAAAGGACAGAGACTCCGAGTCGAATAGTGGAATCGTCCTGAACGAGCGGACAGGGTTTATGCACGATGGAACAGGTGCTATTATTCCCCCCATTGTAAATATAGACTTAAATCAAACAACCAGTCAGGTCTCCTTCTGTCGTGACATTCGAGAGCACCTGCCGGCAGACATGACCACCAGGTCTGGCATTGGTGTACCAGCTTTGGAGAGCAATCGGAACAATAACAGCAGTCCTCATCTCCCAGATGACTCCAGCAACGGAGAGGAACGCATGGAAGGCGTTGTTTGCCCCAGTATACCAATGTCCCAATCACAAGGAATTGTTACGAGCTCTCAATCTGTTCCACTTTCAAACACAGAAACTTCAACAACTAGTGCACCAACAAAAACTGATTACCCAACTCCTACCATAAGTATCCCAATTTTACAAGGGCAGGTCCCTCCAATCCAACCACAGATACCAGTATCAAATGTCTCAGTGACTACGTCCATCTCGAATACAAAAGCAGAAACATCCACTGTGCCCGCACAGCTGTCCACAACCTCAGAAACCAAGTCTGATAAAACCTCCAGTTCCAAATCCAGTTCGAAAAAGTCGGGGAAACGGTCGAGACACAGCTCGAGGGAGTCAGGCTCCAGTAAAAAGCGCCGAAAGTCGTCCTCGTCATCAGGCAGTTCACACCACCGGAAATCTTCGTCATCGTCGTCCAGTGACAAGTCCAAGCATCATCACCATCACCATCATCAGCAGCAACATCAAACGCAGCAGGTGCCGCGTCAGCCAGCAGAGGCAGAGATTTGCATTTGTGACTGGAGGGGCTGCAAAAGGTAGGTTTTCATGACGAGGGAAAACCTTACTTGGTATTCTAAAAAAACATGAATTTGCTCATCTTTGAGAATTTGTCTTGATAGCAAATGACTAAAGAATTGCAGCAATATCGTGTTTTGACAAGGCCATGCTTAAATGGAATCAAAACATGGGAGACAATGCCTTGTCTGATTTCCTTGGTGGATGTGTGTTGGTCGTGTAGAAATTTTAAGTCATTTTTGTTTCCTGTGATAAAAGTAGCCCCGCTTGAAAACAGGAAGAATCAGTATTCAGATTTATTGACACAAAATATGGTGTGTGGGACTTTACTAGCAGTGGTGTCAGAATCCTTTTGAAATTATGATTGCTGAGTGATTTAACAGGGCTTTCATAGGGTTAGGATGGTTTAGGGTTCGCTTAAAATTGTTGTGTAAAGCATTCAAAATACACTATTTTGGAGAATATGAGTTTTGTATATTTGTGAAATTTCATATCCATTAACCCTAACCTCACCGAATACTACAAAATTCTACTTGAGTAAACTGTAGTATGCAGTACTATTACTACACTGGCCTATGAGAATTGAGCAGTATTTTGTAGTACAGTGTACTGTACCCCAAGTAAATGCCTAGGACGTTAGGGTTAATTGAGGCCTCACAGAACATTGTTCTTATTGATCTGTTATTTTTAACTTTTCAAAATAAAATGCTTCAGTTTTGAATAGTATCTTGGATCATAAAATATGTTGTACAGTATGTTAAGGTACAGTCTGATGACAGCTTTTGTGATCGTCTGTCTACACTGTAACAGTGAATGCAGAGTGAATTTCATTTTGGTGATGAGGATGAATGATCTTGCATCTTTCTGCAGAAATTTCAAAACGAGGAGATCTCTTCACGTCCATGCCAGCACAGCGCACGTCATGGTCCCCGCGTTCAGAGGCATGTGTGAATGGGAGAACTGCGACAACATTCAGCGGCAGCGATGGTCTTGTGTCAGTCATATGCTGGTAGGTATGGTGGGCTCTTTTAGTCAAGCAGGGGGGGGGGGGGGGGGGGTTTTCCGCACATTCTCCAACTTTGAGAAGCTGCATAAGCCATGCTCCTTTTACAAAAACCCTGTGGAAATTTGATGTGATTTGTTGTTTGTCCACTTTTTTTTGGCCACTGTGTCTGTATAGTGGGCATTGAGATGCAGTCTTCATCTGCAAAAATCTATTCTCCAGATGATGTGTGCTTTTAATTGGTTCGGACATCTCAAACTGTTCTTTTAGACTTTCTGTCCATTGATGTTTGACCAAAAAAATACATGAACATTTTGACAATTCCTCAAACGACTTTAAGTTATTCATGACAGCATTTATTTGCATTTGCATTTGTGTGTTTTTCTCCCCTTGTCAATTTTTGTCTACATGTATGTTTAACCAGTAATTTTGATGAATGATTTTTGGTCATTTTGCATAAAGTTATAATGTACCTCCATTCTGTCAAACCCAGATTGTTAACAACAGTTTTTAAGAAGGAAGCAAATTTAATAACATGGATATTTTGTTGCACATACATGTACCGTTGTTATTTAACCAGTTCGCGTCGGATGGCGTGTATACACGCAAAGGTTTTGCGGTATTCGGAACATATGACGGATAAACACACACTCGAGCGAGGCCAGAAATATCTGTCAGTGACCCGCTCGCAGCAAGCGAGGCTGGAAATATCAGGGTGTGCTACCCGCAGATGACGGCCTGAACCCGTCTGGCACCCAGGCTTGTGAAAAATAATCTTGCACCTGGGTCCGGTCAATGTCAAAATAATCCCGGCGTGATCTGGTTAAAAGTGAAACAAAAAAGGGTCCCAAAATGTTGCTTTATTAATAAGTTCCAATATGATAAAAATCCCATAAATTCAATGATTTTCCATGTATTTATGAGAGTTCATGAGTTTCTACACCATTGTGTTTTGTAAATGCAGCTGTATTTATATCAATTTTAACCCTATCTCCCGAGGGTGTGTGGAAAATCTTATTGAAATTGGAGGATTCAGGATTGTTAGGGTTAATAGCTATTTCAAACAGCTCTTCATTGAAATCGTCTTGAAAGTGCATCGTTTTTCTGTCAACAGGAGAAGCATTGCACAGAGCAGACGTTACGGGCAGCAGCAGAGAAACGCCAGCAGGTCACTGCACAGCCTGCAACCGCTGCGTCCTCCACATCACTCCCTACACCCATCCTGTACAATGCTCACACTGCCTACCATGCCATCCGCAGGAGTCTTCACTCTCCTTCACTTAAGGACTTGCTGGTACGTATGTGAATGGAAACAATCCGAGTATCAGAAATTAGACACTTTATGCCCTCATCGTTTCAGTCGTGTTCTCCTTGGAGACCGTTTTCTAGAATTTATCTCGGTTGTTAACCCCTTGAACACGGTATTTTACGGGAGACGTCGGGGTGTTGCGGCGGTTCTGGCAGCCAAGCGAACCGCTACAATGTGTTTGTGCAGTCAAGCATGACATACATAATAATCCAACAATGGATTGAAACTGCACAGACAGTGGCAAATGGCGTCATCCGGCCTGGTGGCTCTGTTTTTTGCGCCATATAGCGTCTTCCGTACGCAAAGGGTTAACAGTTCTTGTAATTCTTTCCGGCATCCCCCCCACCAAAAGCCATTCGATGCAAAACGTAAAACATTTGACAACTGACACTTCGAGTGGGAAGTCTATTGGGTGTCTGGACTTTAGGCTATGTTGACAAGAGCCACCCTATGTTGTACTGAACTATTAGTGCAAGCAAGGCTTTTGTTATTGCCACTTGGTGATAATTTATGTCTAGTCTGTATCCTAAACATGTTTATAGGGTGGATCTACAGCAGTACTTATACCTCTTAAATTTACCAAACTGAGCAGTGTCGTAGTCAGGTACTTTTTATCAGTATGAGTATGAGACCTTTGCCTTGAATATTAGAAAAATGCACTCGAGTACAAGTACTACAGCAGTGCAACTGAGTACATTAAATGTATCCCTTACAAAAATCTCCCATGCAAAACCTTATGAGAATTGCATGGTGAATTGGACACCATGGGAATCCAATGGGAGGTTTTTGTTTTACAAAAATCTCCCATGCAAAACCCCATGGGAATTGCATGGTGAATTGGACACCATGGGAATCCCATGGGAGGTTTATACTTTACAAAAATCTCCATAAATCTTCCATGCAAACACCCATGGGAATTGCATGGTGAATTGACACATTCTAAGCAAATTCTGACTGCTTGGTTCTTCAGCCTAAACTTGATAATCCAAAAACAACTTTAACTGACGTTTCTATTAACCCTAACTCCCTCCATCATTTTTCCTCCAAGTATTAAACCTGAATCCTCCAACATCTTCTGATTTTAAAGTGTTAAATCTGCATGTAACCTGAATCCTCCAAAATCCTCTAGGGGTTTTCGTCGACACCCTAGTAACCTCAATCCTCCGAAATCAACCAGCATCAGATTGGGCCTGATGACCTGGATCCTCCATTTTCCTCCAGAGGCAAAATCCTCTTATGCCCTCAATCCTGCAAAATCCTCCGATGCTTCAACGTCCAAAGACCCTCAATCCTCCAAATTCCTCCTTTTGGCAAAGAGGATTTTTGAGGACTTGGGAAGGTTAGGCTTAAAGTGAATCACACTGCTTATTTAAATGACAGTGCATTGTGTCACGCCTTTAAGAAGGAATAATAATTATAATAACTAGACGGACGGTGTTTGTGGACAAACACAGGGCTGTTTCGTTTTTTTTTTTTTTTAGTTTGGATGTGAAATGGGAATACAATAATTAAACTTCGTCAAACAATCGCGCTCCTGCCAGTTTTCTATGTTAGACTTTGAAAATAATTTAGGTTGTTTGTAATAGTCACTTGTGATGACGTCATCATAACGTAATGTAAATTTACATCTGTAAACTTGCTGACCTACCTAGATATTACATTTAAAATAATCGAACTTGTACTTTTGTAGATATACAATGTATGGCTTTAAAAACTGCCCCTTTAAGATAACGTCACGTGACATGTGATGACGTCATCATAACATCACGTCAATTTTTATCTATGAACCTGCTTGCCTACCCGACTATATATTACATTTCAAATAAATCGGACCTGTACTTTTGTAGATTTATGGCTTCGAAAAATGCCCCTTTAAGATAATGACACGAAACAAGTGATGACGTAATCATGACATCATAATTTTTTTTATTTAAAATACCTACTGGGCTACCTAGATATTACTTTTGAACTTAATCGGACTTGTACTTTTGTTTATATATGGCTTCAAAAACTGCACCTTTAAGATGACGTCATGTGACATGTGATGACATCATAATAATGTCATGTCAATTTTCATCTATAAACCTATTGGGCTACATAGATATTTCTTTTCAACTTAATCGGACTTGTACTTTTGTTTATGGCTTCAAAAACTGCCCCTTTAAGATGACGTCACGTGACGTGTGATGACATCATCATCATAATGTCATGTCAATTTTCGTCCATAAACCTGCAGACCTACCTGGATATTACATTTCAACTTAATCGAACTTGTACTTTTGTTTATATATGGCTTCAAAAACTGCCCCTTTAAGATGACGTCACGTGACATGTGATGACGTCATCATAACATCATGTCAATGTTCATATATAACACCCGGTGGCATACCTAGATATTACGTTTCAACTTAATCGGACTTGTACTTTTGTAGATATATGGCTTCGAAAAAATGCCCCTTTAAGATGACGTCACGTGACATGTGATGACGTCATCATGACGTAAAAGTTCGGCACACATTGTGAGCAGTTGGTGTAAGTGTCTGCCAAGTTTAAAAGTAGCCAAAGTGGCCGGTAAGAAAGAAAACGTTTACAAATGCTATGTGCAATATTCTAGCGACTTGAAAAAAGAATTTTTTTTATGACGTCATCATGACGTCACACAATTTGCGCTTTTTATGGCATATCTTTGAGACATACCAAAGCTATAACAAAAATAATTTTGAAAATATCTTGTTTTGTTCGCTAGATATATTGAAAAGAATGTTACGATTCCAAAAATTTAAAAATTCAGCGACTTGAAAAAAGACTACAAATCAACCCTTTTTATAAACAGCATGCTCATTTAAGCCATGGTTATCCGCCCTTCCCAGAATTCCTTTGTGTTATATTGAATTTGGTCTAAATTTTGAAATGGCTGTCATTTCTTACTTGAGTGAGCCACGATCACGAAATTTTGGAATTAGGTACAGGAAAATTCAATGTATACATTTTTGTAATCGGATTGACCCTTACATGCGTTTAAAAAAAAAAATATTGTTGATGACGTCATCATGACGTCACACAATTTTCGCCATTTAGGGCATATCTTTGAGACATACCAAAGCTGTAACAAAAATAATTTTGAAAATATCTTGTTTTGTTCGCTAGATATATTGAAAAGAATGTTACGATTTTCAAATTTCAAAAATTCATAAAAAATCACGTGATGACGTCATCATGACGTAAAAGTTCGGCATGCATCCTGAGCAGTTGGTCTAAGTGTCTGTTAAGTTTAAAGGCAATCGGCTGCATAATAGTAGCAAAAGTGCCTGGTAGAAAGAAATCGTGTACAAATGCTATGGGCAAAAGTCTGAAAAAGAAAAAAAAAAAGAAAAAGAAAAAAAAACTAGACATGTTATGTGTTTGTCCCGTGGACAAACACAGGGCTGTTTCGTGTTTTTTTTATTGTGTTAGTTAGTCAAATGTTTATACAATAATTAACGTTATTGGATGTGTGAAGGATTGGTTTAAAGAAAGAAATCGAGTACAAATGTTATGGGGAATAGTGTAGCGAATGCCCCTTTAAAATGACATCACGTGACATGTGATCACTTCATAACGTCAAGTCAATGTTCACCTATAACACCCGGTGGCATACCTAGATACATGTTTCAACTTAATCGGACTTGTACTTTTGTAGATATATGGCTTTGAAAAATGCCTCTTTAAGATGACGTCACGTGACATGTGATGATGTCATCATGACGTAAAAGTTCGACACACATTCTGAGCAGTTGGTCTAAGTGTCTGCCAATTTGAAAAGTACCCAAAGTGCCAATAAGAAAAAAGTGTACAAATGCTATGGGCAATAGTCTAGCGAATGCTCCTTTAAGATGACATCACGTGACATGTGATGTCATCATAACGTTATGTCAACTTTCATCTATAACACACCGTGTAGCATACTTAGATATTACGTTTCAACTTAATCGGACTTGTACTTGTGTAGATACACAATGTATGGCTACGAAAAATGCCCCTTTAAGATGACGTCAAGTTGACATGTGATGACGTCATCATGACATAAAAGTTCGACACACATTCTGAGCAATTCTGCCAATTTTAAAAGTACCCAAAGTGCCAGTAAGAAAAAAACATGTACAAATGCAATATAGTCTAGCGAATGCCCCTTTAAGATGACATCACGTGACATGTGATGACATCATGATAATGTCATGTCAATTTCCATCTATAAACCTACTGGCCTACCTAGATATTACGTTTCAACTTAATTGAACTTGTACTTTTGTTGATATATGGCTTCCAAAACTGCCCCTTTAAGATGACGTCACGTGACATGTGATGACGTCGTCCTATTGTCATGTTTATTTTCATCTATGAACCTGCAGACCTACCTGGATATTACATTTCAACTTAATCGAATTTGTACTTTTGTAGATATATGGCTTCAAAACTGCCCCTTTAAGATGACGTCACGTGACATGTGATGACATCAATCATGATAATGTCATGTCAATTTTCAGCTATAAACCTACTGGGCTACCTAGATATTACTTTTCAACTTAATCGAACTTGTACTTTTGTAGATATATAGCTTCAAAAACTGCCCCTTTAAGATGACGTCACGTGGCATGTGATGACGTCATCATGTATGTCTGTAATTCAAAAAGAATGTTATAAGACGCCTGATTGTTTGTGTGCTTTTCACTGAATGCACTTGTTAAATACAACTTTTTCTCTTCAACATTTTGTTTTCAGCCTTGTATTGGAGTAACTTGCCTCTCAAATTTGAATCTTTATTAATATTATGTGATATGTTCTTGATAAAAATGCATGTTGACATTGTGGCACGTAGGAAGCAATAAAAAGAATTCTTTGAAAACAAGACCTTTGAATGAAGAGAGTTATTTAATGAAGTCTTACTGGTATATTTTTATTACAGTATATAATTGAAAGAAAATACGGTCTTATTAACCCTAATAGTCCTGAATTCTCAAATTTTAATATGATTTTCCACACACCCTAGGGAGGTACAGTTAAATGCAAAGAAAGTCCGACATAATCTTGCTGGTCAAAAGTTTCTCTGCCACAATTGACAAACCTGTCAACTTTTTAGCGCAAGAGGGCGGTAGTACTTACAAAAATACTCCTCTGGTTGTGTTTAGTGAATTGTAGAGGGCAGCATACGAGTTTACTGGTAAAAATTCATTCACGGATTTTGTCCGGTGGCGCCTAGCACTGTATACCAAACTTAACTAACAATTTAAGGCAAACAAACACATAGAGCGGTGGGTGAGACCGAAGCATACCCCCTGTAGTGTTTGAAGACGGAAAACCAGAAATTAACGCAACACACCTTAAAGAATGCACGGCTGAAACAAACTTTATTTGAGCAGTAGAAAATCACAGAACGCATTTGTTTTAATACATTGGGAATTATAAACTGGAAATTAAATGTAAGGTAATCCAAATGACGATTGAGACAACATTTACTTGAGTGGAACAAAATACAACAATTATTTTTGAAAATTATGTTAAATCCTCCCAAATCACAGAACGCAAAACTTGTTTACCTATGACGTAAAAAACATATTTCAAAAAGAATTACAATAAGAATTTGGAAAGAATGTTATAAGACGCATGATTGTTTCTGTGCTTTTCACTGAATGCACTTGTTAAATACACAACTTGTTCTCTTCAACATTTTGTTTTCAGGCTTGTATTGGAGTAACTTGCCTCTCAAATTTGAATCTTTATTAATATTATGTGATATGTTCTTGATAAAAATGCATGTTGACATTGTGGCACGTAGGAAGCAATAAAAAGAATTCTTTGAAAACAAGACCTTTGAATAAAGAGAGTTATTTAATGAAGTCTTACTAGTATATTTTTATTACAGTATATAATTGAAAGAAAATACGGTCTTATTAACCCTAATAGTCCTGAATTCTCCAATTGTAATATGATTTTCCACACACCCTAGGGAGGTACAGTTAAATGCAAGGAAAGTTCGACATAATCTTACTGGTCAAAAGTTTCTCTGCCACAATTGACAAACCTGTCAACTTTTTAGCGCAAGAGGGCGGTAGTACTTAAAAAAATACTCCTCTGGTTGTGTTTAGTGAACTGTAGAGGGCAGCATACGAGTTTACTGGTAAAAATTCATTCACGGATTTTGTCCGGTGGCGCCTAGCACTGTATACCAAACTTAACTAACAATTTAAGGCAAACACACACATAGAGCGGTGGGTGAGAGCGAAGCATAACCCATGTAGTGTTTGAAAACGGAAAACCAGTAATTAACGCAACACACCTTAAAGAATAGACGGCTGAAACAAACTTTATTTGAGCAGTAGAAAATCACAGAGCGCATTTTTTTTAATACATTGGGAATTATAAACTGGAAATTAAAAGTAAGGTAATCCAAAATACGATTGAGACAACATTTACTTGAGTGGAACAAAATACAACAACTATTTTTGAAAATTATGTTAAATCCTCCCAAATCACAGAACGTAAAACTTGTTTACCTAAACAACCTATTTCAAAAAGAATTACAATAAGAATTTCGAAATTAGCATGTTCAGTTGATGAGATAGGCCTTATAGCTTAAAGATTCAAAAGTAAAACAATTACTCTAAAATCATATGATGACGTCACCACAACGTCGCATCAATTTTCATATATAACACATGCCGGCCTACAAGCATTCCTGACACAAAATTGTTTAAGATAATCTACTGGGCTACCTAGATATTACTTTTCAACTTAATCTGACTTCTACTTCGGTAAAAATATGGCTTCGAAAAATGCCCCTTTCAGATGACGTCACGTGGCATGTGATGACGTCATCATGACGTAAAAGTTCGGCACATATTGTGAGCAGTTGGGGTAAGTGTCTGCCAAGTTTAAAAGTAGCCAAACTGGCCGGTAAGAAAGAAAACGTTTACAAATGCTATGGGCAATAATCTAGCGAGTGCCCCTTTCAGATGACACCACGTGACATGTTATGACTTGATCATAACGTCATGTCAATGTTCATCTATAACACCCGGTGGCATACCTAGATATTATGTTCCAACTTAATCGGTCTTGTACTTTTTGTGTGACGATATGGCTTCGAAAAATGCCCCTTTAAGATGACGTCACGTGACATGTGATGACGTCATCATGACGTAAAGGTTCGGCACACATTGTGAGCAGTTGGGGTAAGTGTCTGCCAAGTTTAAAAGTAGCCAAAGTGGCCGGTAAGAAAGAAAAAGTTTACAAATGCTATGGGCAATATTCTAGCGACTTAAAAAAAAGAATTTTTTTATGACGTCATCATGACGTCACACAATTTTCGCCATTTAGGGCATATCTTTGAGACATACCAAAGCTGTAACAAAAATAATTTTGAAAATATCTTGTTTTGTTCGCTAGATATATTGAAAAGAATGTTACGATTTTAAAACTTCAAAAATTCAGCGACTTGAAAAAAGACTAGAAATCAACCCCGTTTATAAACAGCAAGCTCATAATAGCCATGGTTATCAGCCCGTCCCAGAATTCCTTTGTGTTATATTGAATTTGGTCTAAATTTTGAAATGGCTGTCATTTCTTACTTGAGTGAGCCACGATCATGAAATTTTGGAATTGGGTACAGAAAAATACAATGTATACATTTTTGTAATCGGATTGACCCTTACATGCGTTAAAAAAAAAAAGATTTGTTGATGACGTCATCATGACGTCACACAATTTTCGCTTTTTAGGGCATATCTTTGAGACATACCAAAGCTGTAACAAAAATAATTTTGAAAATATCTTGTTTTGTTCGCTAGATATATTGAAAAGAATGTTACGATTTTAATACTTCAAAAATTTGGCGACTTGAAAAAAGACTAGAAATCAACCCTTTTATAAACAGCAAGCACATAATACCCATGGTTATCAGCCCTTCCCAGAATTCCTTTGTGTTATATTGAATTTGGTCTAAATTTTGAAATGGCTCCTATTTCATACTTGAGTGAGCCACGATCATGAAATTTTGGAATTGGGTACAGGAAAATTCAATATATACATTTTTGTAATCGGATTGACCCTTACATGCGTTAACAAAAAAACACATTTTTGATGACGTCATCATGACGTCACACAATTTTCGCAATTTAGGGCATATCTTTGAGACATACCAAAGCCATAAGAAAAAGAATTTTGAAAATATCTTATTTGGTTCGCTAGATATAATTTAATGAATGTTACGATTTTCAAAATTCAAAAATTCATAAAAAATTACGTGATGACGTCATCATGACGTAAAAGTTCGGCATGCATCCTGAGCAGTTGGTCTAAGTGTCTGTTAAATTTAAAGGCAATCGGCTGCATAAAAGTAGCCAAAGTGCCTGGCAGAAAGAAAACGTGTACAAACGCTATGGGCAAAAAGTCTGAAAAAGAAAAAAAAAAAAAAAAAAAAAAAAACTAGACATGTTATGTGTTTGTCCCGTGGACAAACACAGGGCTGTTTCGTGTTTTTTTTATTGTGTTAGTTAGTCAAATGTTTATACAATAATTAACGTTATTGGATGTGTGAAGGATTGGTTTAAAGAAAGAAATCGAGTACAAATGTTATGGGGAATAGTGTAGCGAATGCCCCTTTAAAATGACATCACGTGACATGTGATCACTTCATAACGTCAAGTCAATGTTCACCTATAACACCCGGTGGCATACCTAGATACATGTTTCAACTTAATCGGACTTGTACTTTTGTAGATATATGGCTTTGAAAAATGCCTCTTTAAGATGACGTCACGTGACATGTGATGATGTCATCATGACGTAAAAGTTCGACACACATTCTGAGCAGTTGGTCTAAGTGTCTGCCAATTTGAAAAGTACCCAAAGTGCCAATAAGAAAAAAGTGTACAAATGCTATGGGCAATAGTCTAGCGAATGCTCCTTTAAGATGACATCACGTGACATGTGATGTCATCATAACGTTATGTCAACTTTCATCTATAACACACCGTGTAGCATACTTAGATATTACGTTTCAACTTAATCGGACTTGTACTTGTGTAGATACACAATGTATGGCTACGAAAAATGCCCCTTTAAGATGACGTCAAGTTGACATGTGATGACGTCATCATGACATAAAAGTTCGACACACATTCTGAGCAATTCTGCCAATTTTAAAAGTACCCAAAGTGCCAGTAAGAAAAAAACATGTACAAATGCAATATAGTCTAGCGAATGCCCCTTTAAGATGACATCACGTGACATGTGATGACATCATGATAATGTCATGTCAATTTCCATCTATAAACCTACTGGCCTACCTAGATATTACGTTTCAACTTAATTGAACTTGTACTTTTGTTGATATATGGCTTCCAAAACTGCCCCTTTAAGATGACGTCACGTGACATGTGATGACGTCGTCCTATTGTCATGTTTATTTTCATCTATGAACCTGCAGACCTACCTGGATATTACATTTCAACTTAATCGAATTTGTACTTTTGTAGATATATGGCTTCAAAACTGCCCCTTTAAGATGACGTCACGTGACATGTGATGACATCAATCATGATAATGTCATGTCAATTTTCAGCTATAAACCTACTGGGCTACCTAGATATTACTTTTCAACTTAATCGAACTTGTACTTTTGTAGATATATAGCTTCAAAAACTGCCCCTTTAAGATGACGTCACGTGGCATGTGATGACGTCATCATGTATGTCTGTAATTCAAAAAGAATGTTATAAGACGCCTGATTGTTTGTGTGCTTTTCACTGAATGCACTTGTTAAATACAACTTTTTCTCTTCAACATTTTGTTTTCAGCCTTGTATTGGAGTAACTTGCCTCTCAAATTTGAATCTTTATTAATATTATGTGATATGTTCTTGATAAAAATGCATGTTGACATTGTGGCACGTAGGAAGCAATAAAAAGAATTCTTTGAAAACAAGACCTTTGAATAAAGAGAGTTATTTAATGAAGTCTTACTAGTATATTTTTATTACAGTATATAATTGAAAGAAAATACGGTCTTATTAACCCTAATAGTCCTGAATTCTCCAATTGTAATATGATTTTCCACACACCCTAGGGAGGTACAGTTAAATGCAAGGAAAGTTCGACATAATCTTACTGGTCAAAAGTTTCTCTGCCACAATTGACAAACCTGTCAACTTTTTAGCGCAAGAGGGCGGTAGTACTTACAAAAATACTCCTCTGGTTGTGTTTAGTGAATTGTAGAGGGCAGCATACGAGTTTACTGGTAAAAATTCATTCACGGATTTTGTCCGGTGGCGCCTAGCACTGTATACCAAACTTAACTAACAATTTAAGGCAAACAAACACATAGAGCGGTGGGTGAGACCGAAGCATACCCCCTGTAGTGTTTGAAGACGGAAAACCAGAAATTAACGCAACACACCTTAAAGAATGCACTTCTGAAACAAACTTTATTTGAGCAGTAGAAAATCACAGAACGCATTTGTTTTAATACATTGGGAATTATAAACTGGAAATTAAATGTAAGGTAATCCAAATGACGATTGAGACAACATTTACTTGAGTGGAACAAAATACAACAATTATTTTTGAAAATTATGTTAAATCCTCCCAAATCACAGAACGCAAAACTTGTTTACCTATGACGTAAAAAACATATTTCAAAAAGAATTACAATAAGAATTTGGAAAGAATGTTATAAGACGCATGATTGTTTCTGTGCTTTTCACTGAATGCACTTGTTAAATACACAACTTTTTCTCTTCAACATTTTGTTTTCAGGCTTGTATTGGAGTAACTTGCCTCTCAAATTTGAATCTTTATTAATATTATGTGATATGTTCTTGATAAAAATGCATGTTGACAATTGTGGCACGTAGGAAGCAATAAAAAGAATTCTTTGAAAACAAGACCTTTGAATAAAGAGAGTTATTTAATGAAGTCTTACTAGTATATTTTTATTACAGTATATAATTGAAAGAAAATACGGTCTTATTAACCCTAATAGTCCTGAATTCTCCAATTGTAATATGATTTTCCACACACCCTAGGGAGGTACAGTTAAATGCAAGGAAAGTTCGACATAATCTTACTGGTCAAAAGTTTCTCTGCCACAATTGACAAACCTGTCAACTTTTTAGCGCAAGAGGGCGGTAGTACTTAAAAAAATACTCCTCTGGTTGTGTTTAGTGAACTGTAGAGGGCAGCATACGAGTTTACTGGTAAAAACTCATTCACGGATTTTGTCCGGTGGCGCCTAGCACTGTATACCAAACTTAACTAACAATTTAAGGCAAACACACACATAGAGCGGTGGGTGAGAGCGAAGCATACCCCATGTAGTGTTTGAAAACCAGTAATTAACGCAACACACCTTAAAGAATAGACGGCTGAAACAAACTTTATTTGAGCAGTAGAAAATCACAGAACGCATTTTTTTTAATACATTGGGAATTATAAACTGGAAATTAAAAGTAAGGTAATCCAAAATACGATTGAGACAACATTTACTTGAGTGGAACAAAATACAACTATTTTTGAAAATTATGTTAAATCCTCCCAAATCACAGAACGTAAAACTTGTTTACCTAAAAAACCTATTTCAAAAAGAATTACAATAAGAATTTCGAAATTAGCATGTTCAGTTGATGAGATAGGCCTTATAGCTTAAAGATTCAAAAGTAAAGAAATTACTATAAAATTATATGATGACGTCACCATAACGTCGCATCAATTTTCATATATAACACATGCCGGCCTACAAGCATTCCTGACACAAAATTGTTTAAGATAATCTACTGGGCTACCTAGATATTACTTTTCAACTTAATCTGACTTCTACTTCGGTAAAAATATGGCTTCGAAAAATGCCCCTTTCAGATGACGTCACGTGACATGTGATGACGTCATCATGACGTAAAAGTTCGGCACACATTGTGAGCAGTTGGGGTAAGTGTCTGCCAAGTTTAAAAGTAGCCAAACTGGCCGGTAAGAAAGAAAACGTTTACAAATGCTATGGGCAATAATCTAGCGAGTGCCCCTTTAAGATGACACCACGTGACATGTTATGACTTGATCATAACGTCATGTCAATGTTCATCTATAACACCCGGTGGCATACCTAGATATTACGTTCCAACTTAATCGGTCTTGTACTTTTGTAAATATATGGCTTCGAAAAATGCCCCTTTAAGATGACGTCACGTGACATGTGATGACGTCATCATGACGTAAAGGTTCGGCACACATTGTGAGCAGTTGGGGTAAGTGTCTGCCAAGTTTAAAAGTAGCCAAAGTGGCCGGTAAGAAAGAAAACGTTTACAAATGCTATGGGCAATATTCTAGCGACTTGAAAAAAGATTTTTTTTTATGACGTCATCATGACGTCACACAATTTGCGCTTTTTATGGCATATCTTTGAGACATACCAAAGCTATAACAAAAAGAATTTTGAAAATATCTTGTTTTGTTCGCTAGATATATTGAAAAGAATGTTACGATTCCAAAACTTCAAAAATTTAGCGACTTGAAAAAAGACTAGAAATCAATCCCTTTTATAAACAGCAAGCACATAATACCCATGGTTATCAGCCCTTCCCAGAATTCCTTTGTGTTATATTGAATTTGGTCTAAATTTTGAAATGGCTCCTATTTCATACTTGAGTGAGCCACGATCATGAAATTTTGGAATTAGGTACAGGAAAATTCAACGAATACATTTTTGTAATCGGATTGACCCTTACATGCGTTTAAAAAAAAAAGATTTGTTGATGACGTCATCATGACGTCACACAATTTTCGCTTTTTAGGGCATATCTTTGAGACATACCAAAGCTGTAACAAAAATAATTTTGAAAATATCTTGTTTTGTTCGCTAGATATATTGAAAAGAATGTTACGATTTTAATACTTCAAAAATTTAGCGACTTGAAAAAAGACTAGAAATCAACCCCTTTTATAAACAGCAAGCACATAATAGCCATGGTTATCAGCCCTTCCCAGAATTCCTTTGTGTTATATTGAATTTGGTCTAAATTTTGAAATGGCTCCTATTTCATACTTGAGTGAGCCACGATCATGAAATTTTGGAATTAGGTACAGGAAAATTCAATGTATACATTTTTGTAATCGGATTGACCCTTACATGCGTTTACAAAAAAACATATTTTTGATGACGTCATCATGACGTCACACAATTTTCGCAATTTAGGGCATATCTTTGAGACATACCAAAGCTATAAGAAAAAGAATTTTGAAAATATCTTGTTTTGTTCGCTAGATATAATTTAATGAATGTTACGATTTTCAAAATTCAAAAATTCATAAAAAATCACGTGATGACGTCATCATGACGTAAAAGTGTCTGTTAAGTTTAAAGGCAATCGGCTGCATAAAAGTAGCCAAAGTCCCTGGCAGAAAGAAATCGTGTACAAACGCTATGGGCAAAAGTCTGAAAAAGAAAAAAAAAAAAAAAAAAAAAAAAAAAAGAAAAAAAAAAAAATCTTAACGAAAACAAGGGCTGTTTCGAAAAACTTTCGAAACAGCCAAAAAAAAAAAAAAAATCTTAACGAAAACAAGGGCTGTTTCGAAAAACTTTCGAAACAGCCAATAACCGGCATTTAAGAACGCTCAACATAGTAAACTATATCACAGCGCTTACAATATTATTACCCCTGCTCATCAGGCCCATTAATCATTCCTGAAGCCTTCTCAACTCCCTGAGGAGTACACGGGAAGACACACGGATGGCACTAAATATGCCGGGAATTCAATTTGAACCCATTTTTCCCTTACCACAGGGTGAAAACGAAGGCCCCGTGACCAAGAGTATCCGTATCACTGCCGCTTTGGTGCTGAAGAATTTAGCCACACACTCAGCCGATGCAAGGAGGTATGTTATCAGGAAGCTGAACAGCAACATTCAGCAGAATGTTTATCTGCCGAAAGTTGCTTTCGCCTGTGTTTTGCATTCGAAAGTAGAATGCTGGGATGTGAGTTTGGCCTTGTGAACTGCACGGCACCATGAGATTTTCCGAGATTCATAGAATTAAGCCTCAGTAAACTACAGAACAGTACAGAACCACAGGTTAGATTCTACATCCATCCCAAGTAGGCATATAGAAACATTGGGGTGTTGTTTTTTTACATGAAATGTAAAGATCCAGAATCCAATATACTTTTGTGGAAGGGAACAGGAAGGTCTTCCTTTTCAGGTCACCTAAACAAACCAAAAACAACCGTTGTAATTTTTGCTGTTTAGCTGAGCGTGGATTGTGGATCCTTCCCCTCATAGATGATTTCTCGCGATAGTCACATTGCTCAAAGTTACTATTTCAGGTTCGGAGAGAGTTGGATGAAGAGCCCGAGCTGACCCTTAGCTGGCTCCATTGATACCAATTCTTACAAAATTGACCAACATTGGTCAGATCTTCTTGGAAGGTATTAAACAAAATCTTGTTCCCCCTGGTATTTTTGTCTTCCCACAGGTCACTTCGTAAACATGAGATCCATCTTGCCAAACTGGCCATCAGTAATGCCGAGGCCTCCTCAACTCTGGCCAAGTGCGTTGGCGAGCTGAACGACGAGCGTCATCTTGCATATGACTCTGACGAGAGCTGTGACTCTTGACCTCAGGTCATTGACCTGACTCTCATCCCGCATCTCATGTGAAATTATGTTTAGGATTGGCACCTCTCTCCTGGAATCGCCTCATGACATAAGGTCAGTTTGTGGATGACCTTTGTCTCCATTTGACCTTTGCCGTCTGATGATGACCTAAGATCTGGCAAAAGACACCCCATCTCTCGTGTCATTCACAGCGAAACATCAACAATGTACTACACAATTATACAATTTGTTTCCAAAATACTTGAGTTGATTGCGATTTTGGGAGTTGATTGATGCTGGATCATCATCGTCGACTGAAAGAGTTAGCAAGGCATAATCCTTTTGCGGGTTTGAATATCAGCAGTGTCATTTTGTAGAGGAAAGAAATGATTAGCTTGAAGTGATGTAGATAAGGAAAAGGTTGGAGAGGTTAAAGTTCATGTGCGGATGTCATCAAGATCCTGGTGTTTCAGGCCTGAAGGCTGCAGGATGAGATTACAAGCCCATTAATTTGGAAGTGTAGAGGATAAACTGCCGAAAACACCAACAAAATCCAAGCTGAAGCATCCAGTGATGGAAATTAATAGTTCTCATCAGGCTTACTCGCTCCATGGCGGCCTTATCTTGTAGCCGTCTCTGTCTTGTTCCCAGAAGACTGAAGCAAGGATCAGTGTGGACTTGCGAAACCAATGTTGTGGGTGCCAGCCTGACCTTGTCTTGATCTGCAGCACCAGGAGTTTTGTTTAATACTATTTCACATAGACGGACGAGGGACAAAACTGTATGAGGTTTTTTTCCGAACCAATCGCAACTCGTTTGGTTATTCAGCTGACCCTGAGCACTGCTGGTTAGCCATTACGTGTGGTCGGTATTTAGTCATGCAATGTGTCTGTTATAGATTGTGCCTAATACCCGAGTTGTAATCGAGTGAGTCACGGGTCAATCACAAGTCAGATCAAAAGGCAGATCACAAGTCAGCTCATGAGCTACATGGATGAACAATGACAAAGGAATGCTTTTGTTATATAATGTTTGAATAGCTTGTTACATGGCTTGAGATCAGACTTGTGAAGTGACTTGTGATGACTCGATTAACGACTCTGCCTAATACTACATTGAAATGGTTACTATAAGAGGCTGACATTGCGATGTTTATTTTTACTTTTTCCAAGTTGAAGGATTGAATTCAGTGGAAGAGATGGAAGGATAGAAAATTTCCTTTTTGGGGTGGGGGGGGGAGGGGGGGGGGGTAAAACAAAATTTCAATGCACGCACAACTTTCAAATTGCACTTTCAAATTGAATAGTACATGTTTTTCGTTTTATTTGTTGTTTCTTTTGTTGAAGTTTTTATTTTAATCTAGATTTCAAAACAAATGCAAACAATTGTTTACCTTATTCAGGAGACTGCTGTCATGGAAACCGGTGTTTGTTCTTTTGGCTGTTATAGTCTTACACCCTATGCAAATTCCAATAGCAAAGTGATGTCTTGGTTTTTGTCAAACGTAACTTCCTGTTGATGTAGTAGATGGTCTTGCTCCATTGAGTTACTTGTCATTTTTCATTTTTTTTTATTTGATGTGTAAATCGTGATATGGTTTATGAGTGCATTGTGTGTCGGCAGTACACTATTACTTTCTGCAAATGTCCAGATTATGACATCAAATACCGAACAAGCTTTCTCAAGTCTTCTGAAAATTGATTTTTTTTTCTTTTCTGATTGTCTTTGTCTCTCGGGGAAGTGGAATCAGCGGCGTAGCCAGGGCTGTCTCCATGGGGGGGGGGGGGGGGGGTGTGAGTGCTCACAGTATTTTTCTTAATAATAATATTGTTTTCTCTGTTGGCGAAATTTTCAGTGGGGTGGCGAGTATTTTTTATGGTGGGGGGGGGGGGGCATGTGCCCCTCGGCTACGCCGCTGAGTGGAATGTGGTCCCGAACTCCACCTGCATGTGTCTGTTGCATCTGTTTTTGGTAGAAATTAATTTGTCAGGAAATCTTGTAGCAAGACTGGTTAAAAAAGGAATACTTGCAATCTGTCACACAGTTCTGCATAATAGTGGCCAAGAAAAAAAAAAATTTGTTTACAGCGTGAAACAAAGATTGGCTTTGATTTTTAAACAAGTTTTAGTGAAATCAGTCTTCATTTGGGTCTTTGGTGGAGGTGTGAGATTTGCTAGCTCCATCAGCAGCACCACATACATTTGTTTTATTGTGTTTCAAAAACTCCTTCAAATCCTGAGAATTCACAATGTTGGGGAAAGTTTTCCTTGAGGCTTGTTTCAACTCCAAATGTACTGCCTGGGTAACTTCAGTTCATTGCAGAACTCTGTCCAGTCATTCTCGGTCTTGTCTCTTGTTTTCGGCAGTCGGTACCTGGCTCAATTGGTGTCCTACTCTTTGCATATTTCTCTTCGCCTTGTTTCTGATTATTGCTAATCATGAAACCTATTTTTATCGGGAGTAATCCATGATCACCACCCCCTTGTGGCCTTTTCCGGACCAAAATGGTTGAGTTAGTTGCCTTTGCGGTGCCATTGTTGTAGCAAAACAGTAGAAAAGATTATCTTGTTTGTGTGTTTGTAAATAAAGATTGTTTTTCTTCTTGTAACCCTCCTGTTGTGTATACATGTACTATAAGATTGGAATAGAGTATTTTATCATTTTGGCCCCGACCTACCTGCCAAAAGAAAGATTCCGAAGTTTATAGAACCATTGTGCTTTTATGCAACAATTAAACACATGCATGATAGGTTTGACAAGAATAAAACCAGTTTTTGACGATAGGGATTAGGTATGTCCACAGGCGGGAAAATGAAAATAAGGTCTGATGACAATTTGTATGCACTTAAGACTTTCATTTAATGAAATTAAATATTTCCTGAATCACCATTGCTTTAAATGCCATCTCATCAGCAAAGTGAATTTTTGGTACAACATCTGAAGTGCTTCCTTATTCCAGCCTTTACAAATTAGCCATTCAAATTATAGGGGCCATTTTATTTGTGCTAACTGAAATGTAATGAGAATTTATATATGTTTCCCCTTTGGAGTGACTGAATTAGTCCAAATGATGCCAGTTTCAGTGCTTTATTAAAATATATTGTGAAGTTTTACACAGGAACGGTGAAAACTGTTAGACCTTGCAACAGTTGGCCCTGTCAACCCGTTTCGCCCAAGGGCATTACACAACCCAGTCTAGTTTATTGCAAGTTAATCCCAGACCTTTTTTGTCCGCAGTACTTTGTGATTTGATAGCACAGAAGATAACAAAAAACTCAGGACTGTTGTATTATGTTTTATATAGTGTATAGTTAAATTATTGTTACAGTGTAATGAGAGTTACGTGCATGCCTTTGGTATCCATCAGCTTAATCCCCATTGTATGGGAATGTGGTTTTTATGTGTTGTGGAGTTTCAAAACCTTCAGACTAGTCGATAGTGTAAATGAAAATGCGGCCACATGCTTCACAATTCTCAATTGTAGCCTGTTGGATGTATTCAGTGGACATCATTGCGTGTGTAATGCGGGCATTCGGAACCCTAGAATGGGCCTAAGAGGTTGACACAAGAATTGTTCCTAAAGGCAGTCCACCTTCTCCAAGAGGAATTCACGGAAACCATTGAAATCCGTGAACCTGTATTTTGCAGGTGTTTATACTTATTTACTTCTTGCGTAGAAACTCTAAGAGTGATCTCAGTCTTTTAATGCAGACGGGGAAAATTTGTCCATATTTGTAGGAAGCAAATTCAGAATAATGAAGGGTTTTGTACGCGCATATCATTGTTAGAAAACACCGTAATGTTTAAATGATGTACATTGTACATAACATAAGCGTTGTTCTATCGTGATTGTATTTGAGAAAAGAGGTTGACATGGCCAGTCGCCATGTGTCGAATGCATTGGTGAAACTTTATCGTGACCTTTGACCTTCGGCCAAATCTCTTAATTTTCACACTCTTCCCGCGAAGACGGTTTTGCTGGTATCTTTTAGGACAAAAAGTACCGGCACGTGACGTTTGTATTTATGTAGACGAGTAAAATATGAGCTCGAGAAAGTGTCGGAAGATAATAACTATTGATATGATTATTGTTGATTACAGATAATGAATTGTTTTCATTTTATTTGTGTGTAGTGTTCTTTCCAATGTTCTGCTGCGTGGAAAAGGAAATCATTATTGAAAGTTATATTGAGAGAAATGATGTGCACAGTTTTTCTTTTTTTTTCTTGAATAAACTCGTTCTTTGCTTGGTTTATAAAGGTACGTATCCAATGTCGTAAGTTTGTTTCTTTTTGTTTTCTTAGTGGTCGTTCGTTTAATTTGTTTTTTCGAAAGCTAAAACGGTGCCCCTTTCCGTCCGCGTGGAAATGCAGTTGAATGTCAAACTCGCAGGTAAATGTTCCTCTAGGCCTACTAGAAATTTTACAATTTAGAGAGGCTAATTCATGTGAAAATTAGGGTAGGTAGGGCGGGGGCTGTTCCGTATAAGAGGTGTAGCATCCTGTCGCATGAAATATTTTGTTTTCTGGCTGGGCTAAGCTGGACAAAAATACTAGGCCTATTGTGAAGGAAAAAATAATCATTTCAATGTACATTTTTTGGGCGCACAGGAACGTTTTTCCCAAGACCATTTTGTCGAGTAATCAACGCTTGAAGTTATGTAGGCCTACATTAAAAAATTGTCGCGGAATCAATTTAGGAATTTTTATTAATTCTTTTTTTTTGAAATTCAGTTGCATTATTAAATCGGCACGTGAATATTTTTTTTAAAGAACACAAAATAAAGTTTCGATAACGTTGGTGGCGCGAGCAATGCGTTGTTTAAAGCCGTTGTTTCTCCAAGGCTCTTCTTTGCGTGGTTGCCGAATGTTTTGTTTTTCACGTTCAGAGTGGAATTCAGATGGGATTAAGGTACAGAGATAAATTGGTATAATTGGAAAGCCCGTTACTTTCTCTTTATTCTGGCTTGATAGCCTCGAAGTCAAATTTGGAGACTTTCTTCGATGTGCTACATAGAGGGTCACAAATTGCAGATTGATGACCAAATAATGTCAAATTTGACTTCAGTCCACCATTCACATTGTATAGAAAGACTGTAGAGTCAATCGTACGACTGTTAGGCACCAAGACGTTCACATAAAATAAGACTTGCTTGGTATATTGCCTGTGGTAATAAACACAACTGAAGCATGTAGCTGCCATGTTACCACTCCCATTTTACCACTAACCCTAGCCCAGGTTGGACGATGTCTTCATTGCACTACGACTTGCAACGCGAAGGGAGTCCACACTGGGCTACACTAACCCCTCCAAGAACGAGGAGGAAAGTAGACACATGGGACAAGGTTGGCAAAATGGACGCGGCGAGTTCGAACATCCAATGCGCTTAAACCAGCTAAAAGATGGTAATGGGAAACTATGTCAAGGTTGGCAAAAAGTAGAGGTCTCCATAGGCCTACATTAACAAAGAAAGATTCAAGTTGCCTTCCGTTCGTTTTGTAGATGCACAGGGCACAGGGACCATCATCGACCACCAGTCCACCGCCTTTCCATCGAGCGACGTTGCATGCGCGCGCGTACGTCATCCCAGCGTTGACGCTTGAAACAAAGAAACGCACGCATTTTTCGAAGCAGCGCGTCGGAATCTACCAACCCTGCATGCCTGTAACACACTACTGAATTTTGTTAGCGTAAAATTTCGTGATGATGTGACGATGTTTTTTTATTTCCAAATTCATGATTTCCACTTATCAACATGGTTCCTCGTCTTATTTGGAAAGGACTTTTGTTGGTGACATTTGCTGTACTTACGGTCCGAAGCCAACGGACAACCAGTGATGGGTTCCCGGCGATTTTAGACGAGCCTACGTGGCACTGCTACTCCGAAGACGCGGCTCCCGGTGGTAAGTCAACAAAACAATGACGGGTAGCCTACAAGTTTAACGTTGCATTTGAGTTTATTTTCCTGGAAAACGTCGGCCAGCGTATCATATGGAATTCCTGAACCTAACGGACAGATAGATAAGGACACAAAAAGTATGTGTGGGGGCATGAAATTAGCTTCTACAACGAGGTAAAACGTAAAAATAAATCCTGTTAAAGTTTTGATTTCAATTACTGCGAAATCTTATATCCTGGACGTCAGTCGTAGTGCAATGAAGACATCGTCCAACCTGGCCTGGGTATGGAGGACCAAAAGTGGACAACCCATTTTCTAAAAAATCTGCTAGAACAAAAACAGAATTAAGGTTGAAATTAAGTCCTCTTTCTGAATTGTCATTTTTCTTTTATCAAAAATTTGGATTTTTTATTTTCTCATAAACAGGCGGTCAAAAAGTGTACAAACCAAATTTCCGAATTTCTACTAGCAGAAAATCGGAAAGAGCGTTCACGGCCAAACCAAATTTCCGAATTTCTACTAGCAGAAAATCGGAAAGAGCCTTTACGGCCAAACCAAATTTCCGAATTTCTACTAGCAGAAAAATGGATTGAACGTTTGATAGCAAACCAAATTTCATTTTTTAACTAGTAGAAAATCAGGGTGCAATGTTTTGAGCTAACACTATAATTTCATATTAATTTCCTTTTAAGCGGGAAATATAGGGTTAGTTTTGGACTACTCTACTCCATAAGTCGTTTGGGGTAAGAAACTCATCAGCAGAATGTTGTTTTTTTAACAATGAAAAATGCCCACCCATCTCTATTAATCTATAGGCCTTGTTGGAAGATAATATCTGAAAACGATAATGGAGACACTTGAATAATGATTTTATAAGCCTTGACCAAACAAGGGGGTTGTTTTCAGCTCAGACAGCAGCAGCTATACGTTATGATCCATTCTACAGCCTACTTCCGATACAGGAGTTCCGGAACACGGAAACACATTCCAATGATTCCAATTTTGTTTGCTATCAAACGCTCTTTCTGATTTTCTGCAAGTAGAAATTCGGAAATTTGGTTTGGCCGTAAACGCTCATTCCGATTTTCTGCTAGTAGAAATTCGGAAATTTGGTTTGGCCGTAAAGGCTCTTTCCGATTTTCTGCTAGTAGAAATTCGGAAATTTGGTTTGGCCGTAAACGCTCTTTCAGATTTTCTGCTAGTAGAAATTCGGAAATTTGGTTTGTACACTTTTTGACCGCCTGTGTATGAGAAAATAAAAAAAACAAATTTTTGATAAAAGAAAAATGACAATTCAGAAAGAGGACTTAATTTCAACCTTAATTCTGTTTTTGTTCTAGCAGATTTTTGAGAAAATGGGTTGTCCACTTTTGGTCCTCCATATATACCTGGGCTATAGGGCCCCTCTTTAGTTTCGATCAAATTAGAGTCAAGGGTATTTTTTCTCATTCCAAAATGACTTTTTCAACCTAAAGCAGACTTCTCTTAATTCTATTGACATCGTTTTTTGTAATTTTGAACAGTTTATTGTGGTAGAAAATGCAATATTCTTACGCGCTTTACGGCAGTTGCCATTCGAATCAATGCGGTTTTGCGTGTTTACTGTACATCGCGGTGATCGCCATCTTTGTTTTCGCGTTGCGTTTTGTCGTCCTCATCGCCGCTTTACCCCAAAACTTCCCTCAAAAACTAAAACCCTGCCCTAATATACGACATACCTGTTGGTTTGTAATGTCGCTAACTAGTTTGGCAATTCCAATAACCTAAAAGTGGATTTTTGTTTCCTTAGGGAACAGGGCCCTACACTACACAATCGCCACAGGGCCTACGGTATTACTTAGACGAAGTAAAGACAAGTTTCAGATTATTAAAGCGAGACAACTTTTATTCCCATAAATTTTATGTCAAAAGTTAACGCACTTTGAACTCATTCTAGGCTATCTGACACGATCCAATGTTTTAATTTGTGTGTAGTTACGGGCCCCTTTTTGCATTTTAGCCAAATGGCAGTAAAGGATTTTTATCTTTCCAAAATTAGGCCTACTTTTTTCAAGTAAAAGCAGACGTCTCTAAATTCTAGTTACACAATTCTTTGGGTAATTTTGAGCAGTTTCTTAGCGCAGAAAATGCGATTTTCTTATGCACTTTACGATTGTGTCATGCGAATCTCTGCGGTTTAGCACATTCACCGTGCGTCGCGGTGAGCGCCATCTTTATTTTCGTCTTGCGTTCTGTCATCTTCATCATCATTTAACCCCAAATTTTCCGTCCAAAAAAATCAAAACCCTGTCCTCTCTCCGTGATACTCTCGTTGGTGTAAATGTCGCAAACTAGTTTGGTAAGTCCAATAATCTAAAAGTGGCTATAACTTGACACAATCGCCATTTTTAGAATATTTTCAGAGAGGCAAATACTTGGGTAAGAAGGAAGTGCTAGGCCTAATTATGCATATATGGGCCTTATGTATAGCACAATACATACATGTCTCGTCGTTTAGTATAATCGTTTGGTCCATAACCCCTTTCTTAACATCCCCGAGGAAGGTGCTCGTCACCGAAAGCTCGGATAACTTCCATTACGTGAGCACTATTTCTTTACTTCTCATCTTACTACCCCTTTCTTAATATATTTACAAACGTATGTAAATTGACTGAAAACGAGGCTAGAGGTGCCTCTCGCCGAAAAGCTCTTCCACGATGTTAGGTGCATTATTTTTAGCATATACGCAAATTTATCCCTAATTACTAAATACATTGTATAGTAATAAGCCTGTGCATGGCGGAACAGGTTTTCGCCGAGAGACGCCTCTATAGCCTCGTTTTCGATTCAAATTTGTATTAAGTGCACAGCCACAGTCAGGAGTACACTTTTTGTTACAAAGACACCATTATGAACGACAGAGCAATGCCGAATATAGTTCTTTGAAAAATTAGGATTTGCCACACTTTAGAGCACTTTTTATTCCAAGTTGGCATAAAGCTGGATGACCGATTCGTGTGTAATCTCAAATAATGTTTACATCATTGTTTTTCAAAATGTTGCTCATAACATAGACACCAAAAAAAGGTGTACCCGTGATTGTGCCTTTGCAAACAAATACATGTATTAAGCAAAGCGTATAACCGAATCAATCAGGCACCATTCCAGTATCGTTTGTACCGCCAGAGCTGTTGATGGACAGGGCGCCATGCTTACAAGTCATCCACCCCGCGGAGGGATATGCCGTCATCCCATCTTCTGAAGATCAATTCCAGTTTGAAATTGATGTTTATCCGCTGGAAAATTGGCGGACATCCTCACCCGTCGTCATCGAATGGTTTGAGTGGCATGGAGAAAGTTCCCAAGAAATTGACACAAAGCATCCTATTGAAGAGTGCCGGTGAGTTGCGTTTGGAATCGTATTCTACTTTCAACAATTGTTTAGATCTGTAACCTATTGTCTTATTCTCTCCTGATAGCTAGGCCCTAATGAGGATAAAAATTACGGCCTGATGTTTTGATCCTGAACGAATATTTCTTAATATGCTTTTTTTGCAGTCGCGTATAACCAGGTTTTACCCCCATTTATTTTGAAGCGATGGCGCTCTCAAACAAAAAATAGAAACAAAACGGAAAATTGGCAATGTGTCGCCGGGGGATCCCCACCCCCCTTCGCGCGATACGCCACTCCGTAGCATGCTCCAGCGTCTCAAAAATCTCCCATTTTAACAATGTGTCTGTGCAGAGCTAAAAACAACTTTGCATTAAACAGTAGGCCTACTTTTTTATCTACATTGTGAATATGTACTTAATGTAGATGAAACACTTAACTAGGGTCTATATTTTTTTAAGACGTCTTTAATAGATCATCATCACAGTTCGTGCTCTGCTTTACCTTTTTTTATTTGTGCGTAAATTGCGTGAAAAATGTGCAATTCTCTGTTACTATTACTATTTCCCCATTGACGAGCACAAAGTCAAGTCGTGTTTATCTATGGGTTTATCTGAATGCGCATTCCAATGCGAATTGGTATAGTTCCGATTTAGCTTATCGTTTATAAAATGTATACGCTTTTTCTTCCTCCCGTTGTGTACCCATTCCTTAATGGGCCATGCCCCAAACTGCGAATTCACTCCATTCTGTTCAGTTATTGTCGCCTTTTGAACATGCAACATTTTTAAAGATTCATTCTGAACTGATTATCTATTCTACCCAATCATTTCAGAAACCAGCGGGTTTGCAACGCGAGGATCCACCGTGTGTACCTGTACCAGACCCTGTTCCCCTTTCGCGTTACTGTTAGCTACCTAGGCCAAGACGAAACGGTGTCGGAGGACATCATATTAGAAAAGGGTATAGCTACGCCTTGTGCTTCGTCGTTTCAAAGAATTAAGAATGTATGCGCCTTCCGTTGAGCTTTTCGTGTACAAATACTTGCAAGTTATCATGTTTATCATCTAAATTCACTTTTAATCTATTTCGTTGGTAATTAAAATTGTTTTCTCTATAATACCGCTTCAATAGCATCCATTGCGAAATTCCATATCTTTTCTTCAACCCACGGTTTTACCTCTAAGATTGCACCATTCTTGTCCCCAGCAACAGCTACCCACCGAAACCGAACACCAGTTCCCTCCATGAGAGACCAAAAGAACACTCAACCTATCCATAACATCAACCCGGGAATACTCCGCGCCGAAAAGGGCGTCCGTGGAACCCCCGAGCAAGAGGAGAGATCTCTTGACTATCCAGACTCAAAACACGCCGTTTTAACTGATGCTGACTCTCGAGAAAACCTTAAAGGCAGCGACTTTGATTTCGAGGATCAGCAAGTGGCTAAAAAAATTCCTCCGCCTTATCACGGGCAAATCACTGATTACATCGATGCGAACCTCCCATTTGCTGAGACGCAGGGTGATTTAAATTCTCCCAGAGAAGGCCATTTAAAACCACTACGGCCAAACATTTATTATGGCGAATCACAGCCGGACTTATTTCTTGGCACCGGAGACACGCGAGACAGTATTGATAATGAAAATACAATGATGCTGCTGGATGCAATGGAATCTCTCAATGAGAAACTCGACCCGGCAAAAGCAACTTCGCAGGCAACAGCAGACCATAGCGACGTGGAGATTTTGTCCAAAAGCCTGGACGACGTGCGGACCAACGTCACGAAGATTCAGGACATGTTGTCCAACAACCGACGGACGAAAGATGAAGTCCGCAGTGGATTGAGAGGGGGTAGGGTTAGTGAGCAGTCTGCCCCTTACACTGACTCAGAGGAGACGGGTAATCCTGGGAAACTGGAATCGCTTGAATCCAACAGGCAACAAAATGAAGAAAACAAAACCGAGGCAGACGTGGACTCCGACTTTGATTCTTCTGAGCCAGTTATAAAAGGTAACCAGCGGCGACTCGCCGGTCTTTCAGACGCTGAAGACTTAATGCGCGATTTCCTAAACATGTGGAATGAGGTTGGTTTAGCAGGCGATGGCGAGTTAGCGAATCTGTACCATAGGAGCAAAACTAAAGGAACAGAGCAGGCTCGACCGCAAGGCGGCAATATGGATGGAGAGGCTGGCCTACAAGAAAAGCAATACGGTGCTTCCCATTATAAGCATTCTGGCAAGGATTCTGAATTTGATTGGTTTTTGAAGCCCAGTGGATCTGGAGGTGATGATCTCCAAACTGAGGTCAAGATAATGTTGACCCCCGAACCCGATGTTATCGTACAAAAGGATTTAGTTTTGGTCCAGCCCACTCCAGAACCGATTGAAAATTTGGAACTGGGCTTCGAAGATGGCCTTCAGACCGATTTAAAGTTGTTCATGACACCGGAGCCTGGGGTGGCTATGAGGCAAGACCTGGTCGTGGTCCATCCCACTCCCGGTCGGGATGTCGAATCACAAGACAAACCTGCTGAATCGGATGGGAGCTTTGAAGTCCAAGAAAGAAGTGACTACCGGACCGAGGTTTTCGTCACTCCTAAGCCCGGAGTTGTCCTCAGGCAGGACTTGGTTCTGATCCACCCCGAAACCGATGCGAACCGAAGTCCACTCCCAGAACTTTATCTGCAGCCGTTTCCTCAAAACGATGTGGAGGTTGAATACCAGACTGCGGTGGTACCGACTGTCATTGGAAAGATCATAAAGGACAAGGTTGATAAAGTGGTACCTACCGCCCCACCGCAAGAGTTAGGGTTTGAAACTGAATATGACGATACTGACATTTTCGATTACGAACCTATTAATGATGTGCTCAACTACATCGTTACTACTGCGCATCCAAATGAGGAGACATATTCGACCACTCCACAATCACACCATGACGAAGTTTATCATCGACTGGATTTGATGCCTACTTCAGAGAGCAACGGTGAATTCGACATTAAAACCCCGTTTGAGATTTACGAAAATCCATTCCCTGAATTGAAAGCCACACCCACGTCATCCTGGGAGGATGTTAATATTCAAGTCTTCCCGTATCCCAGCAACATCAGCTCCTCATCGGAAGCAGCTGGTCACAAACTGGTCAACTTATCAATCACCGGAAAAATTGAAGCGGGCAATGTGGAATTTTTATCCGAGGTAATGGATTTTCTCCAAGATGGAGAAGCTGCCAGTAAGGTGGCAAACCGTTTAACTCGTCCCTCCGACAGCCAGGGAAGTAAGATTGTCAATCAGGAGGGTCACCGCATCCACGTAGCGGACCATGGCATTGAGTCGGACATCTTTGAGCACAAAATCACTTCAACCGACGAACCTAGAGGCGCTGAGCAAAAATCCCTACACAGTCTGCTTGGAAAGCTTTTCACCGATCGTCAGCACCTAAAGAAGGCATCAAAGACGCAGACTGGCAATTCAGAGATACATGTCAGCATCGATGATGAAGATGGATACCAGATGAGTATTCACAGAAAAACAACAGGAGAGATGGAAAATGGTGACAGCGGGGTGATACATCAATACATAGAGTCACGTAGTAATGAACTGAGATCCAGAGATGATCCTGGATACTGGCCGAATGAATATGATGAGGATAGAAATGAGGTAGATTTTGGTCGGAAGAAAAGAGGTGAAGAAGATGATAATTTCGATGATTACGAACAGGATGAACCCAAGTCAACGGATGATACAAGAGTGGGGCGAGCTCGTCGCTTCATTAAAGTTAAAGGTCCTCAGCGGCGAGACAGAGTGGGCTTAGGAAATCAAAATCATAACAATAACAGTACAGAGTCACACGGTCAAGTTGAAGACAACACAACCCAATTGAACATAAATGAGGGACAACAGAGGACCGCTGTACTCCTTGTCAACATAACCAATGATGACGCGCCACCTATTAAGAGAGGCCAACACAAACCCACTAATCGAGACCGCCGGGAGGACATCTCAAATCTAGAGTACGGCGACGGACAGTTCATACCGCCGGTAGATCTAACTAACCCCGTGACGGCTTCACCTGCGTGGTCGGCTTGGAGTGCCTGGAGTTCGTGCTCAGTGACCTGCGGCAGGGGCGTAATCGTCCGCGAGAGGAATTGCCTACTGGAGCTCGGAAGTGACATTTGCACCGGAAGTAGTGAGGACAGTGCAGAGTGTGTTGTTGATGCTTGCTTGGAAGGTGAGTCATTGATGAAGTATAGCTCGGAACTTATGATAAATAGTTGAATGTTTGCAACAATTAGTAGACGTCAAACCAGACAAACTTTAACTAATGACGATGAGTGGACATCTGTTTGTTAGGCAAAAAGCAAATGTAATTCAAAACGATTCTGCGAGATACTACTGACGCACAATGAACAAATAAAGACTATACACAAACATGCAACGGAAAAAAGAGACAGATAACTTTAACAATGACTATAAGGTATTCTTTTCCCGTTGTATACCTGAATGTTTTTATGCATTAACTTATTTTCAAGCGTGTTTTTTGTGGATCCATGAAGTAAATTGTAATGAATATAATGTCCCAATGAAAACTGGTTTGGTATAAACGACTGTACACTGCAAAAACTGTGATGTTAAATTAACACCATGTGGTGTTTATATTGGACCACTCGCCCAATATAAACACCACATGGTTTTAGATTAACACCACAGTTTTTGCATTGTAATAAATGAATAAACACGACAGTTTCAGTAATTCGTGATTCCCTCGTGTTGTATGACACAACAACAGAGGCATGGTCTTCTCTCATTGTTCCCATCCATCTTCTGATGCAGAAGAGAAAGGGGAAGAGGTTGCACAAGAAGAGGGTCACAGCATGGAGGTAGAGTGCCGCTACGACACGACCAAGACCCCCAATGAGATCTACTGGATGAGCCCGACGGGGGAGAAGATCAGTAGAGAGAGTATTGCCTTCAATGAAAAGTAAGCCGGGACCATGTACCATAGAGCTATCTATTTAATCACTAGAGTGGTACTTCTTTATTCCTTGACGCAGATACTTTGAAACGAGCAGTTATCTAAACACGTCATTTAATATAGCTATATGGCTGTATAGTTGCTCCGCCATATTTCTGGGTTAAGTATAAACTGGCGTAACTCTCTCGGGGGATATACGGTATAATTGTATAAAGGTTGAAGAACAAGATATTTAACGGATACATTTTACCCGCTATACGAAATCTAAAAGTCAGACATTCCAGATCTACTTTCGAAGTCGCGTATACCCCCGTGTTACAACACCGCGTGTTATCTAGATTGAACGTATTCACTATAATGACCAAGTGGTGTCAATTTAACACCATAGATTCCGGATCGTGGGAAGCAAGCTGATAATCCGTGGTGTTCAGAGCGTGGACGAAGGCACCTACCACTGCGTGGTCATAATGGACGATGATTCCAGTGAGACGGCTGACGCTAATTTAGGTAAGTTTTATTATTCCAATTCATACTTCATGTACCCGACTTTGTCCTGCGGCCATGTCGCTTGGGTTTTAAATACACATACATTTTTGAGTGTGTTTCACTCACACTACAAAGTCGTGCGACAAAACGTGCATATTTAGAAGAATACGCGACAAAGCCGTCGCACGCGATTCTGTCGCGCGACAATTTTCCAAATGCACGTAAAGCAATGAGTTTGTTTCCATTTACGCGAAATGACGTAGGCCATTTTACGCATGTTGACAAACGTGGTCTTGGTGTTTGTAGCAATGCCGTGATACTACAGCGCATTGAAGTTTGAAATCACTTCGTTGTGATGATAGCTTTGTTGATCTTTTACTAGACGTACTCACCTGCAAGGCCAACCCGTGCAAGAACGGCGGAACTTGCATTGAACATGAGGGCACCAACGGCCTGCTATTCCAGTGTGCGTGTACGGTGGGATTCGAGGGACACAGGTGCGAAGAAGTCTGTAAGTAAAATCCTGTCGAATCGAAACTGCCCGCCCTTGATTATTTGAAATTGATTTTTTTTTTCGAAGTGTATTTTTTCCCTAGTCGAATTTGACTCGGTGTGTTCGTGTTTGCTACCATACATAGTATAAGGATGTGGTGTTAACACATTCGTTCAATGTTTATCGGATACCGCAGGATGTTAATCTTAACAGCGCAGTTTTGCAATGTAGTACCCTGTATCTGTCGTGCTGCCTTTAAAGTGAGTTAAGTAACACACTGCTACAGAACCTTGCTAACATGATTAACTGGAAAATATAAATGTATAAAGGCTCTGACGTTTTAACCTTACCAGACTCTTTCACCAGGCTACTTGAAAAGCTTTAAAGTGCACTTCTGGACTTAGACTGTCACGAGTAGGTATAATCAATTATCATAAATCATTTTTATTGTACCCTTTATCCACCCAATAAGCAACATGCAGTAATCGTAACAAGATAGAAACTATGGTGTAAATTTGAAATAAAGGATAAAGCAGGTATCGGTCCAGTCCCAGTTTTATAATCGATTTAGTTGGTAAGTACAAATAGGCCTATTCACAATTCATCCGCAAGAGGTCCGCGAAGACGGGAGTCAGTTTCATAGACCTCCTTAAAGGCAGTGTACATGATTGTTCATTGTTGCAATTTTCAGAAATGGGCGGATTTGTGGGGGTCAGTATTTTATAGGAAAAATCGCTCCACTGACCTGTTTAAAGTTTTGCGTTGTTGGATGGCGAAAAAAACGACAGAAAAACGGCGTTCGTTTTCAACCGTCTGGCGGATGATAGCCTTTAGTCAAGGCGCGCTTGGCTATCTGGGTACGTGACGCGCCCCGGATATGCCAGCATGTCCTGAAGTGCCACTCGTCCGGGTAGCCACGCGCACCTTGGCTAAAGGCTACAGGGCAGTTTTCCAACGATTGCCGGCCGGAAATCGTTGGAAAACGATATAAATTTCCACTTTTCTTGACAACGACAGCACCCCTATAGTGCCATCATTTCACAGGAAGATTGGGGCTGCTATTATTTATACAGTCTAGTATGGGGTATTTCGTAATAATGCAGTAAACAAACAAATGGAATATTACCAATCGTGTATATAGCCTACACTACATTTTATAGGCAGGTTACCAGCCAACACTCCAGGGGCCAATTTCATAGAGCTGCTTAAGCACAAAATTTGCTTAAGCACAAAAACTCTTGCTTGGTAAAACAAATTTCATGGCTCTGCTAACCACAGCTTTCCTCGCTTACGATCACCATTTTGCGCTAACAGCGATAGTGGTAAAATTCTGCGCTAACCGGTATAGGCACAGAATCCTTAGTTACGGGATGTACGCATGCTCAGGAGCCAAAATTCCCCGCTAACGCGTGAAATACGCTTGAGGTAAGCACATAATTTTCTGCTACAGTATAAGCGGGGATTTTTCGCTAACGGTAAGCAGAGCCATGGAATTGGGTCCTCGTTACCAGAAAAAAAAATACATGTGATGATGTATATTGCTTGTGACTGGTATTTAGATGTTTGCTTAATTAAAACCCTCCTATATGCAAACATGCATTCTGAGCCATGTTGTTGTATGGGTCAAAATCAGTCAAGGTGATTGTTTGTGACCCTTCTGCCACATGTACAAACCACATGTACAAACCACATGTAATCTGACCCTGTCTGTGTACAAAGTATAGGCAGGGGAGGTGGAAGGACATTTTGACTGATTTTGACCTTTTAAATAGCACAAGGGTTAAAGCATGACAATCACATGGAGTTTTGGCAGGTAACCTGATTTTACTAAGCAAGTTGGCCCCCTGGTATTGAGGCACTTAAGACATCGAAAATTAAGAATGTTGGCTCATTTGAGTCATTTAATATTTTTAAAATTTAAATTCGCCCCCGAACAAGGCTAAAAGTCACTCGAGGCACGGAACTGCGAATGGGAACAATTAATTGAACATGCAAGAGGTAGGAATTAAGATTTCTCTAGAAGCACTAGAAACGATCGTAAGATGAAGGGAAACATGCACCAGGCAAAGAATTCCATACTCCATAGTATATTGAGGCGGAAAGCCGAGTTTCATGCTAAAGTGCCTCAATCTACAGATTTTTGTTAACTGTTTTGCACGAAATCGGACAATAATTTGTTTAGAGTGAAGTTTATCATGGTATTGTTGTATTTGAGTACCTCTACACAACATCAGGTACAACAATTGACTGGTCACTCAAGAAGCTCTTTTTTTTCTTGTCTCAACTCCTTGTCTTGCAGCTTCCCTCTTCATTGGTGATGCATCCATAACCGTGATAGCTTTGTGCATCCTGGTCGTTATTTTGCTGGCAGTCTGCATCCTCTGGAAGCAGACTCGAGCACTGTGAGTATTATTCAGCAATATTACAAGGAGGGCAAGCAGGGGCCTTGCGGGGGAGATGGGGGTTCATTCCTTGTCATACTATTTTAAATTTAAAGGCAGTTGTTTCAATTCTCGGTGGGCTTGCTTTACTTTTGCAGAGCCATTTGACTCTTTGTATGTGACGAGGCATGGATCGTAGGCAACTCTAAAAAGTTATCCTATTTCATGAGGAAGAATTAAAATCTGGTTCTTGACCCACTTACGATGATGCAAAACATCTGAAGTGCTTTTGGCTTGTGGTTTTAGTGTACCGGACTTAAGATCTTGGTGATACTACAGATTGTGGGTTCGAGATCAGCAGACGGTCATGGTACTTGTGTCCATTTGTCACATTTAATTTTTACTGTTCCCACTCAGATTGATGACCACTGAATGTTGTAACACAATGTCCGCCTCAATTGTTTCTCCAGTCTGTTTCTTGCAATACCTCTGTTATCATTTGTATCCCTTATAGGGCAAAACCCAAACTCCCGCAGCCTAGCACCTCACCAACTGCAGTCATAGAGATGGATGCCATCTCCCCTGACAAACCTCTACTCACCGATGCAGAAATCGACCTTTTCAGGGAAATCTCAAGGGAGGAGTTTAAGAATTTCAAGTCATCCCATTCTTACAGTTTGTTCAAAGGTAAGACGTCGAGCAAGTCCCAAGCTACTCTAGAAACTGAGGAGATAGAGCAGCCAGTCGATGAAGCCGAAAGAAGTAGTCGCGACACACTTGATAAGAAGCCATCGGTGACTGTCTCGATGGGGATCCAATCGCCTCCTGTTGAATCAAAAAGAAAGTCAAGCAAACACATTGCGTCATCCAAAGTCAAAGTTGTGGAAACACCGACCAAGAAGTCCTCTTCTGCAGAGTCAGTATCTCTCCCACCATCTCCGGCACCAGCGATTGAAGCCGTGGAACAACAGCGATCAACCCATATCGCTCTCTCTGGTCATCAAGGTCAATCGAGCGTCGAAGACGTTCTCTCACTGGCCGGGTACCAGGAGAGTAAACCCAAACAAGGTAGCAGCATATCCAGTATCTTGTCGAGTTCCGTGCCAATTCATCCGCCCACCATGCAACAACAGCGATCATCACGAGTGGATAACAAACCACGATCCAGAAGTTCAATTTCCAGTGGGTCAGTCAAGTCACGCTCTTCCACTTCTTCTAGAGCCAAAAGGGCACTATTTGATGAAGACAAATCGGAATACCGCGGAAGCCGTCATTCTGTGACTTATGATGAGGACAGGAAAGAACTTGAGGATGTTGTCCCCATGGGTACTGCATCACATCACAGCCATCAAAGCCAAACCAAAGTGGAAACTCCCAAGATTATGTCAACACCTGGGTCAACTTCTTCGAGTAGTCACGCGGCTCCCCTAATTGTCAAATCGTCCTCTGGGAAACTCCGGGCCATCATGTATAAAGATCCTCGCCAGCAAAAAAGACCCACTCCATCAGGATCGTTATCATCAGCTGGCTCCCCAGGACAGCGACGGAGTTCAACCCTAAGTTCATTGAAGGCTGCCTCAGGAGAAGAGAAATCTCAAACGTGGGTCCCGATTACTGAATCCACAACGCTCGCCCCTCCAGTTGACAAGAAACTTCACACGCCCTTGGCTTCTGAAGGCCTATCGCGAGCAACTTCTTCAAGCATGTCAGGTATCATCCAAAAGCGGTCTGATGTGGCCAGAGAGTTGTCAATAGAGTCCACGGGTGCTCGAGATGGCATAGATCAAGCAACGAAAACAACATCTTTTAATGCATCCTTTGGGACTCTCAAAAGATATTCTATTCATGAAGCAAGTCCCTCAAGCGGTTCAATTGCAAGTGATAGACCAGAACAGCCTGAGATTGTCAAAGATTTGTCGAAGGATTCCATTCCTGTTATGCATTCCGTTGAAAACTATGAGAGTCTCTCTGAGATGAATATTTTCACGAAAAAGATCTCGGGCTCCGGAGGTTTGGAAACCTCAAGTATCTGCACTGCACCGCTGATAGTCAAGTCATCGTCGGGAAATCTCCGTGCCGTCATGCCTGAAGAACACCAGCAGAGAAGACAATCTCTACTGAGATCACCCGTAGAGCCAGGGTCTTCTAGACGACGAAGCTCTGCATTAAGCCCCGACTCGCGACGAGTTAGTTCAGTTTCTCATGTATCAGTTGTCTCGTCAAATAAATCTGGCAGTGTGTCAGAGGAATCAAATGAGCCAAGGTATTCTAGACGACGAAGCTCAGCATTAATCCCTGACTTGCCACGAGTTAGTTCAGGCTCTCTTGTGTCGGATGTCTCGTCAAAGAAATCCGGCAGTATTTTGGAGGGATCAAGTGAGCCAGGGTCTTCTAGGCGACGAAGCTCAGCATTTAGCCCTGACTCGCCACGAGTTAGTTCAGTCTCTCATGTATCAGTTGTCTCGTCAAAGAAATCTGACAGTGTTATTAAGGGATCAAATGAGAAGATGGTCACTGTATCTGGGGAAGAAAACACCCACGACGCAAGGTTCTCACTGCCTGCTGACTTACACGCTGTGATGGATGAAATTGCAGAAAAGCCATCCTCACACTCAAGGAGAGGAACTGACGAGGTTGGAATAACCCAACGAGCATCTTCCATCGGAAGCTGTCTCTCGCATGAATCTCGAAGCAGCTTGCAGAGTGCCGCCTTGACAGCAAAAGAGATAGAGAGAGTTCTCTCGGGGCAGACCATTTCATTCGTCAAAACTGAGAAAACTGCCTCTCTCATCAGCAACCAAGAGTTCCTTTCTGGGTCTGTTTCAGAAACGAGTCAGCAGCAACTCATTGATGCCTCCTCCTTTCACACTGCCGTTGAAGCGCTCAGCAGTATCGACACTGCGGCTGCTGAACAGGACACCCCAACTGTCATACAGGATTCCCACGAATGTCTTCAGACGAAGATACACTCACACAGTCAGCAAATAAATGAGCCACTTAGTTCACACTCCGAGGACCAAACAACCATACTCGCACCAGAGCCTACTGCCGCTTCTACCGTAGATATTTTGTCCTCCAAAGATGACCTTCTTTCCGGTTGGAGACCACTCCCTGAATATGCGAGTGCGGATGAAGATGGCACCGACATTGACCACACCCATGTGAACAGAATAACCAGCTTCGGCCCTCGACCTAAAGTCCCAACTGCGAATCCTGAGCTCCAAGAGTATGTCAAGGACGAGCTAACAATGGCAGTAGACTCTGATCAATCCGAGCAAGAAGTACCCATGAAACGGCGCGCTTCAAAGTTCGGATACTCGGGCTACGTCGAGAAATTCTCGCACCTCGTGGGCAACTCGTCGGTGCAACTCAGCGACCAAGCTGAAGAGCTCGAAGAATCAACACTAGCTCTGCCAGTATCTCTCAAAGATAGCCTCCGAGAATCTTTCCAGAATTCGGAGAACGATGAAGACGAAGGTGATTTGTCATTTGACGATGCTCGAGAGGGGATCTCAGATCTAGAGGACTTATTAGACGATGACTCGGAGTAGACTGAACCATTCAAGCAAGATTGGTAAATAAGAGTGCGGAAACTGGAAGCGTTTGAGTGGAGAGCCACTGAAGGGGAATCCACGCTCTTTCCAGGAATACACTTGGAACAAAAGCGTATTACACATTCAACGACATTTTCAGCTAATTGTGCTTCCCGGTGTTTTGCCAGTATTAAATGTGGCAGTTTTCTGCAAAAGACAAAACAGGATGTACTAGAAGTTTGGAATGTTTGGGTAGCGTTGTTTGGTGTCAAATTCTGCATGGTGGGGAACGAGGTTAAACGTACGCCTCGGTGTGGAGTTTAGGGGCGTGGTTGATAGTTTCGATAATTTCACTTATGTTTAACGGTTGCAACTTCGATCAGGGAAAGAACTTGCATTCAGCCTAACATTGGTAACAACCTTTGTATAGAATCCCACAACGCTTTTATGTTGGCCAGCTATTCAATTTTCAAGAAGTGTTATTTGAATTTAAATCCAAATTACTTTGGTTTGTAATAGTTTGTGTTGAATTATAATAGCGAGTCAGAGGTGGAGATGAGTAATCAGAGGGGACCAAAGCTTCACTCTAAGAATATATTTGATTGGAATCCAATATGCCTGACAGAAATGTAGGGCCATGTATTATTTATTTCAAAGTACTTATTACAAGAGGATTATCTCATTGGTCTTGCAATGTGGGTTGTGGGCGTAACAATAGTGTTTATATATTACACAAAAGAGATAGGATGCACAAAAAGTGCATGGTGCATTCTCATGAACAACTATTGGCTCCACCATTCGTTTTTGGCGAGTATGACCTTCTATTGAAATTGCGTTTGGATCTTTCGTAAGAAATTGTTTGTATTTATAAACAAAGGAGAGAACCCCCCCCCCCCCCCCCCAAAAAAAAAATATTAGTAATAACAATAATTAGGGGCCACACTTCCGAAAATAACCTCAACGGGGCGACACGGGTGTCGCCCCATTACAGCACTTTCCCTTCGTGCCTTAATACTCCAAAGGGGCGACTTTAACATATTATGTTTAATAATTTGTACATTTCGGTTTGGTTTTGTCCCATTTTGTACAAACAGTCCATAATCAAAACTAATGCATGGAATAATAATCAATTACTACCACAAACAAATGTTTCGTTCCATTTTGTTTGTGATAAGATAAAGCTTAGCTCTTTGGTGATCCGTGGGACGTTCTGTTTCCCGTTTAGACAGGATTGGTTCATTTGAATCGCTTCCAGGACTTAACATTTGAAAAGGTTTAGCCAAAAAAATGAACCATAAAAGTCAGGTTTTTTAAACAATAACCTTGTTAATTCAGCATGGGGTGAATAAAGGTCTTGCCGTCCAAGGCGAAAACTACAGTGATAAACAAAAAGATGTGTGTGAAATTACATAGTTTCACGTAGTTTGCGCTAATTCCTGATACAAAATTTTCTTGAAAAGAAAAACGTTTTAAATCTCATACATTTTGCACGAAATAGATTCCATCAATATAGATCTCAATAAATTACGACTTATAATTATCACGTGTGTTTTTTGACAATGCAATGTATAATGTAATGGGACTGCTGAGAAGAAACACTTTATATACAGTTTATTAATTGTGATTATATGGAAATGTCATGTTTCAAAATGGGTATTCACTTTACAGGATTTATGTATACCCAAGATGAGTGGAGAGGCTTGAGCATCAACAAGAAGATATTTACTACACTGCAAAAACAGTGTTTAGCATGTAAACACTTTTCTAAACACACTTTGCTATCAGTTTGTAAACACGTTTACATGCTAAACACGTTTAGGATATTGACGGATAGTGTTTAGCCATTGAACATTGATGTTTAGGAATTTGACACGTAATGTTTACCTTCTAAACATGTTTACAAACTGATAGCCAGATTGTGTTTAATTGCTAAACACACATTTTAGAGTGTACGTGTGGGTTAACCACCTTTTTTCACTTTTACTCCACTTTTTTTAATACCTTGTAGAATACAAAGATAATTTTGGTTTACCCTTTTCGCTATAGTATTACCATTATTCTCCACGAAAGCACATTATTTGAAAACTACGGATGGAACAAGCATGGGAAAATGTTAAAAACGTGTAGGGCCTACAGGTTAAAGTCGCTTGCTTAAGAGTGGAAATCTGCCTACGTAAACGTTTGTAATACTATTTCATCTTTACGTCGGTCAATACTGTAATGGCAAATCAAGTTTCTTTTTGTATTATTACAGTAAGGAAACCTGCATTAAGAAAAGCAAAAATGGTCTCTTTCCGACTGCAACTGACTGCAAATAATTAAACTTCTTGGCACAAACATTAGATGAAAAAAAGAATGCTAATTAAAGGCAAGCCTCTTTTTTGTGTGAAATGTATAAATATTTAAACGCCCTTAAGGCTGGTTCATATTTCCAGCGAATTAGAGAGAGCGAAATTTGTTAGGGAAATGGCGAATGTCACAATAAAACAAATGTTCATGAAACGGCCTTTGGAGTGATTCATTGCCGTACACTGTAAATATTACACATAAATGTTTTTAAATGTATGCTATTAAAGTGTAAAGAAATCATTCACAATTGATACATTAATTACTAAGAAATTATTACCATTTCTTTGGAATAGTTGATCAGTTTAAAGGAAAGGCGGCATTAAACAAAAATCAATTAATTAGAAAAATTACGATTGATAAATGTGTCCGAGTTAAACTGTCGGTACATTGTTACTGGTGTATTATTCGGTGGGGAATCGAACTGCATCTCTAGCCATCTTGTGGGGTATATACGGGTATCTCTTACTGTGACGATCAAAGTCTGTGACGGGTTTTAAAAACGAGCGACGCATGTAAAATACAACCAATCTATTTCGACGATTATTGGAAGGTTGGAGCTTTAAAATAGTATCGGTTTGGCTTGTTTCGGCTTGCGGACAAATTGCCAAAATAAACACGCGCTTCAAATGCAAGCACGCGTATGACGCGCACGGTATCGCCCAAGTGGTACAAACAAATGGCTTCTAATTTTGTTCGCTGGATTAGTCTATAGTAGGCCTAGGCCTATATGAATCTGGAATACTCTTTTCAAAGTATCTTAATACACATATTATACGTACGAATTGTTCAATATAGATTCCCACGGTGTTAAATTAAACACATCGCTTTTTTCAGCGTATACTTATGCGGTATTTCAAGGCCAACCCCGTGTATATTCCATGGTCCGAGTCCACATCAGACGTAATAATTGACGTTATGACGGTAGCGTCCACTCCCCTACCACTTACCCGCCCCATAATGTTCATCAAGCATGATAAGGTTTGTCACCGTTTTCACGAACTGACACTCACGCGCACCTACCTGGGTGTCAGTTCGTGAAACCGCGTACTGAGTAAATTGCGGTTTCACGAACTGACACCCAGGTGTGCGCGCGCACATCGGGCACTGACTCGCTAGAGAAGACTTCGTTTTCACGAATTGACACGCAAGCATGTAGCGGAAATTTAAAATGCCGGGCAAATCAATTTTGTGCTTAGCAAAACTCGTCACCGTTTTCACGAAGAGACACACATGTCAAAAATAACAATTTTTACTATTTTGCTTTAAAACACTCTACTTACCATTTTGACATGCTTCTGTAAAGCAACACATCATTAATTTACAAATTACATTAATTATGCAAAGGGAGACATCTCGATAATTGCATTTTGCGTTTTCACGAAGAGACGCAAAGATGCCTGCCCCTTGAACGCGTACAAAACGTACTGCACGGAAAGGCGTAAAAGTAGGTCAACCGAGATTTTCGTTTTCACGAAGAGACACACATCTTTGTTACATTCTCAGCTGCGCGCACGTAAACACGTGCGCCCCTTCCATATGGAAAAACACATTGAACAGAAAGGGCCACAGTGTAAGAAAACCTGAATTTTCGTTTTCACGAAGGGACACGCATCTTTACTAATTAATTTAGGCTAATTAACCACCGTGTTAATTCTAATTACTGGGTTCACGTAAAAATTCACTTCTCATAAAATCATGTGAATGTTTCCTTACTGCACAAAGTTGTTGCAAAGTAGTATTTTTTGCAGTTTTAAAATAGGAGAAACTTCTCTTGCGATTATCTCGAAAACGCTTTTTCTTCAAAATCCACATGTGTGTCTCTTCGTGAAAACGGTGACGAACTGTGTGCTTTAAGCACCACGAAATTGGCCCTAGATGCCCACTCGGGAAGCTGCCCTAGATACCCACTCGGGTTGAAGCTGAACCCCACCCCTACTGGCTTGGACTGACGTAGCAGGGCGCCGTGAACGGGCTGGCTTTTGTGGCCAACTCGTAAATCTCACTGTACGTGGACGCCACGCCACCTACTAAACCCACCATGATGATTTCTGCGTGGAGGATGTACTCCCAAGTATTAATTTTCCTGCAATGAAACGGAAAAGGAGAAATATGGTATGAATTAAACTTGTGAATAGTGAACGCGATCCTTTACTATCCCACACTCAGTTGAAGATCAAGTGGCGCACAACCGAAGTCTGTGAGCAGTGCTTGCATTAGCGTGACTGGCAGTAATCGCTGCACTGGTCTCGGGCATGACGGGCCCTTGTGTATATTTCATCTGAAATGGGGTCACGTCCTTCGAATTGGACTTCACACCCAAGTGCTAGATATCAGTGTACATTAAAGAACCCAGAACAACCGTCGTGACGGGGAAGGGTTTGCCCCGGATCCTCTGGTTCCTAATTAGGGGAGTCAGGTTTGGTACTTTCCTCGCCTTCCACCGCTGTTCAAACCCACCAGGGCCGTGTGGATTGGGTTTTCATCCCCTTCCCGATTCCGTGGGCATTCCCCAGTATGATATTCTCCCATCTGTAAAACTGAACGTGTCTTCGTCTTCTTTCTACAGGTTTCTTTAGGCTTTTTAGCTACAGTGCGATATGCGCTTTTGTGGAATCCTTGGTTTCATTACCAGAAAGAATTCATACAAATAAATGGCCAACATAAATTAAAGCTGTTATTACTCACTCATTGCTACACTCGGCATCTTCCGGACACGGCTTCCTCCGGAGCATTAAGTAGAAGAGAGACGGGAAGACAAAGGTCAGCAAGGTCACGGTGGTGCCCCCTATCAGATTCAAGATGACACCGAACTTGGGAATTGTCTCGGCTACGAACACGACGGCAGCCATAACGATTGTACGGAGGACAATCCGCTTCCAGCTAAACTCTGGGTAACAACAAAATACGCACGTGTGCTTTGCATTTATTACAGTGCGGTACCCGATACATGTGGTGTAGTGATCATCTATAGCGATATTTGTTAAGAGGCAAAACCTATACTAACTGCAACAACATTAGCAGCAACGGCCGCAGCAACAATAGTAGCAGCAGCAACAACATCAACAAGAACAACAGCAGCGGCAACAACATCAACAGCACGTGCATATCAACTGTATAAAACTACCGACTTTTTCGTATGCAGTGCAAAATTACACAGTAGTGCAAAATGGCTGTTTTACAGGATGTGGCCTTTCTCCTAAATAGGCCTATGACACAGATCCTGTGGTCTTTCTCCTGAGACAGATCGATCTTTCCCTGCAAGAATAGTAAAGACAGCGATTTTTCACTATGCATTCTGCACTATACAGGCGAAAACAAGGCAGTTTTACGATTGGGCAGTCAAGTTGGCGTAGTGGTTTTTCTCGACTTCCACCTAGTACCTTTGGTGGCCCCGGTTCGATTCTCGTCCAGATGAACGATGGGGATTATGTTTTCAATCCTTATCTAATTGCTTGGTGTGTTTTTTAGGAATTGTTATGGGGTTTCCTCCCGCTACTAAGCTTGAAATTTCCTTCATCGTCTCTTCCCTCTGAAAGCTGAGACATAAGGGAGGACAGTGGTAATGCACTGGACTGATGATCAGACAACCCCAGATAATTCAGCACAGCGTCTGAATTTCCTTGGCAACTTTTCAGCTTTTGTAAATCGCCCAAATGTTGCGCACTTACTGTGTGGAATATTCAGAAATTGCTCAATTTCCTGACAGAAGGGATTAATGACGATGATCACACCCATGAAGAGATGAAGCATTATCATGACCATCACTATGGTTGTGATGGTTGACGCGCTCAGGTTCTTCAGGATGTTATCTTGGATGGTGGTTCCGTAGGCCGCATATCCAGCGATTGACACGGGCAGGTAATACACGACCACGGCTGCAATAGAAGGAAAGAGAAGGAAGATAAAGTAGATCAAGTAGAGAACTGTGTCAAAACGAACTCGCGTGACCAGATGTAAACAAAACCACTACATGTGGACCGGCGTGAAGTCATCGTGGTACATGGTATGGGGTGGGTTAAACCACGCAGTACGGTACATGGTATGGGGTGGGTTAAACCACGTGGTACATGGTATGGGGTGGGTTAAATTAGACTATACGTGCGCACGGCACGCTTAACTGGTTTATTTAGGTAAGCACTTAATTGCCATCAATACAGATGTGGTCTATAGCGAATATACATGTACACCACTTTGAGAGCAAAAGTTAAGGGAATGTTTAATTGGTAATACCAAATGTCTGGTTTAGGGCTGATATTCATGAATGTTTTCGTTGTCTGAGTTGGTCTGTCTCAGTATACCTCTTGCTCTCCAGCCCGCTTGATACTTGCTCCATGCTTTCTTGTGTGATTGCGTGTTTGGATTGTTATAGCTGCTAATATCTTTGTCCATCAATTGGCCTTGCTTAGTCCTTGGTCAGTCAGTGGGTTTGTTTGTGAGTCTGACTGAGTTTGCTTGGTTTGTTGGTCGGTTAAGGGAAGGGGACTCTGGAAAATACTAACTGATGTAAGCGACAAGCACAGTCCAGTGGAACTTTCTGGTGTCCCTCATGTCATGTTGAACAGTCGGGAAGATAGCATGACCGCCAAAGGCGAACAAGACGGCACCGAACGCCGTGAAGAAACCCTGGAAGGACGGCGAAGGATAGTCCCTAACGGGACCCATGTCCATAATCTCTCGTATGAAGAGGAAGATGCATGCCACGCCAGTCGAGACGGCAGCACCTGCAGCGATTGGCCTGCAATGTAAAATCATTTAAAGAAATCCTGCAGTCATTCACATGGAACTCGCAATCCATCACAGGAAACTTGCGATCATTCAAAATGAACTTGCGATCGTTCATGAGAAACGTGCAGTCACTGACAGGAAACTTGTAATCAATCATAGAAAACTTGCGATCATTCACATAGAACTTGTAATTATCCACAGGGAATTTGCGATCAGTCATATGAAACTTGCGATCATTCACAGGGAACTTGCAGCATTAACAGGAAAGTTGAAATCATTCACAGGAAGCTTGCGATCAATCACAGGAAACTTGCGATCACTCAAAAGGAACTTGCAAAATGATCATTCATAGAAAATATGTAATCATTCAACTGGAGTTATGCCCGATTTCCACATAATTGCAATAAAGCTAACAAAGTCGCAGACTGTCGGGGCAGAGTTGATTCATGACGTCATTCGGCTGAAAAATGAAAACATATTAATGGCGCCGAATAGAGGTACTAAAATGGCAGTTTTCCACAGTTGCAACTTTTCTGAAAGCTGAAATTATGATTTACTTCGACAGATTTCAATAACAGCTAAACCCACAGCTAAACCCACTGCATTTCCAACACTGTTTGCGTCAGTCACTCCAGAATGTTTCCATAACCGGCGCTGCTGCCGGGAGCTCTTTGCAGACGCCGTCGGCTATTATGGCGATGACTTGCTAATAAGTACAACTGAGCCGCGGATTTTGAACGTTACTCAAGGCTGTGTATTGTGTTAGGTAGAAATTGAGGAGAAGTTTGCAACTAAACAAAGTGATAAAGTTCACGCTAAACTCTCGTCAACTCACCAAAAGTCTTTTGGTGTTCCCAGCCAAGTTAACGGGCAGAGAGCAGTGGCGATGATAGGAATCCAAGCACAGAATGTAAAGTGAACATCACGCTTTTCGAGGAGGAGCTGAAAGAGATTGGAGGAGACGAGAAGAAACACGGTGGTCACGCCGAACAGTGTTATGTTGACGCAAATGCTCACGGCATACCTGCAGATAACCAGACAATGCATGAATTCAACAAACTCAAGATATTTTCTGACATGTTACATCGTTATTGCTTTGACGTCAATCAAGGTACTCCCTAATCAGTTTAGCCACTAACACTACAAAAAGAAGTCAAAAGTCACATTTTCAGCTATTGTATCAGTCTGGACGTTAAATTTGCTTACTGACTGACCACTAAGAAGTAAGAACTCAACAAATGAATACGCAAAATTGATCCAGGGAAAAGTAAAACACAAATCGGTGATGATCTGTAACTTCCTTTGTGTGACATTATACTGCTGTGTCGTTAGCATAAAAACCAAGACACTGCTAAATTGGCTAAAATTTCTTGAGAACGGTAAAGCAAAGGTTGATAGTGGGTTGAAAGTGTGGGGCACCACACCCCCATATCCTACCGACGGCCGTTCTTATGAACATAATTAAAGGATCAAACTTTGTCACAAAGGATTTCGTTTACCTTAATGAAATAAACAGAAACAATAAAAACAAGATTTATTTACCTGCCCGTTTTTCCCAAAGCTTCGAAACCGATAGCGGGGTAGGGGTACCTGATATGCTCCCGGTAGAAGGGAAACCTGTCCTTGAGAATCTGCCATGAGCGGCCAAGAACTACTCCCGTATAAGCCGACAAAAGAGCGCAGAAGATTAGAAGCATGATCCCACTCCACCCTAGGAAAAATGGTCGATTGGTGTTAGGTTAAATAGACCCCAAATGTTTAGCGTCATGATTTTTTGAATTTTTCGATCCTGGCCCCGGGTATATAATATAGCGCACACCGCTTCAGTTGCGGGGACGGTACGTACATCCTCGATCCCAACATGCGCGTGCTTCGATTTCCAATTACATGTACTATTTTAGGCATGTCGGAACTTCACGAAAGGCGAGCGTAATATTAACATAACGTGTCGCGCTGGTACGGTAATTATGAAGGCGCCTGAAGACAAAACACGACTAACGACTTGTCCTCAACTTCAAGTCAGTGTCACACGAGGCAATTTTGATAATCCTCTTGGCAGCAACTAACAAAACTGCAGATATTTTTCTGTCTTTGTATTATAATTCTTAAGAACATTATATGAACATTGAAATGTACATATTTTTCTTTCATTTTGAGGTTGCCTGGAACCGATTGTCTATGAATTGCCGCGTCTGGCATGGCCCGAGACAACTAAGGAGTCCGAGACTAGATTAGTCAGTGTTTGTTACCTAGACGCTTGTTGTGCCGTGTATGCCTACCTGCTGACAAGAGTGCATTTGGTAAAGACAAAATTCCACCGCCCGCCATCTCACCAACGATGAATACCGCTGCCGTAATGATGGTCAGACCTCTCTTTGTAGGCTTCGAGAAAAAAAAAAGAACCAGGAATGAAGTAATATATAACACCGGCAAACAGCAAAGAACAGAACAACTGAATGATTATGAATTACCTTACTTCACTGTAAGTAAATGATAGTCTCAAGCATCATGTGAATTTATGGCACCTGGTGTGCTGTCATTTTCAAGAAAAGTTAAATTTTTGTATCAATGCGATGGTCTTCAAATACTGCCCCCGATTTATCAACTTTAGTTAGTCCACATTTTGTTTGGCAATTGGTTACACATCCGTGAACGGATGCAAGCCAGCTAGTCTAGTTTCCCGGCTTGGTAATTCCCTGACGTCTATAAATTGCTTTTTTGTCTGAAGCAGAGACAGGGAACCAGACTACATAAACATCGTTTTTCTCTTTGTTTTCCCAGCATCTATGCACACAAAACAGGTCAGTGTTACAGTATTTGCTATAAAATACTAACCCCTAAATCCATTCATTTCTGAAAATTACAGCAATAGCAAATGTTGCATATATAGGCTATATAAAAAAAAACAGGAATCCTTTAATGTTTCATTCCTACCTCTGGTTATCCTACGAAAACGAACCACACTTCTCCTTTTCGAGTCAGTTATACTTCACATGGTATATGGTGGTTATTCTCTTCCATAATGCTTGAAATCACAAATTATTATTATTCTTTTATTAAGTCGGCGTCCGACAGTGAAAACATAGCAGATTCTTAAACTTACCTGTGGTGAGTCACAGACAACTTGGCAGCCGTCCATCGGGACTTCGTTGGTGACCAGCTCCGCCTTGTCCACTAGAGCTGTCATGGTCGTTTAAAATGGCTTCGTACTTGTACCAAACCTACGCAACAAGACTAAACATTTCAGTTCAATGGAATTCCACCAACGCATCTTTAAAAAAATGTATTTTTTGAAAGAAAAAAAATCACTTAGGCCTACACGCCTTATACATTAACAATGTAAGAATTAGGAAAGTAAATTCTAAATTTGAAACTTATTACATCTGCTAGTTATCAGGGGCCGATGTTTGTGTGGAAAGTCTCATTGAAAAGCTCATAGCTTTAATGCTAGCAAACATTAGCAATTCAATTGGAAACTTTATTCTTCGCGGTGCCACGCCCCAAAAGGACACAGATCTTAAGTGGGGTTTACGGCCCGTTTTGTGTCCGTTTTATATGCCTACAAGTTAATCGCAGGCCTAGTAAAGCCAACAGACACAAAATGGACTGAGTTGAAACGCACTAACGGAAAGCCGGCTTAAAGAGGAATTTTGTATGGTTTCAATAACGCATCACGAACTGACGTATCGTGTGTACAAAACCAAAGGACGACCCGTCACTTCGTGGTGCGGCAACACACGATATACGTCACTTCGTGGTGCGACTGACGTGCCCTACGCTATGCGAAGTAACTTCACCAAAATGTTGCGTATACATATACCTCCGTTTCCTGTAAAGTAAGCAAAAACGCGTCGGATGACAATTGACCTATCGCGGTCGAATCTGCCAATTAGCCAATCTGCCAATTTGAGTCACATATTTTTTTATTTAGTTAAATTTGTAGCACACCAATGACATCATCGTGTCACGACTCCATCGTGTTAGTAGTCTAACAATGTAGTCAATGGGCCTTGTTTTCCGAACCGTACTGTCAAACCATGGATGATATCTTTTTTAATACCTCCATGGTCACACTCGGTATGTATTGGTATAGGATAGTTACATGCATGTGCATGTACATGTATATATACATTACATTGTACATGTGGCTCATTATGCAGAACTTTGGCTACAGATGTCAAGACAGGGTCGGCCTTTCTCCATTTTGTGCACTATCGGAAAATATGTGTTGCAAAGGGGAGATTCTTGGGCATGAAATGGAAACGCGTGCAGAAAATACACTCCACCTGTCCTGGAAAATGTATTAATCAAGTGCACAGTGACTGACATGTGCCTGGAACGAACAATAGACACCAACAGAGTGAGAAAAAGTGATACAAAATGTTGGTCCACTTTCTTTTCCAGAGCTGTATATTGCAAACTGGGGAAGTTGCTAAAAAATTCTAAGCAAGTTCATTTGGCAAACAGTCAGTCTTGGAGTAAACGGTGTTTTACCAGTCAGACTTTGCACCCAAGTCAAACACCCACGTGGAAATTATACGCACACTCTTATGCTGTTGAGTGTTTTATGATCGAGTGTTTTATGATCATCCTATGATGGCAGTGCACATACGATATGCCTATTGAAATTATGCACTGCATTAACTTAATAAGCCTGTACTTTTTCGTACTTTAGAGGTCCGAGTCCCGTTTCACCAGGAAGGGGGGGGGGGGGGGGTGCTATTATGCACCATCTGTGAAATGTAAACACACCTCTTTCATACTAGTATGACACAAAACAAAAGTTGCGTATATACATTGCCGCTCAAATTTAGTTGAAAATAAAAAAAGGAAAATGCCATCGAGTCAAATTTCTGGCGAAATTCACGTGCCCTGACTTTTCCGCAATTGCCAATAGTAAAGCCACTGTAATGGGTCCAAAGGGGCGTACTTCGCGAGAAAAATGTCAACAAGGCGGGTTGAAACAGAGATTCAAGAACCTGTCTTTATCGCGTTATTTGTCATGATACGCGCGCTATGGACAATTTCATGCAAAGCACAACCTCTTTTAGGTTACTTTGTTTTATAGTGAGCTGTATGTATGCACTGCGTGAATGGAAAGCTATCAAAACTCTCAGGAAGAACTTTTACGGAAATTATCGTTAAAAGAACTCTGCAATACCCTATGGGTAGGCCTACAATCATCTGTTAATGGTTTTAAAGTTGTTTTTATGAAAGGACCATGATAATAATAAAATGAGCTATCTAGTTCGGTTTCTCTATTATTCGCTGGCGTAATCGAAATTGAGCTGGATGTGTGCAGTGGCGTAACTAGCGTGAAACCTCGGGGGGGGGGGGGGGGGGGGGGGGGGGGGGCTCTGTACTCTTTAAAAATAGACCGAGTCTACCGAGACCCCCAAAACGACGAAGGTGGTTTATATATCCTTCAGGCTTATGGGAGGAAAAAGACTTGGCTTGAAGTTGGGCTGAATATCCAAAAGGAGGAATTCTCCAGAGACGATCCTCTGCCATGCATCGAAAAATTAACGGTACAGGCATCGCAAGGGACGAGGAAGACCAGCTCCATTAAGTTCACGACCGTTGCAGCCAGTCGAGGTCCTTCTATATAAAAGGACTAAAAAAATGTTTGTTCTCTCGTCTGTAATCACATTGCAAATCTCATGGCACTTCCAGTTTTGCTTATTTCGTAATTTGATTTTCTGTCATCTGAACGATAGTGGAAATGTAACAACGTTTCGTCTATTATAGATCATGTAAAAAAAATGAATATCTAATAAAAAAATAGGTATACTTACTACGATGTACGGTAACTTGGGCAGATTAGCTTGAACTTCCTTGTGTGTCTATAGCCTATACACCATGCACGTTCACAAACACCGTTAGTTTCAGCTGCACTGACCCAGCAATGGTGTAAGCACGAAGGGCAAAAACACCGACCCCGTCTGTTTATAGATGCTGTTTTATTTGTTCACCGTATCACGTGATCCGGGACTGGGGCGTATATCGATGGCACATGACCTAGGGTATAGTTACGGTAGGGTGAGGGTATGACGTACAGGCGACTTTTGAGGTTCGTTATCGGTGATGCTAGCTTTGGCAGCATTTAGGCCTACTCAATGAGAAATTATTAAAGTTTGAAACTTGCCTGAGATCGATGATGGAAGTTTCAAACGATGATGCAAGCTTATGAACTTGAACTCAAACTTTCAATCCAGCCCGGGTATATTTTCCCCACTTGTATGAGAAATGGTACGCGGTCACATGGCTGACAAAACAGGCAGGTGGCTTTTGCATGCATGTGTTTCAACATAGTAACATGACAAACGTGAAAGCTTCAACTCAATCCGTCATCCGAGTCATAGTGAAAAAAAAGGAAAATTTTTTCGATTGGTGAAATCCAAATAAGTCACGGCGTTTTTGAAGGTCTTTAGAGGTACAATTTTCGGAAATATTTGTCAGGAGAATCATTTTTATAACTTGAACAGTATACGCTTTCAGATCGAGACTAATTGTTGTTTATCATCAAAGCTATATCATAGGCCTTCCTCCGCTCCATGCATAGGCTTACTGTTTCATGAACTGACCAAATACGAGAATCTATATAAGAGCAAGTTCGAGCGGCGACCATGTGGACCACTGGTCGACTTTACCTGGTACTCAACATTTATTTCGTATACAGGTTGCCATGGAAAATCGACTAGTGGTTGACAAATAGTCACCGCGCTCGAACTTGCTATTAACTGTAGAGTTTAACTTTGTAAACAGGGGTGTTATTTTGTCCGCAACCTTCACACACGCAAATAATTCCGCTTTTTTTTTTAGTTTGAGAGGCCTTCGTAAACAGTTGCAGTGGAAAATCTGGATTTCCAGGCGCATTTATAATTTCCAAAATGAGGGGCAGCAACGCCATCCGCTAAATCTCAGTTCAACTTGAAGTCTGCGGTTTTTCGCACGCAGTCAACCACTTGACATAATACTGGTGGTGATATGGGTCACATGAGTGTGTACAGGTTGGGAAATTAATGATGCAACTGTTCCATTCGCACGCAACCTATGATCCGCAAAACGCGTGGCTGTCATGACGAACTGACGTCTGCGTGTTGTGCGCAGGATCGAGGATACATTAAATTTTGATATAATCTGCGTGCAATGAATACCAATTTTTACGGATAAAAAATTTGCTATTTTTCTTCTTATTGTTTGTGGTTTTATTTTGATAAACTCTTGCGGTCAACAGACCGAATTGCAGCTTAATTCACAATCACTACTTTAAAAACTAAGATCAAAAATACAATACCGGAACATTATAATCAAACAAAGTAATACATTATAGGGCTACACAATGACCCCAACGGTTTCAACTGGTTCCCTGATATAAATATTCAAATAAAATCCCACACACAAAAAATGGCCTCAAAATTGCAGCAGAGACAGAAAACGGAATGGAGACTTAATTCAGCTGTGCATTTCGTAAGTCAGGGATCAGTATTGGAGTTTTTATGAATTTTTCAAAAGTTCTAAAAACATTTTTTAAAGATCTGCCTGAAATTGATTGTAGAAACATTTAGAAGCACCAGAAAGTGATTTTCACTGTGATCCAAGCATTTCTGACAGAAATATTGCAATATTTCAACAGAATTTTAAAAATATGAAATACATGTGTACATTTTTTTTCTACAAAAATTCAATATTGATCCAGGACATCCGACATTGCATGACTGAAGTCCTCTTTCGATTCTACATCTCTGGTGCAATTTTGAAGGCAACAATTTTTGTTAATTTTGCCCCAAAATATGACATTTTAAAGATCTGCCAGAAATTGATTCTAGACACATTTAGAAGTACCAGAAAGTGATTTTCACATTCACCCAAGCATTTCTGACTTAAATATTGCAATATTTCAACAGAATTTAAAAAATATGAAATATAATAAAAAACATTAAACAAATTTAATATTGATCCAGGACATCCGATATTGCAGGGCTGAAGTTCTCTTTCGATTCTACATCTCTGGTGCAATTTTGAAGGCACATTTTTTTGTCGACGCTAACCCCCCTCCCCCCCCCACCCCCACCCCCAAAAAATGGCAAGGGGTAGTAGGCCTACACCTTGACATAATTGCTTGAACTGATCTTAGGAATGTCAGAAAACTATTTTCAATATTATCTAAGCACATCTGACAGAATTACTGCAATATTTCTATACTATTTGTAAAATATGAAATATTTCAAAAGCTTGATCCCAGACATATGATATTCTAGGGCTGACGTCTTTGTTACATGTTACATCTTTGGTGAAATTTTGAAGAATGAAGGCAACGTTTTTCCGCCCGAAAAACGGCAAGGGTACCCGTTACCACTTTTGTCAAAAATTGCCATATATCTAGGGCTTAAAGGGATAGACTGAACAAAGACTTGAGTTATTTCCTTTTTTTGTAATGAAGACGCATATTAATTATGTGAATGTCAGAAATTCAGCCGTTCACCTATCTGTTGTCTCGCCCCCCCCCCCCCCCCCACCCTTTCACTACTCCTTAATTGATCGATGAGGGCGTCTTTCCAACATGGCGCAGTCCTTTTGACGTATTATTTTGCAATACTTTAATTGGCATACTGAAGATTTTTGTGATTTTCACGATTCAGCAATGGCGATCTGGGCTGCTTTCTTTACAGTTGGTTTGGCCTTCTCCACAGCTACCTTTTGGTTGTATTTATTGTCGATTAATTTGCCGTCCATGCCAGAAAATCTGCCGTTACGAAATGAAAGGTTTGTCATTTGACATTTGTGCATTTGACATTTATTACATATTTAACAAAGCATGTAGGCTATTTGTCAGGAACATGAAGAACAAGATTAGTTTGTGGAAAGAATTTTGAATTTTAAGAGAAATCATTGGTTGAAAAATGGAGAAATGTTTTATTTCTCCATGGTTGAAACAGCGGCGATTGTGTAGTGTAGGGCCCCTCTTTATAGTTTTGATGAAATTAGATTCAAGGATATTTTTTCTCATTTCAAAATGACTTTTTCAACCTAAAGCAGACTTCTCTTAATTCTATTGACATTGTTTTTTGTAATTTTGAACAGTTTATTTCGGTAGAAAATGCAATTTTCTTACGCGCTTTATGGTAGTTGCTATGCGAATGAACGCAGTTTTGCGTGTTTACTGTGCGTCGCGGTGATCGCCATCTTTATTTTCGTGTTGCGTTTTGTTCTCCTCATCGCCGCTTTACTCCAAAATTTCCCTCAAAACTAAAACCCTGCCCTTTATCTATGGCATACCTGTTGGTTTGTAATGTCGCTAACTAGATTGGCAATTCCAATAACCTAAAAGTGGATTTTTGTTCCCTTACAGGGAACAGGGCCCTACACTACACAATCGCCGAAACAGCAATAAAGACAAATGGATGCTTGGCGAGTTGACCCATTTCCTACAAAAGTACATGTACTATTAAAAGTACAAGTATTGTAACAATTGCAACTGTGTTTAAACACGGACGTCATTAATTTAATCTTATCCCTACACTTTCTAACACAGTATTGAACTGAGGTTTCCCACCAACTTGGATGACCTTAGTGATTTGGCAGAGGTTCTCCAAGATTACAAGGCTAATAACCTTGGCTACGTCATGCTTCTCTTCTGTAGTGCGTATCTATACAAACAAGCATTTGCTATTCCAGGGTCTGTGTTTATGGTAAGGTTACCGTGCTTCTCAAAAAGTGTACTTTAACCCTAACCGTCCCAAATCTGCCAAAATCCAACACCATGTTGTGCTGTATTTTGATGGGTTCAGGAATGTAGAGCCTTGGCACCATTACTTTATGTGGTGCTATAACCCTAACCCTGCCAGACGCAGCACAGTGCATCTGTGGTGACAGCTTGACCTTGCTGCACTCTGCACACAAGTCAATGTGACAAAGTATGCAATCTGATGCATCTGTCAGGGTTTCTAGCCAAAATGCCCTGGAGGGTTAGGGTTAATGCACCAATTTGTGCAAGTCCAAATAATGTGCCATAGGTATACTGCACAATGTTGGATTTTTGACAGGTTGAGGACACTTCCTAGTAAAAGTGCCATATTGGTTAGGGTTAAACTTTAAGAAGATGGTCGTGCTATTTAGCGTCAACAAGCGTCAACAAACCCGATCAGCGTCAACAAAACGTCAACAAGCTCAAAATGCACATTTATAAAGCTTCAAAAAAGCTAAATTGTATTTAACAAACTCTCACATCTCGTATTATGTAAGAAATTGGGCGAATTCTCGTTCACAATCTCACATAAAAACGGAATTTTATGGCAACAAAATTAAGATGAATGGGCACCGCCATCTTTGTTTTCTCTTTTGCGCATGCGCGATTGCACCATGTCCCAGAAAAACAAGATGGCTGCCGGGAAAAAGCACTGTTGATGTCATACTTTTTTTGCTTAAAAATCACACATTTTATGATACTTTAATCATAGGAGCCCAATGAATATTGTGAACAACATGTTTAAGCTTAACAGTGCTTTTATAAGTTGTTGACGCTTTGTTGACGCTAAAGAGCATGACCCTAAGAAGAGACTTTCCTTAGACATTTCTTTAAGAGATTGCAAAAAATAATGTAGCAAATTCCTGTGAATTTTAGAAAGTCATTGTGCCGGGGGAGGGGTGCACTTACCGAGGATGTGCTGAATTCTGGGAGTGCCCCTCCCATCCCATTGAAACAGTGTGTTTTCTCTCCAGAAAAATGCCTGCAACCCCCAAGTGCCCCTTGCAAATTGCACCCTATTTAACCTACTGAGTTGTTAGGCAACCCCAATCTATAGCCAGTTGAATAGGAAATTTGGGTTGCTGGTCAGTGTACATGTGTTTTTCTATTAAATTCATATTCAAGTTTACTTTGACAGTGAAGTTTCTAATTCAGGAAGGGATGAATCATGAATGACAACCTCTTTGAAGCGAAAAATAGTTCTGCTCTGTAAAACTCAAGCAAGTGTCCGTAGCTTTCTTTTTATGGAAGTATTATGGAAGTATTATGGAAGTATTGTGGAAGTATTGTGGAAGTATTGTGGAAGTATTGTGGAAGTATTGTGGAAGTATTGTGGAAGTATTGTGGAAGTATTGTGGAAGTATTGTGGAAGTTTCCCAATACAAGGCTAAAAGCCACTCTAGGTAAAGGGCTACAACAGAGGTGTTGGGCACATTTTAGGTTGCCAGTCCTACACCCTTATGATTTTCCTGGGTCCAGATCTAAATACAGGCACCAAAGAAATTATCCCAATTTTCAGACCTACAGACCTCACAGGGCAATGAAATTGGTTCCAGGCCTCAGGAATCGGGGACAACTCAAAACAGAATCTTCTCTCTCTCAATTTGCAGAATCTCTTAGGAGGAGCATTGTTTGGCCTCTGGTATGCCTTCCCCCTCTGCTGTGTACTGACGGCCACTGGGGCCTCTCTCTGCTACCTCCTGTCGCACCTGTGTGGGAGAGCCCTCGTCATGAAATACTTCTCGCAAAGGGTGCGGCCATTACAGAAAATGGTAAAAAAAAATCAACCTCATCCTGAAAAAAAAGTGTCTCATTTTAACCCCTTGCCACCGGGTGGCGCTGGGGCACCAGGCCGGGTTATGCAGCCAAGCGAAACGAAAACAAGAGGCTTGTGCAGCCAAGCATAACGTACACAATACCTCAATAATGGATTGAAAATGCAAAAATTGGCCTGTATTTGTGTCAACCGGCCAGGTGGCAATTTCAATCTGCACGTATTTGTGTCAACCGGTGGCAAGGGGTTAATAGTTAATACTACTTCTTTCCAGTCTTTTTGAGGATCTCATGGTGTTTATTATAAAATGGCTGACAGGGTTTCCCCTTAACTTTTTTTTTCACTGGCCGGCCGGACTTGTTAGTTGGACTTTTAACTAGTCCGCCAGCATTTTCACTGGTCCTCTTTTTTTTTTTCAAGTACTGTTTTTTAATTATGAGGTGGTAGAAAAAGCTCCATAAAAAAAATGATACTTAAAACTGAGTTGCTACAGAGAGCTTATTTATTCTTAAGTATTTTTGTTCATCCAAATGGTCATTAATCAAATGACATTAAAAAGGAAACTAAAAAGTTGTCAATCTGTGTCCTATCATTGCCTGGTGCAAAAATGTATTTGTTATCTATTGGAGACCACCCAAAATTTATATGATTTGAGGCTTTGCATGGTGGCAGATAATCAAAGAGAAAGAAGGTTTCATGTAAAATTGATCCCTCTTGAGTTCTTATGAACTAAGTCCCAAGTACAGACTAATAATCAGAGCCATCTGATGGAATGTTATTGGAAGAAAAATAACGAAGTGTTTTCATCAGTGCATTTGCTGTACAAGAAAGTCAGTGCAAATAGTTTATTTTGCTGGATTTCATAATAAGTCCACAGAAAACGCTACACGTTCTCGAACTCAAAATTGTCAACAACTGACTGTGCCAAACAGTACTTCCAGTATATTTGTATGCATTTTTGATACATTTCGTGTAAACAATGAACTACTAGCATACATTACACCACTATGTAGAAATTGCGGTTAATATTTATTTCATTCTGACTAGCTCGGTCTTTGTAAAAATTGCGGTTAATGTTTATTTTATTCTGACTTGGTACGGTAGTAATATGTACATGTATATGTAGACTACTGAGCTGTAATCATTTGCGCTCTCTGGCATTATTTTCTGCACACATTCGTTGGGCTATGCACACACTATACATGCATGTAGTGAAATTTTGTTTTGGGTAGCATATTTTAACTGGCTCGCCGGACTTTTTAGAAAGGGTTTTAACCCCTTGAGTACGGTATTTTACGGGAGACGTCGGGGTGCCGCGGCAGGTCTGGCAGCCATGCGAAACGGCCACAATGTGTTTGTGCAGTCAAGCGTAACATATACACAATAATCCAACAATGGATTGAAACTGCACAAACAGCGGCCAATGGCGTCAGCACAGCCCGCTGGTGCCATTTGTCTAAAAGTCGTTGCTGCAGGCAGCAAACAAATCGATGTCATAGGACGAACTCCTCTTTTGTGCCTAGTGCTAGACACAAAAGGGGAGTTCGTCCTATGACGTCAAATTGTTTGCTGCCTGCAGCGACGACTTTTAGACAAATGGCACCAGCGGGCTAGAGGGGACTTGATAAAAATAACTCTCAAAAGTCACTTTTTTGGTATTTCATGGGAGAAATTATTTGCTGTTTGATTTTGCAATGCGCAATCTACATAAAGAGGAAAAATGACACAGACTTCTCTCACCACTGAACTTCCTCTTTAACATTTGTATACAAATACTCATATTTTCCATGTCATCACGTCAACTTGACGCTCATTTCTACTTGACAGGTGGAGGATAATCTAGACGGCCTCTTCTTCTTCCTGCTCTTCCTGAGACTGTTTCCAATGTCGCCAAACTGGTTTCTCAACATCAGCTCCCCAATCATTGGAGTTCCACTTGTGCAATTTTTCCTCTCGGTATTAATAGGTTAGTATGTGAGAACTTTGGATTCAGTTTAATACCAACACAGAGACCTCTCTGGGTGGTCAAGCGTTTGGTTTCATCAAGCTGCTTATACGAACAAAATATCGCTTAGGTAATTTTCCTGCCGAGCAAAGATTAGTTGGGAACCAGTCAGGAGCAATACGCATCACATTGCATTTGGGCTGGTAACCTATATTTTCTAAGCAATCTTTTAAGTGCTTAGCATGCACTGAAAAAGTTCTGTTGAAAGCAGCTTGTGGCTGGAGAAAGTTTTTTGGGGAAAAACCAACAGTTTATTTATTTTTAAAGTGAACAAAGAAACTGGCAGGAGCGGGATTCGAACAAAGATACTGACAATTTGGGAGACCGCCAACGTAGGGCAAGATAGCTCAGTTGGTAGAGCGCCGGTACGGTAACCCGGAGGTCGCAGGTTTGAATCCCGCTCCTGCCAGTTTCTTTGTTCACTTTGAAAATGTGTTCAGATTTACCTAGTCAGTTTCCCTTGTGGATTGTTTGACGAATTATATGGTAAAAAGTCGTATCCTCATTGAGTGATCCCCACAATGTCGCTTCCCAGGTTGTATCGTAAAATTGGGTGTGATCCCTGGCTATACGGCATTCTGGGTTTATGACTTTTGACTAGCGCCCACCCGAACAAAGATACTGACAATTTGGGAGACGGTACGGTGTTCCGGAGGTCGCAGGTTCGAATCCCGCTCCTGCCAGTTTCTTTGTTCACTTTGAAAATGTGTTCAAATTTACCTAGTCAGTTTCCCTTGTGGATTGTGGATTTCTGTACCTGCGGTGTGCCCAAACAGTTTAAAACTGGTTTCCATTGGGGCTCTGCATACATTTTTTTATTAAAAATGAATATTTACAGTGGTAAGGCTTGCAACCTAAAATGTGGCCCTTTTTTATACCCAGAGTGGCACACCAACCCCTTAAATCCTCAAGATCCCTTCTTTAATTCTCTGTTTCTCTCGATGCATCTTTGTGTTCACAGGTCTAATGCCTTACAACTTCATCTGCATTCAAACGGGTAGCATCCTGTCCACAGTGACCTCAGTCAGCGAGATCATCACCATGGACGTCATGCTACGGCTAGGAGGCATGGCTCTGGTGGCGCTCTTACCGGGGCTCGTCTTTAGGAAGTACAAGCGACGGTTCAAGTCCGATTAAACATTCCCCAAGTGAAAGTAGTCAGGGCACATATTCTTCACACGGTCTGAGTCGCACAAATTTATGGAAGCGAAGGAAAAAAAATCTTTGCATTTTGGTTTATAACTTGATATCGAGGGGATAAAAGTGCAATGACATTATCTTTACCATGTCAGTAATGGCTGCGGAGGGACCTGGCCACTGTTAGTTGGCGGAGCCAAAGGCGAGGTCTATCCACAACGTAGTCCAGGTCATCATGACCTCGGCTACGATTGGCACATTGCATTTTTATCTCCATTAATAAATTCACAAGGGTAAGATTCAAGAAATGTTTCCACAACTTTATTTCCCATTGTATTTGTCTCCTGGTCGTTGACGGAGTACACATTAGTACATGTAACTGAAGTTAACGCAATTGCACAAGGTTTTGCGAAATCAGCTGCTGGGCTGAACAATGTGCCTAGCTAATCCATCTACTTTTAAAGAGCACTATCTAAATTTCTCACGCACTTTAAAAAATACTCCAAAAAGAACTTCCAGAGTGGATTGCTTTTGTTGTCCATGAAGAAAATCCCTAATTTCTAAAGCAGAAGGAAAAGAACAGGTTTTTTTTGTAACCCTTTGAAGCCGGATGACGCCAATAGATGCCAAAAACAAATTTCCACCAGGCGTCTATACACGACATTTTCTGTATTTTCAATCCATTGTCGGATTGTGTATGTTATGCTTGGCTGCACAGGCCGCCCCAGCGTCTCATTATAAATAACCGTACTCAAGTACGATGTATAAAACTGTGGTACCCTTCTGCTGTGTGTCATGATATTAAACATGCACTGTTACATCATGGCACACCGCAAAGTTAACTGAAGATCTGACTTTGGAAAGGAATAGAAAAGTTTTGATTTATTTGCCAGGATCATGCTGTATCTAACTGTCGGAACATCCAACAGCTATTGAAGTGTAAACCTGCAGAATCCAACATCTAGAACGAAAGATTGAGGAGATCCAACAAGCACTTGCCCATTTGATCTTGTTAGAGCTTCCCCATTTGAGCTTGAAGACTTGGCACTTTACTTTTCTAGGAGTAAGCAATGTAATTACGGGTTTTAAACTGTCCAACTTTAACAGGAGTAACTTTGTCCAAGGTGAAAGTGGAATAATTTCAACAGACAGTTACCACAAGCAGCTGCTGTAGGGAAAGAATTTTGGCAAAAGACCTTATACCCCCACGAAGTGGGTGGAAAGTAGTAGAATTCTAAAGTAACAATGTTAAAATCAGTTCTCAAGAACCTTAACTTCAGATTGTGACTGATGTTACAAATTTTTGTTTTACAAGCTGGGGGTGTCCCCCCCAAAAAAACAGTTCTACCTATTTTAGCCCTAGAAGGATGCCATGATATGGCGTCCTAGCTTTTGACACTGCAATGGAGGACAATGCTAGAAATTGAGGTTTAAAAATTACAGTTTCCCTGCATAAATATTCTTGCTACCATCTCTGCCAACAGTTTAATAGTCCATCTTTCCCGATGGGTAAAAACGTAAAGAGAAGGAGACATTTCCGGCTCAAAATTGTGTGGATGTGACGCTGACTTTGCAAACATGAGGAACAATACCTTGTCGCCTGCTAGTGTACGTACACATACATGTGCGCTTACACATGCGCGCATGCGTGATTATTTGAATACATGTAGTTGATAACGTCGCGGTACGACAAGGTATTGCTCCTCATTTGCGAAGTCGGCGTCACGTCAAGACGATTTTGAGCCACAGATATCTTCTATTCTTGACATTTTTGGAGGAATATTTCTACCTGTCGGGAAAAGATGGACTATTAAAATGTTGGCACAGATGGTGCCAAAAATACTTATGCAGGTAAACTGATTTTTTCAGCTGAATTTCTAGCATAGTCCTCCTGTGCAGTTTCGTGTGCTAGGATGCAATATCATGGCGTCCTAGGGCTACATCTAATAATAGTTATACATGAAAAAGTAAAGCAAATTATTTTTTTTTCTCTTTGGTAGGATTGCTAAGAGTTAGACCCCAGCAATGCACCACCGATTAATAACTTGAGTTTCCAAACGTCATCAAAGGTCACACTGTATGCATTATCAGTTTACATAAATAATTTAAAGGTTGTTACATGGTAATGGCTCCGTGCGCTAACTGTTGAACTTCGAGGTTGGAATTTTCAACCAAGTGGACTCAAAATCACATTTGTACACTGTACATTTGCACCAATCTCACGTTCAATAATGTAGCACAAACCACTGAAAATGGCATTGATGAACGGTCACACAATCGTGTAATTTTTGCATTATCTGTGTAAGATGGCAATGATATGTACAGAGCTCATGAAATTGAGGCATTGAATTCAAAATATTTATATCTGTTTTACAAATGAAAAAATTGATTCTCCAGGGAATGCTATAAACTTGTTTTGCAATTGTGTATATACCAGTTAATCTTCGTACTCTATTTTTACGAAAAAGTATCTATTCTAAGTTAAATGCAGTTCTTTGAAATAAAATCTCATCGTTGCATATCCTTTTAACCCTGTAAAAATGAAAAATGATGTATGTATTGGGAGCGTAATGTAAAACTTTTCAATCCATAATCTATAGCTTCCTTTCAACTATGCATTGACTGGTTTCAAACCAGACACCTCTGGGTCATGTATCTTGAATGTGAGCAGAGGACCGTGTGTGAAAAAATAAATAAATAAATTATACGTCCACCGTTGCTCGAAGAACTTGGATAAAACTAAAAAATAACTTGCATTTTGCGTAAAGACTCACTTCTAATACTCAAGTTGTAAGATAACTCCCATACAATTAATTAATAAAGAACTAGTAGCGTTTGACACTCTTATAACGGATTTCATTGTCATTGAAATATACAGGGTCCACCGTGATAAATATTTATGTCTTTCTATTTTAGTATTTGACAAAATCTATAATAAAGAAGATGTGAACAAAATGATGTGTAAACGGTACAAATTATTTGAGGATTATATTAGTTATCCCCACGAGTGTGAGTGGGATAACGAATTTATCTTCAAGCAAGCTGTACACAAAACCAGACTGTATAACACACGAGCGCGCGCGTATCGACAACACTTTCTGTGTTTTGCGCATAGTGCAATACGCAGAGTGTGATAGAGCTAACTGCTCATATTCAATAATTACATCCAGAAATGGGTAGTACTAAAAAATTATGCACCAAAATTGTTTGGAATTTGTGACATACATTCAATAAAAATGATTAATGTGAGCTCAGGATTTTGGAAACATTTTTGATGCATTTACAAAATGTGACAAAAATTCTGTAATAAAAAACCTATAAAAACGTACAGACAGAATGATAGATTATGAAAAGTCAGTGTGGCTCTGAAGAAAAGCCTCAATTTCAAAAGAAGAATTTTAAGACATTTAATTTTGAAAGTATAAAAATGTTGGTACCATTCCGCTTGTAGCTATAGCTTAGAGTAAACGCCTCTGGAATGCAATGTCAAAGTTGGCGATCAGCCAATACCAGTACAGTTTGTAAATAATTATATTGGTTGGAAGCAGTTATGTGGCCAACGCCTCTTCCATTTTCCATTAACCAAATAGAGTACCGAAGTCTGACGTCAGTTGCCGCGGCAACTGGTTGCAAACACATGCAGTTTAGAATATATTCTGGTTCCAAACATTGCATTGATTGACGTCATCACTTCGGTACTCTATAACCCCCACCCCCTTCCAGCCCAGGGGGGCAATGTCCAAATGACCCAAGCAACCTTTACTGTCTTTTAACCCCTTGAGTAGGTATTCGTAGTGAGGCGCCGGGGCAGCCTGTGCAACCAAGCGAAACGGTCACAATGTGCTTGTGCAGTCAAATGTGACATACACAATAATCCAACAATGGATTGAAACTGCACAAATAGCGGCTACAGGTGTCATCCGGCCTAGTGGCACTGTTTTTTTGCGCCCACAAAGGGTTAAAGTAAAAAGTCTATGTGAAACAGAGCAGGCTGGTAGCTATGACGTACTCTAGGCACCTTTGCATTGTGCAAGGTCAGGAAACCACACCAAGATTAAGATCAATGGCAGTTTCTCAAATTTCAGCTGCATACACAGATTTCGAAGGGTTTTGGAGGCTCAGAGAGTAGAAGGTATAACTGGCAGCATGAAATTGACTCCGGGTTTCTTAAAGCAAGGGGTCAGAAATCTTTAAGCTCAAGCTATGATTTCAGAAATGGCCAATTCTGTCAACTACCTACGTGTATCTCTCTTTCTTCCAACTATTGGTCTAAGTCTGCTGAGATACCTAGCGCCCTCTGTTGGTGTGGATGGACCAGTGTCAGCTGCATCATTGGTGTCGGTTGATTTCTTTGATTCATACCTGGCCGTGGCTTCAACGTCTGTGGCATGCGGTTGCTTGATATCAGGTACGATGTCAATATTCTACAGAAAATGAAAACAAATAAAAATAAATAAAAATCTAGAAGTTTTTTCAGATTTCTCTAATCACCAGCAGGGTGATATTAGTATCGCTTGACTGAATAACATGGGTATGCCTAAATCTTCATGTCGCTTCCCAGGTTGTATCGTAAAGTTGGGCCGTGATCCTTGTTTACGACAAAGACACCGACAATTTGGGAGACTGCCAAATAGGTCAAGATAGCTCAGTTGGTAAAGCGACGGTATGGCATTTCGGAGGTCGCAGGTCCAAATCCCACTCCTGCCAGTTTTCTTTGTTCACTTTGAAAACACAATAGTTCAATTAGCTATCATGCCGGCTGGAACCACTATCGCACATGATAAGAACTTTAGAACATGCCACTTCTCCTAAGTCCTAAGCGTACCTTCCTTGGCACCCACCACTCGAAGAACCAGTACAGTAAGAGATCAACCACAGCTAAGATGATGAAGAACTTTCCAGCGATGAATCCAAGTTGGTTGTACCTCTCAAGCCTCTCAGCTAAAGACAAGACTGGCATCTGCATGGTGGAATCATACACCTGAACACAACGGACCAATATCTGCAGTTTAACGATTTGCTGACTACTGCTGGACTGATAATTTCAACAAACAAAGTGTTTATTTTTTATTTATTTTTTAACCCCTTGCAGTCAGCTGTTACTGATGGAATGCCAGGGAGCTCTCAATGAAAGGGCTGGGCAGCCGAGTGTAAACACGAACAATAGGCACCACACTGAAAAGAGTTCCACAGGGTTCGCAAAGAAATCTGAAAACCAAATTCCTCGACTATTCCATGACTTTTCTGGGACTTTCCAGGACTAAAATATGACAATTTTCCATGACATTTAACGCCATTTTGCAGAGAAAAATTCTTTAATATCATGATACTGATGAACCGCTGATGTTGGGCTAACCATTTGTTAGCTTTTGAAAAAAAGTTTTAATTAATAATGGCCTCCTCCTCCCCTTACAGCCATCCGATCCACCCACTTTAATAAAAAAAAGTACACTATGTACAATGGCTGTGGCGCTATCAGCTACCATCAGCAAAGAAGACTGTCTCAAAAATAACCCTTGCATGATCTGGATTTCCATGACTTTTCCATGACTTTGCAGGACAACATTTTTTCTAGGATTTTCCAAGATTTTCCATGACTGTGGGAACCCTAGTTGCACTATTCATCACACGCTGAGCCCTCCCCACCCCTTTCATGTAAATAAAAGCTTTGTTTGAAAAAAGCCCCATCTATCCATTACACACCCATTCAAGAATACAGTTGAGTAATGAATGGATTGTGTATGAGCAGGAATGCGGCTATTCACATCAACTGGCCCAGGTGTCTTGCCTCACACAAATATGGCCGTCGTCCGGCTACAAGGGATAAATGCAATTTTTCATGAACAAGGTTAAAAACCACTCGAGGTATGGAGCTACAAAAAGAAAAAGAATCAAAGATACAAGAGTTAGGAATTAATATCCCTCTTGAAGCTGGAAAGATCGTAAGATGAAAGGAAGCATAACTTGCATTAAAACAACATTGTTAAAGAGTCTGATGTCACAGTGGTAGGGTCTTATTATCAACATTGTTACCATGGAAATTCTGCTCTCACCATTTCTGTTCTCTTGGCCACATTCTCCCAGGTGTATATGCCTTTCAATGTGTTGTAAACCTGCTGTGCCGGTATGTGGCTTCCCTCCCTCTGTCTGGCAATGGCAACTTCTAAGGATTCGACTAAAGCTGTGAATAAAATCAATGTATACATCCAAGATAAAAACTCAACACCCTGAAACAAGGTATACAGAGAAGCAAACTAAAATGGCTTACAGCGTTTCTCAAAGACAGATTTATTGACAGAAATTGAGACAGATAATCTGAAATTCTAATGATACTCAATTTTGTTAAAGTAGCGAAAGTATTTCAATATATTTATTTGTTTTAATGCAACTTGGAATTAACAAAAAAAGAGGAAAATTCAATCTTTCCAAGACTTTGTACAGTGCTTTTCAATTTTCAATGGGATAAGTGTGAAGTGAAAAATGAGGAAATCAGCTGATCTGAGGAAAAGTTGCATGCTTGATAAACAAGTCAGTTTCAAGTACATGCTCTTCTTCTATTTTACAAAGTTGTATTTGTTTCTGTAAGCATGCTTCCTACATTTATGATAATACATTGTGGAATTAGTTTGTGCAAAAATGGTAGTGGCCCATTTTTCTAAAGAATATCTATAAAACCTATAGAGGAGCTCTAAAGGAACTCTCTAGAAATGTATGCAAATCTATAGAAACATTCTACAGAATGTCTCAGACATTCTATAGAATTCTACATAACTTTTCTGTAAGGGATAGCTTACATTTGACGCTCGGCTCTGCTAGTAAGATGAGCTCATTCGGAAGTACCTCGGGAACTCCCCCTACTCTCGTACTGACAACCTGCAACCTGAGATACAACATCCCAGGCTGACGTTCATTTTCATTTGCTCAGATTAATTAAAACAGATTAAATGACAGTTTTCTGATGTTCTCAAGCTGGAGAAATACTGGATTTGTAAGTGGGAAAGTTCACTGGGCAGTTAGTCAATTTTAATGCCTGAATCTTGCCAATTCGGTCGATTCACAACTCGGTGCGCCGCAAGCCGGGAAAGGCGAATTTCCCACTTTCGGGGTCCACATCACGTCTATCGCGTTGTAAAAATGGTGGACAGTACAGCAGTATGGATTTCGCGCGAATGCGAGTGGATGAGTTAAAGCAATTTTTGACTAATCGGGGAATACCTTGTGTGGGAAAGAAGAGAGAGGTGATAGATTTAGCGAAGAAGGGGTGTAAGAAGTATGATTTGATAGAACCGATGTCGACTTTTTCCCATGATGCAGTGCATAATTTGGCCTCTCCCAAGCTTGCCGCTGGCGGCGCACCGAGGTATTTATTTATTTATTACATTTCTTTACCTAGGGTGTGCCCGAATAGTTTAAAACTGGTTTCCATTGGGGCCCCGCATATTATTTATAGTTAAAACTGAATATTTATACACACATACAAAATATTTTACAAGAATGTTTACATACCACCAGTCAGGCATTGTGAATCGACTGGATTGACTGAAGCTGTGCTTGCACCAAACTTATTCTTTTGTGAAATTTTAAGGGATGATGGCAACATTTCCAATAGTTAAATATTACTTAGTTTTGCACTGGGATTTATGACTATGGGCAAGTTTGTACTAATAATTACACATTATTACACATTAAAATGTGACCGGCTCTGGTAAAACCCGACACTTCTCGGCATTTCCCATTACGCGGTATGGGCCCGTAACGTTAAAAATGGCATCAGTGATACCAAAACCCCAATATTGAAATTTCACCCCAAGTGTTGGGTTTTGCTAGAGCTGGTCACAAATGCCACAGCACTGTAGTGCAATGGTAACGATGCCCGACTCATGAGTGGTGGTATGTGGGTTCGAACCCAACCAAAGGATTATGGTGTTTGTGTGCTTGGGCAAGACACTTTACTACAATTGCCTCTCTCCTTCCAGGAATATAAATGAAAATTCTTTATTACTATTATAATTATTACATGATGTTACACTTACCCACAACAGGCAGCCTCTACAATAGCTATACAAAAGGCCTCAGTCAACGACGTATTCAGAAATATGTCTCCTTCATTTAACACCTAGGAGAACAGAAAACCGTTTCATTATATTTTACAGATGGAAGCTAGTGCCACTAGTGTTAAAGGTGAATATGTTTCTTGGAGGTTAGGGGTGGATATGTTTCTTGGAGGTTAGGGGTGAATATATTTCTTGGAGGTAAGGGTTGAATACATTTCTTGAAAGTTAGGGGTGAATATATTTCTTGGTGGTTTGGGGTGAATATATTTCTAGTTGGTTTGGGGTGAATATATTTCTAGTTGGTTTGGGGTGAATAGATTTCTTGGTGGTTTGGGGTGAATATATTATTTTGGTGGTTTGCGGTGAATATCTTTTTTGGAGGTTAGGGGTGAATATATTTCTTGGAGGTAAGGGTTGAATACATTTCTCAGAGATTAGGGGTGAATATATTTCTTGGAAGTTAGGGGTGAATATATTTCTTGGAAGTTAGGGGTGAGTATCCTTCTTGGAGGTTTGGGGTGAATATATTTCTTGGAGGTTAGGGGTGAATATATTTTTTTAGAGGTTTGGGTTGAATATATTCCTTGAAGGTTTGGGGTGAATAGATTTCTTGGTGGTTTGGGGTGAATATATTTCTTGGAGGTTAGGGGCGAGTATCCTTATTAGAGTTTAAAGGTGAATATATTTCTTGGAGGTTTAGGGGTGAATATTTTATCTGGTGGCCGCAATTTCATTATTACTAAATAATGAAGTGGCGGCTGCAGCGATTAGATACGCATGTGGCTGCCACCAGATAACTACTATAAAATATTTACTCAGCACAAACACACAACTTTATCCACCCTTTACCCTAGCGGCATCAATCAGCTTCACTAATTTTCCATGCCCAAGATAGCTGTCTGCAAAGTACATTTCTGTGAATAAACACATTTTCAATACGGTTTTGTCTTAAATTGACTAATCATGCACGTCTTTCTTTCAAGACGATACCTGAGGGAGCAAGCCTTCCTGGTTGAAAGCTCAGCCAAGCCCAAGCACTGACATTTAAGCTTCTATGATAGACTTAATCAATGTCGTATACTGTATAACCTACATCTTACATCTTTGACGCGGCCATGCGGCAAAAAACCCAGCATTCGAACACGGTCTTGCAACTGATAATTCTCTCTCACTTCCTCAATATCTATCCTCTTAGGTCCATTGCCACCTGTAACATAACAAAAAACACTTTCTATAGTCCATCTGAAGTCCTAGTAAGCAGGTCCGAACTAGAGCGGTGTGGCCTTGTTCTCTCGTGTACAGGACTCAAGGTCTTGGTGATACTACAATGAGATTTCATTTTTCGGAGTTGTTGGACAAAAAAAGTAGGAAAACAGGAATTTCAAGAAAAAAGAGGGAAAAGTACGAGCAAGGTAAATAAAAATTTAAAAAGAGTATCGGAAGTAGGAATACTTTGAAGCCCAACACAATGTTCCCAAAAAGAGCATTCCAAAAGAACAGGAATGTTCCAAATTTTGAGATGAGCTGACACCCCCTTTAAACTCCTTGTCCAACTCACCAGACCAATGGGCCACCAGTATTAGGGGCAGGGGGAGGTGAGAAGGGCCCTTTTCCAAACCGTGGCTTGGGCTCGGGCTTCGGCTTCGCGTAATTTTATGTCCCCAAATTTAGCAAGATTTGGGAAGCTGTTTTTGCTACATGTACATCAAAGTCTTTTTTTTTAACCAAGAGCCAGAGCCTGTTTATTGATTTACATATTCAAGGCTTCAGATCGGCAGTGGGACTGGGGAATAGCTGGAGACAAAGCCGAAGCCCAAGCCAAGGTTTGGAAAAGGGCCTTGGTCTCACCCATGGTTGAAAGTTACCCAGCCTGGGTCTACAGGTCTGAAAATTGGGATATTTCTTTGGTATACATACAAGATTTATCCTCTATTTAGATCTGGACCCAGGAAAACCTTACAGCTGGTAGTGCTGGCAACCTAAAAAGTGGCCAACCCCACCACCTCTGTAGCTTTTAGCCTTGTGTCGGGCAACTTCCATAAAACAAATACACCTGTGTGTTGTTTCGAGTAAACCTACCTATAAGGAAATCAACATCCCTGTGCCGCTGGCAAATTTCAGGGATGACTCTGGCAAGAAGATCCATTCCTTTCCTGTATACAAGACGACTGACCACCACAATAGTAACTGTAATGATGAACGAGAAGATGAAACCATTATCACTGACACCACAGACCTGATACATCTCGTCAACATGTTAGTACGTATGGGGCATTCAGTAACTCTCTTAAAAGCAATTAACCCTAACCCTGCTAAATGCAACAGAATGCACCATTGGTAAAAAAGTTGTTGCATATGGCAGTCAAGGCATGTCTCCTGGTCTGATGCATTCTTTTGTATTTAGTATTATACAATGTTAATTTGTTCATGGAAGTCACCCAATACAACGCTAAAAGACAGTCTAGGTAAAGGGCTACAACAGAGGTGGTTGGGTTGGCAACGTTTTAGGTTGCCAGCCATACCACCCTTACGGTTTTCATGGGTCCGGATCTAAATAGAGGATAAATCTTCAATAGATACCAAATAAATTATCCCAACTTTAGACCTATAGACTCAGGCCTATAGACCCATTGCTGGAGTCAAATAATGCGGGCTAAAACCAAGACTCCATGTTTACCTTGGGCCATTTTCCCAGTTTTGGACTGCGGATTTCAAATCCACTTCTGGCACCAGACTTGGGCCTAGATTTGACTGGACTTGGACTACGACACTGCCTAAAATTTACTGAGAGCATGACTAAAAAAATTCAGACCTACTTCTGTTTGGGTTCCTCCTTGTGAGATCAGGCATGAAGACGCTGTCCACACCATTAGGTATAACCGACACGATATCTGGCTGCAGGCAAGCTCTTAAGACTGTGTTCTCCTTACTGTAGGATGGACAAGAACCTACAGGTGTTATGAACATTTTAGTGAGAAAACTCAGGACCACTGCCAAGGGAGAACTTAGGTATCAATGCAAAGGGGGAGGTGAGTTGTCTGATCGACGGTGGAAGTTACCCCACCTGGGTCTATAGGTCTGAAAATTGGGATTTCTATGAAATCTGTTGAAGAATTATCCTTTATTTAGATCTGGGCCCAGGAAAACCGTAAGGGTGGTGGGGTTGTAAAGTTTGGACAGGGGAACTAATGACGAAAGGCCACTGGAACACCTTGTATGATAGTATCGATAAAGAGGCTCAATGAAGCAACAGAGCGTCGGACATGAAGGGGTTCCAGGGAAGATGCCAGGTCCTGCCCAACCAGATTTGAAACAGGCCGTTGAATTTTATCAAAGAGGGACAAATCGCAAGCCTGGGCACCTGCCCAGATGTGGCAGCAGTATTCCATGACGGATCATACGGTTTGCCTTATATAGGTGGTGAATGGTAGATGGAGAAAGGTATTATACTGAATATGTATTGTGTAGGGCTGTCCAAAATATACCAAATGTTCGAATATTCGATAGTCAACCGAATATTCAAATAATTTTTGGCAGGTTCGAATATTCAAAAAGATATATATGCACGTACAGATATGACTCTGCTGCTATTTTAATAGAAAAGTTACCGCGCTTTAATAGCAGTGTCAAATGCCGTAATTTTGTCAACGGTTACTTTTTATGGACGGAGGTTTATCGTTCCACGTCCAGTAAAACCCTTAAGAAGATTACTGCAAAAACACAGGCTTGAGTTCAATCATAGCATTATAAAAACCCGTAATGATCAGGCGCATGCAAAAACAAAATGTCGATCGGGCGGTTCATAATATCTATCGCAGCACGTAAAACACCGGCGTGCTTTGCTTGCAACTTTTTACCAGCACTGATGCAGTTGCAGCTGAGGCGTGAAAAACTTGATTAGCGAGTATCGAATATTCGAATATTCGGTCAAACCCAGTTTCGAATAATCGAATACTAAATTATTCAAAAATGAACAGCCCTAGTATTGTGGATCCCATGATGTTCATTATGGGCTCCGTGCACAAGTACCCCTACAGCGACGCAAAAGGGAGAGTTGGGGTGGCACTAAACGCCATCTTGCCTGACTGCAATTTGTGCGGTACGGGCATTGATCTCCATTATGGAGATCAATGGGTACGGGCCAATGCGGCGCCGGCGCATGCCTTGTAATATTTTTCCATCCTTCTCTGGGCAATTCACTGCATTGTTAAAACAAACCGGTTCTTCTCAGAACCACACAACTTAAAAGAGATCAATTTCACATGGTGATACCGCAAACCCTCTTTACTTTAAGCCATTGTTCTGGTCTATTTTGACCAATTCGGTTGCGAAATCCATTTTTTTCCCCACGAAAATGAAGAATTAAAGAAAACAATTCTTAGACTTTTTCAAAAACTCCGTTTAAAAGTGCTCACAATGCAGTCGCGTCACGTTCATTCTTAATAACCCTCTAATAAAACGCGCACGCAGGACGGCGTTTAGACGCGGTAATCCAGTCTTTATAATGGAGATCAATGGGCCCGCCCACGGGACAAAGTTGCTATGTGAAAAAGCGCCCTCTTTTGGTGGAGCACGGAGCCCATAGTGGCATTCCACTGAATATACGAAGACTATTGTTAACCCTTACAATCCAAATTTGCACTTTTGGATGGCCATACCTGGTGTGAGAGACGCATATGACATGATTGATGTCTGCCAGTGTAAAGCTGAGGAGTTTGTTTGTGAGTATGGAGCTGAGATCGGCAAATCCAAAGAGGGAGTGATCCGTGAAGACTGTCTTCAACTTCATGGCTCTACTATGAATCATTGCCTCATGAGCTAACGTGGAAAATGCCTACAAAAAAAGGAAAAAAAGGACAGACTTACGACAGGAGAAAATAAGATTTGTACATCGGCAATTCAGCATATGCAACTAGTTACAAAATTATTCTTGTGGGCATTCTTTGATCAACTTCATCCCATTTCCACTGTGCAGGTCATGTTAATTGATTAATTTATTTCTTTATTCAATTATATAATCCTTTCATTTACATTAAGCATTTAATCAAACCACAGTGTTAAAAACATCTTACACCAAAAGAAAACCTGAAAAAAATAAACTTTAATTAGCTGTAACAATCACAATATAAAAGGAGAAACAGGTAGGCCCTATTAATTTCTGCAACATGGAATAGAGAGGTGTAATGGCACCACTTGTTTGTGATACAATACTTATCACGATACCTTGGTCATGTATCCTGAAAGGGACATCGAGTACAAACAAGAATAATAGAGACATCAATGTAGTTCAGTCCAGTACTTTGACACACGGTCTACACACAAAAATGGCTGCAATTATACTTAACAAGGGCATCAATTACCCATTAGGTCTAGACACTCAGTAAGCTGCATAGAAATGGCGCCACCAATACCAGAAAAAGTTGCTGACTCCCCCAATTCTTTTTTTTCTGGAATGGAATATTTTTTTCTGCTTGGTTCCTACCCCCCTCCCCAACAAAGAAAGTCTGGATCTGTGTAACATATATGTGCTTGCGCTAGACTGCGTATTGGGACAAAATTGGCAAAAACTTGTCCTGTTAAAGGTAGTGTACATGATTGGTCATTGTTGCAATTTTCAGAAATGGGCGGATTTGGTGGTTAGTTTTTTATAGGAAATATTGTTCCACTGACCTGTTCAAAGTTTTGCGTTGTTGGATGGCGGAAAAAACGAGAGAAAAACGGCGCTAGTTTTCAACCGTCGGGCGGATGATAGCCTTTAGTGGAGGCACGCGTGGCTACCTGGATGCGTGACGCGCCCCGGATATGCCAGCGTGTACGTGTCCGGGGCGCGCCACTCGTCCGGGTAGCCACACGCGCCTTGACTAAAAGGCTACATTTGTTACAGAGGGCAGTTTCCCCAACGATTGCCAGCTGGCAATCGTTAGAAAACGATATAAATTTCCACTTTTCTTGACAACGAAAGCACACCTGGTGCCATCATTTCACATGATGATTGAGACTACTATTAACTTACAGTCTGATAAGGTATTTCGTAATAATTCAGTAAAAACAATTTGGAGGATTACCAATTTATTAGCACTTTGTGTAACCTGTGGCAAATCAGGGACAAAGCTGCCTCGAGTACCGGTAGTGTGCATCTTTAATGGGATACGTTGCATGGAAAAGATAGGAAAAGCGACACTTTCAATGATCAAGTTTGACCCAATGAAAGCCAGTAAAATTGGCCATGCACGGCAAGGAGGCATATGGCGCATTCTGTCCAAAGTTCAACTCACCGAATGTCCATGGACGATGGTGATCTCTTCCCTGATGAGAATGTAGCGTATCAGCGGCAACGTTGTAAAGACGGTGGGAAACACACAGTCGTTGTAGAATACAATAAATGGTAGATAGTACACCTGCAGAATGATCGTGAAATCGAGCAATAATTCATTCGTAATGTGCATATATACAAATCAGCCCTATACTTCTGTACTGGGGTGGGACTTTGGTCACTTCCGAAATGACAATCCCTACATTGGGGGCGGGGCAGAAGGGGGGGGGGGGGACAATTGATAGATACAGTCAAACCCTGATAATAAGAGCACTGTTAATACAACATACTGCTTATAACAAGGGAAAAAATAGGTCCCACGTCTTTGTTTTTTCTTTGTTTTCCATTACTGATAATACAAGGTACCTGTTATAACAAGGTAAATTGTAAAGTCCCAAGGACCTTGTTATAAAGGTGTTCGACTGTACATAACCTCGTCTGAATCTTATCTAGTCAGCTAGGTCAAGTGGAACCAGCTGATCCCACTGGCTACCAGTAGCAACATTGTCAGGCTAAACTGTTTCAAATGAAGAGGGGACCAGTTGCAGTCTTAGTAGCCATCTTTGATCCAGCAGCAACTCACGGTACGTGCAGTCATTACATGTATAATGCATGTGTATGTTACGACGTAGACACAGCTGTACACATATAACATTTAGAATTGGGTACAAAAACCAACCTGCTCACATTAATGTTTACATTTAAGTGATAAACTGATTTATTGTACTCAGAATTATCGTCAAATAAGCCATTAAGGACAAACCAATCCACAAGTCAGAATGAATTAAATTGAATTCTCCCTCTCCCGGAGCCAAAATGGAGTCAAATACCCGATCTATCAAAACCTATCGAGTGATAGGTAGTAACACAAGCTACATTGTATGGGAGAGGAAGGGGGTTGGTTTTTTGATAGGCTGTTATAGTTACAACAGTAGGAGCATTAGGATACCTTAAGATTGTTGGTCAGGTAGTGTACTCCAACACGATCTCCATATGCATGGGTAATGACAACAACCTAAGGGAATTAAAAAAAAAAAAAAAAATAAGAATACACATACAAAAATTAAGATTGATTTGAATACTGATGGCACAATGTTCTGAAGTAGGGCAAGCTTTAGGTTTGATAAATTTCTTAGCGTCCTCGCCCATTCGCGAAATAAAAGAATGTCCACTTTCTCGTCGTTTCTCCTTAACACAATCATTGCAGATAGAATATTCCTCATTGCGATATGTCAATATAATGACAGGATACTGAACACATGAGAAAACAGTGAATGCCACGCCCCACTGCATCACATGCACTCCATAGAGAAACATGTTGTGTAGTCTCGCCGGGACTGCACACTGCACCAACTCAACACAAATGCCATTCACCGTTTCCTGTATTCTGCATTCCAGCTATGTAACTTACTTTGTGGCCTCTCTGAAGTAGACATTGTGACAGCTGGAAGATGTGATTTTCAACTCCTCCGGTATTTGGAAAGAAGAAATCGGACACCATGCTGAAATGAAGAATGTTATATCAAATGATCGGTAAATAAAGATAAAATTCACAACCTGACACTGTCTGTCAGTGACAGTAACATTTTAACAAGAGACTATAGGCTATTTTGATTTAATTTAGAGCACATGCAAGCTTTAAGATTTGTGTTTTCTGTTAAGCCTACAAAAACATTGAATTTCAATTGTGTTCCACAACAACAAATCTAATGAAACATACAAACCACCAGCAAAGTATTAGAATTTATTCACGGATTTTCGAATTAAACATTTTAATTTGCAAAGTTATAAAATAATAGAAATTTTACTCTGCAGTTATTTAAACACGTTTTTGGTAATTCACTTACTACATTTAAGGGTGTAAAGGGTCATCAGGCCAAAAAAATGTAGGGTTTCTCGTAACATTAGGCTTATTGGCTGAAAAATTAAGGGTACAATGTATTATAACTATTAATCATTTGTTAATTAAGTAGCCTGGGATTAAACAAAAAATGTGAATTTCATGTATTAATTATTATTTACTATACTACAAGAAACCACAGGGACTTGACTACAACTCTGGGTATTAACCCCTACAGTCCTGAATCCTCCAATTTTAATATGATTTTCCACACACCCTAGGGAGTTAGGCATGTTACTAATTGTTAGGGTTAATTATTACTAATATTAGGCCTAAGTAAACTCTTTCTCTAACTCGTTCCTGGTCATGCTGCGCTGGTTGCTATACTATTACTACTACTAGTACTAGCCCTACGGCCTACGGGCTGTAAATGGTTCCTTTTTTAACTTCTGGCTTTTTACTGTATGGTGACAGTAAAAAGCCAGAAGTTAAAAAGGGAACCATTAACAGCCCTATTTGTAGGGCTAGTTGCTGTAGCATGACTAGCTCAGCATGCTCAGTTCCGCATTAAAAAAACCACAAATCACAATATTTCAACTGTAAAAACATTTGGTGCGATTACAATGGAGCAGATCACATTCATGCGAAATACTGACCATATCCTATGTTTCATCTTGCGAGGATATTGCCGCAGACGGACTGAATTGTGAGATAAGCAACAGAAAAAAAGAGGAACTAAACTGCGAAAACGTGCACTTCCATGGGCGCGGCCATTTTGCAAATACGTCAACCTCGATCTCGCAAGCAGAGAACTTCGTGCGTTGGATCATCACGAGCTCAAACGTGGATACGAGGAAGACAATAACACTATGGTCTCCCCCGCAATTTACGAGTGATTGCCTCAAACTCCCTGCTCCCCTAATAACAAAGCACAAAATGCACTCCGTAAGTTACGGTCCCCACCTCCCATATTTCAATTTTTATTCTTACGGGTGAAAACAAATTGGGTCACTTAAACATGAAAACTGGATCTACTGCTTGCTGCTTTTTTACCGCCCATAAAACTGATACAAGTTGAAAAGCGGGGAGAGGGAGGGGAGTTGACATTTGCTGGGTTTTTTATTCGGGGGGGGGGGGGGGGGGGGGCTGCGGGCCTGGAATACAGGATCATTCTCTTAGTCTCATTTGCTTTTTTGCCTGCAATTTTAAGGTCATATTATTTTCTGACCGAACAAATGGCAAGGACATACTATTTTTATCCCGAGCCCAAAACGGCATTTGTTAGAAACTGGTTCCCAAGGTGAAAAGTGATTTTAGAAACAAGTAACAGTGCTAGAAACCGTTTTTTAGAGTTACACCTCGTCTTCTGCTCTTTGTGACTTCACGCGATTTGGGTAGAAACTTGCTAACATTTTCGTGGAACCTTTTTTCTTACCGAAAATTATTTCGTATTTTTAGACCATAGAAATATCAAACATAATGAAAAATGCTTCTGGCTGGAGACGCGGGAGTCTCCGAAACCTAGCTTTAAGGGCGTTATCAGCAGTTTTTTATTGACATAAGAAAAAAAAGTCTTCAACAATAACTTATGCGGCTTCGACAAATTGTCAAGTTTTGCAAATTTATTAAAATGGTTTAAAATGCCATAGGCCTATATGATCAACATTTATACAATCAAAGCTGTAATTTGAACTTCCACAACATTTTGTTCAAAGTTCAAATCTGAAAGTACCTCAGTTTGACACCGCAGTTTTTAACATAACAATGTGTCGGTTTATTACACACAGTTGCCGCAATGATAAAGGCAAAACTGCAACGGTAAGGTGGTCCCGGCGAAATTTTGCCAATTTCTTGGTTGTTTTTATTGAAAGTCAGTACCATCACTTTCAACCTGTAATTTAACACTCCCTCCCCAACTTTATCAAGAAGAAAATACAATCCCCCATACGAGTTTCACAGTTATAACAAAGATTAAACGTAGTATACAGCGTTTGCTTTGTTTTAATTTTCAGAAATGGATGGATTTCGGTTAGTATTTTATAGCAAATACCTGGGAAAACAAAGAGAAAAAAAATGTTCTTGTAATCTATAGTTTCCTGACCCTACTTACAACACAGAGCAATTTATAAACGTCAGGGAATTATCAGGTCGGGGAACTTCAGACAAAACGGAGCAATTCATAAACGTCAGGAAGTTATCAGGTCTGGGAACTAGACTATTTCCAACGATTGTCGGCAGACCATCGCCGTGTAAATTGATACGAAAATTACACTTTTCTTGAAAATGACAACACACCCGGTGTCATGATTTCACAGGATGCTTGACACGAATTTGCCTAGAAAATCAACTAATCGGATGGGGTGTCACAACCCCCCCCCCCGCCCCGACGCCCGTAATCGCCTAGTTCGGAAGTCAACTTTCTCTGGCGAAATTCTTGTTAGATGGGCCTTTGATTTATTTGACCTTTATCTACGATGGTCAGTGTACATTTGCATTATTCAGACCACTCAGTCCAAACACAAATACAAATGTGGTTTAAATAGTAAAATTCCCTGTTTTTGAAAATAAGTCCGAAAGCGTTTGTAAAAAACCCAAACAAAACTTTTTCATGGGGGGTAATATAGTAAGACGGGATTATAATAAAAATAATTACTATGAATGATTGAAACAATGATATTGCGAGAAAAGAGACAAACGGATTATTATTTTTACGTTTTTACCAACTTTCGTACTGCGGTGCTCAATAAAGAACCCTACATTACATTTTTTTTTCGGTTTTGTGGTAAATAAATTGAATTGTTTGGTGAATTGGATGTGTTAATTATCGTCAACAGATGGCAGCAGACCTTATTGTACTACATAATTCTCTAGATAACAGTTGGGGCGCCCTCTTTGTCTTCTAAAGGTTAGGTGCATGGCACAGCTGTAGACAGAGTTGTAACAACAATAATACAATATTGGACCAAACATGGCGGATAATGCATCAACTTCTTCCAGTCATCAGCCTGGAAGTCATTCCAGTCCAAAATCTGAACTAAAGTTGATGGTTGCAACTCATTTGACTAAGAGTTCTAAGGGCGTCGGTTGAGAGTGCTTTCTACCAGTGACAAATCCCCAAAACTCAGATTTTATTACAAAAAAGGATTGGCAAAATCCTCACAGCAGATTATAGAGTAGCTCTAAGCAAAACACGTTTAATAACCCTCCTATACTTATAACTATCACAGCCTATCAAAAACTCTAAACACCAACTCTCACAGTTTGTGTGTGTTTCAATCTGACATTTGATAGGTTTTGATCTGTACAGCACCTGGGTCGATTTTGGCTGGGTGCATAGGAGGGTTAAGGATTAAATGTCTCATTGTATTTATAATAAAAAAAGATAATACAGACGGTACGCACGGTGTACAAATGACCTGCACAAATGACTCTGATTTTGAAAAAACGAATTCATCATGAAGCTGAACACGTGCCGACTGCACATGACTGCTGCAGTTATTTCCATTAAAACCCATACGGCTCTATTCGTCCAAGAAAATTATTACTTTTCAATTTCAGATTTCCGACATATTCAACTCTGGAAGATAAAGACGGACTACTGCTCCTGGTAAGCTTACTAATTTGATAGCTAACTTGAACTTCGTTGTACACAGACCCAAACCTTTTGCAAGGCCTATAATCTTTGAAGTGCACCTGTCATTAAGCCTATATCACTGCATAGGCATAAATGCCTGTATAAGCCAGGTATAGAGCCCTTTCATCCACGTGACCAGCAGCTACATATTGCCGTCATATTGGACCGCCTCAGAGTTCATCATAATGTTATAATACAGTATTGTACGCGATTAAAAAACAATGAACCATCGTTCAATACATGCAATATGACGATTGACAGGCATTGTTCCAAATTTAATGCTGTTCAGATTAAGCATTTTTAACGGAGGCGTCGGAATGTGCAGTTTTTCCTGTTGAATATATAAAAACAAAAATTAAATTAAAGAAACTTCATTTCCAGAGTTTTCCCCCCGGTTTTCTGCTTTCTTTGTGGCTGTGAACTTTTTTCAATGGAATTCCATTTAACAGCACTTCGCGGAACGGTCCACTATGGCGGCAATACTTTTTAGTATAGAATGGTCACGTCGTATGAAAAGGGTCTTCAGGTCTACTACAACTGGCGCTTCTTAAAAGGTAGGAGGGAGGTCCTCCCCAGTATCGACCGAGAAGTCCTCTCCGCCCTCCGACACCTTAACAGCCCTGAAGTCGGCACTGAATCCCTTGAAATTACCCGAGTCGTCGGATGTGAATTTGATCACAAGGTAGTTGGTCTTTGAGCTGATGGTGAAGGGAGGTCTGTGGCGGCCGCAGTACGTCTTGCTGGTGCCCAGTATCGGCTCAATCACCTGGGAAGGAGGAAATCGTCCGGTCAGACAGTCTGTTTCTGTTCGCTTCTCTTTGATGCCATACAGGTTCGGATTTCATAGAGCTGTTAAAGCAGTATTATCCTCCATATTTATTGGCTAGTTAACTTCTTCAGCTAAAGTATGCTGAGCAGAACTGTCACAAGCATTTTTTGAAATTGTTTACCTATCTGACCAGAAAAAAAATTAATGTAAACAAAAGCACCACGTTGGCCTGTATATAGTACCGAAATGATGACGTCAATGCAATGTTTGGAACCAGAATACTTTTGTTATTTTGTGTCAAAACTGTCAATGTGTTTGCATGACTGGCTGTTAACAAAAATAAGAGTCAAAATCTCTATAGAGTACCGAAGTCTGACGTCAGTTGGCACGAAAACTGGCTCCAAATAAATGGAGATTTCGACTGTTCCTTTGTTAACAGCCAGTCATGCAAACACATTGACACAAAATAACAAAAGTATTCTGGCTCCAAACATTGCATTGACGTCATCACTTCGGTACTCTATTTGTTTGGAACCAGTTGTCGTGCCAACTGACGTCACACTTCGGTACTCTATGGCATGGAGCAGGTTAAAGGGCGAGCATGCGTTATACGTTTGACTGGTTTGCTTGAATACGCACTATAGCATCACTACATCAAGCGTCCATGATGACACGTGAAAAGGTCCAGACCAGTACGGTACATTTAGGATAATCCTGTTTTTCAAAGCAAGACTTTTTGGTGATACAAGCATATTTTGCGTGCTTAACAATTACATATTGGCCCCAATACTAAGACAATTAAGTTGAATGTTTCACGCAAGACAGGAAAGCTTGGAAACGGGAAAGGAGTATAGGCCTAGGCCGAGTTGCGACAAAATGGTAGCCAATCGCCATTTGCGTGGGCGGCCTAAAGCAAGCAATATGACATTGCAGTACAAGAAGCTATAAAACCAATAAGTAACGTGTGTTCGTTGGTTGGTTGGTTGGTTCGGTTTGAAGTTTGGTTCGTAAGGACAGTTTCTATTGTGATCCACGGGTCTTTACACCTCTTGACGGAAGTCGACGCAGTGCAGTCCAAAATTGCAAGATGACCAGAAAAAAAACGGTCATTATGATTACAAAAAAACCCATTGATATTCACGAGTAGCAGGTTTCAGGCCTACCTCTATTTTATCAGCGGTGCAGGATGGCTCGTCCCCTTGCAGATTCAGCTTTTGGAAGACTACTTCAGCAAGGTATCCGGGATCCACGACGATGTGGTAGGTGCATCGCTCACGTGCCCGGTACTTTTCAGGGTAGTCCGGACTCATGAAGCTGCCTGTATTTTCCGTGAGCACTTGGTCGCAGCCTGGGGAGTACATAATTTATTTTATTAAAGTAAAGTGTTTGGAAAGCCTTAATCTGACTAAAGATGGAGCCACGTGATACGTTATAGAGTAGCTTTACATAAGGGTGATACATGAGCGTTCGAGTAGCCAGTACGTGATAATGGTGGCTGTCCTGATATGTACGTCAGCCACATACCCCAACTCGCGAACGGGTCTCTGGTGGCTGCGGTGGCCGTATGAAATCGCATGGAGGAGTTCAGCCAGAAACATTAAAGTTGGAAGGGACCTTGACATAAGGCCTGAGCTACTTTTCGATTATGTTAAGGAGAAACGACGATAAAGTGGACATTCTTTGATTGGAATGGGCGAGGAACAAAACGTGTCCATTGTTACTAATGCTTTGAGATGAATTAAGTCAATTATAAAATTAACTTAACTGTACATTCTTGAAAAAGAATCGACACTTTTCTGAATAGAGTGACGTCACAAGAGTAGTTTAACTTTATTTCATGGCTTCTCAGAGTCCCGGGTATAGGCTGAACCCCGCCACGGGGGGAAGCTACTCGAAAACACCCGCAGACCTGTGACAAAGGGCGTCTCAAATTTGGACACAAAATGGCAGTGCACGCACCACCGCATTAGGGGATCCATGTTGTGCCCAGACTTTGAAACCTCACAACACTGTACACGGAGGAGGTTTGTCAATCATGCCAATCCTACCTTGATCAGCTACATCGCCCTCAGGAGCCATGAAATTGTAGGCGAGGATATACCCATTGCCCGCAGCCACCGTGCGGTGTTGGACAATCAGTACGTTGGTTTTTAGGTGCAAGGTTGTAGCGTAGGCGTTGCGGTCGAAGCTTTCACGGTAACCTGCTGCGCTGAGAACCAGTTTCTCATCTGTTGCAGTGTATTGAAAAAATATTATGAATATTCATTGTTGTTGAGTCAAACTCAATGCTTCGAGGGTGTATTGAACAGGGAAGACAATCCGAATCAGAGCGATTTAAATGTAGCCATTATCTTCAACGTTTTGCCCGAGAGATGTCATCAGAAAAACATGTCACGAGATGTCACACATGTCACGCAAACGTCACGCAAACATGTAACAGAACGATTTAATCTTAGCCTTTCTTCAACGTTTTGGCCGAGAGATGTCATCAGACAAACATGTCACGAAATGTCACACATGTCAAGCAAACGTCACGCAATGTCACACATGTCACGCAAACATGTAACAGAACGATTAAATCTTAGCCTTTCTTCAACGTTTTGCGCGAGAGATGTCATCAGACAAACATGTCACGCAATGTCACACATGTCACGCAAAGACATTTAAATATTATTCAGTGTCGGTGGCATTTATGCAGGGAGCATATACATGTATAGTCTAATGCAAGCAGTAGCTGAAATCTGGTAAAAGTGAGGCACAGTACCCGAGATGTTACAAAATGTGCCTCAAACATCAGATGTTAGTTACCTTTTTACACATGGAATTGTACCATTTTTAGAGTGTATTTGTGATAGCTCTGCATATCACATAAAAAAACGCATAGGTGTACCGGTACTTTCGGCTACCTGTTCCAATTATGTCAGCCATATTGTTCTACTGGACTCACCAATGGAGCTGTGAATATCTACATCCAGCAACTTCAGTTTCAACGTGCTGCCCGGTGGACCAATTAGCACCTGAGTACAAGTGACGTTACCCGTCGGGCTGTTCTTTCTATTGATCACACCCCACTGGTACTGTTTGACTCCATCGCATTGGTCGTTGACGAGTAGGTAATTGATCTCTCCTGTATTTTGATTCGTTTAAATCACAACTGCTTCATAAATGGTTTAAAAACAAGTTTAGGTCACGCGGCAATAAAGAATTGCTAGTATATGCAATATAGTTTTGCCTTTGCAGATACAAGGAGGATCACGGGCAAAATCACACAGGGCCGGGCTGTTATCAACAACTAATATACCAACTTCAGCATTGTGTGTAAGACGTACGTACAGTCATTGTTAAAAGCAGTTGCAGCAATTTGTGTCTTGCTGAAGAGAAATAACAAAATAAGAAAAATGTTTTACGGTGCACACATGCCCACTATTATTCTACTCAAGGTACTACATCATTATCTCATAGTTAACCTTGACCGAATCTGCAAATTACTTCCATCGAGACGTAGTGCAGTTCGGCGGATGAAATAACTTTAACTCTCGCACATTTTTCTTCTATAGGGCCTAAAGGATGCAGTTTAAGAACGTGTATGCCAGGGCCGGAACTCTTAAAGGTAATATACAACATTTGCTTTTGCTGTAATTTTCAGAAATGAATGGATTTAGGGGTTGGTATTTCCAATGATTGTTTTTTGATCTTTGTAAATGTTATTTGTCACCTTTAAGACACTAACTGCACCTTCACAGCAAGAGGGGTGTAGTTGTGCGCGGATCGGATGGTGTTGGTACGTACCTTGTTGAGGGCACGCCCCGCCGCACCTGATGCACTGATTACCCTCCTCTCGGTGCCCCTGGCTGCACCGCTCTACGCACCTCAACCCCTCAGTAAAGGCAACTATGAAGGGAAGTAAGGGAAGAATCGCTCAACATCAGAAAATGCGCAATGGTTCAAAGGTTTCGAACGAATTATCTTATTTATATACTTGGCCTCCATTCTCGTTGGTTATGAATAGCCTAGCAACTGTGTGTCCGTAAATTGAATCACTGAAATATTTGGGCAATTAAGACTTGTTTGGAGTTAAATAATTTCGCAAACAAAAATTAAAAAAATCAGTCGTTCATATTTTGAGGGATGTGCCTTGGAAGTACGCATCGTTTTAGCATTCTTTTTTCTTTGACGTATTTACAGTGTGACAGCATGTCAGCTTGTTCTTGTATCATTTTTTAGTCTGCACAAATAAATTGATGTCGGTAATTTTGTAATCCTGCACTAATATTGAATTGTCAAGTATAATTGCGTTAAGAATAAATTGGAACTTAAACAAGAATGGGCCCAAGTATTAATGCAGAGAGAGGTGTTATGCATTTAGGTGTGTATAAAGCCCTCTTTCCAAGGCCCCCTTCCCCATGACCCTATTCCACCATCGACTCGGACAAAAATCACTCCCGGCGACAAGTCGCAATCTTCCTTTTTGCCTTAATCTTTGTACTGCTCTATATAGGAAGCTAGCTAACTTACACTTCGGGCATTTTTCCACGCACTCGTGTCCATGTTGGAACCTAAATTCTGGATTTGGTTCCAGAGCAAAGGTGGCGGTATTGTAGATAAAGGCACGGCCGCAATTATCCTTGCATCTACCATTCAGATTCACGTTCCGGCATTCCTGTAAACGGGAATATTGAAGTCAATTATCCTCGTCCTAAGCTCATCCCTATCCTAAGATGATGCAGTATAGATTTTTAAAATTATTTAAAAATTGCCACGTTGCAGGTGTGCATGAATATATCCCATAATTTTCCAACAACTATTTGCAAATCTGGACGTGGTTTAGTAAATTGCAGCTAACTCGTCAGGTTTTTCTGTTTAAATCGTCTCCGTTTCCATGAAGTGACGACGGCATAATGCTAATTCCGGAATGCCTTTTTCATGACAGAGGCCATTGGAATTATCATTATGCGGTTCCATCGGCACTTCGTAAAAACCATATGAAGCACGATATGGGGGAAAAGGGGACCCCCCCCCCTCTTTTGTGTTGGTCATTGTGTTCCCGGAATCTCAGGAATTCTATTCAGAAATCTAGGGGGATGTGTTAGATAACAATAATCTGGAGTGTGCTTAGGGTATAGGGATAAAAGGGGGGGTACCCCTTTCCCCCATATCGTGCAGGGTATCGTAAAAACGTCTTGTATCGCGGGTTGTGCCTAAACACGTAGCCTAGATAGGCCTATTTGTACTTTTTAATTAGTACCAAACCATATTAATATATGATGCCTTTTGTTTGTACTTTGTGTTTTCTTCCTCCATGCTTACAACCCCTCTCATTAGTTTTGTAAGACAGCTTGCCAGTCGAGGACCTAATGTACCCTCTTGTAATTCTTTGTT